>JBBPCX010000035.1:14847942-14863818 GCA_037974365.1 Hydrocynus forskahlii
AAAATATATAAAATAAAATACACATGTATGTGTGCATCTATCTATCTATGTGTATATACGCATAAAATATTGTTTGTGAAAAAGTAGCAGAATGGGAGTAAAAGTGTCAGTGAAAATACTTCTATAAAATACAGCATAAACACCAGGGGTACATTTGGGTACATTTGGAAGTGTTTACCATTGTCACCAAAAAACAATTTATTTTGAACGATTTCTGTATCTGTAACACGCAAATAATGAAAATACTTCCATAAAGTACAGCAAGCATTGCACTGATGATTTGTACTCCAGTACTGACACTGAATACTCCACACAAAAGCTGCCTCCAGAAATCCCCATATACAGCTGGAACAATGCTAATTATGTGAATGTATTGCAGCATCGTAGATGTTTAGTTTTATGGACATATTGTAGTCTTGTAGCCACACATTTCTGCTTGTTGTGGATACTGTGTAGTTTCTGCAGTAACAAAAATTAGTTATTTGCGATTGGGTTCTAAAGAGCGTAGTCAGTAAACAGCACTTCACGATGTGACTGTAATGGCCAGGATAAAGGATCAGGAAAACAAATGTGTAAATCTGCAGGGAAAAAAGGACACACACTCACAGTGTTGCTTAAACATTCTTCATATTGTTCCTACAAGTTATGCCCTTCACAAAGACACTCTGCAGGTGTTCTGAGCTGGAATGAAAATTGAGTGCTTTCAAAGTGATGGGACCATTACACCTTCAACCACAAGAGAAAAACGCTCCATTCAGGCTTCTAGGATTACCGCAAAATTACACCGAAAATGACTTACAGGGCAAGTCGCAGCATCTTCGCCGACGAAACGAGCCGGACCTACAGGTTGGAGCGGGTTTTCTCTGCAAACTAATGAATCATCGACAAACTCCCCCGTCAAGCTGACAATCGCCACTGCTCGAAGCGCAGCGTAATTATGGTGCACGGCGGATGAACTGTTGCTACTGTTGTGCCATGGGATGATGCATAGATGTAGCTTCAGTTGGGGGAGGGGATAGGTGCATGTCAAGACAAAGGACACATGGCTTTTGAGAGTTTTCCAGACCTTCTCTCTCCTTTTCAGCTACTGTTTGCTTTCGGGCCCTTCATCTCAAGTCTTAGAGCTCAACCCCCTGTGGAGCTTACCTGAGGGTTTAGTCTCCGAGACCCCCTCTCGCGACGCATCCGCTAAACCTCGACTTGACTGTAAATCCCAAACATTCACTGAAGGAACAGCCTTTTCTCTCCACACCAATTACAGCACCGCAGGTTTGGAGAGATGTGGATGAAGTGGCTCTGTGGCGCTGGGACGGCTTGTATACGCATGAAAGTCAACATGATGAAGAGAAGAGAGGGCCTGTAGCTTCCCTGCTCCCAGCTAATCTTCTCAGCCTTTCTCTAGAGGCGTGTATACCGCGTGACAGGAGAAAGCAGAACAGCGCATTTAATGATAATCGCGTCAGAGACCCATCGAGAGCTGATAAACCAGATATTGCTTTCTTATCACTGAAATGAATTCAAAACAGAGCTCAACGGTCGTCATTCGGACCGACGCAGCTGGGTTTTTCCAGTCAACTCCCTTAATGTAACAACTGCTGAAACAGTATCGGGGCCGAAGCGACTCCTCTCCCACCCTCTGCTCATTCTTATTCCTCTCTAAGAGCAACAGCGCTGCCGGTGCCGCAGAAGGTCCGAAGCCAGAGAAGCATAATGGTTCTGGCAGAGGGGGAGCTATAATTAAAGTTAAGTGAGCAGATGTGGAAAGAAAAGCATTTTCTGCCGTGATAAATGTGGTTTTGAATTTAACACCTCTGGGTAAGGGAACTCTATCTAAATGACCCCGAGGCCCTAGCCCCTTAAACAGTGGCCTGTAACACTGGAAGTGCCGTAAACCCCACGCCTCCCCTCCCAGCCCTCTAGACAAGGTTGAAGCCCTTCTGTTTCAGAAGGGATCAGATGTCTGCTCTTAAGTGCAGCAACATTGTAAATGAAACTGAGATGAACAATATTTGCATTGTACCTACAAGACGCCTTCTCTCGGCTGCAAAGAGAGAGTTGCGTGTTGGGGGTAGTGGTGCAGCAGCCCCCATACCCCCCCAACCCCCAACCCGGCCAGCCCCTCGCAAGAGTGTGTTTCCAGCATTAGGGGATTGAGTTGCTATCCATTAATGGTGCGGAGCCTGCAAGTAATTGTGTTATGTTGAAACCGAGCTTCTTTTTTTCCCCCCTCGCTCCGAAATGTCTAAAGAATGCCTTATCTTTAGCCTCGGCTTCCTGTGAGTCTGAATGCTTTATTCAGAGTATATCTCATTCCGAATGAAAGTAGGTCATTTCGCATAGGCAGGAAAACATCCCGTTTTTTCACCTCGGCAGTTATAATTATGGACGTGAAACAGCAGGGGTGAAAATCTGTCGTGTTTATTGACGGGGCCGCCGTAGTTCATGCCGGAATCGTTTCCATGTGAGCCTAGGGTGGTAGTCTCGGCAGAGAAGAGCTATTCGTAATGATTGGAGAATGAAGTGAGCATTGTTTGTGACCAGTCATGCTTCCCCTAACTCCCTTTTTCAGTCTCTTAGAGGAGGTTTCATACAGAAATGCCGACAAACACAGAATGTGCCGGAGAAAAGTGTGTGCACGGGAGAGAGTGAGGGAGTGGGCGACTGGACTTTGACCTCTCTCCTCTGTCTGTTCCCTGCGGACGTCTGCGGTCCTGTGATTCAACCAAGAGAATTATTTACCTCACTGGCGCGGCCAGTGTGATCCCTTATGACACCTCCAGGCCAGAAACGCACTCTGCCAAAACAACTCTGATGGACTAGGCTGCAAAAGAGCCACAGTCAAGCTGGTTCAGCTTGCAATCGCTGTTGGAATGCCTTTCGCTATTTCTCTATTACTGTTCAGGTCAATGGTCGGGTCTGCGATTACTGATTTGAATCCTTTAATCTGCAAGTGTGTTGTCTGGAAGCAGTTTTGCATTGCATTGTCCTCGACTTTGTTAAGCATCTGCCTTGCAAAGGTCAGCCACCTGCAACATGGGGAGTGAAATCAGACTAAACAGTTGACGCACTCTGCGTGTTTAAAAACTAAACAGTCGATGCACTTTGTGCATCAAACCCTCCGGAGGTGCCCATTAACTGGTGGGTTCAGACGGAGAAAAAAGACCCCCAGAGTTCTGAGAGGAACCCCTGCTATCACTGCCGTAACCCCGGGCTGTGGCAGCACAGGGGTCCCTGCTATCTCTCACCTCAAGCCAGGCCTGGAGAGTGTCTTCGAACCCCCCATCACTGCCGTTCCATCCCCTCTCAGCAGGGGTTTCACCGAGGGAACTCCAAATGGGACAAGCCCTTCTCTCAGGGCCTCAGACTGGATTTACCAAGAACAAAAGAAGAATTAAAAAATGTTTTTTGTTTTTTTTCTCCCCCTTAAAGCAGTGGGGTGCATTTGGTGTCTAGTTTCAGTACTTTCAGCAACGGTGAGCCCCGTATTCCCTCCGTTATTGACTCGTGTTCGGGATCTGGGCTCAGCTCAGGCTGCAGCATGATTGAGTCTGCGGGCAAAATGAATTGCAGCAGAGCCACAATGCTTTGTCTCCATTACACAGTGCTCCCTGTGTTATGAAAATAGGTTTCCAGGACAAAACGATTCCTTTCCCCCTTTGTTTGCATACTCTTATTTTGATTGCTTATTTGATCTCAGAGGTGAGCGATGGGCAGATAAGACTGATTTCAGGTCCTACCTTTCCATTTTGTTCTTTCCCTTTTTTAAGGTGCGGGAAATATTGGATGCTTGCTATTCTGCCTCGTTGCTCGGCAGTTTTCTCCACCACTATGGACTGGCATATGCAAAGCTGTCCCGTTTGCTCATGTCTAGAGGATACGACTCTCCAGAGACAATTAAGCAAGGAGAAAATGTTTTGATTTTCTTTTTTTTCTCGCTTGGTTTGCATATTGTTTGCTTGAGGCAGAAATGTATTAATGAGGTAAACGGGTCATTCCTGCCACCGCTGCTTTGGGGGGAAGCTTACCCAGCATGTTCGGATAGACACAGTGGCCTCTTGTGCTTTTGCATATTTGTATGGACATATGCATTCGTGCATGCGCGCATACACACAGCGTGGTGTCATTGGTGCAGGCCGCAGTGCTCCCACCCTCCTGACGCCTTTCCTTGCCTTGCAATCCTCCAGTGCACTAAAACGGATTGATCTGACTCACCAGACCGATACTCTTCCAGTGCATATGCTTCCTTCCTTGAATAATGAGGAGTAATAGAGTCCACCATGTGCAATAAAACCCATTGCCACATCCTCACTCCTCCACCCCCATTCCACTTTACGAGCCAGGGACTCCCGGACCCTCGCCGCTGCCTCCCTTCCCCCGCAAGTGTATCGGAAGGAGATCAGATTGCGGATATGCTGATGAGAGGAATGTGGTGATATGCAGTGGGTCTGCAACCTCCTGGACTATGTGACCCTACTCCTCTCCAGGGTCAGCTCCCCACCCCCCACCCCCTCTGGACACTCTCTGGGAAACGTCCCCTATGTTTATCGGGACTGTTCTGATGTGCCCGAGTTTAGAGTTACACGAAAACGATCCTTGTCCTTTCTCCGTGACCAGCATATGATCATGCATGGGAGACAAGGATAGGCTTCAGGAGATACACCCACCACCGCATCACTTATTGATCGGTGCTAACACACAGGCATTTAGTTACTCCTTAATGCTGCCTCTCTTGAGATGAACATACACCTTTCGATTTGCACTAATGTTAAAGCCAGTGCAATGCATGTGTTTTATTGTTGTGGCATTCAAAATAGCAGTCTAATGCAGTTTAGCCCTGCCCACTCACACTAAAGGTAGAAGCAGTGTTTCCTGCTGGACTGCTTTTTGAATGAGGTCCATAGCAGGACAGCCAATCCATAAAGAGTTCATTTACAATATGTCAGTCTCAAAGACACACCCTTGTTTACAGCAATGTCATACTGAAGATTGTGTTCATCATCCATGTTATCTTAGCAGCCAACTTATGTCTGTATTAATGCTGGGCAACGATTAATTGCATTGTTGTACGCAAAATAAAAATGTGAGGCTGCTTTGTTTGCTTATATGGACTGGACAGACTAAGTGCTTTTGAAATTCACAGTAGTACATCTGAATATAACTATATTTATTTTTAAAAATTATTATATGGGGGAAAATTCAGTTTTCCATGGCTATTAACTGATGTATGGTTAAAGTATCTGATTTTTTTGCATAATTTGTGCTGTCTCTAACGTTGGATGTTCAGAAAGACTTTATTACCTCTGAATATGGTTTCCTGCAGAAATCCTCATAAATCATCATTAAAAAACAAACCTGACATCCTGGTCATTAATCACAAGAGGGGGATTTTCTTTCTGCCACTGATCCTAAGACGTTAGATCCCCTAATATCCCTTACCTCGCTGTGTCAGAGATGACATGACCGAAACACGTACCTTCAGTAAAAGAGTAGGTTCAAGTTCTGGCACAAAAAAAAAAAGAGAGACATGAAAGGTGAAATGAGAACTCTGGAGTCTTAACACGTTTGGAGGAATGTTTTCCTGTTGCCTGAGAGAAACTTGGACTCTGCATTCCAACTGGGAATGTAGCTGCTGGGTGGTCCGTTGCTGCATTTCTATGGCTGTCATCTTTGGGTAATGTCTTTTTTTGGCCACGTTTGGATTTTTTTACTGGTGGCTGAGAGTTGAGGGCAAAATGTTCTTCAAAGATTTTCAAAGACAAAAATGATGGAGAATATCTGGGTTGGGCTTTCACCGCACGGCAGTTTCTGGGCCTTCGTTTAGCAGTGGTGTTTCTTCTTATTCACAACAATAAGCTCCAAGTGAGTCATTAAGGAAAAGTATATCCCTCCCTCTCTCCAAGACCCTGAGTCTTGTGAAGTTCCTGCCACAATTTTTGACACCTCAATAGAAAAATGAATATTTGTGGGTGACAGGGCCGAGGATGTTGCAAGATTGTTTTGAACTGTGGTAGACACAGAAATAAATAGGCAATCACATATTATTCAACTCCCTGCCTGATTGCAATCAGCGGTGCTATTCTCCTGCAGAGCAATCTCCCAGCTGTTTACAGTGGGCTCCACTCAGCACTGAACAGCAGGCCTCTTTCCCACCCAGTTGTTACTCCTGCTGTACTATTACACTCACCCACTTCCTCCACGGATACTCCAGCCCGAGAATATCTGTGTGTGGGCTGGGAGAGCTCTAATGTCACGGCAGGAGCCGCGTAATGACCATCTGATGAAAATCCCAATATTGATCACCTTCTCCATCCTTTTAAACCATCAATATCGCCCAGTTTTAAAGCTCTACTTAAGGATAAGGACACATGTGACCTAAGTAACGGCCCTCCTGGTGTGTTTGTTCAAGGGCTGGCAGGCATCTGTCAGACAACAGATGTTTTTTACTTGTAGCTTGTAATGACACACCAATAGCCAGACATGCACAGTCCTTTTAACACCTTCTCACACTCCCGGCCTCATCCTCCGTCTGTTATACTGATACCAGAGCTGACTGGACATCCTCAGAACATACAAAACTTAGAAAACTTTAAACCTGTATTTCATTTAATTACTTTCCAGTCAAAAACAGCTGTTAAGAACATGTTATTTGTTTTTTAGAGTCCGAGAACAGGACAGAAAATGAAATTTGTCCACCATTGTCCACATGTCCACTCACTGCTTCCATTCTTCGTGAGAGAGTTGCTTCCAGTTTTATTGCAGCTTCTTGTAAACACCTCAAGTTCTATCTTCTCAAACAGTGACAGCCCCTTTTAGACCCCAAGTGTCTTCTTACAGTGGAAAGATGGACTGAAACATTTGTGGACTTTTTTGAGTCCGAAGTGAGAGTTGAACCCAATTTCAACAATTCAAAAGTTCATGTTGTTCTTTTAATATATATTTTTTAAATTCTCTCATTCTTTAAAACATATTTTCCTATTCTTTTTTCCTCCCTACTCTATTTAGAAATGTCTCCATGAGCCATTTTACATGAGGAAGAAATGGCAGCTGAGGTGCGTGTGGGTGTTTGTGAACATATGTGTCTCTTTGAAGAGGAACATAATAGAAGTGATGGCTTTTGGTGCAGTTTTGGTTTGGAGGACACAGCTGTAACTGGCTGTATTATATCTAATATTGTAGTTAGCTAAAGAATCAATGCATACTTGTTTGTTTTGGAATGTTTGTTTTGACTGGAAATGAAATAAACACAGTACAGTAGCACTTTTTTGCGGACTAGCAGGAGAAAAGTTTTTTGTTGCAAGGCTCTTATTCATGATGATTATGCACTTAGTAGTGTTATGTGGTAATCAGTCATGCTCTCCAGTGAAAGGGGCTGCTGTGATCATTGCTCATCGTTGCTTTTTGGAGTCAGTGTGATAAATTCAGACCTCACACTGTCCCCGCTCTCACTGTCCTTGACACACTTTTCCAAGGTGGACACAGTGACCCCATCAGCTGGCGCTGTCCAACTCCCCTAGGACAGCAAAGCCCAGCGCCCCTGCTGCATCTATCTTTTTACGGCCCCACTGCCTTCCACTCGCGCCCCCCTCCCACCCACCCCCTTCAAATGCCTTGGGCTCAACCCTTGATAATACCCTCTCCAGGTTTGATTAATGCATGTTTACTTCAGCAGGTCAAACCATTCCAATGGAAGAAGGGGAGAAATTAAGCGAAAAAGGAAAAGTGCAATTACTCAGGACCTTGGCATGGCGGGATAGGTTAAAGAGACGTGGACTTCCCAGACAAAGGCAGGAGAACTCATTTTTGGATGGGTCCGGACCTCCGTAGGCTGGCGTCCCTCGCCTTGCGGGGAGGCTCTTCACAGTAATGAACGCCACTCTTTCCTTGGAGAGGAGTGCGCCTTGGCTTGTGGTGGAAGCGCGTTTGTGGAGCTTGCATGTGTATTTAGACCGCGAGAAGGATCAAGTGAGATATTTCGACAGTGCTGAGGAGGAGTGAGCCTCCGTGCCAGCTTTTGTGTAAGCATGGGTGGGCGTCGCTGATAGAGAAATAAACAAAGGCTTTCATGCTCTTAAAAAGGTCACGCAGCGAGTCTTTGATACTGACTCATCCTCGGCTTTCAGAGGCTGCAAGCTGATCAGGTCCTCCTCGGTGGCGAGCCGGAGTACATGGCATGCGAAAGGCATTCTTTTGTTCATTGTCGTTAGGGGTCTTTGTTCCTCCTGTAGCCAAGTAAGATAGAAAAAAAGTTCTTTTTTCGTCCACCATTGCTTCACTTCCTCTTACTCTAACCCACATAAAGACCAGGA
Organism: Hydrocynus forskahlii; assembly: GCA_037974365.1. NCBI lineage: Eukaryota > Metazoa > Chordata > Actinopteri > Characiformes > Alestidae > Hydrocynus > Hydrocynus forskahlii. The sequence continues at coordinate 14,856,249 of JBBPCX010000035.1, forward strand.
GAATATTAACAGGACGCGGCGCTGCTCGGTCCGCTTTCTGTGTAGGAGTGGTAGACGGATGCCAAGCCCCACAACGCTCTCATTAGTTCCAATAGGTAAACACTGCACAAAGAATGGGGAACCAGCTAATGATCTCCTGCTCCTCCAGACCAGAGAGAGTTCACTGTCACAGCCTCCCACTACCACCCCCGTAAGCAACTAGAGCAAAAAGGAGAAGAAAATGCAACACCACACCTACAGATGCACCATCGTCCTCTTACACAACATTTTTTTTTTTAATTGCTTTGGGTCTGCAGTTCGATGGTTTTAATTCAAAGCCTACGAAACGTTGTACGACCGCTGCTGGCCTGCACTTGGAGAACCCTGTGTTTAATGATACTGTTTGTCTAGTCATTTGTCCAGCTGTTGTCTTTGTTTATGTTTTTTCCTCCAGCCTGAGCCCGGTGTGTGTCTACAGCTTCAAAGCTGGAGCGCCAGGGCAGCTGTAAGCTGTGGCCTGGCCTTTCTGAGGTCTCGGAGGCTCCACAGGTGACCTGAAGGTGGCAGATGGGGGAAGTGTGATTGATGACATCATTTCACGGACGGCGGACTGGCCTCCTGCATGACAGTCGCAGTGGGGCAGCGATACTGTCTTCACCCCAGAATTACAACCACATTTTGTGTCCTGAGAGGATCCCTGGCTCTCGCTCATCATTCGTCCAACCTGAAAATCTCAGTTTTCAACATTTCTTTCACCAACACGATGGTCAAACCAAACAGAGACCAAATGCCAAGGAGCTGGCCTTGGGCAAGTAATATTTTGCAAGCAGGAGGGAAACTTTCAGTGCTGGGTGTGGGATCACAACACGCTTTCATCTGCACACTTTGCATTTGCACAGTCGGATTGGATTGGAATCCATGAAAAGCAATCCTAAGTGAAAACATGCCTCCCCTGGTGCGCGTGAGCGTGGCATGTGAGGTCCTGCGCTGGGCTTCGTGAGGGCTGACCTTTTTTTAGCTTGGCTTTCGCGGGTGTGGTGCAGCTTTGATCCCACTGCTAGATTCGTCCACATCCAGCAAGCATCGTGACATTTTACAGGACACACACACACACACACACACACTTTCGAGCACACACACTGCGAGTTCTCAGTGAACTCAGACATGGCCTTTAAGTGGATTTTTGTATGTCACATGGTGTAGATAAGCAATTCAACTACCGGGAATGTGCAAAAAAACAGTTCAAACACACTGAATATTTACTGTTTTCAGCTGTAAAAAATCATGGTTTTTATTTGGAAGCATGTTTCTTTTTCCAAATTCAAATACATCAGTCCTACCATTGGATGCCGGTTGGATTGGCATGGCAAAGAGAATGATACTCGACTTGCTATTTTTAGTGTTCAACAATTTCACATTTCAGCGTGTGCTCTGTAGCTTGAATCTATATTTTACGAACAAAGAACAAATGTCACGTTTCCTAAGTGCACATATACCATAGGTGCATGCACACCGATGAGCAAAAGCAATGACAGGTGAAGTGAATAACACTGATTATCTTGTTACAGTGGCACCTGTCAAGGGTGGGCATGTTAGTCAGTGGGTGAATATTCAGTTCTTGAAGCTGATGTGTTTGAAGTAGGAAAAAATAGGTGAGTGTCAAGCTCTAAGCAACTTTAACAAGGACCAAACTGTGATGGCTGAATAACTAGGTCAGAACATCTCCAAGACCACAGTTCTAGTGGGGAGTTCCTGGTCCGATCCCACAGATAAGCTACTGTAGCACACACTGCTGAAAAAGTTAATGCTGACTCTGATTTTTTTTTAAAATTTGCTACACATGGGGCTGCGTCACCGTGGACTTGTCGTAGTGCCCATGTTTACCCCTGTCCACGGATGAAAGTACCTGCAATGGGCAAGGCACCATCAGAACTGAAGCATGAAGTATGGAAGAACGTGCTCTTTTACATCACGTGGATGGCCAGGTGTGTGTAGATGACTTGGTGAAGGGATGGCACCAGGATGCAGTATGGGAAGAAGGCAGCAAAAGCAGTTTGAAACTCTAGGCAAGGTTCTGCTGGGCAAACTTGAGCCCCGCCTTCATGTGGACGTGACACATACCACCTACGTAAATATCCTACTGACTAAATACGTTTCTTTGTGTTCCCTAAAGACAATGACTGCTTTCAGCAGAATAATGCATCCTAACACTCTGCAGACGTTGTTCTGGAATGATCTGAGGAACACGACAAGAGTCAGTGTTAAAGGTGTTGACTTGGCCTCAGGTTTCCTCCTTGAGTCCATAGACACAGACTTTAGATGCCAAATTGCCCCCAGGTGTGTGTGTGTGTCTGTGTATGTGCCCTGTGTTGGACTGGTGACCTGTTCTGGGTGTTTCTCTGCTTTTCTCCCTGTGAGCTCTGGGGTGGGCTCCAGCACCTCCCGCAACCCTGTTTAGCATAAACAGCTCAGAAAATGAATGGACCGAGTTGTTGACTGTGAAATCTATGCCAACCAACCGTAATGGCGTATGTGTTGTACCATATTTTTGTACTGAAATTCTGGCAACAACAGCTGCCGGTAATTTACTGTGAAGCTGAACTTATATAGTACCATAATATATCATACAGTTGTACTGTGTTTAACACAGAGCTTGACTGTAATTAGGTTTATTGTGTATGTGTAGTTGTTTTTTTAATAGTTTACCATAAATAAGTTTATCTTATAACTGTCATTTAAAGCAAATTTCCATTAACAGGTTTGCAATATATAAGTAATTTACAGTAAATAAACAACACTACAACTACAAGACTTACAGCTGCCCGAAAAAGCATGTTGTAATGTCTTATACTCCATATTTTTTTACAGTGAAGTTCTGGCAACTCATAGGTACAGTTTTTTACCATGAAGTACACTGATTTTTACAGTGTTTGCTGGACAAAGGTCGATGAACCGAAAACTGTCATTGAGATCCACAAGTTAATAAAGGTGCTAATAAAATGGGCAAATGTGAGTTTCGCCTCTGGACCTCTTGCTTCTCACACATCAACTGTTCTAATACATCAGCGGTTTTCTCAGTTTTCCAACCAAAAAGGCTTCAGCTTAGCTCCGGTGGCTGATGTTACACCAGCAGGAATCCACTGGAATCTTTGAAAAGCAAAGAAAGTGGTTGCAGTCATGGGCTATCATTGTAGTGTCTCTCATATCATATCATTATCATCACCATCATCATCATCATTCTCCTTAGCCACTGCACCTTTTTGCGGGCGTCCGGGCAGCCCGATGAGTTATTTAGGAAGTTTTAACTGTTCCAATTATGCAGATTACACCGCAATTACTTATCCCAGTTGCTGTAATGCAGAGGTGAGACAGCCAGCATATTTTTTTCCACACTAATGCATCTTGGCATTGTCTGCTTTTGTGGGATGACTCATTGGGCTGATAAGCAGGTAAATCGATATTTTGACTTTCGCCAGTGTTTTTTTGTCTTACAGGAAAAACGACGGTAATGGAGGAAGATTGTAAATAAGTGGAGGGGGGGATGGGCCTTTGACAAATGTATCCATTAACATTTCCCCGTGTCGCCTGGTGCCGAGATTTGCCGTTTATGGGGCAGAAAAAACAGGCCCGTAAATCTGGCCAGCTGTCCGCAGAGTGCTGCGCGAGCCGGTGCCCTGGAATATGCCGCCCATGATGCAGCACTTTATCTGGCCCAGAAATGGCATCTTTATCTTCTGAAATTAAGTTTTGATTCCTTGCCACATACGGTGCCGCAAATCACTTTTAACACTGATATCAAGAGCTGCAGTAAAATACGCCTCGGGCGGTGGGAAGCGGGGGGGGGTTATTTTGTAGCATCCTCTGTTGTCTCCAGCCAGGATTCTTCCCACTGCCGCTCGCAGTGATTCACCGGAATAATCTGTCTTCTTCTTGCCAAGGAAGGGGGGTGGCTAAAAAAGGGGGGGGGGATCCAGTCAAGGTTTATGAGCAGAATAAATTTCCAATTTAAATTTGATTTTTAAAAGCGGTATATCAAAAAATAGGTTAGTCTGACTCCTGTTTCAGTTCAGTGTGCCAGGCGTAACGGCGCGGCCCGGACTCAGCACTTTTCTGGCCCGGGGAGATTGATGGAGTATCTTCAAGGACGCCGATCGTTCATGCGGACTGTTAATGTCTTTGTTAAGGGAGCTATCAGAGTAGTGACTGACAGGCTTTTCATCATTAAAATGCGTTTTTTTGAGTGGCAGGTGAATACAGAGGCAGGCCAAACGTACGACTGCAACATCAGGTTTGGGGGGGTAACAGAGGCTCGCGGCGTGATCCGTCTCTTTGTTCTTTCTGCCTCCTGGCATGGCCTCCTCTCTTCACGCCCTTCCCTAATTAACACGGGTACAATTCATTAACGCATAATGGATGTTTAACAGTTTTACCACCGTGTCAATTAAAAGGGAGAACTTCCACTGGAGAGGTGATATCATATTCTGTTCGTCATCTATCTGTTTGTTACGCAGTAAAGAGTATGGCAATCTTAAGGTATGGCGATTGGTTCCTGCTGGTTTAGCATGATTTATTCTGGACTTGTTCTCTTGAATACCTGAGAGAGACATTACCCCCTTTTTTGCTGTAAAGGATATAGTATATGTATCACGGAACAGAAGCCAGTTTTATACACTCGAAAAAGACTGGTTGGGAAAACCAAAAAATACGGCAGTGGTCTTTTACTGCTTTGCCTAATGTACCCAATGCCAATGGTTTTATGCCTCAAATAAAGCCGCATGGTATTAATTCTGCCCTCTAGAGGCTCTGGGAAGTTGGAAGGCACACAGGCGAACACAACGTGTTAAGCCTCATCTTTCATTAGCAACACACTGCTCTCATTTCTCATTTCTATCTCAAAGTAAATAAATATGTTCAAAGAGCAATAAATGCAAAGATGTGCTCCAACGCACCAAAGTGTATTATTCAGCCTCTGATGCATCAATATACTCCCACCGGGTTTAGTCACCTTGGCGCGGTAAAATCAACATGCTATTTTAGAAACTGGAGCCATGTGATATTCTGCTTTATGAAACGACATTGAAAATAACATTGGAAGGGCAGGTGAATAATAATAGTGATGATAATAAAAAGCCCCATTTCAACCAAAATGCCTTCACCTGAAGCAGATGTTATCGCATTTATTGTCAAATTACCATATTAATGTCACAAGACTAAGAATATAATAACTGCTTTCACTTTTCAGCCAACTTTTGATTGGTTTACCTGAGTAACGGGTGGTGTGAGACCCGTGGCACGCTCTCCGTCCCCAGCCCATCACGAACACGGCCGAAAAGCAATTTCCGGATGGTTCCTAAATCAATTTGAAATGCCAGTAAGATGTCACTGACATCAGTGTTCGTTTCTCACAAAGGTGAGCTGATGAGAACCCTGAGCTTTCTTAAATTACATTTAAAAGGAGCCTAGTTTAGCACTGTGTCTAATCTCATAGGGGTTACCCAGCTTTTTATCTTTACTAGCCAACTAGTCGTCTTTATCTGATGTTTTGGATCTCTGCAGACTTGATTTTTGTTGAATTTTCAGCTTCATGCACACTTCAGTTTCAGACATACACAGACTGTCTGATATGAACTACTCACTAAAATCACCACAGCTCTCAGAATCCTGCTTACCAGTCAAAAGCTTTTGCACACCACAGATTTTGACCGCTTAACCATTCATTTCATAAACTGCAATTTTTATACTTGTTAAACATTGCAAAGTTGTTGAATGAACAACTGTAAATGAAATTATTTCAAAGAAAACAAGTTTTTTTTATGACATGGAAAGAACCTGTAACAGTGCATGTCTGACTCGTATTAACTGGCTGTGTGGTGATGTAGTCAAATTCTAGACTGTCTTTTAACTTTAAATGCACCAGTTAACTCTTTCAGTGCTTAGTAGCTCGTCTGGTGATCCACATTCTAATTCTAATTCTAATTCTAATTCTAATTCTAATAGGTGACTTTTTGTAGGTCAGTGATGAATTTTATTAAAATTACCTTTTCTGGCTAATAAAGTACTAAGATGGTGAACATACTGTAAATTTATTTGTTAACAAACAATACTGAGTGTATTTTTAGTAAATATTAAGTAACATCTATTTATTAATAGCTAAAGATTCTAAGATTCTCCAAGAGCTGAAGTAAATAGTCCACCAGGGCACGCAGAGAAGACACAGGCATGTGTTAATTGTGATGTATGTGTTAAGTTGGTTTAAAGAATGAACGTGTAGGTGTTACCCTAAGTGTTCATTGAAGTGGTGGGACTTCGGTTTCCATTTGAAGATAATGAGGGACTCCGCAGTTTTAATGGTCAGGGGAAGCTCGTTCCACCACCTCTGTGCCATAACTGAGAGGAGTCTTCCACTTTTGATGAGAAGTGAGTGAAGCCAGGCTGTGCTTGATGCTCGAAGAGGACGAACTGTGACCCATGGTCATTTCCCATGAGAATTTAAACCACATTTGTAAATGCTATTAGCAAGCATTTGTTCTCTCTACACACCAGTGAGGGAAATATAGGTCTAATTGCAGTGAGTAAATGTGCTACGCCTCGTGTGCTACTCAGTTTAATTAAACGCCAGCTTGTTTTTGTTGTGAACACATCATACTAAACATCCAGTGATTGGTTATTGTTCACATTAGTCAAGAGGCCTGGCCTTTGAGGGATGATGCCCCATCTGGCTGTATTTCAAAGGGTTTTCCCAGCCTGCAGTGGAACAGGTTTCTCTTGTAGTATCACCAATAAAGTGTGTAGTTTGGCACACTACAGGCACTGTCCTCAACTAGATGCATTTCCGTGTGAGAATGAGAAGTGTGATTGCATGGTTGCTATAAAATCGCATGGGGCAAAAAAAAAAGTTTGGGTTAAAAAAATCTCCTTGCTTTAGCTTTGATTGTTTTAGACGATCAATACTCGGCCCCTGATCAACCAATCACAAATGTGAATACATACGTACTGCTCCTGATATTAATGGACGTTTTGGTGTTGGAACAGTTCCAAAATGGAACAGTTGTGAAATCTTGGGTATAAAAAGAATAATAAAAATAAAACTTAAGAAGAAAAATAGTGATGCAATCACACTAATTAGTCAACTGCAGCCCACAGCACCTCTAAGGTTACAATAAAGCATCAAAATGTTGCAATATCGCAATGCAAAAGATGTGACAGAGAATAAACATTCAATTAATTATGATATTTGAATTAACTTCATTTTTCATAGTGTCAATCAAAAGCACATTCACGTCATTCATCACTCCAAACCCCACTCCACCCCTGGCTGCCAGCTCTAGTTTCAGTAGTAAAGTCGTCTTTATTCAGATTTCACTGTAAATATTGAATTGTCTTCAGTCTTTTGTCGAACCATGTAGCCTTAAATCATCTACCAAACTGAACTGGGAGTTTGCTGTATTGTTACATTAACACTCACTTTTATATATATACATATACACACACACACACACACACACACACACAGTGAAAGTGTGACTGTGCAGGATACTAAAGTTGGCCTGTTTAAAACTAGCCAGCATTAAAAAAGAATCAACCATCTCAT
>JBBPCX010000035.1:14867546-14888234 GCA_037974365.1 Hydrocynus forskahlii
TAATTTTATTTTATTTTATTTTTTTAACCTTTTTTTTAACCTGCCTCATTTCAGTGTAATGAGATGGTTGATTCTTTTTTAATGCTGGCTAGTTTTAAACAGGCCAACTTTAGTATCCTGCACAGTCACACTTTCCCATTTTCTGTTGAATTATTACTAATAATCTTGCAATAAAAGCTTTATAATAGAGACACTCTACTGTAATTACGACAGAAAACCTATGCCCTTCCATCCCAGTTGCTGCATTGGCATAGCATAGTTCCATAGAACAGGTAACCCTCTATGACACCCATTTTTAGTGCACTGTTCTGGTTGATTAAGACGGCAGCTATGGGGGTATAAAGTGGAAATTGCACTAGATGGAGTGGCAGATTAAAGGAGCCTACCTTTGCTCGGCTTGCCGCTCTCCTTCTTATTGGGGACATTGAGCAGAGGAAATGATGTCAAGGTGAGTCACCTCTGGAGTTCTATGGGAGCAAAGGGAGGCATTACTCAACGAGACTCCACACATGTTCTTCTCTCTGCTCTCACCTGGGAGCTGTGTTTCTTTTAGGTCTGGAAAGTGAGCAGGTCATCAAAGTGGGTTCATGAGTCTGGGTCCACTGCCAAAGCTGGCGGTGTATTGCACGTCTTAAGTAATAGGGGGAATCAGGTGTGGATGAAGCACCGTTTGTTGTTTATAGACTGAGGCCTTTTTTCAAAAGTAGATTACCCTGTATCCCCATACTGAGGCAATGTTAAAGTTATGAGCCAAATGGGAACTCACCACCAGAGCCCTCCAGCATTAGAGCGACTTGACACTGCACTGGGCTTCTTCGAATTCAAAATCTAAGCACTTGTGACAGCTAATGTCACTTCGTGAAACCTTTTGTAACACAGCTGTGATGTAATGAAGGCTGACAAAGCAGTCAGTGTCAGTGTCCAGACTTTCTCAAGCCAGCTGTGGTTTTTCACGTTCCATGAAAGAGATTAGGCATTGTAGTTGAGGGTTATTTAACTAGGCAGCTGATTTTTTCCTTTACAAATTTAAAATGTCACCGTGGTCCACATAATTTAAATATAAATTAATATCCCAACCTTGTAGGCCCTATTATCAGAGGATTATGAGTCCAAAACCCCAACATACCACAGCCATCCAAGGTTGGGAGTCCAGGAGAGCACCTTTACCCCCCCCACACACACACACACATACACACCCCACTGCCCCCCACCCACCCCACTTCTCAGCACGATGCTAACCAGTGAAGAACGGGCAGTTAGTGATCTCCTCCAAGCATGCTGAGCTGCCCAATTCTATGTTAGGTTAGTAGCAGTTTGAGAAGATGGTGTTTTACATGTCTTGGAGGAAACACATGCTAGCCTTCACTCTCGCAGCTTTGGTGGTATCAAGTCTTAGCTAGTGGGTATAACTGAACACAACTAACTTGGAGAGGAAAATGGAGAAATAATAATGACATCATAACATGAATAACACAGCGTAATAACATTATGCTGATTACGCATATATATTCGCTGATGAAAAGTACTGGAAATGTGCTATAATGTGTTCATTTGTGAGGAAATTTGTGACTTTAATCCCTGTGTAGAATAAACTATGGGAATGTTAGAAACAAATAGAAATTCCTAGTTATTGTTGTATTCCTATAATGTTTCAACAAATTTACATAATTCTGTGGTTAACTGAACATTTGTAACATTTAATTATTACTAGTGATGGGCCGATCCACATTTTTCCAGTTCCGATCCGATTCCAATACACGACAGCCAATACCGATACAGATTCCAATATAATACGTATTTTTTACTTTAATATTAGCATTATTTTTGTTGAAATTGTGCTGTTTGTTAGTAAGGCTACATCACAGAATAAATAATCTACTAACCACTTATTAGAAGAGCAAAAAATATGCACAACTACATTGAATTTAAAGGCATTCCAAAGGAATTTATGTCACACTTCAGAAAGGTAGCAGCAACAGCTGTAAAATTTTGTAAATATCAAAAACACAACAATCTTAGCTGAATCATCTAAATAGTTCAAGTATTATTTCCATTCTAGCAGCAACAACTGTGTAGGAAACAAGTGCAATACTAATACATTTAAAATAATGTGAATTCAGAGACACGACAGGGCAGAGTGAACTGGAATAAAGAGATCGGGGCTGTCCGACCGATCTCCGATTTCGGATTTACGGCTATATCGGACCCGATACCAATATCATCTCTAATTACTACATTTACATTCTATTTGCATTCTACATTGACAAGTTAGAGTCCACATTTCACTTAATTAGAGAGCTGTTTTTGGCTGTTTGATATAAGATTTTTTTTTTTTCACGGAAAAGCAGATTATGTTCTATAATTTTTCATATTATCTTCAATAATATCTTCTCACAAATACGAGCTCCTCGTAAGAAAGAAGTAAACGCAAAAGGCATTTCAAGGCTATGTTCCACTGAATAGTCTAAAAAAAGGCCAGCTGCTGATATTACGACAGCAGAGGACTTCCATCATGAACTGAGCTTTAAGATCACTCAGGCATTGCACTATGCAGATAAAAATGTCCATAAGCCATGTCCTCCTTTGGTGAGCTCAGTTCTGGCCGCAGCGGAGCTTCAGCACGCTCTGATGGATGGCTTTAATGTCTGTTAGGCCTTTCAAATGCTGTCAAATCAAACGTCACGAAATCAAAGTAAAGACAGACATCCCGCTATTGTAAATACATCACAATGGGCTGCTCTTTGATGTTGGACATGTTCGTGGACACATCCACATGCCAGCTTTGCGAAACTGAAAACTGTATTTGTGTAATTCTGGGTGAGCTGCAGCGCCTTCGGCTAGAAGTTACTCCTCTGCATGACCATCGAGCAGCTCTCTTTAATCTTTGACACTTTCGCATGGATGGCTGGTACCATCGTGGGTGGCCTGCTTGTATAATGTTATACATGAATACAGAACTTGCTGCGTTTCTCTGTGGTGGTTTCTACGGATGCGCCATTATGCGGTCAAACTATTCCTTTGTTCGGCACGCCACAAATAAAGGCCTGACTGAACGTCTTAATTAAAACTTCAGTAGCAAACATTTGGGGGCTTTGAACTTGCCACATATTTCACATTCCACCATAAACGGTGTCAGTGAGTTCCAGAGGTGCGGAAGTCAGACAAAGATTCCAGTCAGAGTCACACAAATGAGGAATCGAACTGAAAAAATCAATGAACACTTGCTACTTGACTTTGTGATGAGCACCAGATCCTTGGACTTGGCCTTTGACTCAGACATGGGACTCAAGACCCACCGTTGAGAAACTGCTTCTTGGTGTAGGTGTTAGTGGTTAAAAGTTTGATTCGTTTCACCAAACAAGTTCTTTTAAACTGCTTGTTTCAATGAATTGAACATACGATTTAACAGATTCATTTTCTCACCATCTCATTGTTAATTTTAGCTATGCTTGGCTTGTTTTATTTTGAAGGACAAGCAAGACAACTGTATTTGCCTCCACAAATAATTTTACTAAATAAGCAGCATGCTGTCAGACTAAATTATCATCTGTTTTGTATTTTTTTTGGCATTACATTTGATGAAGAATGCTGAGACTTGCCTGTACCGACTCAGGACTCAACTTGAAACTTCCTTGCACTGATTTGGGACTTGACTTGAGACTTGCCTGTCATAAAACAGGACTTCAGACTTTACTATATGGACTCAGAAATTTACTATATTTACATGAGTATGTATTAACTCATGACTCACCTTTAGACTTATCTGTACTGACGTGGGAATCTAATTTTGACTTGCTCGTGATGACTTGGGACTCGACTTTAGACTTGCCTGTACTCATTTAAGTGTCAAGACTTGAGATTTGTCACTTGCAACTCAGTGATTTGTTCATACCTCCTGTGACATCAGTCTGATAATGGTCACCTTAATTGCATAACTATAACTGAATACACTGGTCTAAGTGAGGAGAAAGTTATTGTAGAGATGTACAGATAAAATAGCGGCTTCCTTGTTTGTCCCTTTATCAGTAATCTCTAACACTAATAGCCTAACGAACGTACAGATTATATAGGCTGTAATTACCCTCCAGCAAGTATCGGGCTTAACTGCTTCTTTTCATGCCCAAACAATAAAGGCACATAATAGTCACGCAAACTCTCAAGATAATAGGCCTGTAACTCACTGATACTCAAACCTTCCCATTGAGAGCCAGGGCTGCTGTTTTGGGTGGGCACAATGAATTTGGAAGTGGGGTGAATGTGGATCTCACTCATATGGGCTGGAGAATATGCGGTCAAAATCAAGGATGAGCATAACTTATATGTTTGCTAAGAGTCATTTAAATGCTGTGGTAGGAAATATGACCAGAACACATGAAACCTAAGCTCGCAACACGGAAACATTGTATCTCTTACTTCGTCCAGAGAAGCACTGATAACATGACTTGAATATCTTGGCAATTTGTACCATGTATGTCTATGAGCTCATTGATGATTGGTCCACATTCAGATTTTACATGCTCATCTACTTTCAGGCTTAAAACTATACATTTTCAAATTATAAATCCATGTGATGATCCTTATCTCCCAAATGCTGAGATCACCATGCTAATGAACCTGAACTGCTCATAAACTCATGAAAAGCATTTAGATTCAGCTGTGAAAATAACAGTGGAATCTCTGAAAGATTGTTAGTGGTGCAAAAGAAACATCATGCTGAATTTACATATTGGCACTGGTGAGGGTACCCAGATATACTACACAGCAAAGGCTGGGGAGAACTTCCATTGTGTTTAACAGAACATTCCTGAGTTACTGCAGAAGAATGTTCTGTGGTTTCTCCACTGAAAACAATGGATTATCCATTTTGACAGCGTCCATCTACCGCCAAGATGCAAACACGGTATATGGCTGCTGGCTGATCTAGGCTTTTGGGTCGGTGTCTAAAATGGGTGGGCCTTGGCTTGTATGGCCAAATCATAGCACTTCTACAGTTCAGGAATGTACCTCTATAGGGCTCGTGTCATTGACTGGTCACCCAGTGAGGGGGTTCAGGTGGAGGAAGCAGATCAGCTTTTGCAGATTCTGTAATGCTAGTTGGGGAGACAGGCCTTGGCTATCAGGCCATCAAACAGCCATGTAGGTTCCAGAATAAAGTATGTGGGAGAAATTCTTAGAGGGCCTATACTGTCTGATGCCAAACTGAGTGGAATGGAAATCTTTCATTAAGTCTAAGAAGTCAAATCAAAAAATAAAACAGCTCTCAAAACTGATTAAAAGTAACACAGACTAAACATAAAATCTATTTTTTCAAACAGTTAATCATTGCAAAAGTTATATGAAACAGTCAGGTTAAGCCTAAGGGGTTTTTTGGAGGTCATTTAAATATTAAAAGTATTGTCCCGAAGATTGATGAAACAAATGCATTATTGATTGGTTCTAATCTGCACTTTCTATGGCTTTGTGAAACTCGGCTTCATAGTAAGATTAAAACTAGTTTCATTGATGTGCAGAAATATCATCAGAGAGATGGAAACAGTGGCAGAGGAAAGATGCAAATTATATCAGGAATCCTTTTTGCTGCAGTTGGAACATGATGCATCTGTTGACAATCTTTGCTTGAATGTTTGGTTATTGGCTTGTTTGAATTTCTGAATAATGGTTTTGTGTAAACCTCCTGGCAGTGATACCACACTTTATCATAATTTAGGAGAACAAAAATGTTATTTTCTGAGGATTTGGGAACATTTTACTTGAACCCAGTATAACATTGACATAACTATATCATAACTATGTCATAAACATGTCATTGACATTGCTGGAGCCTGTCCAAGCATTCATGGGGGAGAGGTGGACAGGTTGCCGGTCCATTGCTGGACACACGCACAGACAAACACAGTCACACCTGGGGGCAGTTTAGCATTTCTGGTCCACCTGACGTGCACTTCTTTGGACTGTGGGAGGAAACCAAAGTTCCTGGCAGAAACCAACACAGACATCTAGAAATCATTTGAGATTAGTTCTAGGAACACACAGTATCTACATTATTTGATCTGCTACAAATTTCTATTGACAAGAATCCTTGATAGTCCTGGATCCAATATGGATAAACCTGGTCAATGGTTCAATCCATTGAGTGTTCAACTTCCCAGACTGAGTTGAAAATGTAAAAATTACTAATATTCATTTTTCAACATTCAGCACTTTTGAAATTACTAAATGGTTCAACCTAATAGTATATTCAAATAAATATTTTTACAGAATTACTTCTCACTCTAGATGTGACCTTTATTTAAGAATTAGTTCTAGCTGTTTGTTTAATTACTCAAACCCCAGGATTTTGTGTGTAGCATAGTATATTTTCTGCAGTGTTTATTTGATTTTTATTATGGACTTTATGGTTTATATTGTTCTTGTGTCTCTGTATGACTGCACAGTGGTAAAACAAGCTATTTCTTCCAGGCCCAGTAAAGTTTTTCTGATTCTGATACTCTTGCTCATTTATTTGACTAGCACTTCTGGTTTCAGTCGAAAGGGCCCAGACGTATGGAAATATGCAATACAGGCTACTCAGTATTACTTCTGTTTTATCAAAACTGTTACAATAACATTTACTGATGAACTATTTGGAAATGAATGAACACTTGCATCAAAGTGAAATGTGGGAAGGTTGAGCTTGAGAGGCCTCAGTTTAGGATAGTTAAGGATGACATGATGCTTTTGATTGCATTTCTAACTGACACAGTGAATTTCAAAGAACACTGTCATGCTTACAGAATTGTTAAGACCAGGAAAGGCACATTGAATTGACTTAAATGTTTATTGTACCGTACTGTTTACTGATTTAAGGACAACTATGTGTTTCAGAAGTATGTGACAGGTACACATTTTTTCATGACATCTTTTGACAAATGAAAAAAATTGTCTCGGATTATTATTTACATTGTAAATTAACAAGATAGAAATATAGAGGGAGTAATCTTCACACATTTATCAAAAATATGTATTTACACCTTTTGGAACTGAGTTACTTTTTAAACCGGAAATGATATAAAACAACACCACAGGCTGTTACATATGCTTCAGTGTGAATTGTCATTTACTCTGAAAATTTAGCAGTAATGCTGAAAATTTAACACTTGCTTTGAAATGTAACACTGGCTTTGGAGTTAGTTTAACACTTTGTAGGGTGGAACTGTATGTTTTCTGAAATAGTGTTAAATATAACTCTCTCAGTGTCAGTTAAACTATAGCTTTTATTGTGCACTAATTTGGAATTTCTCCTGGGTTCTACACCTAAAACTTTGAAAAGGGTCACCCGATGGCATTAATGGACCGCAAAATCAGTAGATTGTATTTCAATTTCCAAAACAATCTATATTCAAATTTTCTGGGAAAAAAATTAACTTTGGTTTGAATTAGAAACCAGGAACAGTTAATTATAATCAATAATAAAAAATGTCTTGTCCTCAGAGATGGAGTTCCAGAGGGATCTGTTTTAGGATCCCTTCCCTTTTGCCTACATCAAAGATCTTACCCACGAGAAGAATATCCAGAATAATTCAGATCATGCCTTCATACATACATCTGCCATTCATACTTGCATCTTTTTATAGCTGGTTTATGTGGCCATGTTTTCAGAAAAGTATGACAAATAATGCAGAAAACATATTAATGGATGATGGTAGTAATATTATGACATAACTGTGTGCTATTTTAAAATCATAATAACTGTAATCACCCAAATGCCCCTGAGATCACATACCTTTGAATGTTCGGCCTGATAATATACACAAATGTTGTCCCACGCAGGTCTGTTAAGGATACGTTTCCACAGCTGTGACTTATTTGATTGCAATTAGTGCCTGTTTATAAACAGTCAGTGAGTGTCTTAGTTCTTAACAGGCCCCCATACATTTCATCCAGGACTGTACTGACCAGGAAAAGTGTTTGAGGTGGAAAGCACCAGCACTGTTTGCCTGCCTATGATGTGTCAAACAACATTTAGACAAACCTCCAAACTTCCGCCGCAAAGTAATTTGGAGTGATGAAACCAAAATTGACCTTCATTGTCACAACCATGAACGCTAGGTTTGATGTTTGGAGAGGAGTCAACAAGGTCTGTGATGAGAAGCGAACCATCCCATCAGTCAGGACTGATGAATTCAGCGTGTTCTTGAAAATATTGGAGGACACTTTGCATTTATTAGCCTGATAACATGACAGTGGTCCCAAACACAAGGCCAAGTCAACCCTTCAGAAGGTTCTGGAGTGGCCAATCACATCTCCTGACCTCAGTATAATTGAACCACTTTGAGAAGATCTCAGATGTGCAGTTGATGCGAGAAAGTCCAATAATTTATGGGACCTGGAGGCTTTGCCAAGAAGAACCGGCAGCTTTATCACCTGAGGAAAAAATGGCCTCATCCACGACCACAAAATGCTGCAGGACATCAGTGATACTAAAGGGGGGCAATACACATCATGAACTGCCATTTTAGTGATTTATAATAACAACAAGAAGAAGAATACTTTTTATTTATGTAGCACCTTTCTTAAACTCAGTTGCTTTTAGTTGAGACAGAGAACACAAATTAGTGTTTAACAGACAGTTGTAGACAAAAACTTTAACTAGTCCAAAAGACGACAACACAGATTACAGTAGGAGGAAAGGGCAAATAGACATCAGTAATCAAGAGTTAGAGGAAGGGACAGACAGAGCACTAAGTTTGTAATTGGGTTTTGTAAGAAGCAAGAGAGGAAGTATTGTGTATATTCTGAGGGAGGGAGTCCCATGGGAGCCACAAAACAAAAAGATCTACAAGCCATTGAAAAAAATGAGGGGACCAGAACATAAAGCTGGTACCAGAACATAAAGAATGGGAGTAAAGAAGCGAAGTAGTTCAGTGAGATTATGGGAAGCAGAACCATGGAGAGCTTCAAAGGTAAGTAGTTTAAACTGAACACAGTGTGATGTGGGCATATCCTTAATGAGTTAATGAATAAAAATGTGTTTTGATAACTCATGTTTCCTTTAAATAATGGTAAACACCTCACAGATTCTTGGAATGAGCAAAACTAGAAGTTCAATTGTTCTCCATGTTCTACAGTAAATCAGTGTAATCACTGATTATACAATAGAGATGTGGGGTAAAAGGCCAGTTAGGTTCCACTATCCTAATGTATCACAGACATTCAGGCTTTTATGTTTTAATCATTTTATTAGATTTGCAAATACTGTATATATAAATACCGTATACATATTTACATAATCAAGATTCATTGTTCAAGGGGATGAAACCTCTGTGAGTTCTCTTACAAGAGGTGCTGCTGCAGGATATTTCATGGTTTCTTATTTATAAGTTCCTTTTTCATTAATGTAGAGACATGTATTAATTTTCAGACATGTATCTGTCTTTGAAATAAACATTAAATAAATAAATAACTAAATAAATAAACAGCATAAGAGATACGCATGAACAGAACACAAGGACATTTTATAAAAGAACCAAACGTTCTGTAGATTGCATCATCCCGTTGCCCTGGAGGCAGAGAGAGAGAGGCAGACAGAGAGAGACACAGAGAAAAAGAAAGCGAGAGAGAATAACACACCTTTTACATATAGAGGAACTGTTCAGTGATGAATGGACAGAATAAATGAAAAAAGAGCCATATACCGACAACTCCCTTGTGATGGTGACATGAAATACAATCGTCAAAAAATATATTGTATTTATAAGAGTAGAGGCTAAGCTTTGTCCCTGCCACATTTCTAATGAGCTGCTACAGTTACTGTAATGATTAATGGATAAAAAAAATACGTGATTAGGAAAAAGGGCACGACAGGGTCAATTGAACAATAGCGCCAAATGTTCTTGATGCCTCAGGACCTTTTCTGGAACTTAAAAAATCATTATCATTACGTGCAATATCTTTCTTATTATGTGCAACTGTTATGTAGAAATGGTCTTATCTTGTGCAATATAACTGCTTATGTCACGATTTTATAACAGACTTAGTATTAAACCACTATGTGTTACTGAGTAAACTACTGCAGCAGTAATTTTATTTATTTATCTATAATATTTCTATCCACCTCTATCACTGCATTTTGTGTATACAGCATAGTATATTTAGTACTGAGTATGTTCAGGGTATTTTCTTCCATGTTTTATTTTGATTTTAAATTATATTTTATATTGTTCTTGTCTTTGTGTCTGTGTGTGTGAGCAGTCATTAGCAATGTCCTTTTCTGATTCCAATTCTGATTCACTATCCCATACATGCATACACAGTGAGAAGCTGTGGAATCTCCTACTCAGTTGATGTTCCTGCACCTATGGATGTAGGTTGTAGGCTTCACATGATCATGCTAACAAACAGATTAAGCAGGAGAAAATTAAGCAATTTTCTCTGGGATCAGTACAGTTTTCTAATTCTGATTCTGAAGGCGAAGGAAAAAACTCTTCTGCTGCATATTACTGTTTACAGTAACAGGCAGCAGAAGAGATTTTCCTTCACATTCCATTATAGAGTTCCCAAATAAAATCAGTTCCCAGATGGATAATGGATAATGTGGTTAAAAGAGATTCTGATGGTTCAGTAAAGTTTTAACATGCAAGTTACCTACACTAGGGGGGAAGCTGGTGGCCTAGTGGTTATGGAGTTCGCCCTGCGATCAGAAAGTCGTGGGTTCGAATCCCAGGACTGCCAGCGGCACCACTGAGGTTCGCCTGAGCAAGGTACCGTCCCCACACACTGCTCCCCGGGCGCTGTGTTCCTGGCTGCCTGCTGCTTCACTTGGTGAATGGGTTAAACACAGAGGAAGAGTTTCTGTGTGCTGTGGTGTGTTCATGTGTGACAGAATGGTCACTTTACACACTGTACATTTATTTAACTATATTTATCAGCAGGTAGCTTCACAGAATGGCAAATTTCTGAAACGAAGCTGATCAGCTCACCTAACCTTCAAGTTTGTTTTCAAGAACATCAAAGCCATCAGTGCTCCATGGGTTCTGGAGCGGCGCTTTTGATTTTTACATTATCATTAGATAGGCTGCCTGCTGCAGCTAATGGAAATGTTATGACAGCAGATATGAGGCCGCGCTGTTTCCTGTTGTTTTCAGTGCAGAGACATGTTCCTTTTGCTGTTTTATGGACTACGTTCCTCATGTAAACATTGAGGAGAGTCTGTAAGTCACCAAAAAGATCCAAATGATCACAATAGATCCATATGATAATTAGGTAGCTATGCTAGATAGCATTACATAACTAGCTTTCAGAATGAACAGAGAAGTGGAATGGAACCAAAGTACTATCATAATAATTGTTTTTAGTTTTAGTTAAGCTCTGTTGGACAAATAATAATTTTATTATATACTGTATACAATACTGTGCAAAAGTCTTAGACACATGGCAAAATAATATTTAAAAACTGTTTAGATGAGCAGTGCATGTTTTTCTCAAATTACTATTACTAAATATACTAAATAAAACTAAAAACAAATATGCTAAATAAATGATGAGCAGTGCAGGTTTTTTTTACTCAAATTACTATTACTAAATATACTAAATAAATCTCCTTGTAGGAATGTTGATGGCCTCAGTCCTTGATGCTTGTAGACTCCAGTTACACCCCAATTAGGAATAGGAAAAATGAATTGTAGGAAAACATAATGAACATTCTACAGTAAATAATGATTTAATGTTCAGTATATCCGTGTGTACCTTGTGGAAGTCCAGTATAGTCCAGTGTCCATCAGAAACCTGGTTTGACCTTCATTAAAGTCCTTCGTTAAATTAAATCAGGAGCTGCTGATGGAATTTCACAAATCCAAACAATGGCTGGAGGAACCAAAGAGAAATCTGGAACTGTACCTGTGTTCTCCTCACCAAATCTTGATGTTTTTTACTGCTTTCTTGTATTTTCACATGATGAGAAAAATAGCTATAAACACAGGTGCCTAAGACTTTTGCACTGGACCGTATTTTATGTACTGTTGTTCTATGCTGTTGTATACTGGTCCATACTGCTATTAAAGGGTAAAAAAATGACATTCTTGACCCATTAGCTCTCCTTGTAGGAATGTTGATGGCCTCAGTCCTTGATGCTTGTAGACTCCAGTTACACCCCGATTAAGAATAGAAAAAACTGAAATGTAGGGAAACATAATGAAAGCTAATCTGCACCAAATGAGATTTAGAATTTGATCCGATGACCTGTTGAGATATCGAGCGGTGTCCGGTCGTGTGGCCTGTTTGCCATTTAGATACTAACTGCTGATTATGTGTTGGTCTAATTATATACACCTGGACCAAGATGATCAGATGAATTACCCAGCAGGATACATTCCACAATTAGTTTGCTCAGACTATTGGCCAACCAATCAAAAACACCCAACTAGGGTAGGTGGACTGCTGTGGACTACTTATGAGCATCGACTACATGTTTTGCAAATTAGAAAACAAATGCTTCAGGCCTTCTCCTTGATCTAGGACGTATTGTCAGCTTTCCGCTGGTGTACTTGAACCGTGCTGTACCTAAACTGTACTGTGTTGGTGTATAACAGTGTGTCAGTGGATCTCAGTGTAACGGTGTTCCTGACACGTCAGCAGCGCAATTCTCTTCTCACAGTTTATGATCGGTCATTCCAAAACCGTGTTCATGGAGTCAAACCAGCAGAAAGTTTTTCTGTCAGAGCCTTTGTTATTGTGCCTTTTTATTATTTATAGTTCCGTTTTAGTTTTTTTTTCTCTGTATTCTTTAGCTGTGTGTTGGAAACCTAACCCAGCTAACTTGTTAGCGATCTCCTGGCATTTCTCACAGCATAAAAAAACACTAAAAAGTGATCTTCAGCCCAGGTAGATTGGGATGGTGATACTTCAGTGACTTCTCAGTTGTTGGTTTGTATCTCCACTGTTGTTTTTTGTTGCATGGACAAGAGAAAAAACATGGCCTCTTTCCAAGTCTGTTATCATGTCAACATTTCAACCAATCAGAGAGCAGTGGTGTAGTCAGCTCGGCTGCGGCCCACTTTTAGCCCTGCTGTTGAGCAGCTCGGGTTCAGCTCGGGTATGGGTCGCTTCATTTGAAGTGGAAAAGCATTTGTTCGGAGTACGGCGTGGTTCCTTGTGCGAGTGGAAAAGTGTCTTTATTCAATCTTATTTCATTTAAGCCTGGCATTTACCCCGTAGGTTACCCCGTAAGTGCCTCAAGATCCCTCTTCCAATAAAACTGTATTCTGAATGTTTCAGCAGACCTAGCTGTCCCACATAAGTCATTTGTGTGATGTGTTGGCAGAGTCAAAATTGACTGGTATAACATGAGCTAGAGCACACACACACCAGACCAGTGGTTCAGAAGACCTTGTTACCAAAGATCCAATAGACATTTGGTATTGGATATTGTAATAATGCATGCTGGCTCTACTTTACACTAAAGTCATCTTTCTGAAACCACTGTGACCTTGGCTGAGCTTATGGTACATGTGCATATTACACACATAATACAGCATTATACTGGATGATGTTGTAGTGTGATACAAACAACTGTTTTATCTATATAATGTTCTTTTTTCTTATCCTGTTGCTGCTTCTTGCTACGTCTGCACAATTTGTAATTGCTTGTTGACCTCCATCTTTGCATTCCTTTTTTGCAGGCTTAATGACTCTGCTGCTAGAATACAGTATGTCCTAATACTGTATTCACTCACACTAGTGCTGTTACTGCTCCTGTTGACTGCATTGAATGTTGACTTAGCCTATAAATCATGGTGTTTTCTTTGCACTCTCTCTTTAGTCCTATCCTCCCTGCACTTGTGTAATATGGGGGTGCTCTGTCCTTGTTCTTTGTGGGTCTCTTTTTGTTCTTTGTGTTGCACCATGGTCCTGAAGAACATGCCTTCATTTTACTGTGAACTGTGTACATGGTTGAAAGGACAATAAACACCTACCTGGCTTGACTTAACTTACTTGACTTGGCCCTCCTAATTGTGGATCCGGGGAGCTAATATATAGACAATAAATTAGCTGTACTTGCTTTGATTCAGGCATTTAAAAGCTATCTGTGAGAACTGCTGAAACAGCACTGTGGTCAGGTCAGGTCACAACTTTTTACTGAGTGTTTTTTTTCAGCCTCAGAGATGGTGGAAAGACTTCTATGGTGACACTGAAAATGAGCCTGATTGCTTTACCATGTAGACCAGACCAAAACGTGACTGTTTAACCTTAAGCAGATGGAAACAGAATGCTTAGTTATGAGGTTGCTACAAATGCAGCCGTCCATAACCATATGAACGTAGCATGCTCCTGAAGATAGGGAAGATTGATGAGGCCATATCGCGAGACACACTTACCTCTTATCGCGGGTTAAAGGCATCAGAGCCTGGGCCCTGTGGAGCAGAATGTGCATGCTCACTTCAGTTATCTTGGCTTGTGGCTCTCTTCCTGTCATAATTATCGATTTGGTCTCATCAACTGAGAGCATTTTTTTCAGCAATTAGCATGGCTAAATTAATATCAGGAGAGTGGTGATAAGGAGAGCAAATGTACTTAAAGGGGGGAAAAGGGTTTCGGTGATTAGATTCCTGAGAGGCTTGTTTCCCCCAGTTTGCTCAGTGGGATCAGACTGAAGGGTGAAACATTAACAAGAAGAACGCTCTTTCCACACTGCTGGTGATGAACTTAATAAGGTTGCAGCTGCATGGAAAATGAGAAAATTGTGGCAGGAAAGCATTATAAATAAGGTACAGTGAGGTTACTCAACACCACAGCACTTGGAAACATATTGCAGTCTACTTTAAACAGAAAAAAGCAGAACTCAAATTTATTCAAATGCAATATGAATGACATTTACCAACGGCATAACTAAGATCTTATACCCTACCATTCTATGAGAAAATGACTTTCACTGAATAAAAAAATTCACATTCGCTTGTTTACACTCTATCATTATATTTTAAAACCAGCATCTAATATTAACCCAAGTGTTTATGTAATATTTTAATGCCCCTATATCAGGCTCCATATCATGAAAAATGCTTTAAAAAAGAGTTTAATGTGATATATATGCCCTACTGACAATTTACAATGTACCATTCAATTAAAATCTACCATATAGAAACTCAGCAGGCAAAACGTCCTATTTTACCCAATGTTTTTGTGATGTCACAAATAACAACCCATTTACACATATCTGCTTATTCCTTTTACTGTGGTTAAGCCCCTCCCACTCACATACTAAAGTTAATGGATTGTTTCAGCCCAGACTACTTTTTGAATGAGGCACAAGGTGGCCAATCAGAGCAGAGCTCATTTACATAACAGCCCTAAAGGCATGGTAAAAAGCAATATGTTTAATTCTGAAGGATGGAAAGTGGTGGGAAAAATGAACGGTATATAAAACCACATAAACAACATAAATGGGCCTTTGGCAGGGAACTAAATATCAGACAAATGTAGGATATGGGCCCTTTGAAACGATAAATAATTATTAGATCATGTTCCGGGTTGTGATGGATGTGTTTTAAACAGTTGCCATGGATGACATGCATTATGAATAAGAAGGAGGTTAAAAAAGACGTCAGCGCTGTGTGTGTGGTGTTGATGGAAGCTCGCTGGAGAGGTATGCTGTTAAGAAACTGGATCTTTCTGTGAGTCACTGGTGTCCAGTTGTGTCAGTATCTTTATGAGGGGCCCCATAAAGGGCACCGTGGGCCCCAGCGCAGTTGTCCCCTCTGACCCCTCCCCCCACCAATAGTTGAACCATTGACATTCACATATTTCTGATCCCAGTGCTTCAGAAAAAGAAATAATGCTAAATAAACATATATGTACAATAGTAATCATGTTTCTCCATCTGTTATGTCATATATGAGCAAGTCTCTTTCTCACCAAATACTATGAAATGCTTTTGAGGAACATCCAAAACAGCATCTGCAATATTAAATGCTGAAATGCTGTTAAAATGGCAGTAAAACAGACCACTGCATGCTACCACATGTCCATCCATGTGCTAAAAAAACATCCAACTGTAAACATTCTAAACTGAGCACTAAAACACAATGATGATAAAATGACTGGCGTTTTATGAACATCATTAGCTGATTAGCATATTTGATCAGGTGAGGCTCATTCCGTCAATCCTGACCTGGTTTTACAGCCAGTCGTTGGTTGTGTTTGTAGTGGTGGAGGAGCATGGCACTAGGGCGAGCGCTGTTTGTTTTCCTACCTGTATTCCGCCTCCTGCGATGGGATTGGGTGGTAGTCCCGCGGAGTTGCATGGAGTAGAAATTGGTATCCAATCGTGGTGAAGGAGGCGAGACCTAGTTGGCCAATCCAAGCAAAGTGGAGGCGGGACTTGTCCGAAAATCGGTGTGGAAAAAAATTGCCGCCACCGGTGAACGCTGCGCCTAGAGTCTCTCCATCAGAACGCGAGACGCGCACGAGACGTTCCACGTTCGAAAGACCGTTAAGGGAGAAACTTCAGGAGAGAAAAAGAGACAAACAGAATGAACATGACTTTAAAGCTGGAAGGGTGACATCTCCACGCAGATTTTCACACTAAAAAACGCAGAAAATCGCCCGCACGGAGGATATTTTACGCGCTGAGACGTTTATTTAACGGAGGCGGAGGCGGTGGGGTGATTTTAACGAGGTTTTCTTTGGAGTGGGAGGATTGAAGCTTTCTGTTTTAGCCCTTTTCTCCTCGCCGTGTCCCCCAAGTTTGCTCCTCTCCGACCGAGACCGTCTCGCCGGCGGATTTCCCTCGACCTGCTGCTCGTATCGATGGGGAAAAGTGGAAGGCAGCGCGGGGGTCCTGGATTCTTACTGCAGATGAGCTCCGCGCCCGTGTTCCTGCTCGCCCTGCTCGTCCACAGCTCTGGAGCTCAGGGTAGGACAGTTATTTTTATTACATACACAAACATAAACAGCGTGTGTAAACATAAACACACACGCTGTTAATGAACGGCACCCTGCTCAAATCCCGGAGAAAAAAAAGTTCAGCCGTGTCCAAACACTTCCACAGCCCCGGGCGACACTGAGGGACACTCCAGACCTTCAGGCTCTCCAGACTCTCCACACCTTCGCACACTGCACACCTTCGGACTCTCCAGACCATTACACATTCCAGACCATCACACACTCCAGACCTTCAGGCAGAAAAACTAGGCTAACATCCCTCACATCCCTTCCCCAATCCAGCTTTACTGCAGAAACCAGGCTGGAGGAGGCTCCACTTTACAGAGGCACTTTTAGTGAGAGATAACTGACCCACCGCTTGGGAAAATAAGGGGAAAAATATTTTTTTCTGAAGTGTGTAAACACAGTGGAATAGATTTAACCTCGTGAAATTTAAAATGGGCAAAAAAATTTAAACGGCTTCATGTTAGCTGTCATTTGATCCCCATTTTATTAATCGGACGTTTAAAATAAAATGCGATGGACAATAAAATTACAAACAATGCAATATACTTACTTCTATATATTTGTCTATTATTATTATTATTATTATTATTATTATTATTATTATTATTATTATTATCATCTCTTCTGCAGATGAACTCAGTGGTGTGAATGATTGCTATTGTTCTTTGTCAAAGCAAAAAAAAACAAAACAAAGAAAGAAAAGGAAAGTCTGAAAAAAGGTGTATTTTTGGATTAACTTAAGTTCAGACTTTTTAATATTCATGATAAAAGTTTTGAAGAGCTCCTGGCGGAACAGTCCGTGGCTCTGAACGGAACAGAACCGACTAAGCATAAAGATGATAAAGATGTTCTACTACTTTATTTACTATGATGTTATTGTGGGTGAGCTGGGGTGAAAGGCTTTAATCGCCTCGGTTTAGAGTGGAGAGAGACGGGTCTTCTCCTGGGTGAGCCCGAAGACGCGCTCCTTTGCCCGGTCGTGGTGGTGGGGTGTGTTTGTATGGTTTGTGTGTGTGCGGTGTTCAGTAAAACAGTCTATGATGCACAGAAAGGCCGGATTGAAAAATGACTAACGCGTGATTAGCACATCATGTAAAGACATTCACGTTTCTAATGCACGTTCACACTTGCGGCTCCGTGGGCAGGCGCGCGAGCGTCTGCTGCACGCGCTGGTGCGAGAGTATATCAGTGTTTCTGGTCTCTGAAGGGTGTCTGGTGGGAAGATGGTGATTTCAGACCACAGACTGGAACCCCTCATCTAACTGGCCTTATAAGACTCTAAGGCTCTTTAGAAAGGAGAAGAGAGGTGAAGACCTCTGGTACACCTTTTTAAAGCTGCATGTTTGTGGCTGCTCTGAAAGGAGTCTAATGTATATTTTATTACGACGAGACTAAAATGATCAGAAATCTGCTCCTTCACTTTTTTGCTACCTGTGCACATCAATAATTCAAAATCTTAGTGTGTGTTTTGTTGTAACGTTTGATGTCTTGCTCTTTGCATTCCAGCTTTTTGTTGCATCCTCTTTTTTTTGCTAATGTATTCCAATAGTTTATCCCACTAACATGCTGCATCGTATATCATTTCAACATTTGTACTGTGACAGTCATTACGTGCAATGATGTCTAATCAGTGTCGAGTTTCTGTGCCCAGTATGTTCCAGATGTTGCATTAACACACAAAGCACCAGTGCAGTTCGCCCCCATGGCGTTTAAAGGGGGAGGCTGTAAGGGACTCTGGTTTAAGGGATGAAGCTGATTGTTATCTGGGTAAACAGTTTCAGTCGTCTCCTTGACACAGAGGGACAGCGGAACGACTCTCTCCCCCCATTAAAAGCCAGTTTACTAAATCTCATCCCTAGCAATGTTTGACATAGGCTTAAATCCTCCCACAGTGGGGTTATGAGTGTGCATTCTTGCCCCGCGCAGGTGGCCGGGCTTCTGCTGATCTTGTAGTTATGGAGATTGCTAAAAAAATGCAATTATACCAAATCTGGGACAGTAAGCAGAGAATTGCACAATGCCCATGTTGTACTGTCGAGTTTACTTTGTCCACCCTGAGGCCAACAAAGGCAACCAAAATTAGTGTTTATTTTTGTCCAAGCTGTTCCTTACAGTGTTGTGCTAAGACCAAAAAAAAAAAACTACCGGGACATGGAGATTTCATTTAGGGCACAGGATTGTTAGCAGCCATATTCAGTAAGGTGAAGCCCCCACTCCACAGTCCTGCATAGTTAATGAGTAACATGGAAAAGGAGGAAAGCTACCCAGCTCCAGTTTCTGAAGGGCACAGCAGGATGACATAATCCCCCCATTCCTGAACCCCTCCGAGGCCAACGCCATCGACTACAAAGGGAACACGAACCAGGTCGCACAGTGTCCATTAAGCAGTCGATATTCAGGGAGAACATTGTTTGTGTCTAATTAATGGGTCTCATGTTTTTTTTTAGATACTGATGAGCTGCACACGTTCCAAAATCACTCAGGGATCTCTTAACAGCTTAAAGCACATTCCTTATTCAAGAGTTGATTTTCTTGCGCAGTCACCGGCATCATACGCTGTAGATTTTCCTCCTCGTTGCTCTTTTGGCTTTTTTTTTTGTTCTTAGCCTCTTCCATCACTCCTCTAATTTTCCACTTGTTTTAATCAAGTGCGCAGAATCCAGCTTAGAGTGGATCAGAAATTGAAGTGTCGAATCCCAGCTTGTCTCAGAGCTCTCCCAGCACCTCAGCTTTGCCTTGCCTTCGGGGAGAGAGAGAGACAGAGAATTGGAGAGCAACTAGAGAGTGGCTGTATCATCTAGGGTATAGCAAAATAACTGACATCTCAGCCAGGAGTGTTTCTAAATGTCTGCATCTGAATAAGTGGTGATAGTGGCATGTGAGTCGAGAGGGAGTGAAGAGCAGGGAAACTAACCCAGCGAACCCTTCACGAAGCGCCGGCAGGATCCTGCGTCGCCTTTCCTCTGGCACCCAGATGGGTGTGGGGATTTGGGGCTGAAGGAGGCTGTCTGTCTGTTTGAATATGTAGATCCTTTGTGGATGAAAGCTGAAGATGCCAAATGTGTGTGAGCCACTCTTGTTCTTGTTTTATTTTATTTTTTTTGTCATTCTCTTGTAGGCTGTGGCTTTTGGCCAGGTGGCATTGTTTCTTTCGTTCCATAGCAGCCCTCATTGAACTCTCCCATAAAACCTTTAGGGAGCGTCAGGGGAAGCGCTGAGCTCCACACATCGTGTTCCACACTCCTCATAAGCACACAAGGCCTCCTTGTTTGTCTTATAACTGTGAAAAGCCGAACCCAAAGCTAACCCACAGAGTTCACTTTTTCCGTGACTCCCCCCCCCCACTCATTTTATTTGTCCATTGAGCTTTGTTTACAGAGGCTGATTTTTAACTAAAATATTTTCGTTAGTCAAACCGCTTAAGAGAGAAAACGCCCGAAAAGCAGCGGATCGTCACAGACGCATTTACAGAATAACGCACGCTAAGTGTAAGATGGCCGAGTAAGCGAGAATGTTATTACTATCATCATTACTCTAACCACTTCCCTCATTGCTGAACAGTGGAGTCTCAGGGGCACCGCTAAGGTTACAGCCATCATGCTCATTCTCCAAGTGCGTTCTGCGAGCACAAAGACGGCATTGTGCGCAGAGAAGACTACCACAGAATGACCTAGCGCTGTAATGTGTAGGTAATTCCCTTAGGATGACATGATGTAGGGCACTTTAAAGGCCATTTTTTATTTGGTGGGGGTGTGGAGGTGGGGA
>JBBPCX010000035.1:14888334-14899176 GCA_037974365.1 Hydrocynus forskahlii
GGTGCGGGGGTGGGGGGGGACTGGGAGGGCGGAGGGTTGATGTGAGGGGGTTGAGGGAGATGCACGCAATCACATGTAGGTGGAAGTAAAGGTCAGGTCATGCAGTGTGTCATCTGAAATTCTCGGCCCCGTCTCCTGTATTCTACCTTGTGGGTGTTAGCGTGTCCTACTGTTTGCTGGTCTTCCTCTCACGCTGAGGAGAATTTTTTGTGATAATTACTGTGAAAAGTGGCTTGCTGAGACCACAGCTCTCCCTCCTGACGTCACATCATATATGCAACTCGGATGAGAAGTTTTCTCGGGGTGTGATCTCTATTTTTTTTATTGTAAAAGTAGCCTCATCAAGCCGTGCACGTTGGTTACACAGGTAAAGTCAAAGCAGTTCCAGTCTGCTCCTTCTCGAGTGGAAAAAACAGCATTTGGGTGAGGGACCGAGTGCAATTAATCACACACTGTCACCTCCAAAACTACAGGGGAAGCATCAAAGTGCAAGCCTTCAGTTCTATTAGCAGTCCATTAGCGGAGGCCAGCACAAGTACCAACACTTCACAGGCATTCCAGTGCGGAAGTGACTGACCTGTCTGTCAACAGTGCCAATACCTCTCTCTGTAATGACCCCGCCATTTGCATTCACATTCAGGCAGAAGAGTGAGTGTGTGTGTGTGTGTGTGAGAGTGTACCTCCTACCTGGAATGATGAAGAGTACTATACTTAAAGCACACCTGTGTTGTGGTTGCGCAGACATGTTATTCCTCTCCTTTAATGTGATGGCTCTGATTGGCTTTCCCTATGAAATCCAACCTTAGAGAGGTTTTTGTTTTTCGCTCACAGAGGATCTTCTTCACTGTGAGGATCCTCTGTACCCAATTATAGGCGTGGATCTGAGAAATGTAATTCATGGCCTTTACTCCTCATGGAGAGGGTAATTGTTATCAGGAAATGGAAAGAGAGAGATGAGAGTTATTACCAGTTAAGAGGCCTCTTTTTGGGTTGGTATTGAGAGGAGAATGGCATGACTCCTCTTTTGTAATTCAAAGGACAGTCCCTGTTTTTCACTTGGCATTTTTTTGCAGTGCCCCAGCCCAGTGTGCCACCATAAATAAAAGATGGGTAGATATATAGCAGACAGGAAAAAATATAGAAAATAATGTTATTGATCTGTATATGCCACATCAGCCATTCCATTAAAAACCATTGAAAAGTGAAGTGAATAACATTGATTATCTGGTTACAGTGGCACCTGCAAAGGGGTGAGATATACTACGTAGTAAGTGAACAGTCAGTTCCTGAAGTTGATGTGTTGGCAAGGGAGGGTGCGGGGTGGTGGTGTTATCGTAATACCTTCATACTGGCACAAGGAAGGACAACCCGTTAACCTGCTATAAGGTCATGGGTGCCCAGGGCTCACTGATGTTCATAGGGAGTGAAGGCCAGCCTGTCTGATCCCACAGAAAAGCTACTATAGCACAAACTGCTGAAAAAGTTCATGCTGGCTCTGATTGAAAGGTTTCAGAACACACAGTACATCACAGCTTGCTGCATTTGTGGCTGTGTAGCCCCTGTCCACTGCTGAAAGCACCTACCATGGGCATGTGACTATCAGAACTGGACCATGAACAATGTAAGAAGGTGTCCTGGTCTATTTTCTTTTACATCATGTGATCAGCCAGCATCATTTACCTAGTGAATAGATGGCACAAAGTTGCGCTATGGGAAGAAAGCATGCCAGTGGAGGCAGTGATCTGCTGGGAAACCTTGAGACCTGGCATTTATGTGGAAGATCACAAGCACTTACCTAAACACTGTTTCACATCAACTACACTCTTTCATGGCAAAGTGTTTTCTTATGTCAATTTTCTTTGTCAATTTTTTTTATGAATAGGTCAAAGAGTGATCTTGAATTGGCCTCCAAATTCCCCAGATCTTAGTCTGAATATCTGCCCTTAGCAAAAAGTAGTATACATGAAGTTCATTTTATTAAGAATACTGGAGTATAAGTATAGCAAGTATACGGACCATGTACTTGTAGTGTACTAGAAAGTATACTAATTTAATACTTTTTCGGACTAAATTGGAAAATTTATAAAAGTTTATAAAAGTATACTTTAAGTATACTTTATAAGGTCATTTTAAGTTTACAAAAGTATACTTTATAGACTTTATTTATATTTATCAGTATAAGTCAAGTATACTTCACTATACTATTCTTAAGTATATTAAATATAGTATATAAAAGTAAATTTTAAGTATACTGCCTCAATTTTAGTATAAAATAAGTATACTCGTAGTACACTTGAATAAACTACTTTTTGCTAAGAGTGAATATCCCCAGATCTTAATTGAATATCTATGAGATGTACTGGGCAAACTAGTCTAATACATCGAGGCCCCACCTTGCAACTTATAGGGCTTAACAGATTTAATGCTAACATCTTGGTGCCAGATAACACATCACACCTTCAGAGGTCTTGTGGAGTTTAAGACATGCAGTTTTAGCAGCACAAGGGGACCTACAAAATTTTAAGTAGGTGTTATGACAGATTTGTGTGTATTAAATGATTAATATAGGTTAAAATGGCAACCCTGTAGTAAACATTTTTATTGGCGATATTCATGCATGTGATTTTTTCTTAAAAGTAACAGGAGGAGAAGGGTGGAGAGTTAAAGAATACACTGCAGACTGCACACTGCATTCATGCACAGCTGCTATAAAAAGAGTGAAGTACCACCAAAAGTGCCATCAGAAGCGAGTTCCACCCTCCCCCCCATTCTGAGATGGCACATGGTACATTAACAGTGCGGTCCACTCTTTTAAGATATCTGCTGGGATGCCATCACATAGTGGCTCAAAGCGATGTTCTATGCCATTTATTCTTTAGCCCTCATACCACAACTGTCTCAGTCCTGCTTTCTGCATGAAAGCAACATACACATTACAAGGCATCGAGTGGACATCGAGTGGTCTTCTGATTCCAAAAGCCAGCAAGTGATTGTGTGTCAGACTACTATTTTCAGTCAAATTCTGCATCAAGAGTAGCTAGTAAGCTTTCAAAGCAGTTCTTTCTGCCAGACTGTGTGTTTTTTGCCAGCGAGTTACACTTGATTGCTGGCCAAATTGAGCCCATTGTTTGGTTTCATGTTGCATACTAATGTGGCTACACTAAAATCTATAATGCTGTGTAGTACTGTTCACCTTCTAGGGAGGCAGGGGCCAAGCAATAACGGCCTGGTTGGAAACTTTAGAAGGGCCCAAACCCACGCGTTTCCATTTCCTATCTCCAGTTTATCAGCATCCCTTGTCTCTGTTATTCCTCAGCCTGGCCGACAGAGGATGAAAGCATAGCACAGATAAATGTTTGTGCCTTCCTGTTTTTATGGGGCTTAAATAAAGAACATACATTTGTGTGCCACTTTGAGGTTTTTTTTCCAGCAATGTCTGTTTTCCATTAGGGCACCGTACAGGTCTGTGATGATAAGAGGACAATGTCAGTGCCCCTGCTGACAAGACCCTAAACTTAGTGCATTAGAAAAGCAAGTTAAAGGAGTGGGTTATGTGAAATAGCCCAGACTCTGTAGGGTAATTAGAGCAGCCCTGCCTTAGGGGGAGGCAGTCCATTTGGACTGATTGTATGCTGTATAATGCACGGAACCTTAGTCTCTTATTACCGTCAGCAGGTGCTTTATGGGGAATGTCGAATCCATGCAGGGGAAATGCTCGGTTAACTTTTGAGGCAAGGTAAATGAGTAGACAGGCCTTAATGTCAAACAGGCCTCCCGTGAGGCGAGTGTTTGTCGGGGGGCTGGGCGAGGCTTTACTGGGGTTTTTCTGCAGACCATCATTCTCATGTCAGAGACTCTGTCTAATCCTCAGATTCCCTGAGTCCAGCCCCTGGACTGTGTCATGTCTCAGTCAGATGGAGATAAAGTGCTCCTCTTCATAGTTGAGTTTTCTTACTTTACTATAGAGCAGGTTCTTCAGTTCCAGCTCTGAAGGGATGGTGTCCAGCACCATTTGTTGAAATTTTTCTTGCACTGTCACACCTGATTCGACTCCAGGACCAGAACTGAAGAGCTCTGCTATACAAGTTTTGTGTGAGTTTGAAACTGTGTTTCAGGTCTAGAGAGGTCTAACATCCACCCACATAAAATGCAGTGTAGTTACAGGCATTCATCTTGAGGGAAGCAGTCTTTTTTTAAATAATTCCCCCAAGATATTTTCTCATTTTCTACAAAACTGCTAAAACAGCCCTAAACCTTAAACTGTGTAGACCATTAGGGGAAGGCTGCAGTGAATGTGTGTCACAATGTCAATGTTTAATGTTGTATTTTCCGCCTGTTAAATGAGGTGCTAAATTAGAGCCACATATTGTGTGATCAATTCTGCGCAGGGCTCTCATTTGAGCAGGAGTGCAGAGAGAATGCGGAACAGCACATTTTCAAGAATATCTCACTATGGGCAAAGTAGTCCGATTGAAATTTATGGGCACTGCAGCTCTTTTATTCTCGCTTCATGTTTTTTCATGTTGTACCGACGTCTTATTTCTGATGTCACAGCCTCCTTAAATCAAAGGTCTAAATGAGAGTCTAGAGAGCCATGTGCTTATTTTCCCACCTTCACACAGAATTTGCTTTTATGCTTCTCTAAAATTCCCTCACTTCCTTCCATGTATATTTATCCCAGTCTGAATGCTGGCCTTCCTACACAAAACCAGACATTTGGCTTTGCTATGCTGGTATTTTGTGTGTTTGATTTTCTTGCATGTGCTGTTAGTAGTATGTTTGGCAAGCCTGAACTCAGCACATTTGATTGCAGCCGCATCTCCAGGCTTAGTCTCCAGGGCCCGAAGAGCTGGGAGTGCTTAACTGGGCCATGCTCACTGGGGCTAATTTTACAGGCGATCGTACAGTAGTAAGTCTCCCTAATGAAGGCATTCTGCATGACCTGCCACAGCCGAATGCAGAGAGACGCGCTTATCACTGCAATCCTGTAATCGTATGGTCCCCGTAAAGGAGCAGGGGAGGGTTGAGATGGAGTGTAAATGACAACTAGGCTAGCACAAGGTGTTCATTGAGAGAGTTAACAGCCGTTAATCATGGACAGCCATAACGAGGTCAGTTTACAGCGACCGGGCTGAGCGGCTGGATCTGCCCCCGAACTGCTCTTAATTCTGACCTTCACTGCTGCAGGAGGTAATATTAAATTTGCCCCGGACAGGAAAACACAGGTTGGATCTGTCCCCATCCAGTGATTACGGCCGACCGTTTCGAACCCCACTAAAGAAAATTGGTAGCAGAAAGAAAACGAGAAGGCAGGGACTGCGGATCTAGACTCTCACTGAATTGTTGGGCGGACATGGAGAGCCGATAACACACTAAACAACAATAGTCCACCAGTCCTGCAGAACATCTCCAAACATAGAAGAGGAAGTGGATAAATAATAAATCTTGTCCTAAAGTGATGGGAACCTAATGGATGTGGCGAATGCTGTCAGCAGTCTGTGGTTGGCTGGGGACAGATAGCAAAGACTTTTTTAATGACAGTATTTGATCAGCAAAGGGACCAAAAGCAACCTTGCAATTGCTTGTGCAAAAGTATTTTCCTCCTTCAAGAGCAGGTTCTATTTGGATGTTCCTGTTTGGAATTTGAATGCTGTCAGCATGTATGTTTTTTAATTTAGTATGAACTCTTGCATTTTTTTCCCCAGAGAAATGCAGCTAGCAGCCTCTCTTCTTCAGTCAAGGGTCATAAACCTAACCGCATGTAGTCGAATGCACAAAGTCTCCTCAGTGATGTAAACTGATACCATTATGGAGGGCATTAAGCATTCCCCTAACATTCTCTCACGGAAAACAAATGATTCACTCACAGCATATAAAATGTATAGGTTCCAGGCAGGGGAGCAGCCAGCTACCCTGCCAGGTTTTGGCTGCTGTCCGACCGGGCCCGGGTGCAAAGAGAGCGGCCGTGTGCTCCATTCATGAGCTTGAACTGTGGTAGGGCCCGTTTCAAGGGGTTGTCAGATTTGAATTACAACCCCTGAATGCTTGCCTTCAGTAGCCACGCACATAAATTTGGCCCTACACACCAGTCTTACGCCTCTCATTTGTGAGAAAGCACATCAGTAAATCTCGCCGTGTTTGTTCTTTCAGTAAAGCCACCAAAGTCCTACTCTTTACCGGTTGCTTTTTGGTGTTTTATTGGTGTTATTGCGAAGGAGAGGTTTTATTGTACAGCCTTGCTCCAGTCCTGCCTTGCCAACAAAAGCAGCAATTTGGGCTTGAGGAAGAGGGGGAAACAGAGAGGAAGAGAGGCTGAGATAGCAGAGGCACTCCCTTCTGCCCATAATCCCTGCAAGAAAGGAGAGATTCAAACACATTAACCACTCCTATTCTGGGCCACTTTGTGCTCTGCTTTGTTTCGAGGCAAAGAACCCCTAAGTCTGGTAAACAGGCAAAACAATGTTGAGAGCGGTGAGCTTAGTCGGCATCCAAAAGCTTGTGTTCAGCCGTGGCACATGTAAGATTTTGTTTCTCTCCCCTTGTCATGTGCAAATGATTTTGTATGGTAATCTGATCTTTTTTGTGCTGCTCTTGGGAAGAGCGCAATACAAGGGACCGACTGTTGCAGTCCTTTGCTACGATTTTTTATTCTGGCAGTTGTTTCCACATCAAGTGAATTTTGGAGACATGGGCACATGAAGTATTGGCACAAGTATTTACATTTTAGCGATAGACTTTCTTTTCCTCCGTCTGTTTTCTTCAAGAGACACTTGACAAAACCCAGAATGTTATTTCAAGACTTTGGCACTGAGACTACCAGGCCTTGAGATTGTTTAATGGTGGTGAGTTTTGAAAATAAAGTGACGGTTAGTCATGTAGGCTGTGTAATTGAGAAGTCAAAACTGTAACATGGGCCACTGTTACACCAGCAGGAGAAGATGAATAAATGAAAAAAGGATTCTGGACTGATGTGTCAAGGCACAGGGACAAGCTCTTCACTGTCACTTAAGTCCAGTTATTCAGTTTTGTTCCTAGTGTACTGTCGTTAGGTGTCATTAGTACCACCTCTCCTTACCTTCTCTGTACTTTCTGTCTTACTTTTTATCTTTCTGGATGGTCCACTGAGATGTTAGTCAAGCCACACGGAGAGGAGTTTTTTCCTGTATTCTGTCAAGAAAAAAGTGCTCTGTACTGAACACAGAAGTCTTTTTTGATTTTTGGTTGCACCTCAGCTATAGTTCCCTTTGTCTTGGTTGTGTGGATATTCTTAAACAATATCTCAAAAAGCCCTGGCAGCTTGGCACAGTTCCCTGCTCTTTGTTGCATGGATGTCTCGGCATTACGAAGAATCCATTGGGCTCTGTAATCTGCAAATGACGATAACGATTTCTTCTGCAGACTTGGTAACCATATACTGCTGTGCCTGTGCTGTGTCCTTTGCTTGAATTTCTTCAGCATATTGTTGTGATTACATGTGTGTGGGTTGATGGCCTGGCTTTCACATGAAAACAGTAGCCCTGTTTTTCCCCCTGTATCAACCAGAGAAAGAGCTCTGCTCAAGCCATTTACGGGCTAAAATTGCTGTTCTAGTTTCTCTCTGAGAAATGTCTGAGATGAGGCTGATAATGATTTGCTAACTAGTGCCATACACTGCAGATCTCAGCCAGAGTTTGCATCCCTAGAGGTGAGTGTTTTCAGCTTTGTAGTAAAATTTTGGTAATTGATTTGCACAGGCACAAGGACACACAGCATGGTCGGTTATTTAAAGCGTTCCTTTCGTGCAGTAATTATTTGCTCTTGCAGATTTTATTTCATCTTTTATTTTCACACAGCAAACAAAGTTACACTTTTTATGTTGCATAAACAAAAGGGAATGTAGGCCATACGCAGATTTTGATCATTTGCAAATATGCAACGCATCTCACTTGGCTTCACAATCTAAAACAATTCTATGTCATAAATGTATTTGATATGAAGAGACCTTTCCTGGGGCTGAACCTGATATATCACACTTCAAATATTTTTTCTGCTTCACCTCAGCTTGTTGTATCCAAGACTGAACGGTGGTTTTCCCAGGGTCCATTTTTCCTGAAAGTCCTACTTTTCCTCGTTGAATCTGAATAAGTGAGGTATTAAGTGAGGTAAAACCTGGCCTCGGTCAAAACCCATAGCCAGCCCTACACTCCTAACAGGCCCTGCGTATGAATAGCACCAGTCAATGGACTTTACCCCTTTATTAATCTCATCTAGGGTTCGTTTTGTCTCGTCTGTTTTTCTGTCTCGCCTGCTAAAGATAAATAACCATTCAGCAGAAGGTTTTGGATGGTAATTGACAGGCCATGCTAAACAAATCCACTTGCCCTCTGTGGGCGCCTCCCCCCTCCTCCTTTTCCCTGCTCTCCTCTCCACATCTAATCTAACTAATGCTCCCTGTTTCTGTGCTGGAAAGTGAATTGAAAACAGCCCGACTCAATACTTGATCCATATCACCCTAGCTAGTTGCATGCACATTAGCTGTTTCTCCACAGCTTCCGTAATTGCATTACAGCACTCTGAAACTGTAACTATTAGAGACTTACACTGTCCTGACTGTTGTTAATCGCAGCCTCTGTAGGCCCCAAGGCCCAGATTAGAAGACCGAAGGAAGAAGGGAGTGAAGGGCGGAACCTCCCCCCCGCCCAAAGCCATAGGCTGCAGTGAAAATCATCTTTGGTGAGGGGGAGTTGTGTTATAAGGCTTGCGGATCTTTCTGGGACGATTTCCACTAATCAGGATTTTTTTTCGTTCACTGCCATTTTTCATTGCTTTGGTGATCCACGCCCAACAATGTGGCCTCTTTTTACTCTATCTCAGTGTTGGTCTATTTTTCTGCCTTTCTCCCTTTCTTCTTCCTTTCCGCCTTCATTTTCATCCAGCTCCTCATTCTCCAGCTATTTATCTTCATTCCACCAGCCAAGAATATTTTGGAGACCACACCAGGTTTTATAAGCTCTCCCCTGTCTCCGGCTCATATTCTCCCTCCTTGATAAGAGGTGGGTGCGTATGAAAGGCTGACTCAATTTACGTGGAAAAGGGCTCTGAAATTTAATGTACCTTCAGAGACACACTGCAGTTGAAATGCAATTACTAAATATGCAGTACATAAGAATTTTGTTTGTATCTCCTCTTTGGTGACATTGCCATATTTCCTATGGCATTTTGTGCAGTTGCAGATATGGGGTAGAAGAGCATGTTTAATGGGGCTTCTTGGAACTGATAGTGGCTGACTGGGGGGTAAGCGGCTTCTCACTATAATTACTAGATTGCTAGCGCTCTGATTTCATTGTTCTCCCTTTGAATTTTACTGGGTGACAAGTGGTTTTGTGTTGAAGAAACAGGTCTGAAGCAGAAATCTGATTACATGTTAAAAATTCACAGCTTTCGCCAGACTGCATGGAAATGAGAGGATATGGTTTCTGCAAAGTGAAATTTCCTATTCCCTGACTTCTGGGTCTTATTCTGCTAATGATGGTTCGATGTACTTTAACCAACAGTAAAGAATTAGACTGGAAAAGCTAGGGTAGATTACAGTGGAGGATGGTTCTGTTGCCATGCTAGTAGTCATCAGTTTTGGCCTCTCTTAATGGAGACCTCAGTGTGAATCCAAAGAGCAGCTCTTAAAAATTTTATAACTCCTAACTGGCTGATTTATAATGATGGGCTGCAGCTAAGTTCCACAGTAGCAGAATATCTCTGTCAATACCGTTACAGAATGAAAGGACTCTGAGAACAAAGACATGGGCAGGGTGTGTGTGTGCCTGAGAGTGTGTGTGTGTGTGTATGTGTGTGAGAGAGAGAAGTGGGATCCTCCATTTATTTTAGTAGATTATGGTGTCCACTGAAGAAGAAGCAACTAAGTTGTTTTGAAGCAGAAGGAGAGGTGAGAGGGCGTGACAGACTGGCCCTGACATAGCAAACCAAACAAGAGCCCCCCCGCCTATTCAAACTCCCCTGCGACCTCTGTGCCTGCCCTCTGACCTCCACAAAGACACTTAAATCATTATCTTCCCAGCTTTTTTTCCCAAGGTCCCAGAGTGCACTGTCAGCCTACCTGCCAGCTGACGTTCCATGATCAATTACAACAGACAGGGGTATCTGTGTCTGGGAACCTCCCCGGGGGCGGATTTGTCAGAGATTGGGGGGGTGATCAGATATGCCTGTGAGGAGGCATTGCGGAAGTATAGGGGTGGTCAGTTGTCTTAGCTGCCCAGACAGAAGGGCGTTTTGTCATTGTCCTTGTCTATTTCCCATTACTCACCTGCAGAAGGATTTGGGTTAATGATGAACCGACGTAGCTGGAATAGAGTTACCACAGTTCGGGAGATCAGTTCCAGTAAATGAAGGCAGAGGAAGGGGAACCATAAATAAGTGAATAAACAAAAAATAGAGCAAAAACAGTATATACCTATATACCTATATGTGTGTGTGTGTGTGTATACAGTACTGTGGAAAAGTCTTAGGCACCTGCGAAAATATGTAAAAACTGTTCAGATGAGCAGTGAGTGTTTTCTTTTTTCACGCTGAAACCTGGTTCGACAAATCAAAGCAACGGCTGGAGGAACTGAGGAGAAATTTGGAACTGAGCCTGTGCTCTCTTCACCAGCTTGCAAAATGTAAAACTACTTTTTTTTTACAAACAAAACAAATCTTGATACTTTTTACTGCTTTCATGTTTTAATGTGTGTGTGTGTGTGTGTGTGTGTGTGTGTGTGTGTGTTTATGTATGTATATATACGTAAATATATGTATATATGCTATATATGTGTGTGTGTGTGTGTGTGTGTGTGTGTGTGTGTGTGTATA
>JBBPCX010000035.1:14899276-14914598 GCA_037974365.1 Hydrocynus forskahlii
GAGAAAGGAGGTGAATTTATAGGAGAGATCTGCCCAGAGAGACTTTAATCCTCCTGTTCATGCTGTTGGTAGCAGTGTCCTCTCTGTCAGGTACGGGAACTGTGGCCAGAAGCCCACTGCCCCTGCATTCGAGCTGCTGGAACTCTCCACCCTTTCCACTCTCTCAGCTCCCATTGCCTTCAAAGCAGTGTTTGTTTTGGTTGAAGTGCTTGGGCGTCATTAGCCCTGAGTAATCCCATTGAAAGGTCCTTGCCAATCCGCCATCATTTGGTGGGGTTCAGACATCTCCAAGACAGATCACGGGGGTGCCTAATTAAGCACATTACTGTTTGTTAAATCTCATCTTGTCATGGTGACACTGCTACTTGTGATTTATTTTTATACAGGGACCATGCAGAAGACGTGGCATCATGTCATTTTGAATTAAAGCAATGATTATTAGCCTAAGTAGAGCCTTTTGATGGGATTGAGGGAGGCAACCACTTAGTGCTTTTGGTTTCTTTGGAGAAGCGCAAAATATAAAAAAAAAAAAATCGGAGACCTGCAGGTTATAAAATCTCTGCTCTGTTACATCACTAAATGAAGGAGCTCTATAGTTTTAAAGTTGTAAACTATTGGTTAGAAAACTTTACACTGAACAGTGCTGGAAGTTCTTAGAACATGTGAAGCAGAACCTAACCTTGAGTGCTACTTTTAGACCCTCATAATAAGAAAATTCCCTTCTTTGGAAACCTTTGCGAATTCTCTCTGTTTTGTCACATGCTATTTTTTTTTAGAAAGGCAGCTAAATAAACACTATGGAAAGTGGGGCACAACCCATCACATTTTGTTGTTTGCTAAATAATTTTGAAAGTATTATTCTTTTCATGCAAACAGCATACACCTGTCTGCTACGAATGAAAATGTAAACCTTGTTTCTGTCACCTTCTGTTTGTGAATTGATCAGCCAAAAGCAGTGTGAGTGAACTTCTCGCGTAGGCAGGGTTAATTGTAATAGATGGAGAGGCTAGTTGTAACAGTCATTAAAAGTCTAGTAAATTGATGCAGGGCACAATTAATTCAACACAGCAGTGTTTCCGCTGGTACCATTTCTCCGCCCCATACAGCCCAACCCACTTAAAATAAAGTGCCTGCAACGGTTAACAGAATGAACACACCCTCAACAGTTAACAAAATGACTCCCCATACAAAACAAAACACCCACAACGGCTGGCAAAACGCAACCCTGGCAGTAAAATGAAAGTGATCATGAAAATGTGGTCGACATGACCTTCCTCCGAAAACTCTACACCACATCAGCACCCCCTGTGATCCAATAATGTTGATCCATCAATGTGATTTTATGTAAACCAAACATGCTTTCCAAATTACAAATATCTTTCCAAATTACAAATGTGTCTAATATGGCAAATTTGTTTTAGACCACAAAGTTGATTAGCAAATAAAAACAGACTTAAATTGAATTATA
The DNA here is from genome assembly GCA_037974365.1 of Hydrocynus forskahlii. Classification (NCBI taxonomy): domain Eukaryota; kingdom Metazoa; phylum Chordata; class Actinopteri; order Characiformes; family Alestidae; genus Hydrocynus; species Hydrocynus forskahlii. Next base: position 14,900,745 of record JBBPCX010000035.1, read on the forward strand.
CTATGTGTATATACACACACATATATATATATATATATATATTGGTTTGCATTTTTGATGCAAGAAAAAAACCAAATGATTGAATTTAAATAGGGACTTTGTCCTTCATTCATTGTATACTTCTTTCATTGTGAAAAGATTAGTTGTAACACTGGATTATTATAAATCCATCTATATAGGGACTGCACTTTAGCTTGGCTGGCTCTCATTGTGACTTGTTTACATGCTTCAAAATTATACTAAAAAATGAGAGTGATTAAAACAATATGGGTAAAATGTGGCTTATATATAGCTCTTGAGAATTACAAGAAATATCTGTCTTATAACTGTAATTGTTTCTTTGGTATTTTTAAAAAGTGCAGAATTTGTAAATCTATAGACCAAAGGTATGGGGATGGGCTTTTTATATCCATGTTGCATTTTAACCCATATTAAGTTGTGGCCTGCTTTCCTTCTATTCTGCATCGGCCTCATTCTTCCTGAGTCATACAGTCAGATAGCCACCAATTTAGCCCCTCCGCCATCCCACACATCATGGGCACCTTTCCTCAAGCATTGATTTAATGATGTGGGACTCTTGGGTAAACAGTTTCATTTCCCTGTTGCTGCGCTCCCACCCTTATAATGTGATGCAGCGAGTGCTGGGGGAGGAGAGTGAACAGCTCTGTCCTGACCCGGGTTCCAGACTTGTAATTAAGTGACTGAATACACTCAGGGCTTTTGTCCAATAGGGTGGGAGAGACGAGGGAACTTCATTGCCATAATTTCTCGATTACAACATCCGAGAAATTGCTTATTACGTTTGCTACGGAGCCTGCCTTTTAAAATTCTGCTGTCGAGCCCCGGCTTCAGCGTCTGTTCACTGGTGACCTGTAACCCAGATTTGCTTGCTGAGAAAGTCTTTGCAGTGCTCGTGTAGGTGGCTGCGTGTGAGAGTGGGAGTTGCTGTGCCTGAATAAGGTTAGCGGACTTGCTGCGGAGGATTTGTTTTTCAATAATAGCAGGAGTATTTATCTACTTCTTTCTATCTACAAGCAGAAGAAGAAAAGAGAATAAGTAAGAGGCCGGTTGCCAGAGAGCTTTGAATTCTCCACAATGGCTGCTTTTGTCTTGCTTGTGATAACATAATTGGGCCCCAGGTACCAGCCTTCCAGGCAGGAATTGGTTTTCACCGTGTGAGGTATAGTGAGATTTAATGTGCCACGTTGCAGAGAAGCAAAGCCTGTGGTTCCTTCGCATAGTTCTTGTCTTCCATTGCTCAGCCTACAGAAATGCAGTCCTCTAAACGAGAAGGGAGCAGAATAAACAGTCCTGTTTTCTCACTACCCAGAGACATGCATCTCTTAAAAACACTGAGCTCCAGTCCAGCACTGTGTTTTCTGTTGTTTGTATCATTTGCCTGGTTTCCATTACATATGACTCTGCCCACAGTCCGCTCTGGGGAGGCTGACATACAATACACCACCACAAAAGTCGCTCTGTAATCAAGGTCTGTTTACCAGCTCCAGGTCAAGATGCTCTTGATGTCATTTCCTTCTGCATCTGACTCAAAGGCCTGGTGTGTTTTGGTGCGATTTTGTGTGTGTGTGTGTGTGTGTGTGTGTTGTATTACATACAGAAGCTCTTTCTCAAATACTGATTCAACCCAGTCAAAGAAGTCAGGTTGGGAGGGTAAACTGGTTGCATCAAACCAGCTTATCCAAAGATCAGGAGGAGTTATCTCCACCCCCACCCCAACATCCACGCACACACACACACACACACACACACACACACACACACACACACACACACTCCTGTAAATAAGAGAGAAACAAGAGGGCCCTTCATCAGCCTTTAATGCCCAGTGGCCCCTGCTCCCCTCCGCCTCATTACCTTTCTCTCCTGTTTGTTCTTCCATTCCAAATATTGTTTCATCACTTTGAAGAAAAACAGCAAACAGCCATGAGGCCATCTCAAAGGCTGAGCATTTAGGAGCGGCACAGCCTGGCCAGCCCAGCAGGCTCCTACATTTACAGAGCGTGGCTCACACGCAGCCCTGAATCAGGCCTTTGATGCGGACCGTCCCCACTATAAACAATGTGCCCTTTCACAGCCCTCACTCACTTCTAATTAACTTGCTGAAAACCCTTTTTAGCCCCAATATTTATTTTTTCTACACTGTCTTCCACTGCTGCTGGTTTTTAAGAAGCCTGGATGTTGGAAGGATGCAGAGAGTAGGAGAGAGTGTGCCCCTGCAACCGAATAACTCAGAGAGGGGAAGAAAAACCAAGAAAGAGAAAGTGAGAGGAAGGAATTAGAGGGTTTCTTATTGAACTTCTCTCATCTTGTGCCCTTTTCATGCTACTACAGAGAAAGAGAGATGACACAGCAGACTAAGCCATCTCTCACGGAGTTATCTGACCCCAGTGAGCTGACTCTAGGCCTTCTGAATGTTGTCTTTCTAAAACAGAGCTAACAGCTCTTAAGGGTGTAACCAAAAACAAGAAGTAAAAATGAAAAAAAAAAACCCCACTACAAGCAAGCTGGTGCCTCCAGAGTCTGTCGCCTGTAACGGTCCCAAGGAAGCCACTATGTCATAAAATAATTGTGGGAAGACTCATAGTGTATTTATACAGCCTTGCTAGGAACAAATGAGAGAAAAATGGCCAACACTTGAGTCCACTCATAAAACTGGCCCACTAGTAGAGATAGCATTTAGTATGTGTCATTGTCGTCAGATGGAATACACAGCAAACCACACTGACTCAGATTTATTAGACTCTCTCCCCGGCTACTCCCATAGCTCCGTGTTGAATCTTTTCAAAAGCCTTGCCAAGCTCGTTCTGTGTTTTGCTCTTTTTTTCCCTCCTGTTTCTCAACAGATAAGGTTAGTTAACTTTACTTAAGCTCTACCATAGTGCGTGGCCACAGACCAAAACAAAAAATAAGCAATATTGATGCTTCAAACAGAGGCCATGTGGGCTTGTGTGTATGTGTATGCCCCTGGTAATGTGTGTTTCTGCACCTCTGCATGACCCTGTAGTCCTCCCAACTCCACACTCCACTGGGCCGTCAGCCTTAATTAACACCAGCCATTTACCTATCTGCCTACACTGGGGCTTCTCCTAGCTCGCTAACATTTACTTGCTCTGACACTGTTCAAGTCCATACTGTGGGAAGGTTAATGTGCTTTGCTAGGTCCTTTTTGCATGGCCTGTCCACAAGGATTGCATGATTATTGTAGCTTGTGGATGCAGTTCTTTACTGAAACGGACCCCTACTTGACCTGGCTGTATGATCGTCTGTGTTCATATAACAGAAAGAAGTCTGTAATGTGAATGCAGGTCTGAGGTCAACATACTTACTCTTATCTTAGATGTGGAATGAGAAACAGCCTCATTAGGTTGATATGCTGTGACATGCTACCAAAACATTGTTTAATCATCAGTCACAATATAAGTTGTACAGAACCACGTTCAGTTTATGCAGGCTCTTGATGAAAGCCAGGCTAAGTGACCATGGTCAAAAAACACGAGGATAAGAAGACTGCTATTAAAGAACTACTGTTTTAAAAGGTTCAGTGGAGTTCTTCCCTGGAGATTTAACTCAATTAGTTTTCACTGATTAACATCTCTGCCTCTCCACTGCCTCTTTTGTCTTACCTAGCCAACGCGAGATGCCTCCACCGGCTCTGGATCGCATGTGCAGATTGATTATAATTTATAAAACTCCTTCCCACTCCCCTTCACCTGCCATCGGCTATAAAGACGGTCCATAAGATATCTTTAAGAAGAGCTTGAAAAAGAGCAGATTCAGACTGGATATAGCTTTTTTTCCATTAATGCCAAACCAAGGTGGTACTTGTCCTGGGGAGAAGGACATTTGAGGGTGTTGGCAAGAGCCATATAGCTTTGGGGTTGGAATGTCCTATGTTGGGCACTGTGCCCTCAGGAGGGCAGTGATTGGCTGTGGATAAAGTTTGTGATCGTCAAGGGCAGGCTGACACTGAAATTTCTAACCTACAGCGTCATAGCTGGGAGCGTGTGGTGGATTCTTGAACATAATCAGAGTTGATATTTTAACTATGTGGTACTTTCAGTGGTCTCTCTTGTGTTGAACAGCTTTGAAAAACATTCTTGGGGTGAGAAAAGAAGCACTCTGTACTTCTGAAAATGCTAATCTGCTAAAATTCAAAAGGAAAATATAACTTCAAACCTAGTAATTTATACCTCTGATTACACAGCTTCTTTTGTAAAGTCCAAGTAAAGGGAACTTCCAGCTCAAAATAACTAAGCTTTTAATAGTACTTTAGACTTCATTGCTGCGATGAGTATTGTGGAGACATTTCCCTCATTTTCCACACAACTTGATGAACACCAGAACAAGACTTAGTCAAGGAGAATCATAGAATGATTAGTATCCATAAGTACTTAACCTCCTCAGGGTTTACTTCCCTTTGGCTGAGCTCTTTGTCCTCATCTGTGTGGAGAACATTTAAAGAGTGGTCACCTCCAGGAATAACTGCTCTAAATGACTTAACAGGCATCAGTCTGAGAGAAAGGAAACAAAAAGCAGAGCCCACCCTGACTCCCGCAGGATGTGAACCCCACCCTCTCTTGTGTCAGTAAGAGTGAGAATGACTTGGAAAGGGGTGTTGGGGAGGAGTTTTGTGGTTGCCCTGAGAATTCAGGGTCAGAGATCAGCCCATTGTCTACAGAGCCAGCCCACTGCACTGCATCATACATCTACCTGCTGTGAGAGGGGCCATGCGACTCTGGGGAGCTCATATATTTATTCATGCCATTGTTCTAACATGGCATGATATACATACCCTGAATACTTCATGTAACAATACCGCTGTTCATATAAGCTATCCAGGGCCACCCAAACCCACATGGGACCTGTGGGAGTAAAGCTTTTTTCCTTCTTTTGAATCATTACCACAAAAATCCACACATGTCCTCAAGCATATTGTTTTTTGTGCCTGTGTTTGTGTTTTCTATGTGGATTCAGCATCTGCAGTAGGCACAAACACATGAAAGCTCCCTCGCCAGCCATGTCCAACTTTGTGGGCTTCGTGTGAGAAAATCAAGGGCGTCATTTGAAGCTGATCAGGTCTGAACTCTCTCCAGCTGTTGCGGCAGCCTCGGTCCCTGTGGTGGTGGTCTTATATTCAAGTCCCTCTGAATGGAGGACTGTGCTTTGATAATCCGACCTGTTTACCACCCTGCACCTCTGGGGCAAGGCAGCTTTGATCAGCTCCAAATGAACTGACCAGTAAGGGAAATATTCAACGTCTGTGATCTCAGCTGGCGTCTTTCGCCGCTGCTTGGGGATCTATTTTTTTACCGTCCCGTTTCATCTTGAGTAAATGTTTGCTGGTTTGCCCTCCCAGTAAATCTTTTACTTACTCGCAGAAAAGTTTTGCCAAAGTTTACTTTCCTGAATAAATTGAACATAGCTTATTTATGCTAATCGTATGGATCTGGAGGTCCCATGCAAATGAGAGAGAGGGAAGGTTATTAATTTTTGGTGGCTTACTTTTGTAGGGAGTATTCTGTTCGAGGAGCCTCCTCCTGGGAGTGCAGTCCAAGAGTCCATAAGTCACCATTGTTTGACCCTTTTCTTAAGCTATGATCTTGTGGATTTATGATATTGTCCTTTAGCACACTGGTTCCAAGGTGCACTCTGCTCCTTCCTTCATAATACTTTATTGTTTTCTTAATCCATGTGTGGCTGCTGGATCTGCAGAGGTTATTCCAGACATATGTAATGTGCAGACAGTGTGGGACAGTCTCCACTTTAACACTGGGGCACTGTGCAGCCCCTATCAGGACCCCTTCAACAACACTGCTCTGATTAATAGCTTCCCACTGCTGTGCCATTCATCATCTTTAAAATAGTGATGGAAAAAAGAGGAAAAGAAAAAGAGGAAGAGAAGGAGAAAGAAAAAGCATGGGGGAAAATGTGGAAAAAGTGCTTACTTGAAATCCTTTAAATCACCTTCTTTTCCTCTTTCGCATGCTTTTTTCAATATCTCACATTTCCTTTACTTCTCCTGGTAGCCTCAGTGTCTAATTTTACCAGACGCTGTATAACTGTTGTTTACCAGTTTGTGCAGGACATTGCCGTGCTGAGCAAATGCACCGTGGGCTGGAATGAGAACTGGCAGAAGGGTAGCTTGCATATGTCCCAAGCTTGGTCGCAGTGGGAAAGAGCTGTAGGCATCAAGGTCAGCTAGCGGCCATGAGGCTTTTACGAAATGCCTCCAAATTCATCTGTTCTAATAAGGGTAGGTTCATGTGCTTTGACTAGCAATTATCAAGAAATCTAGAGGCTCATTTGGGCAAATCTCAATTTATGCCTCTAATCTATTTTTCACTGCTTATTGCCAGTTTCCAGGGTCGTTATGTGTTGGCCAGCTCACATCAGCAGTAGGAGAGGAGTGATTATGACTTCCATCTCCTCAAGGAGAGAAGATAAGAATGAGGAATGATCTCTCAAGCATTGATGAGCAAGGGCTGAAAATGTTGCGGCTATACAAAATATCCTTTAACGCCTCATCCATGTACGCATTTGGTGGGGCTCTATAGATAAAGACACTGGAATTGAAGTTATATACATTATAAAAGTAATATAGTTCAGGACTGTGTGAAGCATTAATTAGCTCTATAAACCAGGGAGTAAGGCATGAGCCCTCGAGTTAGGAACGGACGAGAATTGCTCGGGACAACAGATTCAGTCCTATTCAGTGGCTCAATATGTCACGAGCATGTCCACATTGGGCCCGATGTTGCTGGCTATGCGCTTGGCTTCTGTTCTGGATCTCCTCTGAGCTAATAGTTCCCCGAACTCTATCAGCCCAGTGTGTGCTCTGGCATGCCATTGCAAGTATGCCTCCCCCCTTCCTGTCTGTTTCCTTCAGTCCATGCCTGAGCCACTGCAGGGGCAGACTTCGAACCTCCGGGGCAGCTGGCCTGCCTGATGGGTTCAATTCATCAAGCCGGGGAGGGAGGGGGGCCTGAGGGGGCCCCTTAGCTGGGGCCTGCTGTTGACTTTATTGTGATAGTTATTAAATAAACCCTGATGACAGGGCAGCGATAAGAATGCTTTCAACTTGCGCTGCAGGGAGTTGCGTTCCAGACCAGGGCCTGGCCATGCAGGTGGAGATAAAGGTGGACGATAGAAAGAAGCAGACTGAGAAAAGCAGAAAGTGAAAGAGATGTTATGCCGAAAAAGTAGTGCAAGACTGAGTGAGAGGGAGCAAGTTCGCAGTTACCCAAAAGACCGATGACTTGCCCCAAGGCCGGGCTGAATGGTGGAATGCCCCCTGTAGTGTAGCAGAGCAGTGTCCGGCCCTCAGCACACACAGGCTTTCATTCCCTCAGCAGGAGAGGGGACGGCTGGAAGGGGGCTGCGGGGGCAGAGGAGTGCTGGCTGTTTGGTCGCGGTATTAACCAACAGCCAACAGTTGGCATGTGAAAATCGGTTCAGGCCTCCCCGCTGCTGCACACAAACCCGGCAGCATTGTGAGCAGCCTCTAGTCCCACAGTCCTCCGCACTCTGCGGGCCAACTCATCCCGAGGCCTTTTCCCCAGCTGCTGAGAGGAAAAGCGATGCCGAATGGAGACCCCTGGGGCCAAATAAAAAGCAGCTTGAAGACTCTGGACCAGATCCTGCTTCTGGGTCCTTTGCGACAATCAAAAAGGAGGTTATTTGGTCCAGTGTATTAAGCTGCAGGTCTGACGTTAGTGGGGTTTTCCTGTAAACAGTCCCTGGACCACTGTTGTGTGTATACGGTTGTGAGTTTATCCGCTCTGGTGAATGCCAAGCTGCAAAAGACTCTGTGTTTATTCTGTGACGCAGCGAAGAGAAACCTGCAAGGTAAGGAAGTGTCTCTCTCTCTCATCCAGCTCTGGGTTGGGCTAGAGAGCATGGCTCAGGTGAGCGAAGTTATTAGAGAAGTGAATTACTTATGTACTCATTCAATATCAATAAACAAACATGAAAGACCAGTAAACATGCATGAACCTGCACTCCACCTCCTTGCTTTCATCCCAGCTTGCAGCTTTGTAATCATGTTCTAAATTAAAATGGAAGTAGAAAGTGGCAGAAATCACCCTGTCTCTCTTCATCATTTCATCACACATCTTATGAGCTCTTGAAAGATTTCCTTCATAACTTCAAAGACATCCTCATAAAGGTGTTATTATACAGATCTGAGAGATTAAGCATTTCAACAGATGACACACTTGAGATCCAAACGATTAAAAAACATGAAGCAAAAAAAAAAAAGAAATCCTTCCCCCATAACACCACTGCCTTACACTGCCTTACACCTCTTTCTTCTTCATTTGGGGCAGGGGTGTGCCGCCATCTGTGTCAAATAGCTACTCTGCTTTAGCTCTTGTAACAGGGTTTATACCTAACCCCCCGCTAGTACTGGAACTGGGGGGGGAAAGGGACAACTGATCTAGAAAGTGGTCTAAAAATAAGCAAAATAGTTAATCTAATAAGCATTAAATTCACACTGAAACTCTTTACAAAGAAGCTTTTATATCTGCTGTTATGAACTCAAGAAAAATCCCTTTTGTCCTCAAGATGCTTGACCTAAGAATAATAATGAGCTTGTTCTGCATATGAACCTAAAGCATAATCTATTCAGCAAACTGTATTATGGTGCTTCTGTTCTGAATGAAGATTGATGTTTTCCTTTTGGCTCCTTCATGACATTTCCAGATCTCTGGTAAAGCTACAGGATGAGCATAAAACTGAAACAAGAGTCCCTCAGGTCAGCATTAATAGTGAGACAGCATTAACACCTCAACTGAGCAACACACTGCAGAGCTCAGTACAGAACAGTAGCACACTGTGTGTGTGTGTGTGAGAGAGAGAGAGAGAGAGAGAGAGAGAGAGAGTGAGGGGGGGTGAATGGTGCTTTGTTTAGATCTCAGAGTGAGGAGAAAGTATTCCCAAAATGCAGCACATGCTTTGGAGAACATCAGAAAAGTTTTACTTGAAATACATTTTATTTGAAATAATAAAAAGAATGTTTAAGTGTGAGCACAGCAGGATGTAGCTGTGGGGGTAAGTTGAGGTAAGAAGGTTAAGACACCCCCACACAACTTTTTTTTTACCAAATGAGGGGACAAATCTGAATCCCAGTGGTCTAATTAATTTTGACATTTTCTTCACTGTGTTCCTGTTTTTCATTTCCATGGAAACTTTTCAGTCAGTTGGTGTATTTTTGGTCTTTAGATTATAGTGCAAGTAAATGAAAACATATTCAAGATATATGATGTGAAGACTTTAAAAAAAGGAGTAAAATAAAAGTAAAATATTTGTTTTTATTTTTGTCATCAGGCCACAAAGTCATACACAGGCAAATTATAGTGCAAGTTCATGAAAATGTCTTTAAACTGTGATTTATGTAAATACATGAGGAGCTGTATACTAAGCAATTTCCTCCAGGATCAATTAAGTTTTCTGATTGTGATTCTGATATTTGGTTCAAAGAGGAAAAATATTTTTGGGAAAGTGTATTTTAGATTGATTTAGTTAGGATTTCATCATCAGGACACAAAGTTGTCCATGGGTGTTTCACTGGCTGGCTATCATTAGTTATATTGTATGTATATATATTATATGTATATATTATATATTATAGTGTATGTATATATGTATATAAAATATGTAGAGACAGAGACAACTCGCTAGAATTAGGCAAAAGTTTAGTCATCTTGCTCTAGATAATTTTATACAATTGTTTTGTCTTTACCTGTATTTATGTATGTTTGGTTTAATTTGTTGCATGTTTTAGTTGTTATAAAGTTAAAAATAATGATGTTGGCGGTTATAATAATAATTGATACTTAGCTTTTCCATTGTAGTAGTAGTAATAACGATAATAATTTAATTAAATAAAATAACAACAACAACAAAAAAAATAATAATAATAACAATAATAATAATTATAATGGTGTATTAGATTGTACTTTAAATATTAATAATTATATTACACTATTATTGTCATACTGATAAATGTATTTTTGTAATATTCTTTCATTTTATCGCAATAAACATCCAATTAATTGTGTTTGAAGTTTTCTAATTAACTTTTGTCACTGTTTATTTAAATGAAGTTGGAATACATATATATTTATATATGTACAGGGTTAGGACTCATAACTGATAAGAAATTATGTAGTAATGGTGCCTAAACACTACCTGCAGGGACATGCGTGACTATCTGCCAGGACCTGTTTTAGGTGAATACATAATGCATGTATTAATGTTCATTTAACATAAAACCTACCAACTTCCATCCTTGGGAAATTATTTTTAAAAATAGTGCAGGCTAGAAAGCGCAGGTCGTGGCAGTTCCGTAAGTGTGGCTTCACTACAGTAGACGTGAAACAGATAAGACAGAGTGCAATCCATGCATTCAACTAAGAAGCTGCTCAAAGGGTTGTACAAGCAACTTAACCTAACATTTAACACCCCCTCTGTTGCTGAAGCTGCCTTTGTGTTTTAGTTTGGTTGCAGGTGTTGTGCTGTACTGAATGCACTTTAATTAACATTTTACTCCTGCTGGGAGGTTCTGAATGTTCAGAATAAAGATATTTTTGTTATCTAAATGTTTGTCCTCCCTTTTTTTTTTTTTTTTTTACCTTTTTTTACCTTTATGGAAACAAAATGAGGAATCAATATACTGAATGGAATTGAAATTGATCAAATTCAGATGATGCCCCACCTTATTTATAATATCTGTTTTCTTGTATTTTCATTAGTAATTTTTGATTAATCAATTTTTTGAAAATTAAAAAAAGTCTAGAAATAATTTATAAAGTGTATTACAGTCTGTAAAACTGGACAGATTAGTACTATATTCACTAGGGAGCCTCTTATCCCAGGCTGCTGTTTCAGTTTTCATATGTAGGCATGGTTCAGCTTTGCAGTAATTTTACATCATTCTTAATGGTGCATTCCCCCGCTTTCTCCCCTAATAAGGTTCAGTGGAACTTTTTAGAGATAGTGATGAGTGTGTGTGTTTTTGTGTTTGGATGTGAATGCGTGTTTGGGGAGGGAAGCAGGTTCTCCAGAGGCACAGAGAAGGTCAGACTCTCCACCATCTGGGAGAAGGTAGTTCACTACTGTCAGGAGGGCTTCCTGATGTCTCTGTGACAAGTGGAATGGTTGGGCTGACAAATTCTGCTGCTCTCAAACACAAAATGTGTTGGTGTGGGAGGACCACAGCAGCACTGATGGTGTGAGCAACGCGTGCCTATCGACCACATCACCAGAGGGACCACTAGTACCAGAATTCATTATTTTGCCATAATTGTGTTATCACTGTCATTATTATTATTTTCATTCCGCCCCCATCACTTCCTAACTAGGACTCTGTGGTTTGAGCCATGATAATGAAGTTGGAATTTAAATGCACTCAAGAGGTGTAAACAGCCTTTTGAAACAGAGGCAAATATAATAGGGAGCGTGACTGAATTGTGCTTCCTTTTGCCACTGTAACCTTTAAAAAACATGGAAACATCTGCGTTCAGTGTTTTAACCCAATAACAATGAATTTTCTGTTCCAAAGAATTTTTTTTATATTGTCTGGGCATAGAAAACCAAAATCATAAAATATTTCTCCATATTACCAGCAGTTGCTTTTATTTGTGCACTAGACGTGCTGTTTTCCCGGTTCTTGTTCGGGTCTGACTGACATGCATGCTGTTTTCTTGTTGTGCTGCAGTGCTTCAGTCCCTCTCCAGCTTTCAAACAGCAACACCACAAAGTGAGCTGTTATGGACACTCAGCCCTGTCACTGGCCACTCAGCCACTGGTGCGCACTGACAGCGCCCTTAATTATGTGCCTAACACCTCCGCAAAGCGGGGCTTAAAGGCTTCCTCATGACGGCCCCTAAAAAACTGAATGTCACGCACCGATTCGTTCGCCTCCTCCCCCTGCTGGGTGCTAACTCACTGTAAATGGATTACAGTCCAGCAGCTTCGCAGTTTACCCCTCCTTTCTGTTTTTTGTCAAGTCAGATTTCTTAAGATGTCTCAGTGCGAGAGAAAGCAGAGGTGAAGAGATGGGTGGATGGGTTTGTAGGTCTGTGTGACCATGTATGTGTGAATAAGAGAGAAAGAGTTTGGGGGGGGGTGATTACCCATGTGGAAGGTGCTGAGGGGTGAGGCAGTGCATTAACTGTCCCCAAGGCTCTGTTTTCACGGCTCCTATCCTGGTCCTGCCAGTTCGATGCTGAGTGCAGCTTTCGTGAACTCATGCCTTTTAATTTTTCAGTGTTTCGTTCCGTTTGCATAACCTCCTGGTGACCCTCGCTGTTGTCAGCGTGGCACGGCCGGTAAAACCCACCCAGCACCTTCTGCTTCTTTTCTTTGTGCGCTCTACAGAATGTCTTTGTCATGAATGTAATTACCGGCCATGGATCTAATTTAAAATGCAGCACGGACCGTGATGCTCCTCACATTGCCGAATTACCGTAGACACAGGGAATTTCAAGTCAAAGTGCATGCGCTGAAAGGTCAAGGGATGCTCTTGATGATGGTCCTTCCTGGGTTTGATACCCCATTTCTGTGGTATCTTACATTTTAATTTCTCCATTGCAGTAAATCACCAGTGTTATAAGGAGCATGGATGCTATGCATCATATATACTTGAATTTTGAGAGAAATGTATTTTCTGGATGCTGTTTACTGAATAGTGTACATTTAAATACAATGGAAAAATACAGTGACATTTTAAAGCCGTTGTAATTTGATTATAGCTCCTTAAGAATATGAAACAAACATTAACTTCGGAGAAGCTGGGAGTAAATGTAATTGAGATGGACGTGGTTGCGCTTCACCATGTTTGAAGTTATTTTGCATCGGTTCCTTTGTTTGGCTGCCTGCTTCTTTCTCTGGAGGAACCTTCCAGAATTGACAGCTGTTTCAGTGTAATCGCAGAGGAGGTGAAAAAAACATATGAAAGGTGTTTTTAGCAAGGCTCTCCAAATATTACACTAGATGATGATTTTAGTAGTTGTGGAGAAGTGGCTGTTTTTCCAGACTCCTTGTGTGGCTGCTGTTTGTCAGCCAGCTGCAGGAGTGATGGAAGACTGGGTGCTGCTGCTGAAACAAAACGGAGCCCAATCATATGCTTGTTGGAATGAAGAGCACATGTTGTGGATGTCTATTGTGAGTTTGTTCCATGTGGCAGCTCAAGAATGGCGCTAGCTAGGATTGCCCAGAGAGAGAGAGAGAAAGAGAAAAGACAGAGAGGAAATTATTCAGTCTGACATCTTGTCCCCCCTCCTTACGTTCTCAGAGATAGGAGGCCATTTAACCCTGCCACTATGCCTGGTGCAATATTAATGCCCTTAAACACAGATGAGGTGAAAGAGGGTCTGCATAAGATGGGGCCCCTGCAGTGAGCACTATTGCACACGAACACACACACACACACACACACACACATACAAAAACAAGCATACATATACACAAACATATAGTATTGAACAAAAGTCTTCTGCCAACCCTCATTTGTTAACATTTTGCTTCCAAAGATCCAGACTTGTATTTTAGTCTTCTCTTGTATTATTAATGTGGTCTTGAGGAACAGTTCTCCAGGCTTCCTGAAGGACTTTCAAAGACTCTCAGTCCAGTCCCTGAACCTGACCAGTTTCAGAAGAATATTTTTGTTTGTTAATACACACAGTGACCTACGTATGAATCATTCAAGCACATCTAACTGAAGTCCTGAACCAGTGAAGAAATAGGAGCAAATGACTCCAGATGATCAGGTGGTGATCAGTATACTGGTGGTGCTGAATGCTGAGTGGTTGGAACTCTTTTATCTAGGCTCCT
>JBBPCX010000035.1:14914799-14940370 GCA_037974365.1 Hydrocynus forskahlii
ATATATATATATATATATATGTGTGTGTTTGCTTTTGTGTTTGTTTGTGTATACTGTGTATATATGTATGTATATATATAGATATATATATATACATACATATACGCACATTATTCTAACAGTTAAATGTGTTAACATGCAAATGGACACATACACACATACTCATTCAGGCAAATAAGAATCTTCTTGTTACTGTCTTAGTTAGTGTATGGTTACAGCCATGTGCCTTTGAATGCACTGAATTATATTTTCTTTGGCTATGAAACAGAATCTCACTTAAAGGAGATTAAGGGATAAAGGTGTGTTTATTTGAAATCCCCCAGCCCCTCCAAATGTGCTCCACTTCCCAAAATTCCCCTTAAATACCTGCACGTGTGCCAGAGGCTCTTGGAACCTGCATGGGATTTTGATCTGTGGGAAGAGGGGCTGCTGGGGAGGAGGTGCATGGTGTAGAGTGTGTGTGAATAATGAATAAGTGGCTATATTGGAGGGAAGGTTAGAGACGAAGAGAGAGGGACTGATATAGGGGGAGGAAGTCAAGTTAAGTAGCATCAAAAAGGTAAAGAAGTGAAAGAAAGAGAATGGAATGTAATCGACACATGCAGCAAGAAGGAAGAGAGAGAGAGAAATGCAGAGAGTGAGAGAAAGCATAACACGTAAACCCATCCGGATTACATGAACTCTGAGAGGCAGGGCCATCGGGACCTGCCTTAACTCTTTTCATTATTATGGGCAAAGTCTCCCCCACCCTCGCCCTTCCCTTCCCACACCCAGTCATGTCATCCCCTTCACCAGCCAATCCAAAAAGACAGTCTCCTGTCCTGTTTTTAACAGACACATTGCCCATGTTTCCCATCTTGACCTGAGCTGTTTGATATCCACCCTAGATCTACTATTCCTAGCCATGTGTGTCATGTTTTATTTGTGTGTGTGTGTGTGTGTGTGTGTGTGGATTCCGGAGGCGATTGTTAACGTTTAAGCAGGCCCAGACTGTGTGGTTTTCAGTGACATTCAGCAGGCGACTGCACAGCCACCGACGCCCCGGAGAGGACAAACTGTCAGTGGGTCCATGCTGCCCGCACCGACAGGTCACTTCGGATTGCCATCAATGTCAGCCAAGAGACCCCAGAGGCAGCTTGCTCCGGCCCCTGACATCAGAACACCCTCAGGGATGATGCTGTTGTCATGGTGCTATATGAAGTCATCAGGAGTGGCTGATTCCCCTACACACACACACAAAAACACACACGTACACGCCCTCCCTGCCTCACCTCTACCACAGTCCAATCCCATTATCACCTTCAGACGACTCAGCCATAATGGAAGCGACAAAAAGACAGCTAATACTGAGCATTAATATTTCATATGTGCAGAAAAAATCTATGCACACATCTCGCTCATCTGTCTTCTTTTCCCTTGAGTGTCAGATTTGAGCTATCGGTCAAGCTAATGAATACGTTTTGGGTGACAAGCACCAGACAGTGATCATTTTAAACTTTGTGCTCTGTTCCATTTTTGAGACTGTGAACTACTAACTGGGCCTCCTTACCGCTCAGGCGACATGATTGTAGGTGGTCATAACATCGTTCCAGACTCTGAAAACACCCCTTTCCTGCAGTGCTATTCATAGACATTGTAGCTTAGTCTTCTTCATGATAGGTATTTAGGATTTATGCTGTGGCAAAGGCTAAATAAAGCACATCCACTGTTTGCCTTCTGCGTGCTTCCCTGTGGCCAAACGCAGGTCGGATTTGCAGTTCTTCAAAGTTTCCTCTTGGGAGAGTAATTGCATGCTGTCCTTGGAGATCAGTATCTAGCCATTAGGGTGAGTGGCTGGCCTGCCAAAGACACAGGGCTTCAGTGTGGACTCTGCAGACCTTATCATTTCAAACCTTACCCCAGAAGAACCTGGCCTCTCAGCAGCGATTCCATTCCAGCTAAGGAGGGTTGATGAAGGAGAAGAAAGAAAGGTGAAAAGGGCAGAAATGCTTCTGTTTATTTATGCTCAGGCTCTTATTTTCATTAAACATTTATTTGCAACCCCTCCCACCCCCTCCCACCCCCAAGCTGGCATGGCTTTGTTGGTGCTGCCTGTTTGAGCCCCCTCTCGAGGCCTCCTAGCCGGCAGGGTTAAGTGCTCGGCTGTCGAGAGGAAGAACCATTAGGCAGAGCAGGCAGAGCAGGAGAGCTGCCAGCTGCAGCCACACAACACCACAGTGGCACACACACAGGTGGACCAGCTCAGTCAGACGCTTGCTAATCCGGACGCTGCTCACGTTTCTTGGTGGAGCAAGAGAATTTGGAGATTGTATTGAGCAACATGCTATTTTCCATTTACAGCCCCTCAAATTGGGCACTGGTCCACTTAGGCTGAGTCTGAGCAAACAGACGCCCATGTTTAAAGCTTTTGTGGAGAACATGTGGATGTGGAGTTTAGCTGGAGAACATATAGGTAACTCTGATTTTATGTCACATATAAAATGAGTTTTGTTTTCTTCCGCTTCCTCTCTAATGGAAGTGGTTTTCTGCAAGCTCCTCAGGTGCTGGAATAGGATGTGTCGTGGTGTGTTGTGGCAGCTCAGGTGAGTGACAGCTCGCTGATGAGGCTGCATTCGGATAGAAAGCTGCGGAGAAAAAAAATAACCGTTATGAGAAATACGACCCATTTTCCTGGCATGCTTCATTAAAAGCCAACTAGACGCCTCTGTGATCATACTAATTCCCTAACAGCTTTATTTAATAAAATAGAATGAGACTCTTACAGCTATTAACATAATATGGAAATCTTGGTCATTACAGACATATCATTTATGAACTGATCGACCTATATTAAAAAAAAAATGCAGAGTTAGGGTGGGGAAGAGGTGCCACTGATACAATATTGAGAGAGCCAGTCATCAGTAGGGAATAGCAAATAACTTTGCTGAATAAAAAAATCCAAACCTGAGATATGCAACAGTCCCCCCGTTTCAGCGACACTGTAGACTTCAGAAGTGCTGGCTGCCTGCGCACCAACGCCACATGCGGTGTGTAAATAACTAATTAGAGTCAGTAGCAATTTCCACGAGCTGCAAGTGACTGGACCGGCGGGGGCGGGGGTATAAGGGGTGTTGCGAGGGGGGTGGTTGAGGAAGCTCTACTGCTCTGCTGCTCCCCCCCCACAGCAGCGAGCCTCCTTCTACCGCTCTGCTTTCATCTCCTCTCTCTTCTAGACGCATCTCATCTCATTCCCTGCCTTCTTCCTGGTCCCCCCCGTCGTTCTCCTCCACGCAGCCTCTCCATTTCCGCACTGCTTTGTCCCTACTGAGTGCAGAGAGATTGTTGCTTTCTGCACATAAAGAAGAAAAAGGGGTCGAGGGAGTGGGAGAAGTTGCAGGCCCTTGATAACAGAGTAAATGAGTAAGGGGACTTCACATGTGACCATCTTCACAGGGTGTTTTCTTCTCCACATGGCCTACTTTCTTCTTGTGGGCATCTCAGGAGTGTCACCAGAACTCTGGTGTCTCTTTTTCTTTGTTTTTACTGGAAAACGTTTACTTTCATAAGTTCATTTTTTCCTTCTTTTAGCCAAGGCTTTTGATTAGCTGTCTGTTGGCCATGTTAGCACCAGATGAAGGCCTTCAGTATCCCTGAAGTGCCATTGCTGTAACAGGCGAAAGCCTGTGGTGGATGACTGATGCAGATTCTGCTTGTCGGGGCATTTTTAGAAATCATAGTCCAAACAGGTAAAGAGCACAAGCAGGCAAAATCAACATGATCCATATTAGATAACGGACACGAGTCATGACTGGAAACCACCAGAAAAAAAGGCAACAAGGAGAGAAGTAGTTAGGAGGAAAATATGCTTGGCTTCGCTAAGAAATACTGACACAAAAGACACTAACACGGGGTGTATTTATATACTGACCAGGATGACATCACAACAGGACACAGATGGTGAGGAGGAGGAGTCACTGTGAAGCCGGAAAGTTCCAGACAGGGAAGGCAGAGCTGGAAAGAAACTTGACTGTCGTGTTCACAACATAGTGACATGGTAATGCAGTGCTTTAGAGAAACCAGTCTCAGAGTTTTGGAGTTTTTAACTCCAAAAGATAGTTTTGATTGATCTTCACCCATAGCATGAAGTGACCCCACCTCAGCCTCCTCTGAGCAGAAGAAAGCTGGAATTGCTGGCCATGAATCCATTTTTTACTTGGTTTATGATCAGTAATAAGTACTTTCAGCAAGGAGACAACACTGCCACCGGTGATTTATCGATTTTGGTGGAGCCATACCACTTGCATGCTAATGAGCAATTTAATATGTCGCAAAGCTGCAAACTCCGGAGCGTTTTCAAACTATTAGAACACTGCCTCAGTACTCTTCTATCGACCTCTCCTCCCCCACTGTCTTTTTATGTGGTTTGTGTGTTGAAAGCCACACTGGAATTACACCCATCTGTAAAACGTGGCTTTCGCACCCCCTCTGGCACGCTGTTTTATTTGTTTTTTCTTCAACCATTTACTCGTGTTTTCGCTCGCTCGGGCTAGAGTTGGTGGATAAACGTTGTTAGCAGCTTAGCATGGTGTCGGCAGCCGGATGAGTTAATGTGTTGCTGATGGAGTTTTAACACTTCTCTCAGTTTGAGGTACGAGGGTTCGGAGGTGCGCGTGCAAGAGGCATCAACAGGGCTGGGACTTTCTCACTGATCCGTGATCAGTTTTGTGGTTTCTCTCGTAATATGTGGGAAGATTGGAAATGGAAACTAATCCTGGATCAGTGTATGTTGGCAGCATCTACTCCATGCGGGAGGTCTGAAGAATGCATATTCATCAGTTCTGTTAATGCTCTTCTTTTATTGCCTGAGGGCTCATGTCTTTGCCTTGATCTTACAACGATTTTTAGTTCATATGGCCATGAGTGTTGAATCAATATCAATCTGAAAGAGAGTGTATGTCTCTCAACTATTTTTGGTTCACATTTTTCATCACTTTTCTGGAATTAGAAAGGCTGAAGTACGTACATATCACTCAAATTTCAAAATGTACATTCACTTCCCCATCCATACAGTCCATATATGGAAACCTTGTACCATAGTTCATAGTTGTGATGTCACAAAAGCAGCTCATTTACATATGTTCTTTGTAGCAATTTAGTCCCCAGCAATTCATGCTGAAGTTCTCAGGAGTGTTTCAGCCCTGTGCTGCCTTTTGGATGAGCTGCAGTACAGGGCAGCCAATCAGGAAAGATATAATTTACATGTATTAGTCTTAAAGGTACATTAACAACAGATTGTGTAATTCTAAAAGTAAGAATGAATTATGAAGAATTACAAATTATACTTTTGCCACACAAACCCACACGAACGTGATGGAAAAAGTGAAACAAGAGGAAAATGTAGAATACTAGAATGTAGACTATTTAAAAACACCCCGGCCAATCAGGGTCTTTCAATAATTAAAGATTGGCCTAATGTTTATATATTTATTTACAGCAAAAAGCATTTTTTTCCCTTAACAAGCCACTTGCATTCAATTCCCCCCTCCCTGAGTTTTTCCATCTTGTGTCAGCAAGCCCCAAATGTCTCTTCCTGCTCCTTGAGCCATGGTTTACTTTCGTCCCTTTACAAAATAAGTGAATGCCGCAGGGGAAGGCAGCTGACAGGCTGAAGACCTGAGCAGTTGTACTAATTAACTTGTTTAAACAAACTCGGCAAGAGGAAGGAGCAAAGCTTTCAGTGCCCCCCTTTTAAAAAGCCATTACCAGGAAGTGGGCAGGAGGATGGGGGGGACAGGTGGTGGGTGCAGGCTTACTGATGAGGAGAACCCCCCTCCCTCCTCCTCCCTCCCTCCCTCCTCCTCCCTCCCTCCCTCCCTCCCTCCCTACACACAAACACACGCTCTCTGTTTTGAGACGGAGTGCTTTGCAGACCCCGAGGTAGATTATATGGTGTTTAGGGTCGAGGGCTGTCAAAAACTGGGAGCTTTGTGAGCAGTCCCAGACTTCTGACAAGCTGACCTTTCATCCCCAGTAAATAGAAGTCCAATTTCAGTGTTTATCACTTGCCGAGTGCCTGGCTGTTCTGGGGTAGACAGAGACGGAGGGTCTGGGGAGAGAGAGCTGCCTCGCTGAGAACCAGCCCTGAAAACTGAGTTTATACCCCAAGGCTCCATTCACATAAAAAGAATATGCTCCATAAGCACTCACATAAATCTGACCCACAGATGTCTTAATTAAGTTTTAGATGATTCACGGAATATTATCACCCGGCATTCGACGCTAAAGCAATGACGAGCCATTTTACACTCATTCTCCCGTGCATGTCCTTGCACTTTTCTCATTATTACTGCCTCAGAGGGAGACAGAATGGGGAAGAGTGTAGAGGAGAGAGACATGAGGCTGGTTCTTCTCTAGTGGGCTGTGTTCTTCTCCTGAGGAAATTGCATGCGCTAGACCGCTGGTAGTGTTATTGTTAACACCGCAATAGTAAAGGCCGTCCCAGCGCCCTTGTTCACACAGGACATCTTTTTTCACTAGAGCTGCATGCTTTGCATCCAAACCCTTTTTCTCCCTCTCAAGACCTTGGCCCATAAAGTTTGCTTTTGCACTTGCAACTTAATTTTCAGTCCCAGAAATAAGGTTTGTCCTGAAATTTTTGGATTCTTGGCTCCTTCTTGGCTAACTCATCTGCAGTTCATCTCGTGTAAAGCATGGATCAATTATAGCTACCAGATACCAGAAGAATGCTAAGTTGCTCTGCGAAGTGAGCATTGTGCAAAGTATGCACATCTATAATCTGCTTCTACCATGCTCTTCCTCTCTTTTGAAGGCTAATAGAGATGTGACAGTCGGAGGATTGAAGTCGACTGTGTTCTATTTGAGAGAGTGCGAGGGAACGACCCCTTACTCTTCAAAGGGAAGTGGTTCTGCGCAGAACGGGAAGCGCAAGTGATCACACATATTGTAATTAGAGGAAGGACCATTATCTTGCAAAGATGTTTTCCTTCACAGACCAGCAGAACATTTGCCTTGAGGATTTTCTGCGGTAAGTTAATAATAGAAGCGTTCAGGTTCATTAGTAGAAGCACTTCCAAAGGGCTAGATCCTGTAATAGGAAAAGTCTTCTCAGCTCTCTGCACACATACATTGTGAGACACGCACCACTCTCTCTACTGCCCCCCCGCCCCCTCATGTTTCTCGCTTATGCTTACACACACACAGACACACACACACACACTGGTAATCACATTCTTTATATACACTTTTTTCCAGATGAAGATTAAGCTTTCTAATGAATTTATATTCCTTTACACAGTACAGTTAAACCTCAGAATGACTGAAGAAATTAAATCAGGGGAAATTTATCTCAGATGATGTTTCTGTTTCAGCCTCCTGCTCACAGAATTAACACATTTATTAAACCAATGAATTGAGACGTCTCTTATTAATTGGCAAAACCGCTGAAAGGCGCTGTTGGTAAAGCGCGTGGCGTAAGCCCGGAATGAAACTCCGTTAATTAGCAAATGAAATTGTCCGCTCTGTCTAAAGCCTCATCATCACCTTTTGCTCTCCCAGATTAATAGATTGAACTCATAAAAAACGAAACCAGTGGAACGGCTGGAAAGATCCCTGTAGCCGTAGAGAGCGTCCTCCCAGGACCAGACTCAGCATGGACAGCAGGGAAGCTCCAGCAGAGCGCTCTCTTGCATGCTTTACTCGTCAGCTTCACGCAAGAGGCCTCAACTTGTCAGCATGTGTCACTTCAAAGGCCGCCACACCAAGAGCCACGTGGTGGGCTCGGGCAGCTCGGGCAGCTGGGCCAGTGGGCGGCCTGCTGTGGGGTAAGGGCCCAGATCTGTGGGGGTCAACAGAGCCCGTGCCCCTCAATGTACAAAGGAGGTGCTAACGAGACGAGCAGGCCAGATGAGGACTGACAGGGCTGAAGCTGATGGGTCCTTCAGCAGCAGCCTCTGCTGGCTGAGTTTGAGTGAGTGAGAACATAGCTGGGGCAGAGCAGGGCCTCCACATTGCTTTCATTAGCTTGCAAGTACGGCCCACCAACAGCCTCAGCGCGGAGAGGTGAGGAAGGGGCAGCTAAGTTAAATCTGCACACACTCCTCAAAAAATTGATAACTTGCCATAAGGGGTCGCAGAATGAATCCAACAGCTTTGATTCATATGCCATGTTTTTTCCTCTTTTTTGTCGAGACTAAAACAAAGAAAAACTCCTCTAGACTCCTGTTTAATTTCCTTTGTTTCCCTGCTGTGAGCTGGTTCTTGGCACAGTGTGTGTGTGTTTGTGTTATCTGACCTGATTGGGTGTTCAGTGGTTGACTTGGTATTTGTGAGTGGAGTCATTACTGTAGCTCTGCTTCTATTCTGGCTGCTGTCTCTATGTTTTCCCCACAACATCCTCCTCTCCCCCATCTCAGCTTTCCCCACCCCCCACCAACCACTACCCTACCCTGCAGGCTGACCAGTCGTCCAGGCTAATGGAGGCACTTACCAGCCCTTTAAATCCTAACTGTTCTGTTTAACCCTTTATTGATGGCCTCCTGCTCCTTGGCCCTTGGGCTGTTGGGGACAATTGGCATCTGTGTGGCTGTTTTTCCCATAGTCAGACTACATCAATAAAAATAATACTGTAACAAAATACCTATAAACCGGGTTCATGCTGGGGTAACGCTTTAAAGCCAAAAAGTGGAGCTGAACAACGTCAGGAATTCAGTAGAACTCCTAACCTGGAACCTGAAGAAAGCTTTGGCTTGGAAAATTAAGGATAATGTTTCCGACCACATTTACGATATAGGGCTTTCCATCCTCTCTGTTTATGTGAATTTTGAAAATGTGTTTTTAAAAAAATGGATGGAAAAACAAATTTGAAAAAAAGGCAAAAGAACCTTGGATAAGTGGATAGGTTGGTTTACTGATAAAGAAGGAACCGAAAAAATGGTGTTGCAGGCAGGGTTTTCAAAACAGAGAGATGATGTAGAGTTGTGGCATTTTCGGGGATTTTGTTGGGCAGTAGCAAAGTGGGACAGTGACTAAATTTTCATGTAACAATGCTCACAATCAGAAACACTGAGTAATTAATTTCCTTTACCAACGTTTCAGAAATTCACATCATATTTGAATGTAGAGATTGAGAAAACAAATTGCTTTCATTGTTCTTTAAAGAGGACATATTATGCAAAACTCATTTTATATTTCCATTTGGGACTTTACTGCTCCTGTAAATGCTCCAAGCGCAAAAAAAACCCCACCCATCCGTTTTCTGAGTCAATTGAAAGATTCTGGTGTCAGGAATCATGTGCTTCTATGAACCGTTTGGAGGACTCCCTTATCCTGACGTCAGGATGAGGAAATTTGCATAGAACCACCCCTCACCTGTCGAGCCTCACCCACTAGATTAGCTGAAGATCTGCCATTTTTGTCTGCTGGTTTTAAGAGCATGTGCATAAGACGCTGAGCGCTATGGCAACAGGCAAAGGCAAGTCATTCATGAAGTGTTGTGTTCATCTTGCTCTGGGTCCGACTCGGGTCCAACATATAAGGCTGATAGCGCCTCAGTTTTCTGCCATTTTCACCATTTTCACGTTACACACAGCGTAAGCATGGGCATGGTCAGCAACAGCTTATTTGCATAAAAGTGACAGAGCCCTTAAACGGCACATTTTGAAAGGGACTGAAACGGTCTAGAATAGAGCTGGTAAGATCTCTTTATGTTGGAGTGATTTTGTGCAAAGAACTTTTATAATTATAACTTGTTTAAAAAGAGGTATGATATGTCCCCTTTAAAGACAAAGGATGAGTTTTGACATCTTACACAGGTGCTTATGTTTAGGACAGGTGGTAAAGATGAGGCATTGCATTTGATTTGCTGTACAAAGAGCTGATAAGCGTCACAGCTTGTTGTAAATATGAACAATGTGTATGTACAGTATTTGCAGTCGCAGATCAGTGATGCATGCCAGCTCCCCAGCGATTGAGAACAATCTTTACGCTCAAAGGAAAGGGATATTGACAGGCAGGGCTTTTGTGTGTGCTGTTGGCTTGATCACAGATTTAAAATAATTTGATCCTTGAAATTGGACTGCATGGTCTGTGGAGCTCATATAAATGACAATATCTCCAGACTGGAGCTGGAGTTAAAAGTGTTTTATTCAGATTGTGAGTAAAATGGCTTTAGTATTTCCTTTTGCTCCTTTGGGGTGATAAATTGATGCACTTTTTACACATCTGCAGTACAATCTACATGATCAGCTTGGAATTCCAGAGGTGCGGCTGTGTTTATATCTGCTTTTTTTCAATTAGAGTCATTGCAGAAAGGACATGGAGAGCAGCAGCCGGCTCCTCTCACTGTTACTGAAGGCAGATGCCTGTTGCACGTTAGCCAGCTGTTAAATTAAAACTTATAAATCACACAAATGAAATCAAATAGAGGCAGCTGCGTTTGACCCTAATTAAAGCCGGTTGCTGAAGCACATGTTTCCCCTACAGGGAATGGGGTACTACAACATGTACCCAAAACTGTGGGAGGATGGGGAACTGATATATGACCCCCAGAGGTTCCTTTAGTACACACTTGTGTTTTGAATTTGCCTCTGACCCGTGGCTTACCTTGACTTGTCACTTAAAGCATTAATAGCCTGGATTGATGGCAAGCCTTCAGGTGGGGAGCTGCATCCTGCTTCTGAGGAGCCTAATAGAACCATAAACCATAAAATCTGAAGTTTTATTTTTCAGGAGCTGGAATAAAATTTGTCCCTGGTTTGTGAAAAAGCGCCACTGCGAGCTTTTTAATATGCATTCGCTGCTCTGTCCAGAGTTCCGTTCTGAGGCCGGAGTTTCAAGACAAAAGGAATAACTCGGACTGATTAGAAACGCTCTGGCAGACTTGCTCATTAAGGCCTTGAGTCTTTATTTACAAAGATTGTAGTGAAAGAAGGTCTTCACATGTAATGCAAGGCTTATATTTGCACTAGCCTTGAATTAATTCTAGGTGATACAATAGAAGCAGTGCTGTGAAAATCCGCCATCCTTGTTAATGGACATTTTTTCTAGCAAATCACACATTTTATGGCTACCTCTAAACAGGCAACTGTGTCTAGTTTGGAAATGACATAAAGGTGCTCAGTCTCTTTCATTGAGTCGGTTCAGTCAGAATGCGTGCTCTTTGTTTTTGATGAGAAATGTGTTCAAATTGAAGCACTTAATTGTGGCTGCTAAAGTTAACATTTCACACTGAAGGGACTGATTGATTTGAACAGACTAGATGAGATACAGTCTAAAGTAAAACCACAGTAAACCACTGTAAAATGTTCAGCAGCTCAAGGCAATGATGATTCTGAGATTGAAAATCACATGACAATATTATATTGTTGCTACAGTTATTTGGCATAATTGTTCTTCATTTGCATATTCAGCATTGTTTTTTTTTAATATAGAAAAATGTGCAGTGGATACAGAGAGTCCGACCCCATTTTTCTAATGAATCATTTTTCAGTACAAGTAATGTGGTAACACCGGAGAGAAGCTGGCAAAACCAGGTGAAATGGAGCTTTTGTTGGAAATGTGTATATTTACATTTTTATATACATATATACACAAACACACACATACATACATTTATACTGATACACACACACACACACACACACACACACACACACACACAAAAACATTCATATATACATATCTTTTTAAGTTTATTATCTCTTTGATGTTAATACCACTTCAGTTTTCATGTGTTGTGTGGTCAGATGTTTCTGACATTATAGTTTTAGGTACTATCTTAACTGCAGATACATTCTTTATTGCATTAAACCAATTAAATATAATTCACATTGCATTCTTCTTATAGCTTTTCTTTGAGACAACTAATTTTGATGACCAATTTATACAGTGACTTATCAATAGTAAAAATTAGCAGAAAAAGCAAAAGATCTGTTGCAAACGCTCTTTTGGTCTCAGTTGGTGCTATTCTACTGTAGTGTTAGCAGTCTACAAGGACTAATGTGAGTGTGATTGGAGGTCATTGCTGTAGTCATTAGTGGACAGTAATTACAATCATTAAAAGGCTTCTTCACTTTTGTAGAGACAATATGAGTATTTCTCAGATGCAGAAGCTAAAATAGAACCATGAGGTGTAATGCGCCATGTATGTGAAAAAGTGTGTTATAAAACCAATGAGAAATGGTGAATAAGTAAAGAACTGACACTTACCTGTTACCTGCATTCAGATCAGATCTACAATCAATGTGAAAGCTCTTGTCTTCTGTTTATTTCTTTATTTGTTTGTTTGTGGATTCCTGCATTTTTTTTATGGTAGTGATTATTTAGAGCATTATTTGGTAAGAAATTGGGATTGCCTAATAATCACCAGAATAAATCTGTTGATGAATGAAACCAAAGGAAATAAAGTTAGAATTTCAGCGTACTCTTTGAGTGGAGAACTTTGGACTGAAACTGAACGCTCTTGACAGGACACACAAGACCTTAAGAATCTGGAACATTGTGTGAAAGGATTATAGAGACTAAACAGCGGAGAATCTGAACCCTCTTACCCTTTTGAGTATCTGAAGGAAACGGATGGCAAGCTGTCAGCCTGCCGTCTTGTTTTCCAAATGTTTACAGCTACATGTCATGACAACCATCATGAGCCGTGTATACGTTCCAGCGTCGCTGTGCATGACACTTTTCCTTGGCAGCGCTGTTCACTTTCGAATGCCAATGTTTTCGTACAACAAGAATGCAAATCCTTCTCTTTTTAAATTGTGGCGGCACAGTCATGGCAGATATCAAGGGACCCAAACGGATTCAAAACGACTTGCAAAATGACAATTATTCAACTAGTATAAGCTTTACATCCTAACACTAGTTTCTAGTCACTTCTTGAATTTATCTTGCTTTCAGGTTTATAACGGCTAATTCCACACGGTTAAAAAGTGTTTTTGAGGTAAGAATAGTACGTATATAATTAAAGACAACTTAAAAACCACTCCTGTTCACCGTTTTATATTTGAGTTGTATTAAAATTTTTTTTTTACCAAATAGAGTCATTCTTTAGGTTGAACGGACAAACAGTGTATCTGTTGAACCCCTTGAATTCCACATAATTGCTTTCATTCCTCACCCCTATAACTTGGAAAATCCTTGGATTTATAAAAGTCATGGACTTCAAGAGGCTTTGTAATATATTTGTTTTAAGTTCTCAACCAAAAAAGGAGATTATGAGGTAGCCAGTGGATGTATGGCAGTGGTGAACTTAACCACTACCTTATTCTCCAACTTGTCTATGGAGATTTTTGGCGCAGCTGGCGTGGGAGGGAGGAGATGGATGCCCCGTCTGCTGATGAGAGGATGTTGGCGGGGAGTTTTGGTGACAATAACAAAGGCACTCGCCTCCTGTGTACGTTTGTGGTAGGAACAGAGGAAGCACCACACGGCAGACACTCTGGTTGGAGGCCCCGGTGTGGATAGCAGTTTGGGGAGACAGGAAGGCTCGCTGACCCGTGGCAGGGTTCAATTAGCATTTGCAAATTACACCTGCTCTCCACGCTGCTGCTGAGAGCCAAGTGGCCGCGTAGCCGGTGGGCACGGTCGCAGGAGGGGTTGGGGAGGGAGGGAGATGTTGTCGGTGTTATTGCATGGATCTATGAAATATTAAAGTGGCAGGGCCAGCTCTCTGAGTCCCGCCGCTCATCAAAAATAGAGCAAGGAGAGAGGGGGGAGAATGAGAGAGGGAGGAAAGGGGGAGAGAGAGAGAGAGAGAGAGAGAGATGGAAAGAGAGAGAGAGAGAGAGAGAATGGCCAGGGGCGTCACCGCACCTCCCAGACAATAATGACTTTAACCTTTGCCCACATCCTTTCCTGATATCAACTGACCTGAGCAGCCGTTCTTTCCACCCCCACTTGGGGGGGCCAAAAAAAGGTCCTCCGTCAGGGACTGCTGACATCTGACCAACTTTCTAAAACTCTAAAGCTTTTCACTAGGTCTTGCAAAGTGGCCTTTCCTTAACAGAAGTGGGGAGGATGATACATTAATCTCGACACCTAAAAGGATGCTTAAGACTGTGCTTTAAACTTGAAGTCTTTTGTTTCCTCCGTACCTCATAGATGTCAAAATCAAATGGCAGTTCCTTAATGAAGTGGAGCACAGACTTCAAAGGGGACAATTTGTTCGCCATTTCTCCATTTACCGCCGATCTTGTTGCTACAGCAGGGGAACAGATGATGTTAGATGAGCTTTTTGAAGTGGAGAATGTGCTGCGAAATGTCTTGAATGAGCAAAATCAGCAGTATAATTATTGCTCTGCCAATGAATCATTTGCACAAGTTGGAAGGGAAACAACTTGTTATTTGGGATAGTTCCTAGTGTATGTGTGCTCGGGAATGAAAATGAATGTGGTATCAGGCAGCCTAGCCATACTGGGCAGCACATCGTTCTGGACTTGAGAGGCACTGTGGGGAAAGAAGTTCACATTTCCCTTGCAGTTCTGATGTGGTTTAAGAGGGTTTAGGTGAACACATTGTCACTCGATGCCACTCTACTTGTACAGAGGACATCTCCTGGAAGGAACCTCCTTTGGCAAAAGAGAACACTATGGCACAGCACTCAAATGGGAGGATGAGCACCTCTCTGTTTTTGATAATGCTGAAGTTGCAGTGTATTTTTAAACCGCAAACTAAAGTATTTAATCTCTGGGAAGATGACTCCAGTTTGGAAGAAATTAAGCTGAGAATATAGCATAAACAAATGCAGATCTTTAGAGAAAACAAATAAAAAACAACATAAAGGCATTAAGGGAAGTCTTGTGCATTCTCTTCCCATCCTGTTTATTCGGGAGTTGGCGGTTTGTCCCATCGAAACTTAAGAGGAGGGAGGAGTGGTGTCTGTCCTCTCAAGGACACTTTTCCTGCCAGGCAGGATAAGGTCTTAATGGAGACTGTCACTTAAGCTCCATTTGCAATTTTAGGCTGTCGGGATGGCACCAGGGCTTCAGGTTATCAAGTGGCACCACACTGTCCTGCCGAGACAACGCATTCCTACCATCAGGCAGATAGAGAACAGTGACGAGAGGAAACATCCGGTCGATTTGAAGGACTCTAACTATTCCGATGGCAAATGACTTCACTCGAGTGGATGAAGTCCATATGAATGTATCCCCTATCATTTTTTTAAGGATCCACTCTCCTGCTTCTCCAACTTTTTTTCATTTTTACCTTCCTACTTTCTATCCCTCTCTCCTGGTACAGGGCTGATAATGTGTGAGCCTCAGCTTGAAGGAGAGGAGAGCAGTTAGGTAGCACGCCCCAGGGCAGCACAGTCCCCCTCTCCCTCACTTGATTAGAGACCTGGGTTTCAGCAGCCCAGAAATCTCAAAGGTTGCCGGGAGACACATTCGTGCAAAATTGCATTTTTACTGCGCGGCTGTTTGGAACTCCAACGTGCCTGATGCGTCCATCATCTGTGCAAAGGAATGGGCTTTCGTTCAGACGGCCATACAAGCCCATCTAACGCTGCAATCCAGTCTTCAGTCACTGATTTGTCCAGAGCTGTGAATGGCCTGGTTTAATGAAGATAATCACAGTAGATCGGGTAATATACAGGATACTGTTATGGATCCTGGAGGCCTCCAGGGCGCTATGGAGGGCGTCTTTGCCGCTGTGGTATATTGCCTTTAATACCATGGTGGTGACATGGTGGCCGAACACACAGGCAGCTGGGTGTGGGAGCACCAGAAGGAGAACAGCCCATTGATCAGCAAAATTACAATATAACAGCAACCATAATCTTGTGCAGTGGCTGTTGCGATGAAATACAGTTCCTCTGCAAATGCATGTTTTGTGGGTTGGATGGGCTATAATTTCACACACTCACACATTGGAGTCTAGGTGATGCTGAAACAAGGATGATGGTGGGAAGTAAATTTTGTCATGTTAAAAAGAAAACCCCTTTGCCTTTACTTCCTCCTTAACTCTTCTTTCAAAATGCATTCACTTCAAGGCATGGTTCGCTTAAAGAAACAGCAAACGACCAGCAGACACCAAGGGGCCGGATGAGTAGTGGACGAGGCACCAAGCATCAATCTCCCCTGGCTGCCCAGTATTCTTTTTGCGATTAGAGCTGAAAAGTTATGATAATGTTTAGTGTATTCGCTGGTTGAGCTGTTCGCTCGAGCAGATAGTGCATTAATCACAGCTGTCTTGGCTGGCTGCCGGAGGGGGGGCAGGGGTGTCGGCTCCAACTCTGGCCTGCCTAGCACTGCTCCTCTCTGCAATAATTGAAGCCCCAGTGTCCCAGACCCAGCCAGGCCTGGCTGGCTCTGTCTGTCACCGTCTGGTACTGCAGAGCCTCGCTCTTCAGCAGTGTGTGTGTGTGTGTGTGTGCGCGCGCACGCCTGTTTTTCAGTGTGCATTTTGCTTATCTGCATTTTTCTTGAATATACGACAAATAAAGACTTAGGCTTGAGTCATGCAAATGAAGTTTGCATTGCTTTTAGACCTGAGCTTCAACAGATGGAATCACACCAGGCTGCTCTCAGCAATAAGGGCTTATCTAAAAAAGTGCAGGCACATGTGATAGTCATCCTCTTCCTAGGTGATTCAAACACTGTGTGTTGATATACATCTCTTTCTCACCGAGCCACATACATATTAAAGACTGCACTTCTTCGGGTAGGGCAGTAGAAAGCCTGCAACATCAACCCACTGAAGGGAGCGCTTGAGGATACTGAGGATCGGAGATTGTTGCATCATTAAGGTCTTCGCCTCCAGATCTTGACCCTTTGACTCTTCATGCTTCAATTCATAGCATATAGATGGTCGAAGACGTCGTCATAAAATGTGATCTACAGCCTCCAGCGTGCTCTTTCTGCGAAGTGTGTCACAACGATTTTGGGCCACAGACCGAACTCGCTGCTTATTTTCTTTTGAGGGTGC
Organism: Hydrocynus forskahlii; assembly: GCA_037974365.1. NCBI lineage: Eukaryota > Metazoa > Chordata > Actinopteri > Characiformes > Alestidae > Hydrocynus > Hydrocynus forskahlii. The sequence goes on from JBBPCX010000035.1 coordinate 14,931,723, forward strand.
AGAAGTGTAGCTGTAGTGTTTGGTTGTGTATATGTGTATGTGTAAGAGAGAAAGAGGACTGTGTGTGACTTAGTGACATCAAAGGAAGAAATGTGAGAGACCAAAATCCTCATGGGGCTGCATTCAGCCTTAAAACCGTTTCCATGGCAACATCAGCTTGTCACTCAAGAAACTAGATGTCTCCTGTCATTTAACCTTTATATCTTCATTTCCATTATCATTTACTCGGTATCATTGAGTGAATCCTCTTAAATTCAGTACCAGCAGGATGTGATCCAAAGGCAAAATAAAACACCAAGAGGTTTAAGTCAGCAGAGGAATTTTTGCTTTGGCAGTAGAGAGTGGTCTCTTCCAGCCCCCTGGGACAATCTCCCTTTTCCTATCACTCTCTTTATCTGCCTCTTCTCTTTCTTCTGTTTGTCTCTCACTCACAATCTGTCTATTTCCCCTCCCTCCCTCTCTCTCTCTCTCTGTCTCTCTCCCCCTCTTTTTGTCTGAGCATACTTTAAGAGAATACACTCCATCAGACATGTTTTTAAACACCTGCTTTGAACGAGTAGATCAGTTACTGGGAAAAGCCCAAACAGAAGTCTTCAAGGATCCCAGATCACAGCCTAAGTCAAATATTTGGGTATATGAATGTTGAGGAGGTGCAGAAAAGGGGAAGCTTTTCATCCTCCCAGGCTCAGCCTGCTGTATCTGTCAGAACGCATCAGAGGCTTGTGGGAAATGTATGCTGACAAGTGACAGGGAGAGACGAGGCCAAGAGAAGACCTGATTACAATACGCAGGTACAGGGGAACTATTAACGCCACCAAAATGTGCTGGGCAGGAGCTGATTTTGGATTTCCCCGTGGTAACAAAGATGCCGCTTAAAGGTGATAGACTTAAAGTATACTGTTTGGTGCAAAGAGAGACCCATTTTCTTTTCTCACATGAGTATTAGGCTGTAAGCCCTGTCAAGTATCTGAAAGAGCTTCTGCATTGATTCTGTTCAGAGTTTGCGAATGAGTGATGCGTTGTGTTGACAACTGCATGCACCTAGTTTGTGCAGAAATTTGCCCTGTTTCATTTTTCCCTCCCATAACAAATCAACACGTAACACTCACAACATATTACTTTCTCTCCCAGACCAACCCAAGCCTGAAAGACGCTTTTCCACACTCAGGACTTATTGGTCTGGGTGTCAGTACATTCTCTAGCCAGCCAACTGGTCTATCCTGATGAGAATGGCCTTTCCTTTCCCACAGAACCTTTTAATGAGATGGTGGCTGAAATCCCTTGCTCAGTACTTCTGCAGCAGAATGATTCTGCTCGCAGCCTGAAGCCAAGGGAGAAAAAGAGGGTGAGAAAAGCAGAAATACGAAAGCCACAATTGCCAGCGTGATTGTCAGTGTAGGCTCGAGAGACCGCGTGTTTACCATGCTACCTAAATTGGCCCAATGAGCGATTTTCTGTCCAGAGGGAGGGAGTTTAGAAGTGAGATGAGGCAAGCCTGGACCTTCGCAACTCTCAAACTGCCATTACAGCTAGACGTTTACACACCAAATGAGAAACAGGCCATATATCAGTGAGGGCATCACCTGTTTCGGCAGCCACATTCTCCAGGCAATAGCCTTTGCCTACTGGGAAATGTCCTACAAATAAGTAGGCATGGATGCTTGATTTTTAATGCAGCAATTTAAAATTGAGAGCACAATTTAGTGTGAAGTGGGAGTTGACTGGTTAAATGGTAGTTATGAGTCTAGAGTCTTGGGCTTTCTGTACTGATTGGCCACAAGTCTGTTTTTTGACATCTCTCTGTGCTGATTCAGCTTTGGCCTTCACAGACCTGTTTAGAAATCATAAACTTGGTGAGTTTACTTAACTTAGGTCTTGTTTTATATCTCTTTTGATTGATACTGCTTGAGTCCACCCAAGCCATCTTTGAGCTCATTCTGTACTGATTCTGTTTGGTTCTGTTGGACCATCAGTAAGATCAGTGTACTGATTCTGCTTGAACCTACTTGAACCATCTTTGAGATCATTCTGTACTGATTCTGCTTGGATCTGCTTGGACGATCTTTGAGATTGTTCTGTGCCAATTCTGCTTGGATTTGCTTGGATCATCTTTGTGGTCACTCTGTACTGATACTGCATGGGTCTACTTAGCTAAGCTTTAAAAATGTGCTGTACTGTTTCTGCTTAGGCTTATTCAGGGCAGCTTTGAAACCCTTCTCTACTGTTTCTGCTTGGATCTGCTCCGGACACTCTCTACTGATTCTGTTTGGGTCTTCTCAGGCCACAGTCGAGGACAGTCTGTACTGATTCAGTTTGGTTCTGCTCAGGCCAACCTTGAGAACACTCTGTACTGGTTCTGTTCGGCTCTACTTAGACCAGTATTGAGACCAATTTCTAATAATTCATTTTGGGTCTACTTGAGCCAGTTTTAATTTTATTATCAAGACAAGGGTCATTAGAGCCAAAAGGGAAGGGCAAGTTGGACCTGTCTTTCCTCAAGATAGCTTCCTCGCTGATGACTTATGCATGAGCGAGTGAGACAGGATCCTCTTGCACTGAGGACAGACTGAGAAGGGAAGAAAGTGAAATAGATGGTGAGAGAGGTCACAGACAGTGGGGAGAGGAAAGCGAGGATGGATAGGATGAAAGCAGTGGCCTGGAAAGCAGCTTTTCTCCACTGGCCACCGATGAGCTCCAGTGATCTCTGCTTGGTGGTGCTGAGTGGGCAAGATGGATATTTTCTTTCTGTTTCCTGTTTTTGGGCTTCTTTAGCTTTATGAGATAGCAGGAACATTAGGGAACTTCTACATCATGTTTCTGAATCTGTGCAAAGTAACTGAACAGGGCTGCCGTTATGCAGTTTGAATTGTGTGATTGCAGCGTCCCTTGCTAAAATCTTTTATATCTACTCATTTTCCACAGTATCCCACTGTGATACGACTGGATTCAATGCTTCTTTTATTTGTATGTACTGCATGCTTTTCAAAGCTGTGGGTCTGCATGAGTCATTGTTTTTGTTTACTTTTCCCTTTAAGTTCCCCGCGAAAATGCAAATAGGCAGGTACTGGCAGCAGTAATGATAGTCTGTGCTGTGTGTGTGGGATTGTGTGTACATCTGTGTGTGTACACAAGTCAGTGGGACTGTGTATGTATTTATGCACATTTGCATCTGTGTGTGTGTGTGTGTGTGTGTGTGTGTGTGTGTGTGTGTGTGTGTGTGTGTGTTTCAAAGAGAAAGGGGGGTCTGTTGGGTGTTGTGGCTGGTTGAATGAGAGTGTTGTGGCTGGCTGCGGGTCTGTGGGTCTTTGTCAGGTCCCTGGCTCAGTAGGGGTCCCCAGTTCCCCTTCTCACTCTCAGACTCTCTCTCTCTTTCTTTCTCTAATGGCACTGTGGCTAGGGGGAGGGAGGAGGCACACTTGCCCCTCATTGCCCTTCCATTATATCTGGTTGACCTACTTCAGCAGTCAGTGGAAGACTGAAGGGACCGGGTGAAATCACAGTCCCCGGCAGGTCCCCTGACTACAATAGCTGTGCAAGTGTGTAAATGTGTAAAAAGTGTGTGTGTGTTTGTGTGTGTTGCAGGCACCCTCATGTTTCTCTCTCTGTCCCAGAACACTTTCACTGTGTGTCATTTACACTTAACACCTCCATTACCAGCACCTCACGATTGAGTTCACTCTTGTCAGCTTTTTACACTTTTGTAGATTCTCCAGATGACTCGCAGCCCGCACCACACTAAAACAAGGCAAAAACAACCCCTTTATGTCACTTTCCAGTCTGTTTAATGGGAAAAATGTAAAAACATTTGTTTGTTAAAATGGAAGATGACTGCTGGTTCCTTCAACTTGCAATACACAAAAACAAAACATAAACAGAATCTTGTTTGTTCCTTACATCTGGTTGAAGGTTTCCCCAAAGTTGAGGTCTTCTTTTCCTCCAATAATAATTAAGCAGTGAATGGGAGCAGAGTGATTGAGGGGGAGTTCTATCCTCTTGCCCGCAGCTCGGATCAAGCTGGTCGCTTCATTAACTTTCCGTAGAAGCAAACTGTGCCGCTGTACCCCATCCTTCCTCCTGTAAAGCCGTCAGCCGCGCCACATGTTTGGCTCCCCTCCTCCTCCGCACACTCGCTACCGCTGCAGGCTGAGATTTGTGGCTCAGCGCTCCGTGGGCCCTGTCGCATTAGTGCACACACGAAACTCTCCTCTCATCTCCCTCCGACACGAGTGCCTACATTGTCTCAAATGAGTCTGAAGTGTGTGTAAATCCACAATCCCCCTCCTCTCCAAACCTCATCCGCACATACTGCTGGAGGTATTAATTAGAGTTGAAAAGAGAAAGGAGGCAAAGCAAGGGAAAGGACCTTTTTTGAGGTCGGGAGTAATCTCTTGCTTTCTGTCATGCTTTGGAAAGTAGAGGGAGGGATGGTTTCAGTGTGCTTTTTCAAGCTTGCTTCATTCAGAGCAGGGTAAACGCAGGAGTGGTGGGATGTAATGGTGCTTTTCCACAGGCATGAGGAAACGTGCAAAACCGCAAAAAAATGTTTTTATAGTACAAATGAAGTGACTCATACCCAAGGCATACCTGTGCTGCCCAACGACAGGGCCAAAAGCGGGCCGCAGCCAAGCCGACTGTCTCACAGCTTTCTAATTGGTTGAAATGTCATCACAACGTGGAAAGAGACCATTGTTTTGTACTGTCTTTGCAAAAAACAACAGTAGAGATAAAAAATAACCAAAGGGAAGTCAACAAAGTAAAGCGCTACTGTCTGGGCTGAAGATAAATTTCAGGATACTAAAAAATGTATCTTTAATGCAGTTAGAAACATGAAGGTGTACACTAACAAGTTAGATGGTTAGGTATTCCTGAGAAAAAATTAAAAATGAAAACAAGACTATAAATAATAAGAGACCACAATAAGAAAAGCAGCTCTGACAAAAATACTTTCCGCTGGTTTGACTCCATGAATGCGGTTTTGGACGACTGCCTATAAACTGAGGGGGAGAATTGCATGGTGCTGACCTGTCAGAAACTCTGTTACACTGAGATACACTGGAAAATCAAAACATGCTGCAAGTTCCATGCCATCACTGTACAGTTTATGTACAGCGCCGTTCCTGTATGCCTATGGAAAAGTGACTCAAGAGAGTCAGAGCGAGAGAGAGAAACTGACTCACGGGCAGTGAGACTCAGTGCCAGTCAAAATGTACCAGGCTCAAAAGACACTGTCTTACACTTGATAGCTTTCAGTGTCCTTCAGCTGCACTCACAATGAGGAGCTTCAGCCGTGGCAGTATCTGTGAGCTTCTTCTCTGGTATAGATGATGTTTATGCCTATTAAACCCTTTTAGGGTCCCTCTTTCAGAAAGGAATGTTTTGTGAGAACGGATTAAACTCGAAAAGACTGACAAGGTAATTGTTCGACATGTCGGAATTACCTGCATTAGTATACGTCAACGGGTGTTACAGGAATGATTGCTTGTGTGTGTGTGAGAGTAAGTTGTGTGTGTGTGTGTGTGTGTTGGTTTGTGTGTGTGTGTGTGTGTGTGTGTGTGTGAGTGTGTGTGTGTGTGTGTGAGTGTGTGTGTGTGTGCGTGTGTGTGCGTGCACATGCCCTTTTCTCTAGCCCCTGTGTGTTAAATCAGCTGATAAGCAGCATGTTCTGCTGACTTTCATCTCCTCACAGTGCCACCCTATTGATGCTGCGTGTGAATTGGTCATCATTAATTTTCTCTGATATTTAGCCCTCTCCCAATTTGCAAATTGGGTTTAAACTTTTGCCCTGCCATCACCGTGCAGAATACTAAGCACGGGAGCGCTTTAAGGACAATGGGCCACTGCAGAGCTCCTGCGCAATCACAACGGAATATAAATAGTTTAATTAGCCTGTTGGTTCACTGGGAAACTATAAAAGCTTATCAAAAGAGTGGCACCCAAATCCCCACGAAGAAGAAACAAGCATTTTGGACTCCTTGGGGAAATATGCAAATCATCCTAAGGGAGAACTATTACAGTGGTGCAATGTTTAATCCAAATGTAGTATTAAAGGTGAGAGACGCTGAACATGGATTACTTTATTCAATTTTATTTCCACTGACGGTGTTCTTTTGTCTCAGAGACTGTTGCAGCAACAGTGAATATGTGAGGTCAACTTCTGCATAAATCACTCCAAAGGAAGACTTTATAGCAACACAGAGTAAAGGACATGCAGCCTTCTAAATTATATACATCCACTGTAAGTATTTTGACCAAATAGTATTCTAAACATCATAGCATTTATTTTGTGTCTATAATCAGATTGTGGTGTGTCTTGTTGCTTAAAATATCCATGAACCTCCGGCTTTGACAGGGAAGGCCATTTGACTGATAACCAGTCACAGACTGTTGTTTTAGCCTGACGCGTCGAGGCGGTTTCACAAATATGTCAACAAATAATTTCACGAGCTTATCTTGCCTTAAAGCTATTAAATGCTTTGCAGAAAACTATTGAATAACTTTAAAAAAGGAATAATGTGAACTTGACAGATTTTTTCAGCGTTTCTCTCTCCAAAAGGTTCAGTTATGCCGTGCAGAGTAGGCAACGGCTTGGAAATGTGTGTTGAACTGATACAGCTCGCTGCACAAAGGTGAATTTGTGCAGAGAGGCTGTCAGAATGCAAATGGTAAAATCCTGATAGTTCTGACCAGCTTATATCAGACTCTGTCTGTGTGTGAGAAGCAGGCTGGTGTTGATTTTTATTTTCATGTTACAGTCAGCAAAAAATGATGCTTTTTGGACTGTGTGGTAACAAATAAAGCTTAAATACATTTATTTTGCCTGGTAACTTTTGCTGTTGAATATACAGTACTGTGCAAAAGTCTTTACATTTCACTTTGAATCACCTTGTTGGAGCCAAAACACTATTTTATGCCTGTCAGACTGTCTTTTCTTTTGAGTACATTAAATGACAGAAGTGGGAACAACTTTTCATTGCAACAAGCGGCAAAGTGCCTGCAACAGGCTAAAAATGAGAGTCTTTGAAAGTCCTTCAGGAAGCCTGGAGAACTGTTCCTCAAGACCACATTAAAAATACAAGACAGTCTGACTGAAGAAATAAGAGTACTGGTGCAAAATAACTTTTGATAACTTTTGCACCAGTACTGTATGTCCAGCCTGAGGTGGTAATATGAATATATTTTACTGTGTTTTGAGCATATTGTAGATATTGTCAGGACACTGCTGTCATTACCAGCAATTATTCGTCCTGTTCAACATAATATGCATAGTTAAAAAAAAAGGTATATATATTGTGCATCATGAAAATTAAATTTTTGTGATATACTGTAATTTCCTAATTTTTCCAAATTCCATATATAACTTGCACACAATGTCTTTTGATGTAAATGTGAATAAAAACATATGAATTCACAAACAAAAATCAGTTCATGTGTATGAAAGGAATCTGTTCTCTTTATGCTGGACATCCTTAAAATTCATATTTTTCCACCAGATCCTGTTTTATAGCAGCTTGTATTTCATTATCCAGTTTATCCCCTGTGCTCGTCCACTGCTGGCCGGGACCTGTATGCTCCAGAGCCGCTGTAATGAGCGGCGGCTCGCCACATTCTGGTCCGACCAATTAGCAGTGTGGGCACAGTGTGAGGTCACAGGCCACGAGACGGCTCTCCGATTCGCATGGCTCAGCTCGCGGTGGGGGGCGAGTCATGTACCCTACTTTCCTCCACCCCAAAAAGCCTCCTGTCCACTGTGACATGCGTGATGGGTGACAAGACGAGCAGTGACGGTAGGGTGTAATCATTAAGTCCACACATCATTCAGGCCATGACCCTCCATGCTGGGTGGAGCAAAAACCTTTCTGTAGAGCAGCAGAGGCACCACTAATGAAGCTGCCCCCATTCTGCCTGCATTTACCAGCATATACTCAGAATAAAGACCGGCATCAGTGGTCTTCTATATGTAATATATTAACTGTGTACAATAATATCGAATAAGGGCTCTACCAGGTGCTATTTCTGTTTCATCACTTCTGAAAAACAGTTTCTCAAACTTTACATCATTCTCCACTAATATTTACTGAAAGTCAAAATGTCTCATTATCTGGTATGTCTCCAAAATCCAGATGATTTCCAGTCTCTTTGAGAGTCTGGGGTGCCATAATAAATTTTCCTTTTTCAGAGACGTGTGCTGGAGGTTTGGTGATTGTCTTGCCAACAAAACAGCTGAAAAAACTCCATTTGTCTAAGTTTTAAATAAAGTGCTTTTAGTACCAAATGAGTAAAATTCTACATTAGAGTTTGATACATTATGAAGTTAAATAGGTTTTGCTGTTTAAACTTAAGAAACATTCCTTATTTTCTAGAACAATGATTAAGTACGGTGAGTAGGGTTGTTGTGGCTGTTACTCCAGAAAGTCCATTACAGATGACTAATTACTCCTCTCAGACTGTAATGAAATGACCTCACTTATTACTTCTTGGAGAAAGAAGTCTCCACACTCATTATTTAACTGTACATTACTCTGTAAAACTCATAGACACCTTTACCAACTGGAAAGAAGCATTTTGAAGGCATTAGGAATGACTAATACTATTGAAAAAATTGGAAACCAATCCATGTATGTGTATATATTTATTTATATATATATATA
>JBBPCX010000035.1:14957879-14980488 GCA_037974365.1 Hydrocynus forskahlii
GTAAAGCTGCTTTGTGACAACCTGGTTGTAAAAAGCGCTATATAAATAAAACTGAATTGAATTGAATTGAATTGAATTATTTTCCTAATAATTTAGCACTAAAATGCATATTCTGCCGTTAAAACAGCCCAAAAAAAAATGCAGAGGACATCTGTGGTTTTTCTGAAATTTGCAGGGGTTTCCGGCAACAATTAGTTCGGTTCTAAGAAAGAGTCTGCAAACTCTGAACCGCGACTTCGCGAGGGAACTCTGTATATGGTCCCCTTCTTTTTTATTATTTACATGTCACCCGTGGGAAGCAATTGCTGAGGCCTACCTGTGGACCCAGTATCTGATGTGCTATAGTGTATTAGCAGCTAGAGACGCTAATGGCTTACCTTGAAGTGGCTGGAGTACTGAGTTAATGGAATCATCACTAAAGGCTCGTCCAGCTTTCCCCGTTACTTCATTTTGTTGAAAGCCCTTTTTCCAGGCACATATATGTGAACCACTATAGCAGTTCTTACCATCTGGTTCTTGAAAAAAGTATATTTTATATTTTGCATCTATTTTTCTGCAATGTAAAGCCCTTCATTTACCCTCAAGCCCACTAATGAAACCATCTACTAAAACGGCAAACCCCCGACACCTGCCTCTGACTGCTCACTCGCTCAGGTCAATAAGAACATATCGATCCGCAATTGGCTTTTTCTTCTCACCTCCCAAGGCTAAGCGATAAACTGGTGGAGTAAAGCCCAGCAATTGGCTGTTAGGCAAGAAGGAATGTGAATACACATTGCGCCATAGATGCGCTCTGGGACAAAAGCTGACCACAAGAAATTACACACCAAACATGCTGGATATGTAGAGGATATTAAAGGACAAAATGATGAAATTCAAACCGCAATAAAACCACCATCCCATTTGTGCTCCTACAAAAAAAAGCTGGTGCTAATATGTCTTTCTGACTCAAGTAACAATCCTCAAGTCGCCCATCCTCAGTTTCAGATTCAGTCAAGTCAAATGCGCAGTGAGTGTAAGCCCAATGCAGTCTTAAATGAGTACAATGGACAGGCATAATATTTGGGCAAGTACACTGCCTATCAAAACTTTGAGGACATCACAGACTAATGTTGGACTTTTAATTTTCTTACTTAACTGTTACAGTTAGTGCACCAATTCATCATGGTCACTTTTCACCTCTTGGTTGTCTCCCACTCACACAATGCTACCAAGATGGTGAAGGCTTTCTCCAAGATTCATGGAATCCCACCACTTCTTTTCAACCTGCAGCATCAATGAACAGCTCCACACGTTTGGAGGAGAACATTAACTGCCAGCCTAGAAGGTATAACCGCTCAGAGAGAGCATGGCCAGTTATGCTAACTCCTTGTTAAGTATGGCTGTGGCATCATTTGTGATCATACTCACATTAAGGCCAATGGGTGGATCACAAACAAGCTTTTGAATAAATTTGCTTGCCTATAAATGCTGAGACTGAATGCGATGAATGGTTCTCAGTGGTTCTCTGGGACATTTTTCCTCTATCCCTATGTTTTCCAGGCTGGGAAAGAACAAATGTATGACCCTTTGGGGATCCAATTACAGAACCACTGCCATAAGTAAGCCACCATCATGAAGAAAGAAGAAAGTTGTGGCAGCTAAAAGAAGCATGTGGAGATCAATTTAATTCAGTAGTATTTGTCTGGACAAGTACATCATTATTGCTTATAGACATGTTATTTTATTGTAAACCAATGAATGAGAATCTCTTTTATTGAAAAGCTTTTGAAAAGCCAGGTGTTGTACTGGTGAATATGCCCCAGTCGGTACCCAGTCCGACAACAGCTCACAGGGAGCTGACATAACAGTTCTCTGCAATTTACCTGTGATTTTCAGTTAAAAAAAAGCATTATGCAGGTCTATTATTTGCCCTGCATTCACTTCACTCTCCAACTCTGAAACAAACATCTGGCATTTCCTCACGAGGCACCGACACTCCACTACCACACTTGGGACAGCGAGCAAGAGCTGCTCGTTTGGCAGGCGTCAGGCAAGGCATGATTTGTGCCAGCTGTTGCTACCTTGGCAGGAGCACATCTGTATTCATAGGCATCCCTCTGGATTTCCTAAGCGCACTTATTTCACAGGCAGAAGCTTCTGTCATTGAGATGAATGCAGTTCCACAGCGGGCTGTGAAAATCAAACCCAGGGGTCTGCACGAGCCTGATTATTCTTACCCTTTACAACCATGCTCAGTAATGTTAAGGGAATGAAGATCATGAAATTGGATTGGTGCTGCGTTTGGTTTATTCAGGCGAAGTTTGATGGAGTTAGCCTTTTTTTTCAACTGTTCTGCCACAATTCAATACATTACTGGAACAATTCAATACATAACTGGATTTGTTTGTTAGCCAAATGCTCCTTCTGAATAGGATATTAGTAGGGGGGTTGCTGCAGTAACATCCTGTACTCTTCTGGGAAGGCTGTAGATGTTGGACCATTGGTGTGAGGATTTGACTGCAGCCATGAAAGCATTAGTGGCCCAATACTGGTGAGCTTGATACCCGGATCCCTTGGCATCGGGCATGATAACCTCAGGCTCATTTGCAGCATCCCAATCTATTTGTCAGTTGATTTTAATGATCCATTTATACTGATCATTTTCTTTTATCAAACTGCAGCAATGTGATTTGGCATTTTTTCAACAGCCAAATTGAAAAAATCCTTCGTAAGTGAAACGACCCAAACAAGGCACAGTTGTGGCACTCGTGACAGGTAGGATCACTGAGATGTAGGTGGAACAAGACAGCATCTCATAGGAAGAAGCTTTGGACATGTCCTCATCGCAAGCAAGGCAAACAGCCCTAGGGTCTTCTGCTGCTGCCGTGCCGGGACGTGTTAGAATGGTCACACATCGTGTCACACCTCAGACCTAACAGTGCTGCATAGCGGGGTTCTGGAAACAAAAAAGGCCCAGAGTAAATGGAGGTGGAAGGAGTGGGCTACCACGGACCTTGTTTTGTTTCCTCATGCAGAGAATAATTGGCTGTCTGTTGCAACACTGGTGGAGAGGGATGACACATTTGTCCATTTAAAAATTATACAAACCAAAAGGAAAAATGAATTTCCTTCATGTGTAAAATGTGTGTTTTAAAGATTATTTGAAGAAAAGTAAAGAAAAAGAAGAAACAGAAGAAAAAAGGATAATGGTAATGATGAATGATGAGGGTGAAGAAGGGGAAAGAAGAGGAAAAAATGAAGAGGAGGAGAAGGAAGAAAAAAAAGAGGAGCAATACAATGTGTGGGAAGCTGAAATAGAGGAGGAGGAGATGAGAAGGAGGAAGAAGAGGAAGAGGAAGAAGAACACAATAATGTGGAGTAGGATGAAAATGAGTTTGATGAGAAGAAGAACAAAAAGAAAAAGGAGGAGAAGATAAAGAACAGGAGGATGAAGAAGAATTCAGTTATGAGGAAAAGGGTAAAAATGGGTTTGATGAGAAGAAGAAGAAAAAGAAAAAGGAGAAGATGAAGAAGAAGGGGGAAGAAGAATACAATGATGTGGAAAAGGATGAAAATGAGAATGAGAAAAAAGATATGATAGATAAAAAATGAGCAAAAATGTAGAAGAAGAAGAAGAATACAACGGCGATAAGGAGGAAAGATGAAGAATAAGATTACAGTGATGAAAAAGAACAGAAGATGGAGAAGATGACGAAGGAAAAAAGAAAGAACAGAACAGGGGTTTGACACTGAAAATGGTACAAAGGAAGAAATATGAGTTTATTAGTGTCTAAACGTCAATGCTGAATGTAGACATTTATTAAAAGCACAAAAGGGTCTCTGCAAATGTGACTCATGTTTCTTTTTTCCTTCTCTCATTCTCATTCTTGCTATACTGTCTCCTTTTTAATGAAATGGCTTTCGTTTCCTGACAGCCCCTTCGCCTCATCTCCATTTCCCCTCGCTCTTTCTGCCCAGCCTCTGCTGTGGATCTAATGTAGAAGCCCTTTGGTGTGATGCTTCCCCTTCAGCACTAGAGGGCAATCATCTAAAACAAATCGTACCACACATAGGCAGACGCACACACACACACACACACACACACACACACACACACCTGATTACATACATACATAAAACATACAGCCAAACCCACCATGGCAATATGGTGGACAAAATAACAGAAACACTAATGAAGTAGTAACTGGCCATTTTATCAGAAATACTTACCATGTAGATGCACTTGTTGCATTTACAGTTAACCTGTAGCCCACCTATATCAGTCCCCATTAAAACCCATCCTTCAAAGGAAAAGGTCCACAATAGGACATAACTAGTTGGTGGCCTAGTGTTTGGGGAGTTGCCCCAGCAAACTAAAGGTTGTGGGTCCAAATCCCAGCACTGCTAGGTGTCATCACTGAGGAACCCTTGAGCAAGGAACTGTCCCCACACACTGTTCCCCGGGCGCCCCTCATTGTTGGCAGCCCCCTGATTCACTTGGGGAATGGGTTAAATACAAAGAAAGAATTTCACACTGTTCACGCATGATTATAAGACTTTACTTTTTACAAAATGTTAACTCTGAAAATAACAATCAACACATCAACATACCATGGTCCACTGCTTGGTCATATGATAGTGCTCAGTCTTCAAGATCAACGCTTGGTCACTTGGAAGATTAAGTAATTCTCTAAACTGTCATTGGCTTCCTGACTTTTTGATTACAATCTTGAGCAGACTCCAAAAAGCATAAATCCAGACTCTTCAGGGTCTAATTCTAGACAAATAATCAATAGAGAAGATCAGAAGCTGAAGACCAATGAACAAAAGTTCAGTTCCAGTTCTGAAAGGTCCAGAACTGAAGGGTCTTGCACTGGACTGAAAAACAATGGGAAAAAAGGACAGTTCTAGGATCGAAGGGTCTGGTACTAGACTGATGATCAATGGAAAAAGTGCAGTGACCATACCAGTGTCGCATACTGATCCTTGTGTAAAAGCTATTGTAGCACTGCTGTGTCTGACACAGTGCCACACACACACACACACTACCATGGCACCACCCAAATAATATATAATATCTATGCTATGCTGGTCCATTCCCAATGGTGAGTTGTTCTGTCCATCCCCTTCTTAAAATGTCCTGGTCTTCAGCTGGTTCAAAAAAGGACTTACATTACTCATTTAAAAACCAACAACTTTACAGTTATTCTAGGACTGAACAACTATGGTTGTTTTTCTTTGAGGCTCCTTGTGCCAGACAGAACTACAGCATGCAGGCCTCCACACACTGTCAGCAGGGAGAGTGAACACACACTCCAAGCCTCTGACACTCTCACCTGCTGCAGAGTGGTTGAGTCATCCAGAAAAATCCCTGAAAATTCAAGCTGACAGAGGGTTTAGGGGAACTGAGGAGAACGAAAACCCAACAAAGAACAAAAGTTCTTATCAGTTCATCACAATGGATTAAGAACAGAGGACTTCAAAATAGAACATGATGATGGTGATGATGCTGATTAAGAGAGGGAACAATAACAGAGAGGGAAGAATAAGAGAAGCAAAAGAAAGAAAAAAGAAGATACAGATAATGATGAGGAGAAGAAAGAAAATGATGATAAAAAAGAAAGGAAAAGAAGGAGGAATATAATAATGTTCATGAACTGAGTCAGTGCATTTACAAGCTTAGGAGACAGCTTAGGAGGTTTAGGGTCTTTACTGTGATCCTAAAAACCTTCTATACAGCTGCTGTTGGGAGCATCCTTGCCATGAGCATCACTTCGTGGTTTGGGAACAGTTCTGTTCAAGACCACAAATCAGATCACCCATCCCATCTGTTCAAACAGCTCTGCAGCCTTATTTACTATATTTGTCAATTCATTCTTTTGGTCTTTGGTCTATTTTCTATTTTATTGTCACTGCACTGTCTCAGGAACAGCTCAGGGTTATATTTCACTGCTTACTACATGTGTATAACTTTGTATGTGACAAAAAAACATTGTCATGTCCTGTCAGTGGCTGCTAGAGTCCGTCCTTGTTTAGTTTTGTATTTAGGTTTTGTTTTGAACTCTTATTGTGAAGTCCTGAGTACGCCAGGTTTGAGTTTGTTGATTATGTGTTTCAGCTGGCCGGTGTGCTCAGGGGAAAAAAGCTTTGTGTTCTTATTGGTTTATAGAGTTTTGTGTTTTTGGTATTTAAGTGTGTTTGTGGTGGACCTTAGGCTCAGTCCACCATCATACTATGCTGCTTTGTGTTTCTCCTGACTCCTTTTGGTTTAAAGTATTGAGTTTAGGTTTCTGGCCCTCGTGCCTTTTGTTTTGTGTTTTGGTTTAAATAAAGAGTATTAAAGATGAATGTCTGCCTACACGCCTGCCCTCATTCGTGAGAAAGGGGAAGACGTGACACATATTGAAAGAAAGAAAGAAGGAAAGAAAAAGATACGATGATGACAAAAAAGATGCATATGAAATGAAGAGAAAGAAAAAATATGATCAAGATGGGCAGAGAAAAAAGAACACAATGATGACAAAGACAGTGGGGAAAAAACAGAATAAAAAGACGTGGTATGGTGATGGTGAGGCAGAATATGAAAAAGGAAGCAAAAGAAGGAAGAAATAGATGATGATGTAAAAAAGGTAAGATGAGGAGGAATATGACGAAGAGAAGAAAAGACGACATGATGAGGAGGAGGATAAGAAAGAAAGAGAAGGAAGAATGAAATGAAATAAGAGGATGCAGAAAAGGAAGAATGTGATGAGAAAGAAGGGAAAAGAAGAAAGAACGATGGTGATGATGATAATGATGATGGTAAAAAGGGAAAGTGGATGAAGAAAACATCAATGATGCGGTAGCTGAAAAAGGAAAGAAAATATAATACTGCTGCTAATAAAAAAATAATGATGGCAAAGAAGGGAATTTATTAATAATTATTGGCAATAATAATAATAATAACAGACATCCTCTGCTGTTAAATGAACACTGGGAGTCCACTGAGCCCTGCCGGTTACCTGTGTAACTGAATCTGTCAGGGTTAATTACTGACCATCCTGGAATGTTCTCTTTGAGAGTCATTAGCGCCAGTGAGAGTAGAAATATCAACAAATCAGAAAGCAATTTGGTTTCGAATGAGTACTGGACTAAACTTCCACCCCCTATCTGTAGGTGAGAATGAGCACCATGAAGTGGAAGATGGACTGAAGAAACATGTAATGATTACTGTTTAAAAAAAGAGAAGGAAAAGGAATATAAATGGAATATAAAATAAACAAGATGAGACAAGACTTTAAAAAACAAGCAGTTCATCGGTTCCTAAGCCTCAGCTTGAAATTTAAGATTTCCTAGCAGCGATGTACTACAACAGGTTGATGAGCTCAAGTCACACAATGTTATTTTATCTGTGTTTACTCAGTGTCGCAGTGATCGTAATCGACTAAAACATCATCATTCTTAAGAAAGAAGGAAAGTGGAAGAACAAGAGCATAAAGAAGGACAAGAGGAAGACAAAGAAGAAGAGCAAGATTAAGAGGAAGAAGAATAACGATGAAGAAGATGAAGATGAAGAAGAAGAAGCAGAAGAAGAGTACAATCATAATGATGAGGGTTATGATGAAAGATCAGGAAGGTAAGAGAAAGAATGCAGTGAGGATTTCATGAGAGGACGAAGAAAAGGGGCAAGAGCATTATGATGCTGATATTAACAACAATGAAAAATACAGGAAGATGAAGAATATTATACATATTCAATTAAGGGAAGGAGATAAAGGAGAACATCATGATGATGATGATGATGATGATGAAGAGGATGATGGGGCAGGACAAACATAAGCAAACAGAAAAATTGTGATGAATTCTGATTGTGATGAATCTTCCGAAAGAAGGTTTGTGGGACCAAAACTTGTCCTGCGTGTTGCAGGTGTGTGGAAAATAAATGCAAATATCCTGTTTGTTAAACAAAGAAGAAGAAAAAAACAGCTGGACTTGCTGATCTGAACCAAATGTAAACACTAGACTATGAAAAGCTATAGAATGTGTGTATTTGTATTTAAAGTACTCAACAGTAGGAGAACATACAGATGGTGTTACGGTGGCATGTATTAAAAAAAACCCATACAAATATTTGCTGGCATTAATAAAGAATGGGTCTATCTCTTGGTATCTGCCTACCTTAGATAAATTATAGTCAGTCTTCTACATCCTCTGAATCACTGAAAATTAAACATCAACATCACACATGAGATTCACACCAGCTTTTTCATACCAGAAACCATATATTGATGCACATGCTTCTACTGGCAAGCAGCTAAAAATATACTTGAGCGCAGCAACTGGCACCTACATCATTTGCATGACTCTTTATGTGAAAAACTTGTTGCTTTGTGTAGGTAAATAAGCTTCAAAGTCACTGCTTCTGGTCTGAAATTAGCTTGATTTAGACAATCAAATGATTCATCAAATGATTCAGCTACGCCTGGTTATTGTGGTTGGCAAGCTACCACCATGATGCCGTGCTAAGTACCCCAGTTATCCTGCTGTTTGCAGAATCAACGTTGCTTTTTAATGAAACCATGCTGAGCAATGAATGAAGATCCTGCTTTTTGTACAGATTTTGGTACCGCTCTAACTTAAAGAGCTATATTGTAATGAAGCCAACTGACCGTTTCTTGTAGCTTTGAACACATGGCAAAAGTGTGTGTCAGTCCTGATCTAAGATCTAATTCAGGAACCACTTTACCACCATGACCCAGAAATCAAGTCTTATCATGGAAAAGGGTTTCTATAAATCCAGGTCTGGGGGACAACATTCAGGGTGCCCATTTGCAAAAGTGACAAGTTGCGAATGCGAATCCAATTCCCACCTGCCAGTCAGCACGGCTCAACGCAAAACACTTTTAGAAAAGAAATCAATTTCTCTGGTTTGTGAGTACATGCAGCGAGATAAATATAGGGGCTTTTTTCAGGCCCAGCGAAATGTGGGGCTTTGAGCTAGATAAGACATAGGATCGTGTATATCTAACAAAAATGTCTGAGTGCATGCTTGCGTATGCATGCCCACATATGTGCATATCTGAATGAGCGACTTGGGAGAAAACATCAGACTTTGCATAAAGGCTTGAGCATCACTCACGAGCGTGTGTACTCAGTCGTGTCCCTCGAGGCTAGATTCCAGTGTGCGTGCCCACTTGTTTCTCTTGAAAGCATACTTATTTGTCATGAGTCCTCCATGAGGCTGTGGTGCTGAGAGGGCATTTGTATTTTTATATTTGTTTCTTGGGGGGCTAATGCCCCCAGATTGGTGGAAAGCACTGTGGGGATATCTGTTTTTTATTAGAAGTCAGTTGGGTTTGTTGTTGCACAGCAACATTTAGCTAGAATCATACATATGAATGAGGAAAGACCTCACAAGTGCAGGAATACACACAGAGATGTGTGTATTTGGTTCAATAGCTCTCCAAACCCCACTTAGTCATAATCATGAAGCAAGTCCAGCAGCACATAAGCATGTAACCCCATGGCTAGACCTACTGACTGCAATCACGGGGTCATTTGTTCGGTGCTGTACAGGCACTACAGTAAATTGGCTTTATTCCAGAGTGCAGAAGACGCTTAGCTTTCAAACTAAGTGCAACCACCATCTTGTTGAGTGGCAACAAACACCAAGTTTCTCAAGGGATCTTCTGTTCACTGCACCCTGAACAGGGCTGGTATTGGCAATAAATGACAACAGCCTTAATGTCCACAAAAGTTTAAAACTCTGATGGCTTTTGCTGAGACATAGGTTTAACCTAGACATCTAAAATGGCCCATAAGCAACATGATGGTATTTCATTTACCTACAGAAAATATGATTTCAGATAGCTTCATGTGAACTCACATTAATCAACAAAACACCACCACCCCCACTGACGAAGTGAATACAATGGTCAATAAATGCCACCCCATGCCCATGGTTGACAGCTGACAAAACAAAAGCACCCCTGGCAGTTAATAAAACAGCCCTCCTCCTCACTGATAAAACAAACGAATAATGAATAAAAAAATACAAATCTATATGTGCAATATATAAACACATAATTCTGAACTATGTTAGCTCATTTTCCTGTTTTCCCTTCTTCTTCCCTCTTCCCACCTATTGGTTCTCCAGTGGACATGACTAACATGGGAGAAAAATAGTAAAATAAATAAAGAAAAATGGGCGTGTCACGTTCCTCTGTCTCTCCCGAGTGAGGGCAAGCACAAATGCAGACTCCGATGTTCATGCTATACTTTTTCTTTTTCTTCAAAACAAACAAAAACAGGCTCAAGGACCTGAAACAGGATACAAGCTTTCTACAACACACAAAGGAGAATATAAATGAAGACAAATTGCCAGGGTGACGGTGGACCGTCAACCCAGGTCGGTCCACAATGAACTTAAATACAAAATCCCCAAACTCAAGAAACCAATAGAAACTCAAAACTCATTTCCTCTGACCACACGGTCAGCTGAAACTTACCTCTGAATCAAGAGGTCATTGGGTTCGAATTCTACCCTCAGCAGACCACCACTCGGTCCCTGAACAAGACCCTTAACCCCAAGTTGATCCGGGGAGACTGCCCCCTGTAGTTAGGGAATGGAAGTCACTTTGGATAAAAACGTCTGATAAATGCTGTAAATGTGTGCTCAGGCATTCACAATAAAAGTCCCAAACTCAACATAACAAAACAAAACACAGCAAAGAACAGCCTTTAGCGGCTGCCAACTGTAATCATACCCAGGCCTGACAAGGCGAGTCTTCTACATTTTCATTTGAATGCCCTGTCACTGCTATAATAATTTGTCTTCCATGACTTCCGTTGCATCAACCCAGGATCTATTGCAGACTTTGAATAAGATGGGGAAATACTGTACTAGGCATACGATGTCTGCTTCTTTTCTGGTTTATGATTATAGATTGTAGCAAGTTAGTGTTTTATGCCTGAGCCCTGAATAACATCTTTGAAACCTGGCTCCAATTTGTTATAGTCTGAAACACTTTCCTTTCTGCCAGACAGAGTGACTTGCATCACTGAGTGTGTGCTGATGTCTGTTTTTCCATCATTTGCAGAAAGTATCTGATCTTTTCAAACCTCAGGAGAGCAACACTTGGATTCTGTAGCACTTTGAAAAGAGTCTCCCTCCTCATCCCAGGGATGCAACAAGCTTGAGCCTCTGACCTTTATGAGGGTGGAGTCCTAGTAGTGTCATTATCTCCCAGCGTGTGCCAATGAAAAAGCTGTCACCACAGCAACACACTGTTTCTCGCTTCTTCTGAAGTCTGCACATAAAACCAGGCCTTCTTTATCATTAGGGCCTACTCAGTTTCTCCTCAGTTGCCTCATCCCACCTATACCGAGACCACCTTTTTCAAGTTTAAGTCCATGAGTAACTTTTGTTAGCCACCTGTACAGCTTTTGCCAGGTTGGCATGAACATCCTGAACCTTGGGAACTTTCGGGATAACAAAGAAAACATTTGGCAGTTTCAGAAATCGCCAGTCTAGGACAGAAGTGGAGTGTTTTTCCAAGAATACATTTTTTACAAATGTGTTTCATGATCATGCTAATCTAATGGTACCACTTTACAATAAGGCTACCATTACAAAGGGGTTCTAAATTATTTATAAACCCCTTATATCAGGTTTTTGTTAGATCGTAGACAGTCAATAAATCATTAACAAGCGGTTATAAGCAGTTGTCATACATTGACGCAGGCTCACTATTAGCATGATAAGCAAGCTAAGCAATTAGCAAGATCTGAGATGAAAACACCACCATTAAAAAACCAGACCTTGCCAAATATTGAACCTGCAGAAATGAATGACAATTGTTATAACTTGTTTATAACTGCTTTTTAATCATTTAGAAACTGTCTATAACCAATTAATAATCTGATTACAAATCTTTTACAAACCCTTTATAAGGGTAGTCTTATTGTAAAGTGGTATGCATGACATTACACCATGTCTGTGCAAGAAATTACATCAGCATTTCACTCACCTCACCCTCACCAGAGTCAGATTTACTGGATCTAAATTCTTATGGGATCTTTAAGAGCATGAGGAACAAACACTGAGAGGAACCAAGCCCAAAGACAGGAGATTCCAATCCTGGTCCTAGAGATTTACATCCCTGCACAGTTTTCTTCCACCTCTAACACATTTGATCCAGTTTATATAGGCCAGAGTAAGGTTTGTTGGATTCTCTTTTGTTCTCCAAGAAAAATAAATGCTGAAAGAAACCAAGACTCAAGAGATCTTCCTCCTCTTGGCTCAATTAGAATGCAAGTAGGACAAGTTTACAAAGAACATTAAATAAACTTGCTAAGACTCAACAGAGGGAGGATCTAGGATGATCCATTTCCACCACAGATCTGTATTGTGTGATAACCAGACAGGATGTTAGACATGAGAACATGACAGAGAAGACTTTTGATATGTGTGTGTTGTAGGATTTGATCTCCAAGTTATGTAGACACACACTTATAAGACATTTCACATACTATAAAAGATTTGCTGTGAAATTTTGTCAATACCAAACATCACATCAAAAAATTTATTTCTCATGTTCAACTTTCCCATAATCCCAATAATGATGATTCCATTAGAAAGGTCATGGCAGAGCATTATGGCATCATTAAAGGGCACTGAGGAAAGTCCGGCAGGGGCGTCGCTTCCTGTCTCATCACACGATGGATAAACGCACTGCGGAAAAGGTCACACCACTGGCCTGAGGGACAGTGGCCCTGTTGCTAATGCACTTTCCTTCTCAAAGACCATAGCACTTTGGCCTATGATGCTGTTTGGTGTCCAGGGCTTACTCTCTAACCTAGTTCATTAAAATCTCTGGGTTTCCAAGGCCTGTGTGAGGAAGATGTCCTGTTTCAGATGCTGCCATGCTCCCTCCCCCCCCGCCACACACAGCATACAGAGAAGAGCAAAGAAACACTCTGCTCTGGTTTTGCACAGCCAATTAAAATGCCTCGTCTGGCTCTCTCCTGTGAATGAAATGAAAAGGAGATAGGAGGTGAACTAATCAGACAGAAATGATGCCGCTGTAGCTCCTGATCAAAAGTCTAATACAACACTCCAGCAAGTCACTCGTGTAGATGTTTCTGTCCACAGCTCACAAATTGTACCTCATCCTCTCATAGAGCCTCTGGCTCTGGGAGTAAACCTGTTTGCTGCTGCAAACGTCCTGCTGGAAATGATTAAAACGAACGATGTGGAAGAGATCTTTAGTGGTCCTTTGCATAAGAAGGAAAGAAGTGAAGAAGAAAGGATGAGGGTGAAGAAAGGAAGAATGAAAGAGAAATAGCGACAGATGAAGCAACAGGTTAGTGTGAGAGCGAGAGAGAGAGAGAGTGAGAGAGAGAGAAAGGCAAGAATAAACCACAAGTAGACAGCAAAGAGAGGCAATGTGGGTAAATGAGGGACAAAAGCAGTGTGTCATTAAAAGTACATACAAATTAATATTCAGTTTACCAAGGCTGTGCAAACTGCATACGAGACATTCTGCTACATGTTTGCTCATTTGGGTTAAAAAGCCATATAGAGCAAACAAAAGAGAGACAAAAGAGAACATTATAGTTCAATGATGAAGAGATAGTGGTGTTCTTTCCTGCCAAAGCAATTCACTTTTTGGAACAATTGCACGGACTTTTGTAGGCATACTGCTGAATCTTCTTACACATATCACATAAATGTCCATTCTTTGCTGTTGGATGCTACAGAGTGCTTCCAGTAGTGCTTTGGAATGTACTGATAAGATAAGATAAGATAAACCTATATTAGTCCCACAAGTGGGAAATTTGATTAGTACGGCAGAAAGTGGACAGTACAAAATTAAGAGCAGCAAAATTGAGAAAAACAATAGAATATAATAAAATAAAAATAAACTAAAAATAGAATAAACTAAAGTATAAAAAAATAGAAATTCTCAATATATAGTCTAAAGAAGTACAGTATTAAAATTTAGTAATATAGTGTGTATAGCTGTATTATACAAATATACATATATGTATGTAAAAAGTAAGCAGACTAAATTGCACATTTTGTATAAAATACACAGTATTGCACATTCTGCCCGGCAGTAGTAGCTTCACGCAAACATTGCACAACACACACACTTACAACACACATATATGAATAAACTGTAAATGTAAACTTTAAACTAGAAGTAAAAATGTGCAACTTAGTACAAAGCGTATTTTTAACATATTAAAGTGGGAAACAAGCAAAATACTGGAATGTAATAGTGTGCTTTATATGTGATGATCAGCAGCATTTCATTATTCAAGTACAAATGTAACAGGGATGTGTTTTGTGCATTTGAAGGTGTGCTGTGATTCTGCGCTAAGACATTTTCAACGGATCCTTTAAGACCTGTAAATTACGAGTTGGGGCTTCATGGATTGGACTAGTGTGCTTGGATGGATTGCTTCATGGATTCTCACAGGTGCTTGATTGCATTGAAAACTGAGGAATTGGGAGGCCAAATCAACACCTTGAACTCTTTTTGTTCCTCAAACCATTCCTGAACGTCTTTTACAGTGTGGCAGGGAGCATCATCCTGGTTAAACTGTTGTCCTTCATCGGATCAAATCTAGTAAAATATGACTCATTATGCTCTACTTATAATACAATTACAGGCAGTTGATCAGCGAACTCCACAATATTTTCAGAAAAAACAAAAGCTAACCCTGAATCTGACCCTTTCTGTGATACTAGTTGCTAAGGAAATGGTTTTGTTCTTTCAGTTAAAAAAATGGCACATAGAGCTTTTGTATAGAGCACTTTTATGAAAATATGACACACACACACACACACACACACACAGAGCTCCTTCAGTGCTTATGGAAAAACACACAGCAGTGCTAGAAGTAATTCCATCCTCTGCAAGAGGACGACAGCTGCATAGAGTGGTCCTCTCCCACCTCTATTTAAACAGAGAGGGAGAGAGCACGAGAGAGGGAAAGAGAGATGATACAATACAATACTTAACGTTCCCTGATTCGTTTAGCGATACCAGCCCTCATCCGCTGAGTCCCCAGTTCGCACACCTCCACCGCTCTAATCCTCGCTGTAATAAATGAGTCTACAGAGGGATGAAGAGATGAGAAAGGAAGAAAAGAGCACAGGACTGACGCCACGGCCCCTCCCCAGCCTAGCTAATCTGGGGGCCATGGGGGGTCCGGCCGTGGGCCGCCTTCATTTGTTTGGAGACTGCAGGGCCCAGATGAACAATAATCAGAGGGTTTAGCAAACAGGATTCTGGCTTCCATGACGGCCCCAAATCCGCCTCCAAAGGCCCTGGACAGCTCAATCATCCTGGCATTCGATCCGCGCCAGACCCACGGCGGAACGGCAAAATCGCAGCCCAACTCTCAGCCCTCCATCCAGACCTGCCTTATGAAGGCCTCGTTTCGGTGTAATAATGCGCACGTAATGCACGCTGGTAATGATGGATGGGTGAGGCACAGTGGTATGATATTTCTGGGCTGCGATAACTCATCTTGTTTTCCCGGTTTTGCCTCTTTGCGCTTTGCCACTCTTGCTCAGTAAGCCGATTATGTGTCTGGCTTCTGTTGCAACACGCTTGCGTTTTCCAACAATGAATCTAAAGGATGCTGTTATAGCTATAGGTGTACTTCCCTTTTTTTGGAATCTGTGTTGCACACTGATGCTTTTATTACATGCTGAAGCTTTAAGAGGATTCGTTTAAGATTAAAGAAGTAACAAGCCTACTTGTTTTTTAAGCAAAACTTTTTGCGTGAATTGCATGAGGGCAGTTGGCTCACCTTGGACCATCTGGTCAGGAAGCTAATTTAGAAACACAAAAAGAAACTACTACAAATGTTGGTAATGTATATAGTGAACTATGCACTGATGTACTCTTTGTGTTTCTTTTTCCCGTCTCTCTCTTCCTCTCTCTCCTTGTTTTTCACTCCTCTTTCTCTCAGGGCTGGTGGTGAGAGAGGCCAGTATTGAGATAACTCGGCAGCAGGTGGAGGAACTCTTCGGCCTGGAAGACTTCTGGTGCCAGTGTGTAGCCTGGAGCTCGGCCGGCACCACCAAGAGCCGCAAGGCCCACGTCCGCATCGCCTGTGAGTCTCACACACACACACACACACACACGCATAACCACTTTCAGGAGCCATAAACTCTCTTTAACAATAGTGGAAAAAGTCCCAGAGGATTCTCTACAACTGCAAGTTTGTAAACCTTGAAAAACAACCCCAGGGGTATGGAAAGTGGTTTGCACAAGAAGCCTGTATAAAGGCCACCGAATAGTTTGCTGTTCCTCTCAGCCTGAATAGAATGTGTCCACGTTTCCTTCCTGCAGTGTTCTCTTGTGCTCACCCTCGTTCTCTTTGTGTCACTGCTGTTTATGCTGTTGCGAGACAGGACGGACACAAAAACATCTCTTTTCCATCGTTTACTGAAATGCCACCTTTTGGCTGCTGCCTCAGAAACAATGGTGGCCTTTGGGCATTTGAGTGGCTTTTGGGGAGGAAGTGTACTTAGTGACACAACTGTAGACGTGGCACTCTGAGGCTTGGGATGGAGGCAGGGGCGGGTGGTGTGACAGAAAGTGGCAACAAAAGCGATAAAATATTACAGTAAAAAATATATTTTAAATTCTATTATTTTTATTATTATTATTATTATTATTATTATTATTATGTAATATAATAATTATAATGTAATATTTTTAATGCTTATATTATTACTGTCTAAACATTTGAAAGAATCATTCTGTTTTCAGTAATATACAACCAATTGTTTTTTATGAAGCTACTTTTCAACAACTTCATGGCTTTTAACTGGCTGATACTTCCATAATGGTTGAAAAAAACTATATAAAACCCAACCATCCATCCATTTTCCGAGCTGTTTATCCCAGCCCTGGGCAGATTGCCAGTCAGTTTCACACTGTATAACATCAAGAATGAAATGATAATAAATTTAACATCCAGAATGATCACATCTTGAATGTATCAAGAAATTACAGTACATTTCTTATTAGCATGTGGTATTTATTATTTATGATTTTTTCCCCCATTTTATTCATTGCCAGTTCTCACCGACTAGTCAGGTTGCATCCTATCGCATGATGCTACCAACTGTAAGTTATGTATACTCAAAAATGCATGAAACGCCACCATATCTTTTCAAACTGCCACCAATATGACATTGTTGGTCGTACATGCTAGAGGGAGAGTATTAACTGCAAATCCTGTTACACCACCTAACAGTCATCCATACTTTCTCATATAGTGCTGAATAATGGGGGAGTGGGAGGGTAGTTCTACCCACCCAGAGAGAGCATAGTCAGTTGTGCTCTCCTGGTCTGACTGTGACATCACCAGGTTTCAAACACACACTGTCCTGAACACACACTCTCACGGTCAGTGCTTAGGTGGTTGCACCACTCAGGAACTCATCAATAATTAAGAGCAGTTATTGACAAGCGATTCCAGACTTTTGAACAGAATTGTGGACTGGCGTAACCTGTTGAAATTGCTTCTTAAAGAAAGTGTGCTGTGTGTACTATCAGTGGTCTCAAGCATTGTCCACGATATGTTCAGAAACGCTTACCATGACGTAATTCATGACGGTACCCATGTCACATATTGGCCAATCCTAGATCCTGGCTGCACTGCAATGTGCCTTCATGTATACATGCATGTTTGTATGTATGCGTGGGCATACATGCATTCATGCATCTGTTTGTGTGTGCGTGTGTGTGTGTCTGACCGTAGCTAATGAGCTGGTGTGTGAGACTGAAGCATGCTCTCTGCTCTGTGAGATGAGTCAGTCACGCTAGATAAACAGCGCCTTGGCGAACGAGCCTTCCATACAGCCAGCAGCCCTTATCTTTTTTTTTCTGCTTGTCACAGTGCCGCTTGCTTCTTGCCCTCATGCTGAATCTTGATTTGAGTAGAGACAGAGCTTGTGCTGTAATCAGATTTCACCAGAATGGCTGTGAGCATGAGTGCCTCCTGTTCCAGCACCTTTGGACCACTTCTGGAGGACACGATTACCAGCTTGTAGAAGACTTTGAAATCCACCAAGCTGATGAATATGTCAATCAAACTGGCCATTTGCAGCCTAAGATTTCCAAATGCTGAGACAATGGTTTTTCCCTCTTGGCTTACGCAGAATCTTAACTGTTACCCCTGTCGAATCAAGGATCACGCCAGTAATCCATTCAGAGAATTTGGCAATGGCCCAAATCTGCTACCTAAGGAGTTATGGTGAGTGGATGCCCACCTTGGTATTAGTCACCCATACCACAGCTTTGGTGAGGTGAACTAAATATAAGTGGATGAATTTTCAACCTAGTTAAAGGGGACATATAATGCAAAAGTCACTTTTTGCAACCTTTTGTATTTCCATTTGGGTCTCTACTGCTCCTCTAAACATTCCAAGTGTGAAGAAAAAAAAACATCCAGCCATTGTCTGTGAGTCAATTAAAAGATTTTGGTGTCAGGAATTATATGCTTCTATGACGTCAGGGTGAGGAAATTTGCATAGAACCACCCCTCACCTGTCGAGCCCCCACCCACTAGATTAGTTGAACATCCGCCATTTTTGTCTGCTGGTTTTACGAGCACGTGCATAAGATGCTGAGCGCTACAGCTACAGGCACAGGCAAGTCACTCATGAAGTGTTGTGTTGTTGGCTGCAAAGAACAATACAAATCCGAACATATAGGGCTGGATAACGCCTCTGTTTTCTGCCATTTTCACTTGTGTTAAATGTGCAGTGTAAACATGGGATGGATGAGGTGTGGCCAGCCACAGCTTATTTGCATAAAAGTGACAGAGCCCTTAAATGGCTCATTTTGAAAGAGACTGAAACGGTCAAGAACAGAGCTGATGAGATCTCTTTATGTGAGAGGGATTTTGTGCAAATAACTTAATAAACATGTTTTGTAGCCCATAGACATCTTATAACTTGTTTAAAAAGAGGTATAATATGTCCCCTTTAAATCAACATCTTTAAGTAGCTTCAACAACAGCACTGACCCTTGAAGTTGTGTTGTCGTTTTGAAGTCAGCATCATGACTGAGTTCAGAAGGTCCACTGAGTCTTAGAGGGTAAATATATGTAGGACAAGACTTTACCACAGTTGCGTTTTTAAAATTATCCACATTTTTTCGGCTCGGGAAGCAGTGCTGTGCTATATTTTTTTACAGGGCTCATATATCGTGGAAGCTGTTAAAAACATTTTCAAAACTCACCATTCACTCCCTAGACCATACAATCCAGTTAAAAACACTAAGCTGGTTTCATGAAGTCATTAGCATGGATCCACCTATTCAGCCTACAGCACTTTAGCCCCACCCATTTGTTCTGAAGTCTTCAAGTAACAGTAACAAAATAGCTTGTGTAATTATAATGTATAAGAGATGGAGATAATAAAGAGGGAGAAAATGAAAAATGGAAAACCACAAACATCATAAACAGACCTTAGGGGAAAAAAAATAAAGTACATGGAAATTGTAGGATATGGACCTTAAGTGTGCAAATAATGTGATTATGAAACAAGTACACATTTGAAACAAATATGTTTCATCACCATTTTCTGTGTTAGGTATTTTCCTCAGTGTGTGTATAGTCACAGAAGATAAAAAGCATAGAGAAAATACTCATTAAAAAGTCATCTTAGGCGTCACTGGACTGTTTCTCCTTTGTTGCCAGTAAATCTGTAAATAACTTTCCTGCTTGACCTCAGTGCCCAGTTGTCGAGGCCAAAAGCGTGCTGGGCAGTCAGGGCTGGACCGTTCTGACTTCCTGATGTCCGTGCTGACGTAAACTGCGTCTGAGTGACAGTTAACTAAACAGCTCTTTGGAGCCGTCCCGTCGTCCTGCTGAGCGTGGGGTAACCCCATCAGCAGTGCTGTCAAATCGTCAGTGCAGCTTGAGCCTGCAGTCTCTACTCTCACCTCTGTTCATAGTGATCTCAGACCAGTGAATAAACTGGAACCGAAGCCAGGCGAGCGAGGAAGGAGTGCGGAAAGCGCCCACAGCTTCACTCTCGTTTGTCAGGCTTGTCTAATCGGCTGTGATCAGCTGCCTGCCACCACTAACCTTTCCTTCAGATCTGAATGAATTCCTCATCCACTCCTATTAACATCTCCCTGGCAGATTAAAGAACCTGCTCCAGGGTCCTGCGACCCCCAGTCCACATCGGAGGCCCTCCCTGGGGACTAATGCAAAGATCAGGCATTTTTTTTCCAACAGTAACAAAAGCATGATGTGAAGTGATATTGACTATTTCGCACTTGTAGCTCAGTGAAACCAGCTGAGTGTCACAATTCTCCAGCTCACAACAAACACAAGACCGGTGTGCTCAGGCATTTCACAAAGAGTCCCATAACATAAACAGAAAAGGACGGCCTCTAGCATCACACTGAGAAATTCAGTCAGTGCAGATTGGAAAATTGCAAACATACAAATGGGATCGATCCGATACCAGGTATTGATATTTGGTCCGATATCAGAAGAAAATGCTGTATTGAAAGGAAGAAAAGAATGGATATGATCCAATCCTGTAAGTAAAAGTGCCTGAAATTATCATGATGGTGACACCTTTATTTTTAATCTGTAATGGATTTGTGTTCGGGGACATTGTGGAAGTGTAGGGCTGATACAGTGGCAAGATTTTAGTCGTGTTTTTGGCCTGGATTATATTTAATGAGTATGTTGAGTAAATAAACAAACTAGACCATTTTTGTAACTGAGGGTTGTTTAAATGTGTAGGTGATAACTGTACCAGATTGTAACCCAATCCCAATCCAACCACTAACCCTAACCCTACCCCACCCAACCCTAACCCTAAAAGAACTCTAAACCTAACCTAACCCAACCCCTAACCATCTCCTAACCCAACTCCTAATCCAGCCCTAACCCTAACCCTACCCCACCCAACCCTAACCTAACCCATCCCCTAACCATCCCCTAACCCAACTCCTAATCCAACCCTAACCCAACCCTATACTAACCCTGACCCTAATCCAACCCTCTAACCCAACTCCTAACCTTAACCCTAAACCTAACCCTTACCCAACCCTAACCATAAGGCAACCTAAACCCAACGCAACACTACCCCTAATCCTAGATAACTATATTTATTATAAAATATTAAGAAATTCTGTGAAGAATTTGACATTTTGATAAAGAATGAAAACAGATGACAGTGCTAAAGAGAAGACATGGCACCCCTCTTTCATTTATTGATGCCGATAATATTGAAGCCTTGAGTTTCAGCTGATATCTTTCAAGGTTCAATGTTCAAGGTTCACTTTATTTGTCATCAGCATCTTTATACGTGTATAAAGTTGTGATGAGACAAGGTTTCCCCATGGCCCCGGTGCAACATACAGTTACACTGAACATAACATTCAACAGGACAAAAGGTGCATACAGGCAACACAACAGTACAAAAGTGACATTTAGCGTAGAGATGGAAGTATGGAGGTGGAATAGTTGGAATGGATGGAATATAAACCTCAGTGTTGATATTGCACATTGTGTATGTTTTCTAAGGCAATTTGCAGCATCTAAGCTGCTTATTAACATAAAGTACAAGAACATTATAATACGCAAACAATTACAATAAATAGACAAAACAATAAATGAGCAACACTCCAGTACTAATGAAGGTGGAGAATGAAAAGGGGATGTAAACCTTAAAGACTGATATTGCACATGGTTATTATATTGCACATGGTTATTATATTGCACAGGTTATTATATTGCACAGGTTAGATGTAGAACTGAAGACACCATTGGAAGAAAGGTGTATTAGTTATTGTATTACGCTAGAGAAATTGAGTATTTAAGTGGAGTGCAGGTGCGAGGTAGTTTTAGCATGTGCCTTTGAAATTTATTTTATTTAATTTTATTTAATAGAGAGCTTTGATATTAATGTGCGTTCAGAGTCCTGATGACTTGTGGTATGAAGCTGTGACACAGTCTCGTGGAGGCAGAACGGAAGCTACGGTATCGTTTGCCAGATGGTAAAAGTGAAAAGTGTCCATGTAATGGATGAAAGTGGTCCTTCACTATATTTCTGGCTCTGTTGTAGCAGTGGGTCTTGAAAATGTCTGTCAGATGAGGTAGGAGCACACCGATAACCTTCTCAGCTGCTCTCACTACTCGCTGTAGTGTCTTACAGTCCGAAGGTTTACAGTTCGAAGCTTTATAGTTCCCCTTGGTGGCTTGTTATAGTATTAATTATTTGGCAAAATCTAGATCTATATAACATCCTTCTGGGGTTGGTCAGATGTATTGAAAGAAAATTCAGTAGTAAATACTAGGGATGCACCGAATATTCGGGCACTGAAAATTTTCGGCCGAAAATGGCAAAAAATTTTCGGTTTAGTTTTTTTAACGCAACCGAAACAGTGATTATGCAATCAACAAGCGCAGCCTGCAGACGCCAGACTGGATTAGAGTCAGCATGCTTGTCGTGTGGGCGCATTTCGATATTTCTAAGAAAGACACGTGGAAAGCCGTTTGTAAAGCGCGCTATGCTGAAATTTCTAGAGGGGGTGCATCCACAAAGACTTTCTCAACGTCGGGATTAATTTATCATATAAAATCAAAA
>JBBPCX010000035.1:14984088-14994274 GCA_037974365.1 Hydrocynus forskahlii
TCCACCCCTGTGTACTCCAGCTTGCCCCTCAGGATTGTGGGAAGGATGGTGTTGAAAGCACTGGAGAAATCAAAGAAGTGAGAGCAGGCTTGATCTGTACTGACATCCAGCATAACCCCCTTGTTGCCAATGTAAAGCCCAAAACAGCCCAAAACAGCTCACTTTTACCTCCAATATTAGGATAAATGAAACCTATTCTTTATGTTTGCAGATGGAAAGTGCATCGTTGTCTTTAGTGGGGGTTTATATCACTTTTGTGTGAGTGAAATTAAAGAGAACTGATGATGAGGATCAGAAGTAACTACTCATCTCCCCCCGCCCTCTTCTCTGGTTCTATCTCTCTTGCACACAGTCCCTCAGTGACCTTGTGCTGTTGTTTGTATGACAGGCACATGGTGGACGGACACCCACAGGGGCTGTGTCCTGTCGCTAGCTCACTCTGCACAGACAAGCTGAGCCGCTCTGCTGTGCTTGACGCCGCCCCCAACCTTCACTGTTCATCAGTGCCCACTCACTCCCTCTGTGTCTGCTTACCTCATCCAACCGCCCCCCCTCCCCACACTCCTCGGTTCTCTTTCCCATAGCTTGCAACTTTTGTCCATATCCACCCTAAACCTTATCTTTCATTTCAGGTTTGCTTGACTTCTTTTCTTTTGCTTTATTCTTCTACCTTTGCATTCTTTCTTGCCCTTCTCTTGCCTTTAAATTGCCCATATTTGCCCCTGCTTTAGTGACATTTCATTTTGGATAACTGATAGTTAAGCTCTTTATTTTTTGTATGTTGATGTTGGTAAAATTCATGTGATCATTTAAATAAAGGGATTAAAGCAAAACTGACAAGTTCTGGGTTGTAAGTGGGGTTGCCTTCTCACTATGTCTACTTAATAAAATTACAAGATAGATATTACGTATTACACAGCAAAGCATAGCACCGCCATTCCTCATTATGTGTTTTCTGGATGTGTCCTGTAATAGTGCTGCAGCTATGCTTCATTATAATTCTATAGGTCATCTGTCTCTCCATACATTTGACAGCAGATGTGGGACTGAACTGTTTCCAGCTGTTTCCAGAGGAAAAACTGTTTTGTGCATAAAGCCCCTCACATAAATATGGAGACCAGTTACTGCAGTCATCCAGTTGGTTAACCCCCTTGGATACAAATTATCAAGGCATATCCACTTTATAGTCAGTTATCTATGCTAGACAACAAGAACCAAATTAGTCTGCCATTAGTTTTCTGTTATCCTCAAAGGTCAACATCCCCCACTCACCACAGTGACATTGTGTAGCTCTATAGTGTGACATAAATGCCATTTATTCAAGCTTAATGTATTTTATTTTATTTACACTTGACAGATGCTTTTATCTAAAGTTACAGATGTGTATGACAGATGTGGGTGAATGTAGTGTTAGGTGTCTTGCCCAAGAACCATTATTGGAGTACTGTGGCAGAGTAAATATTGGGTAGACAAGTAAATATTGGTATCTGTACGAAGTACTGGCAGATACTTAAGGATCAGGTGTCTCTACCTGTATTGGAAGGTGAAAAGCGGTTCAAATCCTGTTTAACAGCCATTGTCACTAGGAGTGCGGAGGATTGGTCTCCAGTTGGTTGAAGGGCTACATTTCTGTCACAATCGTGTGAGACTACACTCAAGTTTGCACTGAATTTTGTTGGACTGAAGTTTTAAACTTGATGTTGTGACCTGCCACATCCTGTTGCTAGTTCACGCTGCACAAACAAGTCAGTGGGTCCCACGGTGCACCATCACCGTCCATCAGCATTCATCAGGGTCAGCTCAGGTCAGATTCAGGCAGGAAGGTCTGAAGCTCTAAAGCGACACCACCACTCAGTGTGAATCTGTTATAAAATCTCACAGGTATCTGAGTCTGTTGCTTTTCTTTCCAGTCTTTTCAAATTCGCAGACAGTGCTGTATTCATTGTGTGTGTGTGTGTGCCCATACTTACCCAAGAACAGGTGAAGTGTGCTCTCACAGCTAGTGCCCTGTCAGCACATTAAAGGAAGTCAATCTCCCCACTGAGGTGTTGAGGCCAGTAGCTACAGTCATATTTTGGGAGTGAGGAATACAGCTGTGACCCTTGCTGGCCGTCCGCCAATATGCCTTCAAGGCAGCACGTAAATCCGAAGATTCGTCCAGAACGATAAAAACACTCTAAATCTTTTCCGAATCGGAGCTTTTATCCAGGCACAAAATGTCTCTAACAGCCCTACACAGGCATCCCACGGTTGTATCCCACAGGACAATCTTCCAATAGCATTCCCTAAGGGGACTACGTTTCCCTCAGGAGGCCTCACCAGAAGGACGAAATCTCGTCTTGGAGCTTGGCCTTATCTGAGCTCAGGAAGAGAAAAACAATCCTCTTTTCTTTGCCCTTTGAAATATAATTGTAAGCTTTGTAAAAACCGAGATCATATCAATGGTAAAGTGATTACTGTTATCCATCTATCAAATATATATAAAAGTCTCCCTTCATCTTCAGCAAACAGTCAGACGTCCGCTTTAACTGATGCGCTTATGAGTGACTGCTGGACTGTTCGGCTGGATATTAGCATTCTCTTTAGTCTCGCAGATGATTTGCCCCACAACTGAACTTTGTTCCAGCGCACATGCAATAAACTTTTTTTGGATTCCTGCACTGAAATTCTTTCATTTGAAATGCCTTCCTTTTGTTCTGGACCCCATGCTGCTGTAAGCCCAACTGCCATGCGCTTAGTTGAAGTTAGGTTGAACTCAACTGTACAGAAGCCTGGTGTATTGAGCAGCTGTAGTTCGTCCATAGCAGTTTGGCAGGGATTAGGCATTTGTTGTCGGGAGTTTATGAGGGGGTTTACTGAGCATAACTGGAGGATCACTCTCTGTATGTGCATGAATGCATGTGTAGCCCATTGTGCTCAGTAATGTATCTTCTGTGGTGTCACACAACAATGATGGCTGCAGTTTGGCCATCAACACTTTGGCTCATGGTGAATATGACTTCAAATGTGGAAAGAGTGCTGCTCCATATTCAGAGGCAGAGTGTATAGGTCACAAAAGTACATAGCTATGGGCATGTTTCAAATCGTAAAGGCTGATTGTTTTCAAGTCATGTGACTTACTGCTAAATGTGCTCGAGTCACGATATTCTCATCTCTGTAAAATGTGCTCATTTCAGATTACTGTTCACAGGACTGATGCTTGTTGCAGTGAAAACACACTCTACGACTGATTAATAAAACCAATTCCCCACACTGTCCCCATTTATGAAACACAGAATTGAGACTGTTGCTGAATGGTCACCATTTCTGATACTACTTATCAGAAATATTAATGCTACACACGTGGCTGGACTTGTCTATTTGAAAATTGTTCTGATTTCTGTTTTACACATTGACACTTTGTTCCATGCTGAACTGTGAACCAACTTGAACTGTGGCTGAAATTGTGAAAAAGGTGAATAGTTACAGTTGTCTTGAAAGTATCTTTCTAAATTCATAAGAAACAAGTAATTATTTTCTGGAAAAACGCTCTTCAATGTGCTTTCCAATGTTTTCTATTGTTTAATTTAAAGAGAAGTACACAGAACACAAAAAATTGTTTTTTGCATAGTTCATTAGCTTTTTATTGCCTATAACACGGAAAACATTTTTTACATATTTATATATAGTTTCATATATAGTAAGAAAAAAGGTAAATGTCACAAAACTATATATATATATATATATGGAGTGTTTCAGTCTTGATTGTTTTTTTAATGGGGCGCAATAAAGGACAGCCAGTCGAGACATACTACATTACCTATACCTCTCTTAAAAGCATAGCATAGCAAAGGCATTGCGGGAATTATGGCTACATAAAACCACACACACCTTGTATGTGGACAAAATACGCAAAGAATGTCGGAGACAGGCCCACAACATATCATCACGTTGCAAAATACCATGATATGAAGATACTAAACTTTATCAGTACCGCCCAGCTCTAGTAACTCATGATCTGCAATTCATTAAAGGCCTTTCAATCCGACCTGACCTTTCCAAGGAAAGAAAGAAACTTACTCCAACTGCAGCCGCCTCGCTCATTCAGCTTCCACCGCTCGCTTTCATCCCTGAGGAGTGCTCGCTATCTCTGGCTTGATTCCAACCAAGAAGAAGCGTGTCTAGTTTCACTCTGTCTTTTTGGACCTAAATGGGTTACCGTAGGCACCGCATTCAGACCGAGACGAGTGGTTTGAGGGTTTGGTGCCAGCAGTGACTGGGTGACAAGGCTTTTCTCTGCTCCAAGTGGTCGTGTTATTACCTTCTCTCGTCTTGACACGCCGCTTTCCCTACAGAACATAATATATATCTAATGAAGCCCGGGGCCGGCCGAGCCCACTCTCCACTCGCCGCATTCTCCTGCTGGCCTTGCACCTATTTCATCAAGTGCAAGAAAGGGGAGAAATATTGGATTTTTATTAGAGCAGCATGTGATATCCCTCACTCTCTCAGTAGGCCACCACAGTTGCACACTGGATGGGCACTGATAGACAGAGAGGGAGAGAGAGAGAGTCTGAGGGAGAGAGAGAGAGTCTGAGGGAGAGAGAGAGAGAGAGAGAGAGAGTCTGAGGGAGAGAGAATTGGCTGTTTGTCCTGCCTCCTTGTTGATGGGCTAAAAAACAAAACCCTCCCCTGTAGCGTTTTGTCCCTACTGAAATATTTACTCCTCATGGTAATTCAGGCTGTTTAACCTTCCTTTTTACATGAGTCCCTGAATGGGTAGCACCAGCTGCAACATCCTTTAATCCCGCTCCGGTGTCAGTCTGTCGCATACATAAAAAGTTGAACGCCGTACTCCGAACACACCACATGCCAAGCGTTGATCAGTCATTTCACTTGGAAGGATTTTGCATTCGGAACCGTAACAGGAACCTGAGGTATTAGTGCCTTACGGAAGCCTTATTGAACTGCGCTGCTTGTGCTGTCAGGCATACAGGCTGCAAACCGTTTGTCAGCCTGATCCCATTCTTCCTTCACCGATAAATGCAATGCAGTAAATAAAAGCGTCAACAGAAAAACAGGAAGAATCGTCCAGAGAATTGTAAACGTCAGATCCTTGTGTTGGAAGGGGCACAATAAAGCATTTCCTTTTTTCTGCTTAAATAGTGCATTGTCGCTACTTTCTGTTTATCTGCAATTTGTTTTCACGAGTTATTCTGGAAGTCTGCCCATCGCCTCATTAATGTTGGTCTGCTTGCCAGAAAAACCCATCATAGCGCCCGCTAAAAATAGTCCTCCTATCAGCATGTACCCTTATATCGGTGACATGTTGTATTTGAGTTGAAAGTCAAATATGTACCAAAGGAACGAGCGGCACGGTGCGGTGTGTCGCATGCCGAGTGAAAAATATCTCCATTCCAGCAGGTGTAGCCAACTTGCAGAGAAAGCTGTGGACAGATTTATTAGCGCCTGAGAGGAAAAGGGCACAGGAACATAAATATTGGATCCCTCCTTGTCATGGAGAATAATCAACATCTAACGACATGGTTGTGGATTCTGATGCCCGAGCATCTTTACAGAAGAACCCTCGGACTCAGTTTAAAGCACGAAAGTCAGTGAGCACAAAACTCTAGTGTTAGCCATTAACTAACATATTCCAGGTTCACCAGCATTGAAGTGATTTACATGTATAAAATCAAGGGAGCCAAAAATCATGATCATGAATCCTTTGCATGTTTGTTCGGTTAACATCAGGGACACCAAGAGTCACCTGGACTTTTTGAAATGCAAGCCTTTCTTTTTAAGGAAGAAGAAATACTAAATATGGCGCAATTCACAAATGACAGACTCTCTAACTAGCAGATCTCTGATATTCATTTTGCCGAAACGTTGTAGATTGTTGAAATATTTGGAGAGTGTGCATAACCGAGTGATGCCATATATTTTGTACCTTGTTACATTATCATTATGGTCACAGTCAGATTCCACTTCATTTGATTCCATAATGAACTTGCACTGCATCCATAAAGTTGAAATCTTTTCAGTGTATCAGCTGGTTCTTAAATAAAAAAGTCCTAAATGTGATTCAAGAGAACACACCTTCCTTCCAACCCTCCAACCGTCTTTAGACAAAAGCTAATTGTTCATCTCCATCCCAAAAAATTAACAGTGAAATGTTGCTGGATCCATTTCTCCTCAGTTTAATACAACCAAAAAAGTGTTGTGATGCATTTATTTTAATATGTAAAGAATATGATCTAACAAAGGATTTAGCAAAAACAGTATAGATTGTGATTAACTTTGTCAAAAATGCATTTTTATTGCAAACTTGTTTCATCCTGACTATGATGAAGTGCCTAACTCCACTTCAGCTCTTCTGATCAGTATAGGAATCTATTAGTGATGGAAACACAGTTTTACACAGAACACTCTGATTCTGGACACTGAATGATTTTACTGTTTCCAGTTGGGACGCATGCATGACATCACTCCTCTAACAGTAGATTCAAAGGAGCACTGGTCTCTTTTTTTGGCCTCGTGAAAGATCTGTTGGGTCCATGTGGTGAACCGAGTTAGCCACTCACAGAAATATGTTTACCAAGAGTCTTCATAGGCTGTTTGTTATTAGTCCCAAAAGACTTTTCTTTATCTTAAGTGTTTGTTGTTACGTGAATTGTCTTGAATTACACTGTTACTGTAACTGAAGAGGTCTTAATCCTTAGAGCAAGCGGCACGGACCTGTGCCAGAAGCGCAGTAAATGGCAAATTGTCATAATACAGCAAAACAGCCCCTTATATAAAAGTTTCCCCAGTTTATGTTGGTGCTCGAGGTGTCAGACGTCATGCTGAACTTTGTCTGGTGTTCCTGTGTCACGTAGAACTAAATTATTGTAATGAAAAAAAAAAACATGTAACGATAATCACCACTACTGGAGTTTTTAAAATGGTGTCACACAAAATAATCATAACTAACCAAACCACGGAAATTTCTTTTATTTCACATCTTAGAAACAAACAGGAAAAACACAAGATCTTTGAACCCGGGAGAGCTTTCAGGATAGTCCCTGCAGAGAGGGGGGCCCTTAGAGTGGCCGTGCGAAAGAGCAGCAAACGGCCGGCGTGTAGGAGAGCATACACCGGTTTTAGACTGTTTTTATGTGTAGATGCCCTTCACCTACATCACAAAATGACTGTGTGTTTCTTCTCTCAGATCTCAGGAAAACGTTTGACCAGGAACCTCTGGGAAAGGAGGTGTCTCTCGAGCAAGAAGTGCTGCTTCAGTGCCGCCCACCTGAAGGGATACCTGCCGCAGAGGTTCGTAATCATGACTTCACACTCACTCACACAGTCTTATTCACGCAGACACACACACACAGACACACACACAGACATGCTGAGCAACCCTGCAGCACTCTCCGCTGATGAATTTTATATCGAATTAGAGATTAGCTTTTGTTACCAGGGCAGAAGCCAAGCCAAACTCCATGTTAGCTGATGTGCAGATAACTAAATCACTAAACCTAAATGTCAGACTTTGTTTAGAAACATTTGCCTCAGTGGCCACCTGTTAATCTATATTTAGCTGAACGGGACATATTGATCTGGACATCGATTGTACCTGCAGTGGACTGTCAGATGAACTTGGCCTAACTACACTAGAAAGTTCCAGCTAAACAGGATTAATAGACAGGGCATTTGAGGGCTTTTTTCCCAAAGCTTTCTGCCTCTTTCAAGGAAAGAAAAATGGGAAAAAAAGCAAAATGAAAGAAAAAGGGGTGCATCTCTATGATGACAAAGAAGTCCAATCTAAAAGCTTCAAGAGCGACGCTGGCAGGCTGTATTGTGTCCTCTCTTGAGTGAAGTAACAATTTGTGGAAAATCCATGCGCCGAGCGTCCTGCAGGCAAGATTAGCTGACTGAACGGACAGATTTGAGAGGAGGGTTTCAACGTCACAGCTTCAGGCGCTGTTTTTGCCAGCCTCGTAATCATCTTAACATGTGTTAGCACTGTCACCATTAACTTTATCCTATCTAGAACTGCTTCTCATCCCCACAAGAGTATATCAAACGTCGGATAAAACGCTAAGCGGGAGCTATAATTCAAACTGGTTGTGTTCACTAATGACCCGAGTTAGGGTTCATGAATGCCGTGAGAAGAATATAATGCTATATCTTACATTAGGGCTTGTTATGTATTTGATTTATCCCCCAAAAAAACTGTAACAACAAAGACTTTAATGAAAACGTTGCTGGCTTCAGGCATACTTCAAAAAAATTCTGGAGTAGTTTGAACATTTGGCGCAGCGCAGATAAGGAGGCTCTTTTAAGCCTCGCTGCTAGTTTTCAAATGTAGGTTTGGATATTTCCTACAGGCTGGCCTACCTTCAAATACTTCTGAAAGCGTGCGGAATGGCCACTTGGCTTGCTGTTGCTGCTGGAGAAGTTGTGGATTTCTTTTCTTTTTTTTTCTCCAGGGTCCGACAGTAGCACAAATAACACCAATATGCTTGCATGAGAAAATTAAACCCGCATAGTGAATTAGATCTTTACGGACTGATATAATGAATCGTAACTCAAATGGCTCATTTAAGGCTCATAAATACACAAACATACACTACAAAACGACTCTGCGTCCTGCTGTACAACTCTGGAAAGACAGGGGTAAGTTTTAACTAGGGTTGTAACTTTTTAGTAAAATTTCACTTCACATTGGTTCTGGACCACAATGTTTCTCCAGGACCACAACTGACTTCCAGGACCACGGTGCAAATAAACTGCAAAAAACAGAACACCTCAAGACTACATATACATAGGCAAGATAGGACTACGCAGAGCATAGGGAGCACCCTCTTTAGGTTCATATCTTCTTTCTGTGTTTTTCTATAAAACCAAAGCTATAGGAGCTGGTCGAACTGTCCACTTCTTGGTCCGCATTAAGGTTTGCAGGGCAGTATCCTCACTCACTCTAACTAGGGCTAGGTCATATGACACTTTTTAGGTCATATGACACATACTGGATCTCATTAATTACAACATCAATAAGTATTGTGATAGTGTTTAACCCTAGCTCTCTCTCTAAGGAAGTTGGGTTCTGAAGTAATGCTACTTTTGCTAGTGGTCAGTGCTATAACCAGGAAAGCCGCTATAAAAATGAAACTTTTATTATTATCTTATGGCCCCGGGGGCGAAACAATGGCCACCTTGTTAAAACTGCCTTCAGTGAACACAATAAAAAAAACAATGTAAATTGCTTATTTGCTTTTTCTGTGTCTCAGCCAACATAGTACTCTTATGTAGGTTGACAGTTGAGGCGTGTGCACCATAATGGGTGTAAATGTACATAAAATGTTCAGTAAAGACGATCCTTCTCCAAGAGCTTCAAGGGCGGATGGGCGCTTGTGTAAAGCTCTTTGATCGATTACTGTGCACGGTTAACCTGGAAATGACAAGCTTCAGTCACTGACGCTTCTGTTACAGGTGGAAGCTCTTACAGAAGTAAGCAACCCACACAACAGACTTCAACTCACATTTAGTCCTACAAAACGAAAAGGACTTTTCAAAACTGCAGAAGCACCACTAGCACTCTATGTCTCTCATATTCCTCTATGTCTCTCTGTCTCTCTCTCTCTATCTATACCCCCCCCCGTTACTGCGAGCGCAACGTTGCAGATAGTACAGATCCAGCCTGAACGGCCGTAATAAGAAGTATAGCAAGTGAGGAATGAAATTACATGGATCACGCAATGCAATAAGAACTCTTTCTCTCTTCAGCAAAGTAAACAGGACGCCTTGGGGCACTAGGCAGACGTCCTTCTTCCTTCTTCACACACACACACACACGCACACACACACACACACACACACACACACACACACACACACAAAATAAACACATACAAGGCCTCCCCATAATGACATTTTGCGCATTTCGCGACTTCAAGTACTCAGCCAGCCTTCCAGGCAATTACATCTGGCCTGAGAGTAGTGCTTGAGAGCGTGCATCAAAAAAAAGAAAAAACAAAGCAAGACAACAGAATTCGATTTATTCCCCTCGCCGTTCATTAATGAGATTGGCAGAAATGTCTGTGTAGTTGGTGAGAGGTCGTCAGGAGCAGTGAGTAAGCAGGAGTGAAAGTTTTTGCAGGGAGATTGGTGGGTGTATGTGTGTGTGTGTGGGGGGGGGAGGGGTGTGTGTGTGTGTGGGGGG
>JBBPCX010000035.1:14998225-15024935 GCA_037974365.1 Hydrocynus forskahlii
GTGTGGGGGGGTGGGGGGGTGGACAGTGTGTGGTTCACGGGCTGGTGCGAGAACTGGCCCTGCGCATCTGCTGCCCTGCTGGCAG
Organism: Hydrocynus forskahlii; assembly: GCA_037974365.1. Classification (NCBI taxonomy): domain Eukaryota; kingdom Metazoa; phylum Chordata; class Actinopteri; order Characiformes; family Alestidae; genus Hydrocynus; species Hydrocynus forskahlii. The sequence goes on from JBBPCX010000035.1 coordinate 14,998,311, forward strand.
GAGAGAATGCCAGGATACGGCTGATCTGGGGGCCAGTGGAGGCTGCATGGAGTCGAGGTTAGTGCAGACAGCCAGGACCCTCAGGACACCAGAGGGTCAGCAGGCTGAGTAAAGAGAAGGTGCATTTGGGGGTAGAAAGCAGAGGCTGGAGCCAGAACACCAGACCAGACCTGCTCACTTCAGCTCTACATTTGCAGAAATAATCTGGAGCTCAGTGTCTGAGATTTTTTTTTTTAATAAATGAAAATGCAGCTGCAGGATAAGTCTAACTCCTTACAGTCCAGGCAGAAGGTATTCTCACAACAACAACAACAAAAAGTATTTGAATAAATATGAGTAATATATAAGTGTGTGAGTGTTATGGGTATTTTTTATATATATCTTCCGCAAGATTTAATACATAGGAACCACTCATTCTACTTAAATGCAGTTACTTAACGTAAATAACTAAATAACTCATCTTACATAACTGCTTAATCAAGTACTGTGTGTGTGAGACTATATATATATATATATATGTACACACTGTGCTGAATAATGAGCTATAAAAAAAAGGATGGTTAACATTTTCTTTTCCCATTTCTGCCCTTTTTTTTCTCCTTCCTGCCTCCGTAGCCTGTCACAAGTGCTTTTTGTTGAAGTTTCACAAATCGCCCAGAGAGAAAACAGATGGGTTGTGGCTGCGGTTGCATATGCATTTACAGAACTATGCGACGATCGCTGGTGGAGAAAGGAGAAGCGGGGCTTTCTCCCAGCAGCAGATGGGAGTCAAAAGAGAACGAGGAGACATGCTAGTTGAGCTTGAAGGGGAGAACTGTGCTTCACATGTGATCCGCAGGGTTACTCATCCTGTGCACCGGGAAGAAAAACAATCTGATTAGACCAGGATTATAGTCTAATGCAATCGTCCATTGTGCTCCTGTGTTGCTCATACGTTACATCCTTTTTGTCTGCTATAATTGTCGGAGTCTGTCATGCACATCCCCAGTCAACACACACCCAGCTGCAGTAATATATAGCCTAAACCTCTTCTTTCCAGCCTAATTTGCTTCCACCCTTTGTGTGAGGAGAGGGATTATCAACATTTTAGCACAAATGAATTCCCTGAAAATGGAGTATGATCATAATTACAAACATAATCTCAGATTACGTGCAGTAGCGTCCCCTTTTTGTATTATGAGTTTTGTCTTGTCTGTGGCAATCTCCCTCACAAACGATTGGGATTATGCAACGGCAGGGGAACGTCGTTCAGATGTGATCAAAAACGTGTAGTTCTCCATGAGAGCGACGCATTATGGTAATAGCCTTCCGTGACAAAACGCCATCCTTTGCGTACGGGAATGTCACCTGTAGATGCGGCAGTGCCCCCCGCTTCCCATGCAAATGCTCACCAAGTTGTTTGTCTCCGAAATGAGGCTTATGAAACGCAGTGTTTTGTAACGGTACCAGACCAGTTGGATAATTCATTCTCTCCCCGAAGCTCAGAAGGCCCGAAATCATGCGGGCCAGTTGGACAACCCGAGGAGCCGTGACTCCAGTCACTCGGAAACATATAAACTCCATTCCAGGAAGCGCACGTCTGTCGTAGCTTCTGTCCTGACAGATGAATCCCTTGCTGGTTTTTTCGCCTGCCTCGAACCCGTGCGCGGCCCAAGCTGGTGGAACCATCTTATCTGATGCAGCACTTCCAAACCCATACAAGGAAAACAAGCTGCAGACATTTATCTTGGCGCTCTCCCCTGCACATTACGAACAGGGCTCCGACTCAAGAGCGCTGAAATACTATGACTGTGGTTTTCTTTTTTTTCCCTTTATTTTAGAATAGCACAGCAGTTGGGTCATTGGGATGAATCATGCACTGTGAATACATTAGAGCAGTTCATTCAGACGTGGGGACTCGCTGGAGTTTTTTTAACTACGTTTCCATTCCCATACAATTTTAATGGAGTTAATGTAGTGCGCCAGAAAAGACTTGGGAAACTGTAAATGAGAGCATTATTATTATTTGTTTGTTTCACTCCCGGCTTCTACTTTGGCCCCCTGCAGTTCTCTTGATCCATCAGCCCCTTTAAAAAGCTGGTGTTTTTTGAGGCTGGAGGGGGGAGAGTCAAGGATGTGAGGACGCAGCAACCCTTTGAGGAGCTTCTCCATTCATTCCCCCCCATGAACTCTTTTATGTGGTCTAAAGGAGCTGGAACACAAGTGAGCGACAGATTTTTTTTCCCCTCCCCCCTCCCTTTCGTGACCCCTTTTTCAAGTACGGCATCTTGGCAAGTCCATAAAATGGACTTAAGTCCGCCCTCTGAAAGGAGGCTGTATTTCGGTTCCTCTTTCCCTTTTCTCCCAGCTCTTAGAGACACTTGTCAGAGCCCGTAGATAAAGATAGGGTTCAGAGGTGATGGCATGCCGGCGCACTAGCAAACCGTTGTCATGGCAGCAGCGTTTTGATTCAGGCAGTTGCTGGGCAAGCCGGGGTCCTGCCGAGCGCTGCTGGGTAGAGAGGCATTGGCACGCTGCAGGGTAGAGGCCTGACCCATTTTACACAGCCTAGGAGATTGCCGGAGGAACTTCCAATCCTCAGAGGGTGCCTCAGCATGATACTGGCATCTTTAACTATTTACAGGCACTTTTTTAACCCTTCAACACAGACTGGAAAATGTTAAATTTGGATTTAATTTGAAAATTATCTGACACCTGTAGGCTTTTGCAAACTTCAGTCACCTGCTGCTTCCTACATCTTACAAAACATTAATAATCTGAATTCTGGCTGAATATAAAGTATGACAACAACTGTTTACAACATCATCAAAAGCAGAGACAGCAGCGAAGATCTGCAACTCAGGTTCAGCTGTTGCTGCTTCTGTTCAACTTTAGGTCATTTAGATCAGTGGTCCTCAGAGACCTCCCGACGATTTAGTGTCCAACCGGTTTCCAACCCAAACATTTGTCAATGGAGAGCAGGGAGGACATGAAAATGTGGGATTACAAGTGTCCTTGATTGGTGGGATTTACCGAGGGCACATCAAAAAGGGGCGTGTGGACTTGGGTAGTCAAGCTGCCCAGAAGTTTTAAATGACCACCATCCTACATTTTTGTACTCCTCACTCAACTACTTCCACCATAACGACCAACTCACACAGTTATTTCCTGCCATTTAACCTTTTATAGCAACACACTAAGAATACACTGATGTTTAAATTATGTATTTGGTGTAGTATGTCATTTTATTGTAACTGTGACCTCAAAATGCAAAATGTCCAACCTCAAGACCAAAAGAACGCCCAAGAACGTGAGGCCACACTTGACGTACGCCACCCACGATTCAAGTTCAGTTTCCAGTTTGTGTTGCCCTGAGGACACCCGGTGCCCTGTACACCATGGGGCTCACACATGTATGTACAGCAGCAGAGATTGTATCAAGATAATAATTTAAAGCCTTCAGAGCAGCGTATCAGTGCAGAGACACAGCATAACTTCAGCCCACCACAGTCTGACACACAGACACACACACACACACACACACACGCACACACATACAGCTACAATGAAACCATGTTTTAGTCTTTATTTGAATTATTTAGAAAGAAAAAGTGTAAAAATAGATACATTGCTCCCAGGCTGAGCATCTCCCGATGACATAGAAGAGTGTAAATGTATGGCCTAAAATAGAGCCCAGACAGCACCAGCCCACGTTGCACCCCGGGTATTGAACAAAATTCTGAGAATCATTTAAAAAATATTACAACTGTATTTATTAGCCTCACCACTAGTGGTGCACCTGTACAGTTCTTATCCACAATTTCTTATTCCAGTGGTCATGTGACATATTTGCTCGCTGATTATCATAGTGGGAAAGCACTGATGGCTCTGAACAAAGAAGGGATACAAAACCACAAATCCTGTCAACCAGATAAAGCTAAGGGATGTAGTGCTTTACTGCAAAATATTACATAACTTGACAAGATATTAAATGCTAGGAATGTCCTATTCAAGACTTTCTCTTAAAGTGTAGGTTCCAGCATCTACAGCACTAGGGGGCTGTTTGAAAGGGGTGAGATGCAGGTGCAGTCATGACTCTGATTTGATACCAGTGAGAAACCTAGGCAAATACATTTCTTCATATTTTGCTTTGTATCACCTTGTTAGTCCAAAAATACTATTTATGCCTGTCAAATTCACTTATCTTTGGCATATTGAACAGATTGAACTGAAGAAATGGGAACAAATGTTTTACTGCCTAAGTGCCTGAAGGTGCCTTGATAAAGGTGTTCAGCACCTGGATCATCTGCACCTGTTTCTTCACTGGTTCAGGACTTCAGTTAGATGTGATTTGTTCTGCTTGAATGATTCATACGTAGGTCACTGTGTGTCTTAACAAACAAAAACATTCCTCTGAAACTGGTCAGGTTCAGGAACTGGGCTGAAAATGAGATCCTTGGAAAGTCCTTCAGGAAACCTGGAGAACTGTTCCTGCAGACAATAGTAAACATTATCCAGCAAACTATGAAGAACTGAGGGGAGGCACTAGAGAGAGAGAGGACTCGTCACAGTATCTCCACAGCATCTAGCCTTGTTGTAATGAAACAGTTTTCTGCGGGCTTAATGTTATTTAACACTGATTGTTCAATTATAACTCTGTAGTGCTTTTATCTCGTTATCTGCCGTTTTGTTTTGTTTAGGTTTGCTGCAGCTTATGTCTAAGGGGAGCCATTTTTTGCTGAATTAGTGCATTCATTGTAAATCATTTGCAATATTAATGAGGCTGCAACCAACTCCCCTTTTCCCAAGAATCGCATGGCACGGAATCATTTGAGCATTTGCAGTTTATTAACAACTCCGATGTTTTCTGGTGAAAAATTTCCAGTCTTTGCTGCAGTACGCTGAACGGACTTCGAACCCGTCTTTCTCTACGCCAGGAGTGGGAGTTGTTGTTGGCCAGGACTGTAACAGAGGGTGAGGGTGGAAAGTGCATGCTGAAATGCTCACTCTGCTGCTCAGGTCACCCTGTCTCCTCCCTGTGCGGAGGCAGACAGAAATCGTGTGTGTTCATTAGCAGAGGCCACAGGGCTAGAGCTTGATATATTTGTCCAAACCCAACAGAACCAGACTAGGTTCAGTCAGGTTCAGATGGATGTGATCGATTTGTTAGGCTTAGGTCAGGTTAAGTTTCCATAGCCAGTCTCCCACTTTAATGTATGTAGGCCTGTTTTAGTTGTTTAGTTTTCTCTATTAGTGTGCTGATGATGATGACTTTGATGCTACGAGGTAACTTAACATGCCTTATCATGTGAATGTGGAAGTTTCTGTTGCTGGTCAGTTTCAGAAAAAATTACATTGGAGTATGTCTGTTTACTGTATTGTCTTTGTCGTAACTTGTTGATTATTGAATGCTGCTGTATGTTGCAGTGAGACCCTTGGAGAAGCGTCTCATCACATTATGTACGTGTTCACAGCTGCTTATAGCAAAGTAACCTTGAAATTCTGTGGGGCTACAGCCAGATTCTTATTATATAAACTTGGTATTTTGGGTTCTTGAGCATTCTTGCGCCATTCCAATTTATTTCAGGCCTCTTTAAACCTAAGGCCAAGAATGACAAACAGGCAAGTGCTTCACAGCAAAGTCATATTCAGTTGACTGCCCAGATTGATGAATGGATGGAGGTGCCCCGGATGTCACTTGTTGCTGAACCATGACTGACTTTTAGCTCAGTCTAATGGATCCGACCTTTGCTGCCCCGTTAGAAAGAACAAGAAAGAAGCAGAGGTGTAGTGAGAGACTAGCTGCTGTAACTACTGCTGGTTTGTCCACTCTCCATCAAAGCTCTTTTGTCAGCCTGTCCCATTCTCTTCATCTTCCTTCCCAGTGAAGTCTTGGCAGTTTGATCCGTTTCTCTCAGCTAGGCAAGGCCAATGTAAACTCATTCACTGTCACAGCACAGATATCCATCGCACAAATAATATCATGCGCTCCGGCACATTCCAAGGTATTAATATTTATGCACATTGATTTGGCCCGCATTTCCATATTTTTGCTCCCAACAGATGCAGAGCATATACTTCTCCAGTTTGATTGTATCCTTCATAATTTATTTTTATTTCTGTATTATTTCTTTATTTGCTTTTACAAGATATTTTTGTGGTAAATGATATAAATAATAAACTGGGAAACAAAAGGACTCACGCAGCACATTTGGCTGGGATCAACAGTGGCTGAATGAGAGAAGTTTGGTTACAGCATTTCTGCTGATGTGGCAGAGAGGCCAAAATTACAATCCTCAGAGATCACAGCTTGGGCAGCAAGTGCCGGAAAAGCCGCCTCAGTCTTTTAAGTCCCCTCCTGCTGTTCCCATCTCCTCCCTCTCGCCATCCATTTTCTCACTCTGTTTGCTGCTGCCCCTGATCCAGACTTTTGCTGTTTGAGCACTAGGGAAGCGATGAGCACAGCTAACCGCATGATTACTGGTTTATCAAAAGTTCAGCTTCAAAACATTGAACGGGCCTCATGATGCAGTTGTTCTCAATTCTGGTGCTTGAACATGCCTGGCTTGTATACTTTGGTGTTTATCATGCTCTTGATCCAACTAATCAACTAATCAGCTAAGTAAAAGGGGAGAAATATTATTGGTATGTGCAGGAGAGGGGTACCCCTAGTCTAAGGCCTTGAGACATCTTACCCAAAGAAAGACAATGTGATGTTTATCAAAATCTTGCCCGTTACTTACTGTGTATGCATACTGCTGTGCATATACATTTCCATGTCGCAGTTTATGGTTCTATTTTCTAAAGCAGTAAATAACATCAGAATTTGTATTGTTTGTGAAAAACAGAGGTTCGGTTCCAGATTTCTCCTTGATGCCTCCAGCCTTCGCCTGGATTTGTGAAACTCCATCAGCAGCTCCTGATTTAATCTAATAAAGTATCGATTGTGCTGAACCAGGTATTGGAGGTATTTGATGAGAACTACAGTGTAATACTGGACTTCCATGTCGAGCGATCATGGAAATGGAAAATGAATAATTTGTATAGATTCTAATATTAGCTTTTAAAAACATATACTGCTTAGGTAAACAGGTTTTAAATATAATGTTTAAGGCTAATTGGTCTCCAGGAACAGGCCATTTTTGTCATATTTCATTTGTTGTTGCACATAATAATTGCATAATCCCCAGATAATCTGGTGAAAACTAAATGTTTTTAGTCATTGTTTGTGTCAGGTGGCACTTCATGTCAAAGTATTCGATTCTTGGGCGAAGTAAAGAAAGCAAGGACAGCAAAAAAGTTTGACTTGTACAATTAGGATGCTCCAGGGCCAAGTTTGGGAGCACTGTCGTGGATGTTTCGATCGCGAGCCCAGTCATCTCAGCGCCAAGCCAAGCAGAACACCAGAGTGACAGCTGCGTGACATGCTAGCGACAGGCGTGGCTACCTACCGAAGAGGAGGACAGCAAAAAGAAATGGTGGAAAAGATGGAAATGATGGGAAAAAAGTGGATGTGAGGCAGGCGAGGTGGGGCTGTCTCAGCACACCTCAGCAGTCTGCTCGACCTTCAGTGTTAATTAGGACATCTGTGCACGGGCCATCCAGAGAGGGCTTATGGCCTCTCCTCTGTCTCTTTCCCCACAGCCAGTCTAGAAACAGAGCCTCTCATGCCCAGCTCTAACAACACCTATTAATCACCTCTCTCTCCCACTCCTACTCTCACCGTGCGTGTGTGTGTGTGTGTGTGTGTGTGAAGGAGAGAGTTTTTTTGGCCTACTGTGTTCTGGTATTCATAGTCTAACTGTGGGCTTTGCATCCCTGATTACACTGAAGCACATTTTCTCAGAAGTTGCTCAGCCTTCTCAGGAAAAGAAGATGATCTTTCTGCCCTCATATATGAGAACCAAAAGAAAGACTACAGCTGCTTTCCCAATTAAATATTTATTTAGTTTGTTGCAGTCTGTCTTTTGTCTGAGGTCCTTGTTTTTATTTTTTGTTGATTTTTTTGCGGAAGTAAGCAGCGTCTTCGTGATTTTCTGTGGTTCTCCCCAATAAACCCCGTTAGAATTCTGAGTTTGAATTATTCAGAAGAGAAGCTATGCGCGCCGGCCGGGGGGTGCGGGAGGGGATTATTGCACATTGTGGCGCCGTTTGCATTTGTTCGTATGCGCCTTGCTTCTTTTTTTTCAGTCCACACATCTGAACAATATGGAGGCGATTAAAGCAGGAGCAGATTGGTGCAGAAACATTTTCATTTCATTTCTTTGTTTTGGGGGCCTTTCATCTTGAAAGCATCGCTGGATCTTACCACCCCATTACACCCGAAATCACAGGCCGGCGAGATTGCTGTTGTTTTTGATGTAGTTTTCCCAGCCATAAGTCAAACCCTGGAGGAGACATCGCTATGGTCTGGTTCAGACAGAGGGAGGGAGGGAGGGCGTGCTGGAGGCTGAGCGTGCTCAGTTAGCTCACGGTGGGGGTGGGAGGAGCTGGGGGGTGCTGGATCTCTCCTGCAGGCTGCCTTCCTGTTCTGATCAGTCTAAAGATTATTTAAATGCCCCTGCCATTTAAAGCAATTGCTGTGCTTCATTAGATATTAATGCTGGTTTGCTATCGTCTCCAACCCGCACTCAATCACGCAGCGACATCTTACCATCACAAAGACGCATGCAGGAGCGCACACACACACATGCACACACCCAGCTGCTCAAAATTAAATTGATGTCACATTCCCTTGATGCAGCCAGAATCTAATAATTGGCTCCTAATGTTTCTCCTTCTTTGTGTAATGACCATTTGTTTTAATTTCCTGCATGAATTTTAGTAGCAGGGAAGGTGGTAATCAGAGAATGTGCATTCCGTCCCTTACCTGCTCTTTGTCCTCACTTATCTAAATGAAAACTGCAGGTTTGGATTCACCGCATCTCTCTGTCCTGCTCTGTTCACTGTCTGACCTCTCTTTCTCTCTCTCTCTCTCTCCCTCGCTCTTTCTTTCTCTCTTTCTTTCTTTCGTGCCTTTGCTGAGGGTAAAAAATTCCACTTTTTATGACAGCTGACATGTGGCAATTTCCTCTCCGTTAATGACAAGAAATGTGCCAATTATGGCTATGAATGTCTCGCTGACAATCAGGCAGTAACGAGTGCATAGCATCGTCTATGTGGGAGGAGAAAGAGAGAGAGAGAGAGAGAGAGAGAGTAGGAAGGAGCTGGTAGAGTGAGAAAACGGGGGCATAACAAAACGAGATGGAAAAGAGACACTTTTCTTCGTACACATCAGTGCGCGGCAGAGGGGATATTGGAGAGTGTGTGTGAGTGTGTGTGTGTGTGTGTATGTGTGTGTGTGTGGACATGAATACGTGTGGGTGTGCTGCTATGTGAGAAAGTTGACATGTACGTGTTACAGTTTCCACTCTCTCGCTTTCCCTTCTCAAACCGTGATGCAGCTTTTCCCTCGATTTTAAGAACTAAAAGCACCTGTTCACATAAACAGTGCACTCATACTTCACCAACATTAGCTGTATTTGTGCATGAGGAATAAAACACCCACATTTCCCTTTTTCTGCTGTGGTGGGTTCTCAGAGTAGAAAAAAGAAAGAAAGAAAATGAGAGAGCAAAATCATCCCGGTTTATTGGGAGCAGGCAAAGTGAGGCCCATCATAGACTAAAACCACTCACCGCACTCTCGAAAGAAACCGTCCGTTCTATCGTCTCCACAAAGACTTGGCGGCAGAAGAGATGGTGGATCAGGGCTCTGTATTGGTTCGTCTGCTTTCAGGCCGTGCCAAAAAACCGCCTCTTTCCTTCCATTTTTAATTAAGTGCCCGTACTCTGCAGCACTTGACTTTTGAACCGAGTCCTTGATTATGAGGAGGAGCAGAGCTACCACTTCTTTGATGCAGTCAGACCTGATTTTGCACTCATTATCTACAGACTATGACTTAAAGGAGTAGTTTGGCAAAAAGTATACATTTCTCATAATTTCTCCCCTTTACCTCAAATGTATAGTACTGTGCAAAAGTCTTAATTCTTTATATTTTGTTTTGAATAACCTTATCGATGCAAAAATTCTGTTGTATGTCTGTCAAGCTGTCTTATCTTTAGCATACTGTGTAGATTAAAGGAAAGAAATTGAACAAATGTTGTACTGTGACAGGCTGCAAAGTGCCTGAAGATACAAGGAGTCTAGATAAAGGAGCTCCAGCCACTCAGCATTCAGCACCACCAGTATACTGATCACCACCTGATCATCTGGAATCATCTGCTCCTGGTTCTTCACTGGTTCAGAACTTCAGTTAGATATGCTTTGTTAAATGATTCATACGTAGGTCACTTTGTGTCTTAACAAACAAAAATCTGGTCAGTTTCATCAACCGGATTGAAAATGAGAGTCTTTTCCTGTAGGTAGCCTGAAGAACTGTTCCTCAAAGCTACATTAAAAATATAAGAAAGTCTGGCTCTTTGGAAGCAAAATATGAAGAGATGACTGGTGGCTCGATACTTTTGCACAGTGCTGTCGTCAGCCTTGCAAGACAGGATCTGACATTTGCCTCTTTAGTTTTGCACTGGAGCTTCATGTAGCAAGCAATGAGCCCATCAGTTTTCCGGGTGGTTAAGTGGAGTTTTAAGTAATTACAGATAGACTTGCTTATGAGACCTTTGACACTGTATCCATCCATCTATCCCATTGTCTGAAAGCAGGGTCACTGGGGGTTCTGGAGTTTATCCCAGCAGTCACAGGCTGAAAGACTGAAAATCATGCTGGTCAGGTCGCCATTCCAGACACACACACACACACACACACATCCACACCTAGGGACAAGTTAGCATCTGTAATTTTCCTGAAATGTTTTTGGACAGAGGGAAGAAACCAAACCTACGGCAGAAACAGGGTGAACATGCTTGACACTGTGTGAAATACTGTTATCCATAAATTATATGAATACAAAATTATAATCCAAAATGATGCCACTCCCGCTAGTTAGACAGTAGTATTTTGTACATATTTGTATCCATTTTTATCCACAGATAAACAGTCTATTTATAGTATTTATAGTACTCATAGTATACAATGTCATGTGCTAATTAGTGGCAACTTTCATTACTAGCTACATTAGCTTTCATCTACTATGCAGAGCTAAAGAAGCTTCAGATTTCAAGCGTGTCCTGACCAATCGACTCAAGTGTGAGTCGACGGTAGATTCACTGCTCCACTGGGAGAGGCAGCAAAAAATAACAGGATCACCAACCCAGCAGGGAATGCCTGCTCCAATCAGCAGCCTTGCACCGCACAGCTGTGATAAGCGCGCACACACACACACACACAAACCCAGACACTCGCTTACAAACACACGCATACTCAAAAATCCCAACACGCACTCCAAAGACATGCACCTGCAGACAAACGCAGATGCATTTTAAATTCTTTATTTAGGTCCATATGCTTAAATAAACAAGTACATTCCTCAGACCTAAATATTCCGGTGTTTAGATGCAAGCTCACATAGCCCACACGCAAACTCATACCACTGCGTATAAACACGTGTCCAGGCACGCCAGCACTCCCAAACACACGCACACACACCTCTACCTCGCTTCCTGTCTGACTGTTTGGTATTTGCCTGTTTGCTTTAGAAAATTGAGTGATGCTTATAATCACTTCAGCCGGCCTCGTGCACAGTGGATTTGTACGTAATCCTCATTGATTTTACTTTCTCTTCATCCACCCCCTCAATAGTGCCATTATGTTGATTGCGTTGTGGTATCGCAATATTTGATGTTGCATTAATGTATAACAAAGCCGTCCCCATTACAGATGCATTCAGGTTGAGCTGAACTGAGTGTCTGCAATGTAACGTTGTGTTATTGTTATTATAATAAATTACTTCATCACTCTTCATTGAGACGATACTGGCAACATTCAGTATCACAATATTTTCCAAATATATTACCCATCAGATGGTATTATAATTCACAAGAGTAACGTTAATGATGCCTGAAAACTGAGTACTGGATTACAGAAAACTGGTGCTAAAATAATATCCTAAATTTGGCCAAAGGAAACAGTGCAAAGTATTGTAGGCATCAACCAGACACATGTCATATCAGAATCAGAATCAGAAAACTTGCTTTTGTTTAGTTTTTATGTAGTTTTTATGTATATATAGTTTTTAATGAAATGTATTCTAGACTAAAACTGCAGTGTTATGTGTTATTTGTTGTGCTGTATTATATCTCTGTTTGCTTTTATGTTTTCATTTATCAGTGTTCTTTGTGTCACATCAAGTCCATCAGTCATTGGGAATCTCTGTGGTGTCAACCAGTCCTGACTGCTAACTTAGATATTGAGCTAAATGCAAATAAATAGAACTAAGGTGGCATGAATTTAATTTTACTTCTCTTCTACCACCTTTCAATTCTTTCAGTCCTTTCAGTTGCAACAGTTACATGACCCTAGTTGTAAATTTGGCTTAGCAATATATCTTCTTTCTGCATTCACCATCAGGAAAAAACAAAAATAATGCAATTATAGAGAGCCTGTAAACAAAAAGTAGTCTATAATAGTTATATAAACTGCATAGTAAATCCAATAGCAGATTAGGTGCCCACTTTGTCCTTATTTTATTAATTTAATTGGACAGGTTTTGTAATTTTTCTCTCTGTTCCTGCTTAAATAGTTAAAAAAAATATGAATTATTACACGTCACAATGTTAGATGTTCAATCGGCCACCCTTATCTGAAAGCAGTGCATCTAGAGCTTGTAATATCTCCACATGGTCAGTTATCATGGAGTGCTGAGCCTTACACAGCAGTGGAGGATCCTGTGGGGGATGGTATCGAACTAAGCATCCTGGAACTTCACCGACTACAACAGCACATTGCAGCATCACATGACTGCGTGTCCAGCCTTTTCCATCAGTCAGCCTTGCAAGACAGTGCACACACAGACCTATTAAATATTTATAAACAATTATGGGAAACGATAAAATTGAAAATTGCAGATCATATGCAATAGTTTGCTCTTATCATAAGTTGATCCCTATAATGACTTGAGGAAGCCATCAAGCAGAAAGGTATTTTTAGTGTCTGGGTGAATCGAGCCAGGCCAGCAATGAATCTGCCTGTTTGGCCTCTTTCCTCACAGTGAAAGACAGACGGCTGCCTGTGGATGAGCACCGCGCCAATCGTCTCTCCACACGAGCAGTGGAGCCTCTTAAAAGCAAGCTCACAGCTGCCTACTCAGCGTTTCTCCCTTTTCCGTCCCGCTTTTAATCTTAACTTCACTTTGTTTTACTTTGTTGTGTTTATTCAGACATCAGCGGAATTCCCCAAAGAAGGACGTGTGCAGTTTTAGTCCATCTCACTTTTTCTGACCTTCTGCATCCATGCGCTTGACTTTGCTCTCGTAGCTTGATGCGCATGATGGCTGTGAAGATTTGCAGTGCTAAGCAGGGAGAGAGCATTTGTGAGAAAATCAGGTCTGCCTATTGTCTTTGGAACATCCTTGAGATAGAGAGTGGCACTAAAAAGTCCCCAAAGACCCCTGGCAATGTGTTTTTGAGGTGTTTACGTTGGTTTTATCAGTCAGTAAAAACCTTCTTATTAAACTGTCAGCACACTGAAATGACCTTGCTTGGCTGAATCCGAGTCTCGCTCTCTTTTTCTCCTCTTTCCCTCAAAAAAAAAAAAAAATGTATTGTGCAGTCTGAAAGCTTTTACGGTTCCCAGCCAGCCCCTGCTCTCTAGAGCACGGCAATATAGAGAGGTAGCCGTGATCCATAATGGTCAGTAGTTTGGACACCTCACTGGTTTTCACTGCTTCCTCTTCCAAACACCTCAGAAGTCTGTCCAAGCGGCCTCCTGACATATGATAGCGGAGCATATTAGCAGCTCTCCATAGATCTTAGCCATCTCAGACACACTGCTGTTTCTACCGCAGTATTGACCAGCCAGAGTCTGTGACGTTCCCTCCCCAGGGCAGAGCACGAAAAAATCAGCCTGATTTATGGTCAAATAAAGCTTCCAAACAGTTACACATTCTCCAGATATGACCTCAGGTCCAATATCAGCATCATTGGGAAATAGGAAGCTCATAAGGAGAGGTCGAGAAGGCTTTAAGCTCCAAGAATAAGGCTGTATTTCCTTCACAGCGTGTCTGACAGAGCTACTGTGCTTTGTTCCGATGTGAAAATAAAAAGGACATGATAGGAATTGACATTTTATAGATCCTCGGCCTTCACAGACATAAGGAGCCCCAATGTTATTTATTTTATTGAAATGTAAATGGGAGCAATGAAGAGACGTAAGTATAAACTGTCAGGAAAAATGCCTTCAGACATGTTTGAGAATGTTTCTATTGTATATTGGGGTTCAGATGGCTGAGACTACAATAAAAACCTGGAAATATTAAACAAAAAATATTTGCAGTATTTGTTGGTCACTTCAGGTATTAGTGGAAATTCAAACTATAATGTTTTTTGGAATGTCGATACATGTAATGATGCAAAACCTTTGTTTCGGAACATTTATGAATGAATTTAACATGACAGATTGCCCTCATTTGCCTCGCAAACTACAAGGTGTAGTTGAGCTTAGGAGAAATTTGTGTATCCAAGAAAGGCTACAACCTTTCTAAATGGAAAGTGCTCTAACAGCTCCGTGTGGCAGAGAAATGTGATCTCTCATGGTCTAGATCAGGGGTCTCAAACCTGTCCAGAAGGGGCATGTGGGTGCAGGTTTTCGTTCCAACCAAGAAGAAGCCACACCTGAGTAACTGAAAACCAAGACCAACTGCTTACAGAGGTGGAATCAGGTGTGCCTCCTGCTTGGTTGGACCAAACACCCGCACCCACAGCGGCCCTTTCTGGACAGGTTTGAGACACCTGGTCTAGATAGAATGAATAAATGAATGAATAAATAGATAGATAGATGGATAGATAGATAGATAGATAGATAGATAGATAGATACATACATAGACAAACAAACAAATAAATAAAATCCTCAGAATGTTCTTATCAGTAGGTTAAGGGGGAGTCAAGGAATCCAAAGGTAAAAACGTTGCAACTTGGATGAAATAAGAGATTAAATTAGAGATGGAAACGTCAGTTTATTGCAGTAAAAACCTTTTGATCACTAAAAGAGAGTTTGATTACAAACTTTTTTGTTTTGCATTTTCATTTCCTTGCTTACTTTTGCAAAATCACCAAAATCAACTTTTTGCTATTGTGCTCTTTGTGCAGAAAGGTCAGATTTTTTTTTTCTTTTTTTCCTGAAGTGTGTGTTCAGACGACTCTGGATTCGGCCTAATCACAAGAGGCCAAACTTGTGAAATAATTTCATTCAAGCAAAAGGAGGACATAAGTAACAATAATGAGCAAATAATGTATTCTAAGATTAGCTCAGATGGTTATATTAGTTCAAAAAGTAGTAGTCACTAGTAGTCACAGAGACAGGCAGTGACTGACAGTCTTTGAACCATTTTTCATCTGCAGGTGGAATGGTTAAAGAATGAGGAGGTCATCGACCCTGCGGACGACCGTAACTTCTACATCACCATCGACCACAACCTGATCATCAAACAGGCTCGCCTGTCTGACACCGCCAACTACACCTGTGTAGCCAAGAACATCGTGGCCAAGAGGAGGAGCACCACAGCCACTGTTATAGTCTACGGTAATATTGAGCTTGTTTGTAACTTTACATTTCCATGCCACATGTCTCACTTTAGTTTTCATGACTGTGCTCATAGGGACATCTTCATCTAGTGATTTTAACTTTGATATGAACATGTTGGAGGCAGCGGACCAAGCCCGCTTGCCAGTGTGTGATTAGAGGCTTGGATAGTCTCCTGTGCTGCTCATTACTCAGGGAATGAGCCTCGAACCGGGCTGTTTTGGTAGCAGTCGCTCTCTTCCGACATTAGTCCATCAATTCATAAGACCTATTCAAGTCTGTTCTCGCCTCTGAGCTCCCCAGAGCCGGAAGACGTTTCTTCTTAAGAGGCTCTAGATGTGCTGACAAGCTGGTACCCTGCCGACGCTTTTAGACAATTCTCAGAGTCTTGAAGAAGTATCACAAGGGAAATCCGCCGCCAAACACGACCCGGCGTTTTTGCGCTGACGGGCTGATGTGACGGGAAGTCAAAGCACGGTAGCTGCAACCGTACTGTAAAAAAGGGAGGGGAGAAAAACTCTCTCAGTGGAAAAAGATATCCCCAACAAGTGAAAGCCTCCCACCTGCTGCCATCATAGCTAGTTTTTTTTCCTCGCATCAAATCCCAGCTCTGTTTAAACCCTTCAACCGGTTGTTTTCGCCCTCCCTCCCAGTAATAAATCGAGTCCTTTTCCTCCATCTTGGGACTTACTCGAATTGCTCCCCTGTACAGTTCGTAGAGAAAAAAATGAACCGAAGCAGCAGAGCAAGGTGAATGGAGGGGAGCAGCACTTTGCAATTGGTCGGGAGCAAAGTGGGTGATGAGATCAGCCTGGTGGAACTGCAACTGTTTCCAACAGAAGGAAAGAGAATACTTTGGAGAGACAGTGTTTCTGAGAGACAGTAGCAACTGCACGGAAACGGCCGCCTCCTTTTTGTCCGAGGAGGGAGTAAGCGTGCTGCTCTCTCATTTTATTGCTCTTTGTTATTTGTCAGAAGGAAATGTCTGAAATCTGTTTACAAAGGTATTTTTATTGGGTTTTTTTTGTATGGGTAGGGCACATAAACCATTTATGTCTAATACTCAAGCATATAAATAAATCATGCAAATGAAGGAGAATGCCCATCAGTAGCGTTAGATTTTTGGTCACAGTCTAACAGAGGTAATGCATTTTATTGTCTAGTCTAACAGATTCAGGTAGAACATGCTTTTGTTCACATGGTTTTCTATGAAGACTGTTATTTTCACCATGAAGCTAACTTTTGTGAGTGTGTAAGTCACTTAATCCACACCTACATACATGTTTTTTTAATTACAGACACACCCTATTTGTGCCTGCAGTATGCCAAACATATAATACCACAATACGTATTACTAGTCTGCATTGGAACAGAAAAAAAGAAAACTGTCATGTTTAAAAAATACTGTCAAATGATGACAGTACAGATCACTTTTATTCAGCATTTCACATTTCACTGCAATGCACTATATTCAGTTATACAAGATCAGTTATGCTCTCTTTGTACTGAAACATGCAATTAGTTGGTACTAGTAATATTGATAATTTAATAATTTAAGAGTAAATATTCTTATATTTCCCAGGCATACATAGCGAATCAAAGCAGAAAGCCTGACTTAAGTACAGCCTCCACATTACAAATTTAGTTTTAAGACGCTCCTCCCATATAAATTCAAAATGGCTCAGTTTTTGGTATTTTTAAGAGATCGCTCAGTTTTATCTTGCTCATATTTACTTTTTAAATATACCTATTCTGGTGCACATGTTTTTATGCATTTAGGCTGGAAATCCCATCTAGTTCCATAGAATTATCTTGAATTAAGTTATGTTTGCCTGCATTTACCAGACTTTTCTAGTGACTGTTACAAGTAGCCCCTCAGTCTGTTCCAATTAACCTCGCCTTTGGAAAAAAGTTGCATACTTCCCAAGATTACTTTTAACATTTATATTCATATTTGTCAAATATTTAAACAATTATTCAGCAAAGAAGAAAAATGTAATGAGGTTTTACCCTTCTCATCTACAATTACAGAGTCAGGAATTTGCCAACAAAATCCCCTCCTCGTTTCCTTTCTAACGGCCATCGTGGCCCACAGGAGCAGGTGATGTCACTGGGGTCAAGTTTCATCTCAATCTCTCACTGTTCACTTCCCGTCTGAAGCCCGAGCCGAGCTCTAAATCACTTGTGCAGCCCTGATAGCTCAGGGATTAGAGCAGACCCATTATTTTAAGTTCTTTCCCCTCCATTACCATTATGCCTTTTCTTTGTTATTGCTAGGAAAAGGGAGGAAAAAAACATTACAGAAAAGGAGAGGGAGTGGGGGGCGGTGGGTCATGGGTTTCGCCATGTGTGGCTTAAGTGAGTCCAAGAGAAGCAATTGCAAAAGCCACGAAGAAATCCAGCCTGGATTTTTTTGGGGGGACGAGGGTCACAATCCCATAGCCTGCCTATTCAGCTCTAAACTGCGGCCCACTGGGACAGCATGGAGAGGAAGGAGCTTTGAAGTCGGCTCATCCTCCCAAGAATGCGCTGCAATCCGTCCTTCTGGAGCACTTGCGTCACTCGGCCATGGCTCTCGGAAGGTCCTGGTAGAGCACGACTCAGCCTGGCCGAGATAAGGGGCACATCTTCTGATTAGACCACGAACGGCTTGAAGACACATCAAACCCGCAGAAGTTCCAACGCAACCACAACAAGAAGCTTCAGAGCTTCTGCCTTGGGTAGACAGACAAAGACAGAGGGAAAGAGACAGCAAAAAAGAGCAAGAGCGAAGGGGTGGAAACCCCAGGATTTAACAAGAAAACGCTCTGCTTTGCCTCCTTCAAGTCGCTCATTCTACGGTTTGCCCAGAAGCGCTTCTCATGCTGAGAGAAGAAGCCATAAGATGTCCAAAGCCACAATCTCTTTCCCAGACCAAGCCTCTTGAGTTGTGCTCTGTCATAGAGAGCAGGGAGGGATGGATTTTGCCATTGTCTCAGAAGCCACAGCGGTTGTGTGAAAAATAGCCGCCACAATGGAAAACCGCGCTCATTCTTCTAGCGCTTCCCGCTCTGTTCTCATCAAAGAAAAAGATGCATAATGAATAGCATATGGACGCCTCAGCTTATTTCAAATGACTGTTTGATCCCCCCAAGCATTTAAAACTCCATAAAAAACAAACTTCTTGCTCTTGTTTTTGCTGCAACAGTGAACGGAGGCTGGTCGACGTGGACCGAATGGTCTGCATGTAACAGTCGCTGTGGGAGAGGCTTCCAGAAGAGGACCCGCAGCTGCACCAACCCAGCACCCCTCAACGGAGGAGCCATATGTGAAGGCCAGGCCATCCAGAAACTGGCTTGCAATCCATTATGTCCAGGTATTGTTCTAAAAAGCACCAGACATTTTGAGTCTACGTCCATTTCAGAAGGTAAACACCAAGTTCTTGGTGAATAGTCCTGAACCATTGTTGACCAACCCCTTATTTGTGGCAGGAGACTATTGGGGTAATATATGGAGGAAATACACATTTGAGTCTAGTCAACACTTTTTTCAGAGTAGTCATTTTGGCCGCAACAGCTTAGATTAGCAGTCATAATCAGAGGTGCCAATTTTTTTTTTTCTGATACCAATATTGAAATTTGGAAAACAGGTTGATACTGATACCAGATCAATATTATCCATTGTGTACAAAAAACATGCTTTAAAATGAGTTACTAAAAGTTGGCTATAGTCCACAAACAACACCACACTGGATGAAATACGCACCTAACACCAAAGTGCAGTGCGGGTGTGAGTTAGTTGTTACTGGGTTGGATTTGTGTTCTTTTCTCCCTCAATAACTGATCCAATATTTTCTGTAGATATCAGCCTAATAACGATGCCCACAGATATTGATATGTCATCTATTCTCACACAAGCTATGATGAACCATGAATATAAGAATACAGACTGTGATTATAATAGTCCTTTATAGCCCTGAAGTATACATTACCATTCAAAAGTGTGGAATCACTTAACATATTAACATTTTGTAATTTTAAATACAACGGTATACATTATAATTTTTTATGTAGTGTTGAACCATCTCAAGGATTCGGTGATCAAGAAGTGAATAAAATAATTTAAAAATACTTTAAACATGTATTTGCAATTTGATCTCTATTTTTGAAATGTGATAAATTCTAGATGGGTATATTTCATTTCAATTTAATTCTTAGTGTTATACATATTTTTCAGTCATTTTAGCATTTTGGACTATTACATTTTACTGACAGAAAAATCACGTAAACTATCAAGCTGAAGAGAAGTAGCATGTTAGAGTTATTTGTCTGCAGTAAAATTAATTTTATATTATTGAAAAGAACAACTCGAACCTTTTCGCAATTACAGTGTAATGATGATATTTTTGGAAAGAAATCCAAAATCTAAAATCTAAAAATTAGCTTCTTTATAGTAGAAGAAAAAAAATGTTCTTAACATTAAAAGTGTATTAATGTAGCGATCAATTTCTGGGCAATTTCTGTTGACTCATGTAGAAAATATCATTATACTGTAATGGTCATCTGACATCTTTAAAGCGTATAAAAACAATAAAAGGAATTGAGATACAAGCTATGATGTGTTCTGTTTTGGCTCGTTGGGTTCCTAGTGGACGGCTTGTGGACGGAATGGAGCAAGTGGTCGACCTGCGGAACAGAGTGCACCCACTGGAGGAGAAGAGAATGCGGTGCACCAGCCCCCAAAAACGGAGGCAAAGACTGCGAGGGCATGGTGCTTCAGTCCAAGAACTGTACTGACGGCCTCTGCATGCAGAGTGAGTGCCGGCCTTCACCCTCTTGCCTCTCCTTTTCGTCACCTCAGCACACTTGGAAAATCATAACCTCGCTTCAGGTTCAGCACACGGGGGTTATGTGTGTTCATACCCCATACACAGCTCTCCCCGCTAAGCCGTGCGTGCTCTTTTGTCCTCTGCTCTTTCACTCTTTTTTTCTCCATGCGGTGCTCTAATTCTTTCTCCTCTCCCTGACTCTTTACCAAGCTCACATAACAGTCCATAGGAGGGCAGATCTATGTATGCTGGAGTGGGAGAAATGATCCGAAGCCAGAAGAAAAACAAAAAGAAAAAAAAAAAATATGTGGCTTTGTTCAGCCATGCCGACCACAAAGAGTAAATATAGAATGCATAAGTGTTAAATCACAGCTCGGCCCACCGAGCATTACAGAAAGTAATTACCCCCGTCACAGACCCACTATTCAGGAGCTATATTTAAAATAATGGTAAGTGATTATAATGTACTTATACTTAAAGAAAAGTTTCAGAATTGCTAAGTGTCTTTGATTGCTATGATCAGGGCCCTAATTTAAGAGCAACCAAGAGGAAATGGAGATTGGGGCTATGGAGAAGTTGCATCAGCACACTGGCATTTTTTTTGTTTTTTGTTCTAAGGAGCCAATTATAAGAGCTGACAAGCGGACGAGCATTTTATGTTACCTCTGCTGCACTCAACCGGTGTTTAAACTCTTTCTGTTAGTGCTCTGGAATCACACCATTAATCTTTATTGTTTTTCTCCAAAAAATGGAAAAAAAATTCCAAACCTGACCCTGCTTTTCCTGGAGATTTTTCCCTGGGTGGAAAAGCAAGTTTTTGATTGTTTTTTGTTTTTGTTTTTTTTTTAGCTGTATAAAGCAAAACCAGCATGTCTTGCTGAGCCAACAAGCCTCCCCCTGCTTTGCGTTTATTATATATTCAAAGGCTACAGAGGCTGAAGAGATTTGAAACAGTACTCTTTCTTTGCCGTAGTTGGTTAAAATTTTATGTTCCCCCCCCCCCAGTGTTTAATGTGTGTTTATCTGCTAATCCCCTCACCCCTATCCCCTCAGCCTGTCTCTCCTGGACCAGCCCAGGCCACGCTGATAGTAGTCTGCCAGTTTCCTCCAGGACACAGACGAAAACTGAGTCAGCAAGCAATACGTGCATTAAAAAAAAGCAAGCTATAAACTGTCTGTGATCAAGTTTAAATTATGCATATGTGTGAAAAAAGAGACCCCACACTGGTGTTTCTGTTGAGGAGTCGGGGAGCTGAAGGAATGTTGGAGAAAATAAAGCGAAGAGGGTTCAGCTCAGATCTGAACTTTTGGTTTCATGTATTTATGAGTGAGTCTAACCCAAGGTCACTTTCTGAACATGCTCACACTGTGCCACTAAAAACTGCGGGAATCAAAAGTAGTTTTATTAAAAGTATGCTCAGAATTGCACTAATAGCATTAAGAAGTCCAATTAATTACATCAGCTTCGTTTTAAAAATGTCCGCATGTAAATGAGAGGCGTATTAATGACCCTATCGATCAGCAGGATTGATCGGTCTGTACGAACTCGTGTATTCGCGATGTTTGTGAGGGGGCAAAAAAGCGGCCTTGAGGCTCTTGATGCAAGATTTATGCGCCGTGTGAATCTCTTCTCTGTTGTGCAGTCCTCCACTCTCTTCTTCACAAAGCCCATCGCAGGAGCATTAGTTCTTTGTCAGATTGATGACTAGTTTGTGGAGAATATAAAACCCATAACGATATAGATTTAGGCTCACTTCCCCTGATTGATTTTTTTCCCTCTGCCCGAGCTAAAAGGGTGAAACCACTTATGTCCATGCTAATGACCGTTTCGCCGAGCATTTAGGAGAAATCCACATTATCTAAAAGCTCACGTTCTTGCAGATATCATTGGAATGGTTTTCCGTGTGATATGTGAACTCACCTCTGTCCAGCTGGACCCTCGTCTCACCCGCAATAGAGCCTTTCACTGTTGCTACAAATAATTTCTGTATAGAATTTTACATTTGCTTTTCCCAGAAGAGCGTCCAGACGTGGGAGAGTAATGTGTTACGCAGTATGGAGTGCTGTTTCAGTGCCTAATAGTTACTATAGGCGCTCTTCGGTTCACAAACCGTCGGGCTGTGTTACCGACCACATATCGTCCCAGGTCAGACAGAATGCGTTATTTCATATTTAGACTTCTATTTCCCCTTTGGATTTCCCGCTCAAGCTGTTTTTGTACTTTTTTGGCTGTCTTTGTTTGTTATGCTACTCCTGTTGTGGGCTTTGGTTACTCAACCCACAGACAGATGACATTTTCTTGACATATCGATCTCACAGAAAGGGTAAGACAGGTATGAACACAAGGGCAAATACAGGCCTTTTTCTCAAGCACTGGGGCTGCAGAAAAAATACAGTATAGAAGGTCATATTCAATCCAACTTCTCCTGCTTTTCTCCTTGGCATAAAGCACAAAACAATTCCCGTGGAAGTTCATCTGCTGCAGTTGTTTTTAGGTCATCTTATCATGCGACACGACTGCAAGACGTTCATTAGCAGAGCGAGGAGCGCATCGGCTGAAAATCTCATTTGCGCAATTTTCCACCTTGCCCCCACCAATGCAGCTGATTAGCCAAGACGGCTAGAGTCCAAAGTTTTCGTCTGTAGTTTTGTGTTGGAGTTAAGAGACTAATGTAGCTAACGAGTATCTCACTGATTCGCAAAGGAGCAAAACACATGACTAAATCATCCCCCACAGCTGTGTATTAAGCTCAGATCACGTTTTTGTGATACCAGGGTTTTGATACCAATACCAACATCATGTGTAGCATCACAATGCATGACACCAAACAAAAACACTTAGCAATTAAACAATTAAATCACACTGCATTTAACAGTTGAAAAATAGTAGGGACTTTACACGTGAAGGGACACCATAACAACCAGAACAGCTGCTTCACCAGTTCTTTCCCTCAGTAGGCAGTGGATTAGCAGGTTGTTCTTCTACAGCAGTCCATTCATCTTTTATTGTGTTTTAAATTTGAGTGCTGTATTTTTAATGACACATAATCAATTGCCCAGTTTTCAATTGCCCAGATAATCAATTGCCCAGTTTTCTCGTGGTAATCTATTCACAAGAGATGACAAGAAAAAGGTTGTCTGCTTTATATCTTGAAATTTCTGGTAGTTTATAAGGCTTTCAGTAGTAAGTTACTAATCAAATGTGGCTGAAAACACTACATGTAAAAGCATATTTTGTTAAATAATGAACTAAAAATTATGGTTTTATTAAAGTTTGGGTATGTTCACTTTTGTACAAAAGTTTGTGTGTGCTAAGCTTTGGTCAAGCCTTTAGGTACATTAATTTTAATAAACAATATCTGAGAGGTGAAGCAGTGGCACATAATGATATTTTGCATTTTCGTAAAGAAAATGCATCTCTGATTATTATTATTATTATTATTATTATTATTATTATTATCATTATTATTATTATTATTGGTCCTTTTCTAGATACTATCATACAATGTCAGAAACACCATAAGCAAGTCAAGAATACTTGAGATTAGGTTTGAGTCACAGTGCTGATTGGTGGGATATAAACTTCTAGTACTTGTATAAGCTACATCAGCCCTGTAGCTCTGCTGCAAAACAAAAACAAACTCCGGAAGCTAAACGTATCTCAGACTGCTTTTGGGATTAGGGGATAACTGACATGATATTCCTTTGAGGGGCTTTGAAAACTGTCCACCTGTGAAAAAATATTTCCCTCCTCTTTCCATGATGCTGCATGAGAAGCAGCAGATCAGACGTCTGTCCTGGCCACAAGTCATCTTTCAGCCCATCTCCAACATCTCTGTCCTCTACCTCTCTCTCTTTCTCTCTCTGCTTTCCCTCACGGTCTGCTTTCTCTTCTTCTGTGACTTTCCACTGCATTCTCTTACTCACTCTTTCATGTTTGATTACAAGAATGTAAAGCCGCCATCCGTCAACCGATTGATTTTGCTGTCCGTCGATATATCTGCCTACTTGTCTCCTCTGCCGACTGCATCTGCACAAAGAGTTCATTGTTTGTGTGTTTTTCTCTTATTCCTCACTCGCCTCCGACTGTCCCTAGAATTTTAACAGCTCTCTGTGCAGTCTGCAGCCTGGAGACGCTCACTCTCTCCTCTCTCTTTCTCTCTCTCCCTTTCTCTCCCTCTTTCTCTCTCTCTCCCTCTTTCTCTCTCTCTTTCTCTCCCTCTTTCTCTCTCTCTCTCTTTCTCTCCCTCTTTCTCCCCTCCCTCTCTGTCTCTCTCTCTCTCTCTCCTTTTCTCTCTCCTCTCTCTCTCCCTCTTTCTCTCTCTCCTCTCTCTCTCTCTCTTCTCTCTCTCTCTCTCTCTCTCTCTCTCTCTCTCGCTCTCTCTCTCTCTCCCCGTTAGTGAGTTCAGTGCAGATGTGCTGTTCTCGTTGGGCTCTGTTGCTTGCACTGTTCTAAGTCAGCGCCGATTTGATTTAGCACCCTTTCCAGCATGCTACATTAGCAAGAGGCCCATGTGCTAATAGCGTCCACCTCCACGGCGAGTGAGAGAGGAGAACCATTTCTCAGAGCCTTCTTGGCAGATGTTAGGCCCTAAGTGCCTTTGACTCATTGACTCAGAGCCTGTTTATCAGCTTAAAACAATCCATTGCACGTGGTCATTAGTCCTAATGAAGCACTAAAACGTGTCTGACGGATGGTGGCGTTGGCTCTCGCGCCCCTGCCCGCTGCCCCTCATCTGTCTAGGCGAGTGAGAGGAGAGAGACGGGCCAAAGTGACATCAGATGGAGAAGAATGGCTCTTCTGCATCAGCATTACTCTTGCCTTGTTTCCGTGTCTGAGCTTTGTTCAATCAAGTTGTCTTAAATTTGATTTTCACCTCCTCCTCCCCCTCCCCCTCCCTTATAGGTTCCCTATATCAGAAGTCCCCTGAACCAAAAGGCAAGAATGATGAGTTTGGATATTCATGTGAGTTTTGATTTGATTTGATTTGGTTTGCTTTTTCTTTCTATTTACCATTCTTTCTCAGTGTCTCTGAAAAATTGGATGCATTGAATTTACTTGATTCCAAGGTGTTCTTTATTCTCTCATCAGTGAAATGCATTGCAATGTTGTCTTTCACTTTACTTTAATTCTGTTAATTTAATATATTTCATTCACATTTAAATCAAGTAAATTCAGCAGTGTAGTTCTAAGAAAAATATGCTAAATTATATCTAAATATACTGGACTCTGTATACCATACTCTCTCTCTCTCTCTCTCTCTCTCTCTCTCTCACACACACACACACACACACACACACACACACACACACACACACACACATATATATATAAAATGTCACATAAGTCCACTCATAATGACTTTTTCACCATCTTCATTGTGGCAACATTTGGAAAATTCAATGGAATCATCAAGAGTGGTTTGACAAGAATAGTTGTTAAATTGCTAATACCCAACTGCTGTGTTACACCACTGGCCTGGGCTAAAAAGGAATTTCAATTGTATATTGCATTAGCACTGCAGTTTAATCTAAGACAAAAAGAGAATTCCATAAATTTTTTAAAGTTTCTGCATAAAAGATGTAAGCAGAGCCGTTCACAGTGTTGGTGAATGGAACCAGACGTCCAAAATCTTTAAGGCCTGTAAAAGTTATTGTATGAAATAGTTATGAATATGCTGCCTGCATGCTGGGACATTGTTTTACAAAGGTTCTAAGAAGATTTTGGCCTAAAACAAATTTAAAAAATACATCCACAGTATGTCCAATTATCAAGCAAAGGATATTTTTTGTTTCTCATTTGCCACTAGTTTACCATCATCAGCATTATAAACAAAACTCAGGGGATGTGTAGCTTCACTGGTAAATTTGAATAGTAAATAAAATGGCTATATTTGTGTTATTATATTGGCTATTTTCATCGCTGGAAAGAAATTCAAGTCAGTGTGTTACCCTGCAGTGCAACTGAATTATGCAGAAAATTTGAAAAATCTGTGGAATTCCCTTTTAATTCATACAAGGGAAACTGACTGTGAAAGTCTCACCCATCCTCCTTCGTCTCATCTTTTCTTTCGCAATTCATCCATTGACTCTCTCTCTCTCTCTCTCTTTCTCTCTCTCTGTCTCTGTCTCTCTCTCTCTCTCTCTCTCTCTCTCTCTCTCTCTCTC
>JBBPCX010000035.1:15026411-15052608 GCA_037974365.1 Hydrocynus forskahlii
TCTCTCTCTCTCTCTCTCTCTATCTCTCTCTCTAGTTCCAGATGCACCATAGAGTGAGTAGTTAAGTAGGTTCACCTTGGCCGTGTTAGCTCAGCCTCAGTGCAAAAAGTGCTTGGCTACTTAGGGCTTAGACGCTGGCAGATAATCAAACCCCCCCTCACCCCCTCAGTCTCCACCCCCCCAGTTCTATCGCCCCTTCTGGCTTACCGAGATCACAGGCTGATCGATAGGATCAGTTCCCTCTGCTCCCGTGACCATATCCCCCCGTCAGGAGGAGAACGGTGCCGCAGCGCTGATCCCTCCTAATTCATGTCCTCCACTGTTCTGTGCACCACACAGCCTGTCACACACTGTTGTGCAACCATGGTCCTATAAATCGTTCAAGCGATTTTCATAGATTACACAACACGGATTGCATTATTGCAAACCACACTAAATACCAAGTTACTAGACTCGGATTAGGCCTAAGCCTGGACTGAGAATGAGTTGTAATTGTTATTGCAGTTGTATGGGCTGTAAAAGGCATTTTAAGATTCTTAATACTAAATAAAGTATGTGTGAGTAAATCTAATATTCTTTTCTAATACACTAATATACTAGAATTACTTACAGAAGGTATCTTCCTCTACATCTACAATGGCATTTTTAATATTCCTTTTTTCACTCGGTCACCAAGCATGCATTTGTTCATCTACCTTCCGATAAATTCCCTTCCAACTCTGATTAAACACATCTCATCAGTCTCCTTCGACGGCTTCATCAGGTGTGTTAGATTTGAGCTCTGGCTAAGTTGTGTTGGAAGGTAGATCTTGGCGACCACTGCTCTACAGCTTTCTCAGTTAATATGGAATCACCCTCAGATGTTTTGGAGGTATAAATTTTTCTCATTTGTTTAATTGTGCAGCATTAATATTTTATAAAAGTATGCACCAAAATTGGTTTTGTGTTATTGAAAATCAGTGATTCCAAAATTTTTATTAGTGGTTTAGCTCTTCCCCATCATAACCAGTTGCACCTGTGGTGTACCACAACTGTTAGGATCCTTCCCATGACATTAATGTCTGTGAACAAAACAATGAAATGTCATTTTTTGTTTACTCACTACTGTTATGTCTTAGTCAATGTGGTATTGTAAATTGATGCCTCTCCACCCACTATTATCTAATGGTAACCTTAATGTCTACATTAAACTATTTCAAATAGAAATCAAAAATAATTAACATATATCACATTGCAGGCTACAATTAAATATGGTTAATGTGAATGAGTTGTGTTATGAGATAAATAGGCAGCAGATGTAGTCTGAGCTAAGTGGTGATGATAATGGTAAGAAACTAGATGTTTCTGTGAGTCATGGGTGACCAGTTTTCAGTATTTATATGGAGGGCCCAATAAAGATTTTAGGGCCCATTCTGGTTTGAGCCCCAGTTCAGTCATCCTCTCTGCTCCTTTTGTAGTTACACCTTTGGCTTTGCCCATGATTGTATAAGGTCCAGGTTGTGAGCAGTAGCCAGTGATGGTGAGAGAGGAGCTGAGTGTAGAGGTCAGAGCAACTGGGTTTGGAGGACAAGACTCCCATTAAGGAGATTAATTTGTAATGTCACAGTGATTAAAGCCGGCAAGAGCCAGCACAGAGCCAATCTTGACATTGATTGGTACTACCTTTTAAAAGGGCCCCTGCCTCCAGCGTCGCAACAATACCCCGCTCCCTTGAAGAAAGCTTTTGCACACGCACACACCTTTACGCACATTTACAAATGCACGCCCATGTGCCCTTCCCACACAAATGGCGTCCTCTACCTTTTCGTCAGCAAAGGAGAGACACACGCCTTTAATTAAAAGGCAGAAAATGCAGGTGGCTTTGAGAGGTGAAACAAGGCCACTAGTACACGAGAGGATGAAACATATCACCTTTTAGCCAGACTTGTTACATCATACGACATTGGCCAGTGGCCAGAAGCAAGGTTCACAGATCGTTGAATGTTTCTGAAGTAGTCCTATTACATGGTAAAGATGTGTAATATCTCTGCTTCACAGTGGATTCAATACTCGTGGCTGATATTGCCACCTACTGGTCAAGCAGGTAACCACAGGCAGACGGTTCAGGACCGGCAACATTACAGGCAGCAGCGTTATTGGCAGTTAAGTGTGCTCTTTTGTACGCCACTAATTTATGCACTCCCACAATACAACACAAGGCCCTCCACTTCTGAGTTTGGAGCGACTGCGAATGAGAGAATTAGGCACAGGAATCCATTCGCCTCTCTGTGCAAGGCAAGGGTTGATTATGTTCCATTTAAGGCTGATGGAGGAATCAATAGCCCTTACCAGGTTTTCATGTAGGCAGTGGCACTTTGCCGTGTTGTGGGGTAAAGAGTTGTGCCTGTCACCAAATGGCATTCGAACACCTTTAAAGTGGAGTCATTTCCCTTACTTGTCAAGGCTTTGATGATGAATCGCATTCATCACAATTATCGGGGTTTGGGGGGGTGGGGGTGGTGTGTCTACAAAAGCGCCATATCAGTGCAGACAAACGCCAAGTGTTGCACCTAATGACGGCTTGTCAGATGCATTATGGCCCCGGCCCACCATTCCATATAATCACCAAAGGTTTTTTTCAGCCGAGAGTGGTGCAGAAAATGTAACTGGAGGCTATTTCTTGATTTTATCAGTAAAGTAAGGGAAGTATTTTTTCAGTAAAGGCTGGGAGTCCGGAAGGAATGGCGCATGTTCTGTAGAAGACCTCTGTAACTTGAAGCAATGTCATGTCGCATTCTCCTGATTCACTCTTATTTGGAGCACAGCTCTTACATGCTCTGAGAAGCATGTGTCTTAATGCATATATCCTCCAGAAAGGAAAGTCCATTTCCCGCTTGTCCATATTCCACAAAAGCTACATTTGCCTTTCTTTGTGTTGCTGACTGTACTGTCCTGTACATATTTAAGCAAAAAATTGAATGTGCAGAATTTTCCACTCACCCCCGATGTCGTCAGTCAGACATATTTGGAGTCCGCATCTTTTGTTTAGAATTGAAGCTAGGAGGCTGACATTGCAAACAAATGTAAATCTTTTCCGTAAATACATTTACAAACCATCTCTGAACCTGCTGAAACCACTTCTAAAACTTTATTAAGATGATACAGTCTTATCGATGTGCTTTAGGACAAAGTATGACTTACTGGAGGTAAGTCATACTTTGTACCTTACTCTGTACCTTACAGAAAGACGTTTTAGACAACATAGTCTGCATCACAAACCTCAGTAGGAGGGCTGGTTTGGTCATTTTTACTGCTCACAGTAAGTCATACTGTGTCCTAAACCACCTTTGCAGTTCTGTGCCACCTTATTGATGATTTGGAAGGAGGTTTAGGGAAGTTTTGATTATGTACTTTCGGGGGAAATAGTTTAGGTGATTATTAAATTTTAGTGTCTATTAGACATATTAGTCCAGTGCTAAAGTGAAGAAACAGAATCTGGACAAGTCTTGGCTGATCTACTACATGTGGAATACATAGAGCATTATGTAACACTATTGTTTTCCAAACTATCACCTAAAATTCATGCAATCTGGCTTTCTTTGAGTATGAAGTCATGGCTCTTGTGGATGGATGTGATGGTGGATCTGGGTAGGACTTTTTCTGTTCTGTTCAGTTTTGTGAAAGACTGAATGTAAGTTGTCATTTTTAAGCTCCTTTTTTTCCTGCGTACTGTACAAGCAACATCACATTCGCTGATCTCAAATGAGTTCCTCTACATTCCAGTCAGGAAAGCTTCGTTCAGTCAGTAGAAGGTAATGAAGTCCTGCAGTTATTAATATACCAAGCTATCTGTGAACAGGATATTGGACCGCAGATAGCGTCTCCTTGCTAATTTGACACAGCTTTAATGAAAGTGCCATCAATCAGTGATGATTCATTTTCTGCATCCACAGCTCTTTACTTCAAAGCCTTTGGGACTGATCACTCTCTTTTTCCCCCCCTCTTCGCTTCCTCTATTTCTTCTCCCAACTTATTTATTTTCTTCCCCCACAGCTGCCCCGAGCACAGACGATGTGGCTTTGTACGTGGGAATCGTCATCGCTGTAATAATGTGCTTAGTGATTTCCGTCATCGTGGCCCTCTTTGTTTACCGGAAGAATCACCGCGACTTCGACTCGGACATCATCGATTCCTCTGCCCTCAACGGCGGCTTCCAACCGGTCAGCATCAAGACGGCTCGGACGGGTGAGTGTGCATTTTCTGCTGGAAGCAAAATTTGAATGCTGCCCATCTCCACCGGCCAAGCGAGCGACTGTCAGAGGAGTCTTTGTCCCTCAAAAACGTTTTGACATATCTCTTTATTTCCTCAATGTCGCCCTAATGTAAAAAAGAACTGACAGGTCATTTCACTGTTGATGAATGCAGGAGGGGTGACGAAGGTGACAACAGCAGATTGAGAATTGATATGTGTCAGAAGCGTCGCCCAAATGTGTGGGGAGCCAGGGGAGGCGTATTCATAATTCAAAGCGAGCGTTTTTCTGCACTATAGTGACGGGAGAGCACAAAAGAGAGAACAGGAAAGGGTGGGGGGGCATAGCGAGCGCTAGGTGATGTTCCTGCCAAGACACCATTAGAATGCTTGTCACTTTGATGTGAAGGCAATCTGCAAGTTATCATGAAGCCATAATTAGGTCTGCCTGTGTGGCACGTTCAATGATAATTGGATATCAGCCGCAGTGAACTGACTGAAAGGTGTTGTGGAAAAGGGGAAGTAAACAGTGAGGCACGTCGTCAGCCTCAGTTAACTCCAGAGTTTGCATCTACGCAGGCTTTGTGGGAAAGTGGCAGGCACAGTGGATCATTGTTGGGAAACTTTGCAAAGTGAGAGGGCTGATGTGGCACGTTGTGTCATTAAGAGGCTCGTGAATCATATAGTTTGGGAAGAGATGATCCTTTCCTTATTGATGAGCATGGCTTACTGAAAATACTTCACTGCCACTGTTAGGATAACTTCAATATGCACTAGCACATTTAGCAGTGTAAAATGTCCTGTCCAACTGTCCTGTCCTGTAGATAATTCTAAAAGGACTGGTTAAAATTATAGTACAATGAATATCCATAATTCTTTACATTTCAAAGGTGGCAGTCTCATCGTGAGGCAGGTAACTTCTTATAAATCTGTACTAAAAAACAAATACATGTTGACTAAACACAGCTTCATAATTATTATGAAATGTTTTGCATCAAATTGCACTTTACAGTTTTATACAATTTCTTTAAACCAGTTGTTTAAATGATTAAAAACAGGATGCAAATTCATTTAGATTTGTCAGGCTTGTGCAATGAAAAGCCAGTTGGAGATTTTTTCTGTATACTCTGTAAATAAATAAGTCAATTGAGTACTTGGAAATGAGCTCAAGTAAAAGTGAAAGTTCTATAGTTTAATTAGTGCACGAGAATAGCTTTACTTGATTACTTGCACCTTGGTCAATGAGCTTGCAGTGCCTCCGATACTTAACAGTGCCCGCAGGGTTGCCATGGTTGCCAAAGCTCTGCCTGTACTGGAGTGGGATGGAGAGTGAGAGTGACTCGTGCAGTGACTCCCATGTTTGGATTCAGCTACATTCATCTCACTAGCGGAGACCACAGGGTTACAGGGGCCGCGACTGAGTCGCTCTCAGCAGATGCGGAGGAGGAGGGTGGACAGACGAAGAGCGCTCAGTGGGGCTGCCACGCCCACTCAGCATGCCCATGCATATTCATCTGTGTACCTGTGAAGGGATTAGCTCATTAATAAGGAAGCCATCTGCTGCCCGGAGCAGTACGCCCGAGCACCGAACCGATCCATAACTGACCCTCCCAGGTGCTCCGCCTGCCTCAGAGAGAGGAAGAGGAGGAATAGACAACTTTTGCACCTCCAAATGTGCTGCGATCTGTGGGAGAACCATACTTAATCAGACCAAGTACTTTGGCTTACCTTGGCTGTTTTACTCAGAAGGTACGGAACACTCTGGAGTCTGGTGCTCTTCGAACTACTTTCGTTTCCAACTACTGAAGCATAGAAAGCTAATTAGGAGCTTGGCATACATACATTGGATTTGTTTTGCTTAAAGTTGAACATACACAAAGTGTGTTCCATGCAGCCATACTATGAAACTGCAAATATCAAGTCAGACTCTGTTGACAGATATTCAGTATTAAAGGACCCAGCACAGGATCTGGGCAAAAAACTTCTGTATTTCTGACTGTGGAGTTTTGTGCTGCTTGTAGGGCTGCTTGTAGCTCCGAATGTGCAGGGATCTGTAGGAGAAACTTCCTTAATCAGGCCAAGTACTTTGACTTACCTTGGCTGCTTGACTTAGAAGGGACGAAATGCTCTGCAGTCTGGAATTCTTGTGATTTTGCTGTACTTATATAAACATAAGTTCATAACCCTCAAATTGATTACATAGTTATGTAGTCATTTATTATATTTACATACAATGTACATTCTTTAGCAACAGATTTGAGTCAGGTTCAGGTACATTTTCCATTTATTTTGATGCTAAACAATGACAAATCATTTCTATACCCACAACAATAACTCAAATTCAAATCATAATAAAATACAGTCATGGGCAGAAAAGTGCAGCCCTGGGCAAATAATTTGAAATTATGAGTGAAATAAGGGACAAAGTTTCCACAGACAACACAATTGCTGTTAAATTTACTATATTAACTGAACTTATAACACGTTGCAGAAAAAATAAACCTAAACTATGGACGGTGCAAAGGCTATGGCACATTTTGTGTTTTATGTTTAATTTTTTCAGTATGTTAAGCAACAACTATTTAGGTTTGTTGCCTGCGGAGAACAAAACTATTGCATACAAGTGTAACTTTTGACTTCCTTCTCCCTCTATCCTTCTCTCTCTCCCTTTTTCTCTCTTTCTCTCCTTTAGCTGATCTCCTGGCCGCACCCCCTGATCTGACCTCAGCTGCAGCCATGTACCGTGGCCCTGTCTATGCCCTCCATGACGTGGCTGACAAAATCCCCATGACCAACTCACCGCTGCTGGACCCGCTGCCCAACCTGAAAATCAAAGTATACAACTCATCAGGCCTGGTTACTCCACAGGAGGACCTGTCTGACTTCTCCTCCAAACTTTCTCCCAAGCTCCCGCACTCATTGATCGACAGCGACACCATGGGCCGCCGCACCCAGAGCCTGGTCCGTAGTCGGGACCCCTCCTGCACCGCCTTCGGCTCCTTCAACTCTCTTGGCGGGCACCTCATTGTCCCCAACTCAGGTACATAAAACATCTGAGCTGACGAAGGCATGTTTTAATTCATCAGTGTCTGACCAAGCCTGATCCTTTTCCGTAGTTATTGCACCTGGTTTTGCTCAATTTACGCCATAGAGGTGGTGTGGGGAAAAAAAATCCACAGCCTGCGGCAGTGAGGCATGTTTTCAGAAGTTAACGAGCAGTCTGAATATCTGAAATGTGGAACTGTTTTAAGGTGGAAAATGAAAACAGCCCAACAGCCACTGGTTGTATGTGTAGCAGCAGAGTTTTTATCATCTAAACACAGTTAAACTAACTGCAACCTGAGTTACTCACACCCAGTGACTCCACACATAGTAATAACAAAGTTGAACAAACTCAGCCTTGCTTGTGTTGGTGCAACTTAACAAAATACTAGTAAAGAATAGAATAGCACAGTATATTAAAGCCAATTGGCAGCTCAGCACAGCTACATGGGATTTGTTTTGCTTGAATTTGAACATACCCAAAGTGTGTGCCACACAGCCATACATTCTATAAAAACACAAATATCAAGTCAGGTCTATTGACAAATATTCAGTACTAAATGACCTCGCACAGGATTGGGGCAAAAAACTTACATGTTTGTGAGTGTGGAGTGAGTTTTGTGGTGCCTGTAGGACACAGCTTGAAATGATCCAGAAGAATGCAGTTTACACAGGTGTCACCACATGCAGTTTGGAGGTTGGCAGTGCTGCAGCCACCCAGGTTGGGCGTTGCCAGCCTCTGTTTGAAGCTGGATGGCTTAATGAAGAGCAGGCCACGGCGAGTGTCGCTGAGGGAGAGGTGGTGTCAGAATTACAGCCCGGCCTATAAACACAGATTACAGGCAGCTTTCAGCAGTTAAATTAAATACTACCAGAGTCCACACAGAGCCTTCAGAATGCTGCCACCCTAACATCCCGCCACCACCCACTCTCACACTCTGTGTGTTTTTCAAAGAAAAGGAATCAATACAGGGCCTCAGACCTTTTCTCTTGTGCAAGTACAGGCATGTGGAAAGAGAAGTGGGCTTTAGTCCGTGAAAGCTGAGCACGCTTGCTAAGCTTGTGGTGCTGTTTATCATAGCTTATGCCAATCAATCATGAGAGAGAGAGATGGTGGAGGTTTACCACAGAGGTCTATAAGACATCCGCAAGCAGAGAAGCCAACCAGCACAGCTTTAGATTTGTAATAAAATAGTGCTGCACCAGTCCTAAAGTTTCATGGATGATTACGAGGTCTTTACCACAGTGGTTCTCAAACCGAGCCTCAGTACCCCCCCTTCCCTGGTGGTCAACATTTTTGCTTGATCCCTGTAGGTTGGGAGTTGATTATCTGGGGGACCTGAGGACTTGTTTGAGAACCACAGCTTTAAAGCATTCAAATGCCACCAAACTCTTTCACATTATTATTTATGCCATAAAGTTGGTACACAGTAAAAGTAAAAGTGAAAAGTACCAAAATAAAAACAAGCAATATCAGCAAATATCAGCACTGAACCGTGAGTCATCTCGCTTTCCGAAAACAAAGTTATTACAATGATCAGTGATTATACTGTCCTCTGTTGGGCTTTATTGTGCAAAGGCAAGTTCCAGTTCATCTGCCTTGTTACTTACCCTGACGGATTTGCTACGAGAATGACTGTAGCTGCAGCTCAGAACCACATGGCTTGTGTTTTGTACCCTGTTGGACATGTATATGGCCTCCTGATTTTATTTGGTGCTTCTGAAGCCACTGTGCTCAGCTCAGTGGATGGCTGTGTCCTTCACTCTTTTCAGGTCAACAGATCTGGCCCTAGCAAACGAGCAGACATGCTGAATCTTCCCATCATAGACAGTGGGATTTTTACAGCTCCCCTGAGAGCCAGAGCTGCGCAACAGCAGCTTCCGTTCGGTGGCACGGCTTCCTCGTAAATCTGTTCGCGAAGAGCGCTCAAAGTGACTTAGCGTGGTATATGTGATATAAAGGGATTAGGGCACTCCGTAGATTGGAGTCTGAAAGGGTAATCATTCTCACGTCAGTCGGCCATCCCCTCCGGAACCGGAGGGACTATTGTCCATTAATTCATTATGAAACGGGATTGGAACGCTGCTCTCCGAATGTGTGTGAAGTGTGTAATGTGGCTAAGGCCCACATACAGCAGTTATTCCCCACAGGGTCATAGTGGAAGATGGGTGGACCATAAAGAACCCTTACAAGACACTTTCCACTGGTTGGATGGGTGGGACTGCTTGTGTCACGTGAAGCACATGTGCCAGCAGACATTCATTGGTCTATAAAATCAGAAACATGCCATGCACAAAGCCTGGATTATCCCCCTCCCCTTTCATTTACACAAAGCATGATTGTACATTTTATCAGATGAATATTTCAGCGGCAGAGGAACTCACAGCTTGGAGAGGAGTGAAAAGCATAACAGCTCCAATCTTTAAAGTGTTTCGCAGTTTCAGCACGGCTAATGAATAATGCGAGACAATGGAGCACATTGTCTATGTGTTTGTATGTGGGTGTGAGTGTGTGGGTGCGAGTGTGTGTGTGTGTGCGTGTGCATGTGCGTGTGGAAGTTTGGGTAGTCAAATCTGAAATTTTCACATATCACATATATTGTATCTACACTCACTGTCCATTCAACCGCCCACAGAGGTGCACTTTGTAGTTCACAATTACAGACTGTAGTCCTAAGGCTTCTCTGTATCATTTGTTAGCCCCACTTTACCCCATTCATCCATGGTCAGGACCCCTCAGAACCACTTGTTGTTATTTAGGTGGTGGATAATTCTCAGCACAACAGTGACATTGACATTGTAGTGGCATGTTGAGTGTGTGTGTGTTTGTATGTTTGTGTTTGTGTGTGTGTGTGTGTGTGTGTGTGTGTGTGTGTAATACAAAGTAGGTGTAGCTAAGTATGTGTCTAGTTGTTTTTTGTCATTTATTAATTATGGTATTGCTGTCTTTTGCAATACTAGAACTGCAGAAGAGTGCAGTATTCAAATGATCCCTTCATTTATTTTATTAAATTACATTCTGTTTGTTTGTGCTGTACAAGTCACAGGAGACACAAATGAGTTTCTGCAAGAATTTGAAGAAACTAGTAGTAAATTGTAGTGGGAAGTATTTTGTCCTCGAGCATTACTGTGGTTTTGCTGTACTATCTGTGTAATTACATTATTATATACTTAATGTCAAAGCTAAGAGTTATGTTCACATTTGATAGGTTCCATTCTATAACAGTTCATTTCAGTTTTAACAAAATGACAATATTTTGTTAAACTGCACCAGCGGCCTTTCATAAAATTGAAATCATAATAAAACATCGCCCCTTCTGCTTTAAAAACGTTTTCAATTCAGCTTTGTCTGAGATATATAATTATATATAACTGTGATATGTTACTTTGTCCATATCAGCAGCACTTTGAAAGTATTGTAACCGTCAGGTTCCTTCTGAGATTTAGGGCCATTTGAGCATCTTGCACTGCCCAGCATGGCCTTCGTGCTGGAGAGTGGCAGTCACCCCATGAGTGAGTTCACATGAAGGACATGAAAAATCAATGCAGTTGCTGTGGGGCTCAAGCAGGCAGCAGCAGCCTCCCTGCTGGAGAGAATCAACCCCCTCCATGGTGTCACATCCGAAGCTAGACAGGGAATTTCCACACTGGCTCTGTGGAGTGTGGCATGGTCCGGAGTGTGTGTGTGTGAGTGACATTGACAGGGCTTTGCTCTTTGCACTTTGCCTGGCGCCATGGTGAGCACTGGCAGACGCAGGGCCTGGCAGAGGGCAGAGCGTGGCAGAGGTCACAGATTGCTGACGGTTGCCCTGTGTGTGTGTGTGTGTGTGTGTGTGTGTGTGTGTGTGTGTGTGTGTGTGTGTGTGTGTACACACGCGTGCGCTTGTTGGTGCCAGCGGGTGCTATCCCTCAGGGACGGGTGTATGAGATGTACGTGACGGTGCACAGGAAGGAGACCATGAGGTAACGTCCCTCTCCAATCGTATCCACAACACACACTCCCGCCGAGTCCAGCATTCATCAGTACAGCACACCCAGCCAGACACGCCATGATCAGAGGAAAATCATCTGCCCGCCCCTCAAGTCTCGCCCCATGCCATGCTCCTCACATTTTCCACCGCCTCCTCCAGCTTGGCCCCGACAAACAACATAATGAGAGCTGGGGTCCAAGTGTCTTCTGTGCTGTTTCTTTCCAGTAACCGCCGCAGTGCAAAAATACATCTAATTTTCTTTCAGAGCCAATAATGCTCATTAATATGACTAACATACTGTCAAGATAACAGGGCAGGACTAAAACCTTTTGTTACCAACACTGCTACTGATTTTAAGGAGCTAATTAGATGTAATTTTATATGGCCAAACTCCTGTTGTTTACTCATGGATAACTTTAGTGACTGTTGTAATTGTTCATTGTTAACTTTAGTCAAATGTGATATTGCTATATTTCTGAAACTTAACTTATATTTCTGAAACAGCCAATGAGCCCTTTAGTAATGCAGCATGGGGGTGAAGCCTCCTTGTGTTCACAGTAGTTTTCTCACTTTGTGATAATTAGCTCAATTATTTTTGTGTTTTGTGTTGTCCTCATGCTGAAGGTTAGATTTTTATGAAATGTACAGTTTTTGCTGAATGTATTATATAGGAGAAAAATAAAACATTACATGTGGTTTGTGTAAAAGATATGGCATATTTTGTGTAAAAGTCATGGCATGTTTTTGCTAAATGTATCAAATAAATATAAATTGTGGGCTACAATTTGTTTGTTCCCTATATAGAACCTTTGCATATGACTGTATATTTTTTGTCACATTACCAGATCAGCATGTAATACAGTATAATAAAAGTGAACTACTTTTACACAAAAATGAAATTTGATCATGAAATCACTCCTCACAAATGAGCATTTTATCTCCTGTAAAATTACTTTCCAGTGGAAAAACAACCGCGTATCGGTTCTATCTGTGACATTTTTGTTGCTTCTGATGAAATCTGTGAAAGCCACTAATATATCATTGAAGCCCTAATTGATACTATAGACATTTGCTTTATTGTCTTTATGGATTTTGTGTCCATCATATTTCAGGAACTACCATGACCCTCTGAGAGATTGTGCTTGATTTTGCCCCATCAGCTGATCTCACTCACTGATCCTGTTTCTGTTGTGTGTGGCCACAGGCCTTCAGTGGACGATACCCAGACTGTTCTGAGCCCGGTGGTCAGCTGTGGTCCTCCAGGAGCTCTGCTGACCCGCCCGGTCATCATCACCATGCACCACTGCGCGGAGGCTGACAGCGAGGACTGGCTCATTCAGCTCAAGAGCCAATCACAGCAGGGCCAGTGGGAGGTGAGTGGGAGGGGCTCAGGGAAGGTCACTCTCCGATTGATCTCTGATCTCAGGGACAGCATGCAGTTAATGAGGAAGGATCGCACAAATGTAGGGTGAAATATTCATGAAGCACGGCTCGTAAGGGACTTGCACTGTGCTCTGCCTTGGCTCAGGCGTCCTGCAGGACCTCGGACCGGCTTCCCCGCAGCCGCTGAGCCGGACAAACCCGTGCTGTCGCCAGATAGCACGATAGACACACGACAGCTGTTTCAGAAAAACGGCGCAAAAAGCAAACAAGCAGAAAAGAGCAAAGAGGAAGAGATCAAGCAGTGAGAGGGAGATTCGCACCACGCTGCGCAGGCTCTGGTAAACAGAACCCAGAGTTAATTAGATGGCGATGGAGAACAGTCTGTTATCAGGCAGCCGATGCCTGTGCCTCCCCTGTGCCTCACTCTCCAGGCTTCAGAGAGGAAGAGATGGGACTTTTTTGCTTTTTTTTCACCGAGGCTGAGCGAAGAAGTGAGCCGGTGATAGCGTGGGCCACCCGCAGGCCTTGTCATTAACTCAGGCCAACAAGAAGAAGTTGGTTATCTTGGGCGTGGGCCGGGGGCGTAGCTGTGAACAAAGCCCCCACGCACACCCAGCCACTGCCCTTTATTGTTTTTGCACACTAACACAATGCCAGCGCTCTAATTAGCCATGCATGAGACGCGCGTGAGGAAGTGGCAGCCTACGCAAAAGCCTCACACATGCACAACTCTCCTCAGGATTCACTCATATCTCTCTTTCTCTCACTCACTGTCATTATACCACCAATTACACTAGCTTTTGCCTCATGCTGTGTAAATGCCAAACAATGATTATAGTGTATAGATATTGCATTGATTGAATGATGATTATAACGTTCAAGCACATTATTTATAAAACCGCCCAGCTGACCAGGAAAGTGGTGATGATTGGACTTTTTTTGCAGATTTTTTTAAATTCCAGCCTTTATCACTTTTTTATTTTCCTCCATTTGACTCTGAACCAAAGTGAAGCAAATCAGACACAAACATGGATGATTTCTTTCAGATTGCTCCAAGCAGCTGTCAAAGTCACTGCTCTGGCATCAGCGTGAATCTGCATTCATCTCCCCACAGACCCTCACAGCTTTTGAGCTGCTTAGCAACAGCCTGTGACCTTGTCTCATCTTCTCAAACATAAAGCACTCTTGGCTAGCCTTTAGCGATTCATACGGATAGTGCTGAAAAACTGGCCTCAGGACCCACAAAGACATGGTGCTGTGTTCCTCTGACAAGATACATTTAAATGCTGGGGGGAAAACCAGTTTTTTTTACAGTTACTTTTTTTCTCCATCTTTTTTTTCAATGGAACAATGTGTGTGTTGTTTCTGAGACCCTGTTGCTGAGAGACGGAAGGAGTATGCATACCTTCTCAACCACAGTTCCAAATTATTTTTATAATTTAAGAATGTGTTTCCACTGCACTGCTGTTCTGCCTTCAGAGTTAAAAAAGGTGTTTTTGGGCTTCAGCAAGAGGAATCTAAGTTTAGAAATAGGTGCATAATCTTTTTTTTATTCAAATAAATACATTTATTTTAGTCTTTGATTCATTGGAACGATTCATAAGATGCTAAACAATAATAGATAGAAATTCTCAGTGCTGGTGAAACGAGGGACAGAGGACAGTGGAGCTCAAGAGAGGACCTCGGAGAAGGGTGCAAAATGAAGGGCGCCGGAGAGGAGAGGAATGGAGGAGACATTGGGGATAGAGTGATTAAGGGCAGAGCTCAGGCAGTCTCCCAAGAGAGAGAGAAAGAGAGAGAGAGGTTGTTGAGTGGGAAAGTCTATGGGGACTGCAGTCTCGGTCGCTCCAGCGAGCAGCAGATTACTCACTTCACCCAGTTCATTTCTCTGCTTGTGGGCCCATGAACAACCATAAATCCTCCATACGTTCCCATACGTGCTCTATTCCGCAAAACAGCTCACAAGGACCCCTTTCCAGAGTGGAAAAGGTGGGAATCTTAAAAAAAAAACAAACAAAAAAAACATGAACACTGAATGAGAAAATATGCAGTTCATCACAGCAGCGTGACTTTGATGAATTCCAATGGTGCAACCAATAAAATCCAAACGTGTGTTTCAGCCGTTTAAACAAAGAAACAGCTATTGATGACATCTCGTGGCTTTCAGGCATGCGGCGAGTAATATCCGTGTGTGACGGGTGGCAAGTTTAGATGGCATCCACAGATGAGTTTTTTTTTCCCACTCCACTCTGAAGGCAGAACACATGTGGCTAGTAAATATTGCTTTCTCAGTTTCCCTTCTCGCAAATGAAGTGCTCTGTCAAAAAACATATCCCTGGTGAAGGCACATGAGTCATTTTGAAAGATGTTTCTCTGGGCTGTAAATATATGAGTCTCTCCAATGATGCTGAGCGACGACCTGACCGTTTTGATGTGTTTTTGCAGAGTATGTGTCTGATTTCACTTTTTGTACAGTCTATTTTCCAGCAACACTTGAAGCCCATTAGAACGTACAGCCATGATGATGAGGAGGAAAGCAAGCTTTCAACTGTTGTTTTTCTGAGCTTTTTCCGCTCAAAAGTTGGTTTTTGAAGGCTTGGAGTGTAACACTATGATAGATTGACTGAGGGTTTGGGTAAATAAATCAGTTCTGGAAGGCATTAGCCCACTTTCCAGCGCTGTTTTCTCATTATCTCGCTAACGCTCTCCAATCCTCCGCTCCCTTAGGACCCGTTACAGAGGCTAATGACCAGTCATAATACTGCTGTTTAATGGCCAAGCTGACAATAAAGTATTTTAATTCCTTTTCTCTCTCTCATAATGGGATGAAATTAATGACAGTGCGGAGCCCATGGAAGCGCTAGGATTAGAACTAATAGAGGAAGAAGAGCCTCTGCCTGAGATCCGTCGCCTCAGCTGGTCATAATGAAAGCCGGAGAGAGAGTCTGACACGGGCGCCATTACAGGGGTCAACTGTGGGGGGTCTGCATGCTATTACCTCATGGACACGCGGTCTCCAGCTACCCTGTACTGATTTAAGACACACACATACACACACACACATAATATTAAAGCTATACAGATGTTAATTTCTTAGGTGTAAAGTAACTGAAGTAGTTAAACAGGTTCCAGACGAACATGTTTGATTTTCAAGGGTTTTTTTTACTTCTATCTATAGCTAGTCACCTTTTTAATCAAAACATACTTTAATTATGATGTATGTATGGACAGTATAAAAATGGGTTATTTGTATAAAAGAAATGAATCTTATCATTGTGAATCGTAATATTAGCTAATATACACTTAATATAAACTACATTTTATACTCAGTATGCACAAAATGTTTTAGCCTGCTGTCCTCTGTTATCCAATAACTACTAAATTATTCATCAACAGTAACTCTGACAGTGTTAACTGCTGCCAGAACTACGTTTATAGTAAATAATACATGTACAGTTATTATTACTGCTGATATTTCTTTTACTTATCATTTTGTACTTGCTGTCTGCTTACTGTTTATAGTTTATTGTGTAATGTGCTGAATAGTTATTTCTGCACCGTTGTCACTATCTGCTTGTCTGGTGTTTTTACATGGAAACAATTGCGTTTACATTTACTGCGTTCGACAGAATTTCTTATCCAGAGCAATGTACTTGGGATGTTAAGCGAAGCATCATCTGTGTGTGTGTTTGTAGGACGTGGTGGTGGTGGGGGAGGAGAACTTCACCACTCCTTGCTACATTCAGATGGACGAGGAGGCCT
The DNA here is from genome assembly GCA_037974365.1 of Hydrocynus forskahlii. Lineage (NCBI taxonomy): Eukaryota > Metazoa > Chordata > Actinopteri > Characiformes > Alestidae > Hydrocynus > Hydrocynus forskahlii. The sequence continues at coordinate 15,042,798 of JBBPCX010000035.1, forward strand.
GTCATATTCTGACAGAGACGCTGGGCACATACTGCCTGGTGGGTCAGTCGGTGAGCGCCGCCACCACGAAGAGACTCAAACTGGCCGTGTTCGGCCCCGTAACCTGCACTGCCCTGGAGTATAACATCCGCGTGTACTGCCTGGACGACACCCAAGATGCCCTGAAAGTGAGTCTGATGCCCTCATCTGAAGTTAGAAGGTAGAATTTGCGATATGATGATGTGTTGTGATGAATTACACTACAGTAGTCTCTTCCGAGTACGTCATTGTCTGACCTGTACTGGAAAACCGAACAGCTGTGGTATCATAAAAAAGACAGATTTACAGAGTTTTTACACAAAATACATAGCAATTAACTGATTGGATGGCTGTCTGTTATGCCAAAAGCTTATTTTATTGTTTTAAATTTACCAATTATTTCATTGTTCCCAATAAAGTAGTTTATCACGGTCGAAATAGCAACAAAACAGCAATTTCTTTCTTGTTGTACAATTTCATGGTGGACTTTTGCCCTAGCGAATGAAATATTGTTTTGTATCGTGAATTTTTTCACATATTTTTTTCCACATCACCCACTCTTGTTCTTTTGGCCCTGAGTGCTGTGTGAGATTTGGCACTACACACAGTGCATAATGTATATGTTTGAGAATGCAGTTGCAATTTTTTGTGTGCATATTTTATATAGGTATAGGTTTTGGCTATTTTTGTACATGTGTATGTGTTTAAGTATGCATGTATATGTGTGCATGCATTTGCTTCTTTGTGTGTGCACGCGCGTGTGTGTGGTCCACCCGCAGGCCGTGTGGGAGAGAGCAGCAGATGAATGGTAGGAGGTAGCAGGCACACATTCAGTTTCCATGCTGCATAGAGGAAGAAAGATCGCATTCATTTGAATAGAATATCCATCAGCCAACTGTTCTCAGACACAGAGAATCTGCCCCCTGAAACACGAGCATGCCAGCGCATCTCATTCACGGCCTTTTCGGCCCATTCTTCTGCTCTGACTCGAGCACGGCCACCATCTAGATTGAATCTAAAAATAAAAGGAGTTGAATAAAACCATACATTACTGTACATAAACAAGAGGGCAGCAGTGCTGCTCTCATAATGCACAAAGGAAACTGCACCGAGATATCATTCTGCAGAGTGTGTCATCTGGCTAATGTTACAAACCATAAGTACATGCTCATATTCGGTATGTGATGGCTTTCGATGGCAATGCCAATGACTCCTCTGGCATGTGTATGGCCTGTAGGAGGTGCTGCAGATGGAGAAACAGATGGGCGGGAAGCTCCTGGATGAACCAAAGACCCTGAACTTCAAGGACAGCACCCACAACCTGCGGCTGTCCCTACACGACGTTCCCCACACTCTGTGGAAGAGCAAACTGCTGGCCAAGTACCAGGTAGTACTGCCCGACTCTAGCCAGCAGTTGCTTTACTACTACTGCATCCATTCAAGTATATTTTGTCACTTTTAGTGACAGCTCAAGGCCATAGAAACATTTCTTAACAAATTGCTCCTGACAGGCAGATCAAAATAGATTTGTTTGAAACAGGTTGAAAAAGGGCAAATCTGCTCTTGCTGTTTGTCTTCCTGGCATATGTACCGTATAACACTGTGTACTCTCTGTTTCTGTATCTCTCGCTTTCTCTTCCTCTCTCTGCAGGAGTTGCCTTTCCAGCATGTGTGGAGTGGCTCTCAGAGGAACCTGCACTGCACCTTCACTCTGGAGCGCTTCAGTGCCAGCACAGTGGAGCTGGCCTGCAAGTTGTGTGTGCGCCAGGTGGAGGGCGAGGGTCAGATTTTCCAGCTCAACACCACCCTGTCTGAGGTCAGAGCATACATCTCACCGCCGCACTCTTTCACACGAGCTATATCTGCTTGGGCGAGCTGCTGGTGAGCATATCTGCTGAGATCGACCGGTAACATTACTCACTGCAAAAAAGACAGCTTGGCCTACTGTGCTCATGCACAGAGAATTTCCTGGTTACATCATATCTCCTAAATTTGTTTAAATTCATCCTTTGGTTTAAATTTATCACTTTTCAAATTTCCAAGTTTCAGCCATTTGAAAGCAACTCTGGAGAGGTGTTCATTTTTCCATCTTCTATCCACTGAGTTTATGTGTGTGTGTGTGTGTGTATATACACTCATTTACTATCAAACTTTGCTAGACTCTCATCTCTGGGCCTCCTCTAGTTCAAACAGCTTGTGAATTTTTGTGATAGTGGAGGCTCTTGAGGGGAACTGATTTTCACTTTTGTTACCAATGATTTATCTTCAAAGCAGTGTCCAGACTACTCTGCTGAAGGTATCGCTTTCAGCTGTGTTTAAAAGCTGCATTTAAGTTAGAGAGTTGTAATCAGAGCGACATAAAGCACACAGGCAGCAGAGCTTCAGTCTGCATTACAAAATTAACTTTAACCTAAATGTATCCACCTTTGTTGCAATGAAAAAAACATTACATGTATACATTAAATACATGTATACATTCAAGGGTGGTAGACAAGTTTGAAATGGTCTTAAAATTAGAAACCATGGTAGAATTAATGTGAGTGGTCCTAAACTGCATTACACCGGGTTTTAAACAGATCAAAAGTCTTTAGCATTATAGTGGTAGGGTTACATCATTTCAGCATTGCATTTTCTTAACTGTCTTTGCTGTGAATACTACTACTACCTTTACTGCACCAGCTTATTTGGTGCCCCTAGTGCATCTCCTCCTCTGGCGAGTGAAGTCAGGGGTTAAACAGCAGCGTTTAGCTGCCTTTGATGAGCCTCTGCGCTTTAAGGGAGCCCAAATTCGGAGACACTTTTTGTCAGAACAGAACGCTGGGGAGGGCTAATCAGCCTCGCGTCCCCCGCTGACATCTGCTCACAAAGGAAAGCTGACTAAGAGAATAGAGTGTCAGAGTGATGAGGGAGCAGGGACGCCTTCACAGGCCTCAATATGAAGCAAATTTTGTATTTTTTTCCGCCTCTCGCCACTGACCTTTTCTCCTCTCCTGACTGCCTGTGATGGCAAGCCGTCTGCTTTCTTTCTCACATTCTCTCTCTCTCTCTCTCTCTCTCTCTCTCTCTCTCTCTCTCTCTCTCTCTCTCTCTATCTCTTTGCTATCAAGACGTGCTCCCCGGAGAGCCCTAAATGAGCCACTGGACGTTCAGCTAATTGTCATGAAGTCCTGTGTGCAAGGAGCTTGCAGATTTCGGAGTAGTGTTTACTTTCCTCCTCAGCTCCCAGCGGGCCGTGCACAGACTGTTTGAGTTTTTTTCAGCCACCTAGAAAAAGACAGCTCCGTCTAACCGCTCAGTGAGCCAGATCAGAAACAGCGGACACTCTCGGTTCAGCAAACAATTGAATCCGATGGGATGAATGACTAATTCATAACATAATTCTTCCACAAATGGGTATCCCGAAATATCCCAAAAAGAAATTCTATAAGTAAATATATTGACTGGACATAAATGCTTCAGTTCCAGCCATCTGTTTGTTTACACGTAGGAATTCTCAGAGGATACAAATGTGCACAGCGATGTACCTACGAAAACAGGGTAGTTACTCAAAAGGTGTTATCCATTACAGATTACTAATTAAAACTGTAATGAGATTACTGATTACTTCTTGCCTTGAGTAATCTCATTACACATTACTTCTGCTATACTCTCTCAAACTCAAACAAACCTGTAGAAAAGAAGGGTGAGAAACTGTTCAGTAGAAACAGACAACACAAAATCAATAAAAGCTGTTTATGAATCTAATGTGAAGTATTAAAATGTAAAAGCAGCTGTTTCTAAATGAACATTGTACCTTGTAAAATCTTAGGTATCTATGCAGATTGTTTGAACATATTAGAACAGTGAACAGCTCTGAAGTATTGTTTTCTCAGGTGTCTAAGACACTTTTAGATGAGGCTGGGACTCTGTTCTTCAGGGCTCTTCATCTATCAGGTCCAAATTAGCAGGATTAGCCAGTGGAAAGCTCTACAGCACTGTTTGGTGATTCTCCTGCCCAAGTACGCCTGATCAACCCCACAGTTAATTATCAGGTTTAGTGGGTGTGTTTGAGCAGGAAATCACCAAACTGTGCTGGACTCTGGCTCTGTAGGATGACCGTAATTGATGGCCCCTGCACTATCAGCACTTTATGACTCTCAGACCTTAAAAATGACTCATTGCCTTTTATAATGATTTGGCCAAAATGAGGTTTATAGTAATTATGCCTAAATGATGAGGCTAATATTGAGGTCTCTTGCAAGACCAGTGATATGTTTATATAGTTCTACAGAAACTAAAACCTGTATGAAAGATGAAATTGCTTTAACTGCAGCATTCACTGACCCACGCTGCCTCTCTGTCACCCCCTACAGGACTCCCCATGCATCGACACCTCTCTGCTGGACCCGGCCAGCAACATCACCACCCTGGTGGGGCCCAACGCCTTTCGCATCCCTGTGTCCATCCGGCAGAAGCTGTGCAGCAGCCTGGATGCCCCTCAGACTCGGGGAAACGACTGGAGGATGCTGGCGCACAAACTCAACCTGGACAGGTGAGCCCTTTAGCTGACCCCCATTCCACTCTGTCCTGTCCTCTGAGTGCTCGGTTCTCTGTGGGGATTCTCCTAGGCAGAGACGGAATTAACAACACAATTAAACCCCCCTCTCTCCTGCAGCGGAAGCGGAATATGAAGCAGGACAGTGGGGTTTTGGTCATTTTGAAGTTGGAGACAGGGATTTTTTTTGGCCAGAATGCAAGAGAGCATGACTGAGGAGGAAGAGGTTTGGGGTTCGAGGCGAGGAGAGGTGGCGGCAGGGCCCCTTACCGCAGATCTGCTTCGTCTTTTTGCTCACGCTTCCCTGTGTTTGACAGCTTGTGTGAGAAGTGCAAACTGTGTTTTCAGTTATTGAGTTCACATCTCAGCGGGGGGACGCCTTATCTGCTGCAGCAGCAGGAGCCTGGGCCAGCGGTGGGGAAGAGAGAGAGAGAGAGTGTGTGTGTGTGTGTGTGTGTGTGTGTGTGTGTCTGTGTCTATGTGTGTGTGTTAAGGGGGGGGCGTTACTGAAGGCTTTGGATGCCCTCCCCTCTCTCTCTCTCTTTCTTCTCAGTCTCTCTTTCTATCTGCACGCCTCACATGTCTTTACCAGAGTCTCCTTCCTGCTCCTCTCCTCTCCCTCAGTCTTTGCTCTTTCCTCTAATGGAGGAACGAATGTGCCACTATCAAAATGGAGGAACGAGTGATGAAGGTGGTGACAGTTTCTAGTGATACTGTGGGAAAAAAAGGAGCTTTTCTGAGTAATTCAAAACATGTTTGATTAGAGGGTCGTTGTTTACCTGCTATAAAAGAGCAGCTACTCATTTCTCTGTCTCAATGCCGTTCCCACTCTCTCTCTCTGTCTCTCTCTCTCTCTCTTTCTCTCTCTCTCTCTTTCCCTCTCTCCCTCCCCATCCACCCCCGTCTCTCTCTGTCTCTCTCCGCCAGGTATCTGAACTACTTTGCCACTAAGTCCAGTCCGACCGGTGTGATTCTGGATTTGTGGGAGGCGCAGCACTTCCCGGACGGTAACCTGAACCGACTGGCCACTGTCCTGGAGGAAATGGGTCGCCATGAGAACATTGTGCCCTCGGGAACCGATCACTGACACCTGACCAGCCAGATGAGAGCAGGACGTCCCTGGGAGGCGTGACGGATGAATCACAGGGAGACGAGTGGAGGCCGGAGCATCAGTGGCACGCGAGAGCGGCGGCTCCTGACAGACAGAGAAGAGACTCACAGACGGATCCTTTCCCATTTCAGCGCTTAAACAGAATTAACTCGATGGCCGAAATCTAGAGAAATGTCAAAAAAGGAAAAAATTAAGGATATTGTACTTTAAGCCCTGTCTGTACAATTCCTGAGACAGTCTTTTTCTTTTTTTCTTTTTTTTTTGTTTCTTTTTTTTTTGTATTTGTCAAATCAGTTTCTTAGGAAACGCGTAACTTCTGCTGTCCAGATATTGGACCTACTCCACTTTTTTGTCTGACGTGTAGGATAATCAGAACCAGGCAGGAGGTGTGTGTGGCAGGCAGGCAGGATGTGTGTGTGTGTGTGTGTGTGTGTGTGTGTGTGTGTGTGTGGCAGACAGGAGGTGAGTGTGTGTGTGTGTGTGTGTGTGTGTGTGTGTGTGTGTGTGGCAGGCCAAGCCCAAGAGAAGAAGAATCAAATGTCCCATCACATCCAAACCCGAGTGCCATCAACCCGTGTCAGTTCTTAACTCTTCCCCTTCAAATTGATCTGATGTTGAGAAAGTACCTTTTATGATTAAATATTTAATGTCATTATTTATACTCATTTATTATATATTACTTATATTATTCTCATGCTGTATCTCTTTTTTCCTCCTACCATTTTTCTACTTTTTTAACCCTTCATGTGTCTCCCATGTAATTTTCATTTTTTTACAGTGCCACCTAGTGGACATTCTCTTCAACTACACATTTTGCAAAATATGCAGCCTGTAAATATGCGTTCAAAGACATTGGACATTGTAACTGTAAAGCTTAACAGTGTTATTGTTCTATGATTTCTGTTATTATTTTCTTATTAATTGCGTTTGGTTGCATTGTGATCTGTATTTAATCGCAAAATTTAGAGACAAAAAAATAGGAACCAAATATTTTTTAGCAAGGTTGTGCTATTGGGGTTTTTGTAAACGTCACTCCACCCTTTCGGGCTGCGTGTTTCTGTATTTCTGACTCTCACAGTCTGCTGTTGAAAATGTCTTTTCATGGACATGTGTGGCTGGTGATGATTTCAGGAAATCACGGATGGAGAAACTTGTGCTAACCGTCTCATCCCACAGGGTTCGGTTGTGGCCCTGGGGCCTGGAGGAGCCGTCCAGCCACGCTCTGCTTTTTCTAACACAGCCTGCAGCCTCTGTAAACCCCGGCCATGCTGACTTGTGTGCATCTAATCTAGAGCTTTTCCGGAGTCGAGGTTGTGGAGAGTCTGCCCTGCCACAGGCTGCCTGTCTGAGGCCTGTGCATTTCTGTTACCTTAAAAAAGAGAGAGAGCCATATAAAGGATATGAGGAAGACAATTCACTCTTCAGTGGCGCGCTTGCAGGTGCTGGGATGCAAGGCGAGGGAAAAATCAGGCAGACAGCTGAACATTAGTTCTGGGAGCGGAGCAGATTAGTGCAGAGCTGATTCATGAGAAAGCAGATGGATGCATGTACGATAGTTCTGCTGTCTCCCTCTATAAAAGCAACTGTCCCATCTCAGTGTACTCTGCAGTTCTCAGCACCGTCTCAGTTTTTGACCACCTTTCATTTTTTTTCTCTTGTACAAGTTGTCCAAATTTCTAAAGCTGTCTATGCAACTTCTGCATCCTTTATAAACGAATTGTACATTGCATTAAAAAAAAGCGCTAGCAGTTGCATTCCATAGTTCCCATAACTATGAATATTATATTTATAGTGAGGATGTTACCTATTCTTTTATGGCACGTTCATGATGTAATTTGCAAAAGCTTGCATCTCCTCTGTGAAGTTTCTGTACAAAATGTAAGAAAGAATTTTTAAACAAGAAATAAATTATATTTATATGCAACACTGAACTCAGGTGTCACTTTCCTTTATTTGATCCCGTGGAGTCACGAATCATCCTAGTTCGTTTCAGATACATTGTGAATGACTTTAGGGTTAACGTTTTTGTACACTTGACCAAATACTGTGACCACACTGATGATGTGTCATATGAAGCAGGAGGGCTCCAGTTAGTTTGGTGTGTAAGTTTGCCATCTGCACTGCAGGGAACGTGGTGTCTCTCTCTCTCTCACACACACACACACACACACACACACACACAGTCTCTAGTTCACCCAGCAGCACGCTATGAAATGCAGGCATTAATTTAAGAATGCATCACTGCTTTAAAATGATCTGCATCATTAAAATAAATATGCTTATGTAATTTCATTGTACTAAATAATTCCACTATAATCTGTCTCTCTGTTCAGCCAACAATTCTCACGATCATAAATATTTGTGCTTTCACTGTAATTTCCATGTATCGTTGTCTTTCTGACCACCTGGATCACAACCGTGTTTTGACAGTTTCTTGTGATTTTATATTTTAACTCATTTCACAGCTGCTGGCCGGGGTATTTACTCTGATGATAATTGCTTGTGCTACTGTGGAAAAATAGGCAATCAACAGATTTTTTGCTCTAAAACAATACCACAGTGTTTTTGATTGTTAACAAAAATACCACTTTGATCTGGAAACAGATTCCTGCTTTGAAGTCGCAGGCAAGGACACAGTAAGAAGGACTTGAAGCCTTTTTATTGGGGGGGGGGGAATGTTAACTTGATACATACAACCTTAAGAGACCATCCATTCACTCCATTTACATACAGGCGTTACATATTAAACTTACATGTTAAATAAGGCACAAGCAAAATGGAAATGGCCAGGGAAACACAAGAAAAAAAACATTACTTATTCAATTCATAATTACATTTCAATATCACTATTTACATTCATATTTTGGGTTACAAGTATCTACAAGGCAAACACAAGTGGCCTGAAAGTAACAAAAATGCCTACAGTAGGTCTCTGTCACACGTCTGCATCATTCCACCATTACCTTCATTAACATAAATAAAATAACGTTTCACACATCAGCGTAAGGAAGGGATGGCATTATGACAGGAGAGAATGATTTTGTACAGTATGATTCAACACAGTGCTGTGTTGCTGTTTCACATAACATTTGAGAACCGGACATAAGAAAGCAGGTAGCATTTTTTTTGTAAGGTTTGTGTAAAATCAGCAATCCCTTAATGGGAATATGGTGGAACAGTACTTGATTAAAGAAAAGCCAACAAGACCATCACATGAGGCAACAGATAGGTCTGACATCAAATAAATGGCTTTAGGTGAGTAGTGTTCCCTTCCCAGTCCGTCCTTCATGTTGGCCTGTGAGGAGGGTCATGGGAGCACCAGTAGGGGGTGCACTCTTCCTCCAGTGTGCCTCTCTCTGCTGGCTGGGGAGCTTTCACGGAAAGCGGGATGAAGCCCCGGGACCTCGCTCGTCTCAGGGCAGTCCCTCAGCAGACTGTCACTGTCTGCACGGCGTCGGCACCGGGGCTGGAGCTGCCTCTCTCTCGGAGCTGCCTCCAGTCTCCCTCACAGCTTAATGTCCTGAGACTCGGACATCTTGGCCAGAGTCTTCTTCACCCTCAGGGCAGTGAGGCGTGAGGCCGGGTTGTGCGCCCAGCATTCAGTCATCAGCTTTCCCATCTGCCTCAGACACTGTGAGCACAAACACACAGGGCAAGAAGTTCATTTACAGGTGTAAGAATTCTGATTATCATATATGTGTGTATATATATATATGTATGTATATATACACATATATGTGCACAAGCATAACAATGAAGAGGAGCTGCTGTTACAGTGGCACGCGGCCCCTGTTATAGATCGTTCACTTGTATTTGAGAAACTGCTCTCATTTTTCAGTAACTGCAATGCCATGACGTTGAAAAAAATACATGATGGTCTTTCAGAAGAAGCACACGCTAGCCTTCAGCAACTGGGTCAGAACATCTCCAGAGCAGCAGGTCTTGTGGGGGATTCCTGGTCAGTGGTCAGTTCCGACCAAAAGTGGACCAATGACAGGGTCAGAGACACCCAAGGGTCTCTGATGTGAGGAGTGAATACTAGTTTTCTGAAAAAGATATATATATATATATATATATATATATATATGTGTGTGTGTGTGTGTGTCAAAAAACCTCCCGCAAAATGTTACGCTAAGACTTATTTGTCT
>JBBPCX010000035.1:15068083-15086625 GCA_037974365.1 Hydrocynus forskahlii
GTGTGTGTGTGTGTGTGTGTGTGTGTGTGTGTGTGTGTGTGTGTGAGTGTGAGTGTGTGTGTGTGTGTGTGTGTGTGCAGGCCACAGGCATATCCCAGACTACTCTTCACACTCACTTATTGTGGGACATAAATCAGATGGCATGGCTGAACCTAAGCCAACATTGATCCACTGCCTCTCACAAGCTCTCAGACACACTCATTTATTTTGCTATTACACTGCGCACAAACAGGACTGCCACAATGTCATCCAGAGATATACAGGCCCGTTCACACACTCACACTCACACTCGCAAGTGTGTACGCAAGCAGCGGAACAAAATATACTCATCTAAATACATAACAGTGAAGTGTGTCACACGTTGAATTTGGAGGCTTTCTGAGTTTCCCAACAGTCGTGGAGCACAAGGCTCGTCCTTATTTGGGCTGAGCGAGTTTTGCCTTGGACTTGGAGCAATAACACGTTGATCATTGTGCTGCAAGGTTTAGGGAGTATGTAGGTATACCGCCACTCTGAACTGTTTCAAACACCTTACACTGACCGTCCAAGCTTTGAAAATCCCCATCTCTTTTTCCACCGAAACGCCCTACTCTAATATCAACAGTTGCTAACACACGGATTGTGTGTTAAGTGGAACAGCTTGTTAGCATCGAGTGTTGGTGATTAATTTCTACTGAGTCAGGCCCTGGCACACACATGGACGTCGTGTACTGTTAAATAGAACACTTTGTGCCACACTGACATGGGAGGCGGCATCACGATAAACGGGCAGATGGCAGTGGCCTTGACAGTTGCATCAAAGGCACAACAAATATTGCCAGAGAACTACATAAAATTTTCCAAACCTGCAAGTTCAGCAACATTCAAATGTTTGGATCCAATTATGATTCTTTAGGAAATAATGTAAAGCAATTTAATTTCAATTTGATTTGATTATTATGGCAAAATACAAAACCATTAAAAACCTTTATTAATGTAGAATAGAGACAGTGAAACAACACAGCAAGCTTATTTTTATTGTTGAAAGTAGCCTAAATACTTTATACTGCCCAAAATGAGTAAATACATTTATCAAATTTTAATAGATTTCAGTTTTCTTATACAGCTGTTGCTGAATCACCACAGATCAATGATCTGTGATGCTTATTCACACCTTAGTGCTTCCAGAAAAAAGGATAATGCCATTTTGCAGGCTTAATACGTAGAGTTTACTTGATTTTAAAAGATACAGTATGTCCACACTCCTTACAGAAAAGAGTATAAGTCTCTTTTAATAATTTAAATGTTTAGCTTATTAACTATGGAGTCCATGCAACTGAATATGGTACAAATATACTAACTAAACATATAGAAAGCAGGCCATTTAGGGAACTAGCCCATTTTACATCCTAACATTTACACGCTGAAAGGATTTATCAGTGAGTGTACTTAGTGGGGAGCTATGATGATATTCAAAATTAGGAGGCCCTTTCTGCTCCATATCTGTTGACACTTCTAAGACAAGAAAAGAGAGAAGAGACTCCCTTAGTTGAGCAGAGGGGGGAAAAAGTCCTCACTGTCATGATGGGGTTAAAAGCAGTATAAATATCCTTCCTTAGCACGGTGTTTATTCTTTCATTTGCCTCCATTAGTGTTGTGCATAACCCCCTAACCCCTGATGTAAACCCACCTCTCTACATTTACTTAGTACATGATAGATGGCTGTGTTTGGTGCGGGTGGGGGATGGAGTCTGAACTCCGGAACAGGGTTCCCAGGGGCCATGGAGGGGCTGATGCGGGGCCCATAGAACCAGAACTACAGGTCTAGGCCTAACAGCGAGTATTCAGCCCAATCTACTGTCCCAGTACGGCGCTCAGAGAGAGGTGGAGTGTGCCCCATTAATAACGCCTGTGCTGTCAGGCAGGCCTTTTAAAGACCTGAGGAGATATAAACACAGCAGGGGCCTCTCATTCGCTCCAGCTCCAGCAAATGAAGCCATTTTAGCCCAGCACCTTTAACAGAGGGCCCCCTCTGTCTCCCTCTCCCCCTCTTTTCAGGTGCCACAGGCTGATCAATTGCTTCTGGAGAAGCAGGGAACCAGATGTACCAAACAAATAGGCATAATATAACTTCAAATTTTTAATAATATAATAACAGAATCTCCAATAAAGAGCACTATGTTTCGCACAAATGTTTCTCGTATTGTGTGTTTCTTCCAAAGCAATTTATGACAAGACATAATTATTGCATTTTAATTTATTCACATATTAATCCAAGAAAATTAATTTGCTCCGATCATCCCTCAAGTTCACTGAACATCCTTCAAGTTTCTGTTCTCCACACAGAGAGTGAAAGAGACAGAAAACTAGAGAGTGAGAAAGAGACAGTGTGTTAGGGTGGTAAGAACAAACAGAGAGAGAGGAAGGGGAGAGAGAGAGAGAGAGAGAGAGAGAGAGTTGCTAGACCGAACAGGGTCCCTCAGGGTTGGATAATGCTCCATTAGTCTTTGTGGTTAAACGACGCACCAGGCCAACGCTACTTCCACCACAAAACAACCTCGCGTAGCTTTTCAAGTTCCTGAGTGGCCATTTCTTCCCAGAGACTCCGCAGGTGATCACACCACTACTCCTGTAAGCCACATTTCCAGTAGACACATGACTGCACTGTCTTTTGGTAAAGTCTTAACACACATTTTTAATGGCCTCCATCATAAACCTCGGAAAGAACAGCAGACACTATGCTGCCCATTAAAACTTTGAGGATACCCTGAACTTCCTGGCTGCTACTGTTAAAGTGAGAAATAGAAAGTAAAAAAAAGATATAAAAACATACAACAGCCACTCTGTTGATATTACACACAGTATACTGTGCAGTATAAGCACCTTCCCTAGTACGAAAAGCAGGCTTTGCCTCAATAATGATACAATTTACTAGTATCTTCAGGATACAGAAAATATCAGTAGAACTAAATGCAAATGTAGTTTTATTGATGTTTCATAAGTCAAAACGGTCAAAAAGAAGCAGAACAAGCATTGCTGCACTTTAAAAACGTGACCAAAACCTCAGTACAATGATTTTTGTTTTTGAAATAAAATCAGAACAGGGTTAATTATGCTCTCTTTATAAAGAGAGCTCTTTATAAACTGTTAACTCTGCTCTTTCCTCACAAAATAAATCTCCTATCTTGCAAAGCATGGTTTCTTGCTTAGCCAACCAACCAATGCGGGGCATTCAATCTGCGAGTAATAGTTGAATAGTTCCCAATGAATATCGAATAATATTCCCCCTAACTTCTGCAGGAGCCTTTCCTTTTCCAAGCTGCTCATCCCCTCCTCTCATGACTGGATGTTTCTAATGCTTATAAAAATTAAAAATGGTTTGAAAATCTAATTCAGGAAGAAACTTGTTAAACACTGTCTGAAAACAAGATTGCTTGAATTTGTTAAGTTTTGTGGAGCTGAAACTTAGCCAGGATCCCTCTATAAGGACATGCTTTGTGAGGCAGGCTTCTGGTTAGCCTTTAATGCATCAAAAAATAGCAAACCTACGAGGGAAACTGTGTTCTTTTTGCATTTTTTACAGCAAGGTGTCACGAAACTTCTGACAGGCAGAGTAAAACTATGAAGATGAAGTCAGACAGATCACCGAACAGCCTCCGGTTAGCAGCAGAGCATTTCTGATTAGCGGACAGATTGAGCACAAAGCCAGTTCACAAGGCCAGCAACTTTTAATCTGTCCATCAGCTTCCACTCATACACAACACCAACAAAGCTGGTGTAGATCAGCGATGACAAACCTGCGAGGTCAGGCAGAAACTTGACTCACTGCTGGGACGTAAGAACACACATAAACACACACTCTCACTCCCCTGCGACCCGCAAACTGAGCGACTCCCTCACACATCCGCACACATAACCCACTACTGCACCCAACACAGACCTTTCAGAACCTTACCGAAGAACATAGCAGATGGACTCACTGGGCTTCTGCTCAGCTACGACTACTGGAGTTCTGACCAGTAAGTCTTCACTAAGCAACAACTCCAACAGACACTGACAACAACCAACCCTGAAAAAAAACAACTAAATTATTCAGTGTCTTTGAAATAGTTTAACTATAATTTGCTTTGAAATTTAATGAAACAAAGTAATACTGTCTTTACTAACTGAATACATTTGTAATCACACTATAAAACGGTGAAATAAACTCAATACTGTGAAATAAACCCACATAGATATACATGATCTCATACAGACTCGTTTATATGGTTTCTGACTTTATATGATATACTGTTTTCTATAAAACTGAAGAAAAGTTTATCATACAGATAAACCAGTAGTATAGGTACTAGTAACCATATTGAAGCCTGCACTTTACCTACAGCTTAGTCTATTATTTGAGATGAGTTAACTCACTGTTTGTGGTAAGTGAGTGATGATTTAGGACTTTGGATGACTTGGTGGGGTATAAACTTCTATTACTTCTTAGCTACAGTTGCCTTGCAGCTCCAATGCAAAACTACAGAAGCAAACTTTGCAGGTTGGGACTTAAAGGTGGAAGTTAAGCAAATTGGTTTGTCACCAGAGAAAAAAAAATCCTGCAACTTTAATCAATCAATATTCTTGCTGCGAGCCAGTGAGTGAGAACATTCTCACTGAGACAGCACAAAAAAACAGGCCTCAGCCTCTAACCCGACAACAGCAAAAGGTGTCACTTTACTGCTCACAGATTGCCATTTACAGTTGAAGTGTTAAGAGCAGCTGGAAAAGTGAGTATGGATGAGGTCTCACTTAATGTGTGGAACAGACTGCACCATGCCACCCGTTTCATGCAGAAGGGGAGACAAAAGAGAGGACAGGCAGGGTTCTCCAGGTGCTGAGAGTAAATCTATCTGTCTTCAGAAGAGCTCTGACCCTGCTGCCTTCATCCCGGAGTTGAGACGGATTCATCCGTCACCCGGCCATGATCCGGCCCCTCCCTCGTTCCCCTTAACCTCGCGTTCACTTCAAAGCTCTCACCGTTCCACCAACAAACAGGGGCTAAAGCCTGGGACGGCGTGACAAAGCGGAGAGCTCCTATCTATCTTCCCCGTCAGCTAGAGTGATCTCCAAACGGAGGCCGCCGACCCTCTCCCAGCACACCCATCCGGCATGATGGAGAGCGCCACCAATCTGTTACGCATTTGCTGCCTCCATCTGACCCGAGCGTGCTTATGAAGAGGCTGGATCCCATAGCCCCCATGACCAATGGCTGATGGATTTATGCGGTTCACATCAAGGGAGTCCCTCAAATGCATCCACAGAAAAGCAATGTTAGGCTCCATCAATCTTCTCAGTCTAGTCCAGTGTTTCTCCATCTCAGTCCTGAGGGAACCCGGCACAGCGTGGTTTAGCGTTTTCCCCAGTCTAAGACATCTGATTTAACTCAACAAAGACGTAATCTTTAAATGAGTGAAGAAAACAAGAAAGGCTGAGATCCAGCTGAAGACTGCAAAACACTATTTCACTACAGTTATTATTATACCACATCACGATGAGTAATAATAATTAGATCTCCCCGCTGGTGTTGTTATCAGTAGCAGTAATCATTATCATTATAATTATTGTTGTTGTTGCTGATGATGCTATTCTAAATCTAATGCTACAGCATCATTTAGACAGGTAGTAAATCTGATCTATCGCCTCACTGTTATTAGCAGCTGTCGGAACAAAACCCTGGTTAATGTGAAATGGTGTGTTTAAAGTAATTTTGGAAATACAAGTGATATTGTACACGTCATCATATGCCCTTATCCAGAGCTATGTACAAAAGTACACAGTAGAAGTAAAGAACCTACTGATACTGCTGAAATCTCTACCCCCAGTGACAAACCCATATTGCAGCCTGTTCTAGTTCAGCATTTCCCAAACTAGGGTACACATACCCCCACAGGTGTTGAGAAAGAGTGCAACACATCATCAGAGGGAGAAAACATGTCTCTTGTGGGGACACCATGGCATTGAGAAAAAATGTCAACAACATACTTTTTCAGATACATACATACATATATATATATATATATATATGTATACGTGATGAACAGTAAATGAACAATAAAGTGGATAAGAATAATAATGATTCCGAAAATGAAGTGTAAATGAGTGTAGTAAGAGATGATTGGTGGTAAAACAGCTTGCTGTCTCCAGCAAAGTATTGATAAGAGAGGTTACAGGAGCTTATACTTGATCCCAGAGTACAAGGAGAACTGGAGTGGACCAAAAATGGACCCCTGTGGAACACCAGTAGTCAGGCTATGAGGAGTGGAGAGAACAAAGGTTTCCTATCAGCCAAGATCGAAGATGAGAACCAAAGAAGCACATCGCTGCCGACATCCGAGTGTGAAAGAGTTGCAAAATGAGCATCTGATGATTCACAATGTCAGCTGTCAAGTCAAGCAGGAAATAATATGAATTAATTGATATCTATTTTTTTTAAGTGGCCATTCTGTCATACGCCACAGCACACAGTGTGAACAGCATGAAATTATTCTCTGTATTTAACCCATTCACCAAGTGAAGCAGCAGGCAGCCAGGAACACAGCGCCCGGGAAGCAGTGTGTGGGGAAGGTTCCTTGCTCAAGGGTACCTCGGAGGTGATTAGCAGTCTTGGGAATCAAACCCACAACTTTCTGATCGCAGGGCAAACTCCCTAATCACTAGGCCATCATCTGCCTACAAGCAGGCAGTAAAATCTCAAAATTCTTCTAATGCTTGACATTCTCCTTGAAGTTTAAACAGAAACCCCCCGATAAATATCCTGATAAATGATGTAATCATATTTTTCTAAGCATACAGTGGATATTGGCAGTACTTAAGAATGCTTAACATGCCTGTTTTTCTGAACTAGTGCAGTACAATTCAGTCTGTTCACCGAATGATCACATTCTCCTGGCATGCCTACACAAATCCAAGCTTTTCAACCTATAGCTTTTTAACCAACCTCAGATGGCTCACTTCTAACATGCTCTTTGTGTCCCGTATTCTCTAGCAATGCCACTGTCTTTGTACACAACCAGTGTGTCCACTTGATTTTTCCCAAATAAACTTTTCAAGTTCTCTCTCCCTCTCTCACTCACACACACATACACACACACATCCCTAAGTGCCTTAAAATCTCTTTGGTATCACTTAGGCTGCTCAACTCTTTTGATATGACTCTGTGCCAACTCTGTGAGTCAAATGTAATGGAAACACTTAGCGTATGGTTTCACTTTATTTCTGGCTGTCTAAATAAAGATTAATCACACACTATTTCCATTCAGAGCAGTCAGCCCATCCATCTTTGACACCTGTACCTGTTTAAACCTGCAGTTACTGCGGCACTCAGGGCCTTCCCTGGCACACAGAACCCTGACAAGCTTTACTAACATTCTGCTTTGCATTTCAGTAAAATATTTTTGCCGGACACTTTTCCATTTCCCATTCTAAGCGAAGCAGACAAGCGAGAGTGTCTTATCGTGGCGGAGCAGCTGGAGCCGGAGGGGAGGACTTGGCTGCGGTCGTCGTGGCCTGCTGGCCACGAGCTCATTTACCTGAAACACACCTGCGCCATCTGATTGCACTTCAAAGGCTCTCGCGAAAGTCCATCTGATAAAGAGAGGCCGGCCTAATTTAGAGCAGCTCAGGAGTGGAGTTGGACAAAGCGGCGGTCTGTGTTACCTCCTCAAAGGTTACGGGGGAGCAGGTGTTTTCAGAGACGGGGACTGATAACTCTTGATCCTCGGATACCACCGCACACTCAATCTTTTATTTATTTACTGGCCTCTGTTTCCTGGAATCTATTCCATACCAAAACAAAGAGCCTTGTGTTGTTAAACATAAGCCGTGACAGATTCTACATACCTGCTCACTGTCAAGGGGTCAAATGGTAGAAGCTGAATGGGGATGCAACCATTTCAGACAACTAGTTTAGATAAATGTTATGAGAGGACATTTCAATCAGTTGTTTAACACAGGTGCTGGCCACATAAGTAGAAACATCTTCCTTGCTGGGGTACAATAAGAGATTGTATCACATCTGTTAATGCACAATTTGGTTTAGCCATTCCCTAGTCCTTCATCAATGGTCGGTCTCTGATCCACACTCTTGACTGTGTGCTGAATCATTATCATTTATTATCAACATCTTTATTATTATGTACATTAGTTATGTGCAATAGTCTTATCATGTGCAGTATCAATACCTATGGGACAACGTATGTCACTACTTATGCAATAGTATTATCATGTGCAATATCACTACTTACGTCCCTATTATTTGTAATAACAGACTTTATGGCATAAGCAGTTTCTTTCAGGAACATTAAGTTTTTCTGATTCTGACTGGATATTTCTGACTGGAGTAACTGACCACTCTTAACCCTTACCAGTTACAACCTAGCACTGCTCGTCCCAGCAGCACATAGGGTGACGGTGGCTGACAAATTATATTACAGATGGGCTACACTCTGTAACTGTACACCAAAAGGGTGCCTATAAGTTAGGTAGACCTTTGCCAGTGAGTAGAAGGAATGAGGTCGTAATAAAGTGGACAGTGAGTGACAAAAAAGGCTGTCAATCTTAGATTGCAGACTCGTGCTTTGATATTTGAGCCAGTGAAGTTCTATAATGGGCTCACATGACAAATAAGAGAAAAATGGTTGTCTCTGGGACAGGGGCATGTGATGAGGCATGGAGTGGCAAGCAACTCCCCCATGCCCCTCCGCAGCTCCATGGCCAGCCCTGATTCCAGCTGTCCGCTGTTTCTTCCACACCATGTTTAGACACAGATAGACCCTCTGCCTCCCCTCCATCCGCAGCCCTGTCGTTTCTCTCTCACGCACATACACATGCGCTCACGTACACAATACCAGAGGGATCCCGGATAAAGCCCAGCGTTTCATAAAGTGCCAGGGCCGGCGCCCACCTGTCCCTTGTCCGTCATGAGTGTTTGTGTGAGAGGTTATTGTATGAGAAACAAGCATGAGCTAACATTACTCCTTTTAGACAAACACTTCAGTTTTGAGAACTTCATCGCACGCTTTGTTTGCCCATTGCTATTTGCTTCAGTCACTTCAAATGTCACATAAGCACACAGCTTCATCGCTCTTTCTGCTTTTGACATTTCGTTTATCCAGAGGTGGTAACTGCTCATCATCTTCCCCCTCATTAGCTACAGCAAACAGAATTAACTCAGCAAATATCTAAAAACACCTACTTTCATGTACAATCATTGCTTCCTAGCATATCTGGATTTGTGCTTTCCATAAACATGCAGACAGTTTAATCTAATTATTCTTGAGGGTAAATAGTTGCCAATGCCTTTTAAATTAATGAATATGTTTTGAAATGAACAAGAAATGTTGAGTATCTTCTACAAGCCTGTTGGAAAAAAACATCATAGGTGGCTCTTCATGAAGTTGCTTGAGAGCATGTTCAAAAACTGTGTAAGGGGAAAACAGAGGCTTCTTAAATGGTTTTGATTTAGCAATGTGGCCGCTGCATGTTTCCACATTATTCTAAAATGCCAAAAATAGTTTAAAAAAAATAAACGTAAGTGTGTGTTTCCAAACTTTTGACCGCTTCTCTAATTATCTTTGCCCCGGTGGTAATGAAGGTGTCAGATAAAGGAAGCTGGACCCCCACTCTTTACGCCCCCCCACTATGACCACTCGGCTGTGCCTCCAGCTCTCTGTGTTCTCCTCCAGGCCACAGGTGCAGGGGCCCAAGCATCTGAGCAGCAGATCAGGTTCTGTTTTGAGGAACTCAATCCGTGTCCTGTCAGGAAGCCATCCGGCCGGACCGGACCTGGAGCTGCGGCTGCTGTTTCACTTCTGTTCTCTCCCACCACTGCACACATCTCTCCCCGCTGTCCCCCTGCTGCTTCACTTCTGCAAGCCCATCCCTCCACTCGCACCGCAAAACTATTGAGTCTAACGAGCAATATTTTACCAAGTTGTCACACAGAATATGTAAACATATTAAAACATTCATTAAAGTCATAATTTGGCACAAAAAATTACACAAAATAGCACAAATGTAATCCATCAGCCAACACACGGTTTCTGAAATTTACTTCTTTAGTTTTGAATTGCCTGATGTAGCTTACAGCCTCCTGTTAGCATTGTACAAACTGCATGCCTCAATCATCTCACAACTCGTCCGCTTTTAAGTAATCTCAGATATGTGGTTAGTGAGTGTAAATCGGACAAAATTACACTACAGAGCTTTAAAAAAAGGAGAGGTTTTATAATCACACACCAAATAAGCAAGTTCATTTGAATTGTTGAATACTTTCAACAAGATATCCTTGTATTTAGATTCAGGTTTTAAAACATTCTCCACTTCAGGGGTGGGAATCACCACGGATATGATACTACATGACACTATAATGATATTTGGGCTACAATAAAATATTATTAAGGGTGTTAAAAGAGTGTTAAATTAATGTAAAAAACCTGTATAATCATTTAAATTAAATAAATATCAGTATCTGGAACCAACTGATCAAAATCGATATCCATATTTAAATTGTTCTCCCACCTCTACTTCACTCCTCAGGCCATAGTTAAACAGATAGAACCTAAGCTGCAAAAACAGCCCGCTTTGCAATCACTCATTTTTGTGTCACAAATATTAATCCACTTATTCAGTCAATACCAATTTAGCTCTGCCTGTTTACACTGAAGTTGTAAGTAGTGTTTCAACCAGACTACTTTTTGAATGAGGCTTAATACAGAGTTGTCAATTCAGATCAGTCTTGGAGGCACAGTAACAAAAACAGACCGTACAAGTGAAAGGGATAAAGAGAAGTTAGAAAATGGCCACAAAAAATGAATCAATACTGTTTTTAGTACGCAAAACCACATACATGTTATAAGCCGACTAATACTAAAGCAGTTAATAATAAAATACAAGGTGTACAATAAAATACAAGAAAAATGTATTGTGAAGGCTGACGCTTTGACCTCTTAATGTGGTTTGAGGCCAGTGTGTGACGATATAGTCATGTAGTTTGAGTAATGCTAATTAGCAGAACCTTTCATTTGTTCTATATTTGCTAATGAATGGCTGGAGGATTCAATTACTTGTAAGCTACATTATTCATATAGTTAAATGTCAAAAGTGAAGAAGTAAACTTCAGATACTGATCATGTCTTCATGGTTTAAGGGGAAAATTGTGTAACTTAAGATAAGATAAGATAAGGTAAACCTTTATTAGTCCCACAAGTGGGAAATTTGCTTTGTCATGGCAGAAAATGGACAGTACAAAGTTAAGAGCAGCAGAAATTAAGAAAACAATAGAACAGAATAAAATACTATATCAACAGTACTGTAGAAAATGTACAAATGTACAGTGTAAAAATTGTATAGTATAGAATCTAGAAATATAAATATGGACATCAGGATTGTAAAATATATACATATATATAAGCTGTAAGTAAACTAAATGTAGGCTTAGGCAAGTTGTATGCATGTACACAATGAGCATATGTATATATATACAGAGTGGATATATAAGTAAATATAAGAACACTGTAGATCCAAACACACACACGTGCACACACACACACACAGGTACACAATGGAGTGACAAATTAGATTTGTAGCTTGAACTGTCCCTTTAAGTATTCTTGAGTGGCCAAACACTTCCACTGCAGCTTGAAAGAGCTTCAGGTTTGTGTTGCATGTCCTGCATGAGTGTTACAAAGAAAATCCTCAGCCTGTCATCTTTGGCAAACGGCACTAGCCTTGAAAACATCTGTGGAGTAAAACTAAGGAGGAGGGTGACGTGATCCTCAGTTATGCCTCTGAATGCAGATTATATTCAAGCAAGCTAGGAGGGAACTTGTTAGATGAAAGAATAGAAGAGTCACCGTTGTTTCCTTAGTAACGTGTTGCGCAACAATTGAGCAGCGGCGGAAAGACTGGGAGCGTTTAATATCTCAGTCCCTTAAACAATTCATCATCAACACGGCAAACTGCTCAAGGGACAGCAGCTGTCAACAACGTATTCTGAATTTGACGTCTTTATTCTCCCTGACGTTTCTCGTACAATCTCTCTCTCTCACACACACACATGCAGGCACACACGCACACAGATACACACTTACACTGACACGCTTAGACATACAAAGAGAGAGAGGCAACCATGCTAGAGCTCCTCGGGGAGTTCTCTGTGCATTCCCTCTCTGAAGGTCAGAGGGAGATACAGACAGGCTAAGCTGACCTTGCCCACACTACTGAGTCTATACAAAGATAACTAAACTTCTCTCCCCCACGTCCATCTTCTACCTTTATTAAAAATGTTTCTGTCTAAACAGAACCAGAAGAATCATAAGGGTACGGAGTGAAGGCCTCCATACACCCAGCTGGACAGAAGAGCACCTCACAAGTGATAAACCGAAGTCATGCTAGAACATTTCAACTGTAATCATTTCCAACAAAACGCTGTAATCTTTAGTGTAATCTAAAGTGATTATTAAAAGGGCCCACAGTCGATGAGACACATGAAGCTTATTTAATTTTACACTGGAAATACAAGGCTGAAGCAGCAAATGAGTAAAGCTATAAGCCCACCAATTAGCATCTCAAAAATATGCTAATTTTATGGTTTATGGTTATCATGATAAATTTCATCATTAAGCTGTTCTGAGCACATTGTGAACGTGGTCAGTGCTTAAAGAACAATGATTAACTGCATGTTTTATTACAAACAGAGCATAATTACATCTGTTTAATTGGATTTACTACACTGTAGTCTGTTAAACATGAAACACAAATCATTAAAATAAACACATACTCAGTGTGACTCTACTGTTTTGTTCAGTAAAAAAAAAAGAAATGTTGCAACAATGCAATCATGAATATCATGAAGCATTGTGATCCTCTAGTGATTTTCCTTAACTCTTAAAAAGCGAGCAGTTCAGACACATGTCAGAAGCACAACAAATGGTAAACTGTCGTCATATGACCAAACAACTCCTTATATGGAAGTTCATCCAAATTGTGTTGATGCTCGAGGTGTCAGACGTCATGCTGTGCTTTGTTTGATGTTCCTATGTCACATAGAACCAAAGTTTTTGTAATTTAAAAAACGTGTATTAATAAAAACCACTACTGGAGTTTTAAAAATGGCATCAGACACTAATGCCCAAGAAGAACAAAAATGACCAAATTTATTCTATGGTCTAAGAAACAAAAATAACAAAACAAAAGTTTAGGCTGTTTCAGACCGGTTTTATTTGTTGAATTCAGATTTTACTAATACGCTCTGACTTCTAAGGGTTAAATATATTCATGGTTAGGGCATACATAAAGGGCTCTGTAAGGCAAATAACTCAAAGAAAACATTGAGAGTAGGGTCTCTAGTTGTTTAAGACAGTAAATATAATAAAAATACATTTTTGTGGTAGACATTACAATTGTTTGGTAGACATCATGATATGATGGTTCCATTCACCATCACTGGAAAGACAATCAGCAAATGAAGAGTCAGCAAGTTTCTCTACAAAAAAACATTTCACACTAAACCGCTCTGAACTACAGTATTTATCCAAGTCCAATATTGAATTATGCATACATTTGGAAACATCAGTAGAAATAACCTTTAACGTCCATAAAATGGTGGTAGCCTGTTGTGCTCTTAGATGTGGTGTGGTAACGCAATCATGAGAGCTTTTCAGCAACTGATGAAGAAAAGTCTTAGGAAACGGGGACATTCTGAGATATCCCACTGAAGGGATAGCCTTAAACTACAAAACAGATGACTGAACTGACTGAAATGGTCTGTCATGGTGGATGATTGAGTGTGTGTGTGTGTGTGTGTGTGTGTGTGTGTGTGTGTGTGTGTGTGTGTGTGTGTGTGTGTGTGTGTGTGTGCGTATGAGTGGGGCATGTGTATGCACATGTGTGTTTGTGTAGCTCCTGAAGCAGTGGTGAATCAGCAGCCCCTGCCTCTCTCAGGGAAAAGCCCTATGGGAAAAGGCATTTTTTTTGGCGCCCTCGGCCTGAGCTGGCAATGGAGATGTGGCTGGGTTCGGGATGTCCCTGCTCTGCCTGCAAGAGACAAGAGCGCTCTTCCGCACCGAGCCCCAAACATCAGCCTGTCTCACAGAGGGCAGCCTGCAGTACCACCAGCTAAATCACACTGCAAACTCACTCTGCACACGCTGCCAAAACCTGAGGGGAAAACACGCATGCCAAATGAAACGGAAATCTACAGTGACTGGATGAGGAGTCAGATCTTGATGTCTCACCATGAACTGCCTGTCAAACATCTGGGGACACATCTACATATGTTTTTAATATGAGCATGCTTTCTTTGTCATTTTACAATAAATTAACATATTAACACATCGGATGAAATCAATCTCATGTATAAATATTTGATGAAGCAGCTAAAAAAACATTTCAATGAAATGGCATGTTAAATTAAAAAAAAAAAAAATTAATCCCTTAGCAGCTCCAGCTGCATGCTTTGGTTAATGCGAATGGTTTTTGAATGCATTACTCAAAGAAGCTCTAGCAGGATGTACTAGAGGTTGGTGGAGCTTTTATTCCAACTCCTCCCAGAGCAGCTGAACTGGGTGTAAGGTCAGGACTGGTCAGGATTTACTCTCATTTCATTGAAAAGTAACAAGATATGAAAAATTACATAAAATAATAAACTACAGGGGGTTATAAACTTAAGAATATGTAGGTACTGTGTACTTTGCTGAGATAACTGTTCTATTTAGTCATTATAAACTTTAGAAGTATGTCCACACCTCCAGCAGCATACCATCAGCTGTGAGACTGAAGCAGAGTTTACTCTGGTCAGTTGGGAAACTCATTAGTGAGAGTTCCTCCACACAGATGTGGGCATAAACACTCACTGTTTGCCTTCACTTATCTGCCTGCTGCTCTTGGCTGTTTGGTAAAACATGACAGGCACCAATCTTCTGCCCTATCAGTCTGCCACGCATAAAATAACTCAAACGCGTGATTACTGGCTGCATACGCTGTTAAGCATCACTGTGTAGGCTAGACGGCCTCTGACATGATGAAACCAGCAGAAAGAGGATGGAGGAATGCAGCTTCCATTAGATGCAATATACAACGCTGCGACACGAACCAAAACAACATCTGATTTGTTTGCAATTTAATGCAGAAGCGCTTGGGGACAAAAATGTGACAAATTCTCTTTTAAAAACACAAACCCACTTACACACTGTGCCAACACCGCTCTGTTTGTCACACTGAGTCGGATTAATACCAAGTCTACTAATACACATGCAACTGATCATGGAATAACCATCAACCAAAGCAACATTTTACACTACGAAACATTTAACAAATTCATTTCCCTGGTGCACGCCATGCACGACCAAGCAAGTATGGTAGATAAAGATACATGTACTTATGGAGGAGTTTCTTATACTTGCTTATATTTATTATTTCACTATATTCAATTATGAATTTACTAAGAATTACTAAGAATCAAAACCACCCACACTCTTGGCTTTCTCCCAAGCAGCTTCAGGAGAAATCACCTGAAGTGCTTTCCCGACAAACTCCCCATAATCTGAGTGGTTGTTGGCTACTGGAAAGTACTGGCGGGTGTTGAAGATATTTTTTTTCATTTAAAATGTTTGCTCTAGAATGAATAAAAATGCATAAATAAGCTCCTATACGATCAGGAAAAACATCCAGGTCAGATTGACTTGTACAGTGCATGAACAAGATGATGCTGCAGCCAGTGCGGCAATATTTTGGCACTGTGTTTTTATCCAGATCAGTGCTGGACTCAGCGAGAACAGCTGAAAAGCTTGCATGTAAAGTCAGCCAGCTGCGAGATATTTCTGTTCCTCACCCAGATCCGCACACAGAACTCCGCACAATTATTTGAGGCGTGGAAGAGT
This sequence comes from Hydrocynus forskahlii, assembly GCA_037974365.1. Taxonomy (NCBI): domain Eukaryota; kingdom Metazoa; phylum Chordata; class Actinopteri; order Characiformes; family Alestidae; genus Hydrocynus; species Hydrocynus forskahlii. Next base: position 15,083,983 of record JBBPCX010000035.1, read on the forward strand.
GCATGTGTCAGCTGTACGTTGAGTTTGCGGGTGTGAGTGGCCCAGGAGGAGGATGGATTTTACGGCTTGCCGCCCAACTGTGTGTTTAACAAGTGTCTGACAACTGATCAGTTTTACCCAGGCTTCAAAGGCCATGCCAAATGCCGCACCAGCGAGCAAAAAGCTCTTAACCAAAACACGACCCTGCTAACACAAGCTGCTGGGTCAGCCGACTCATTTTTTATTCGCTTGTTTGACACTTGCTACCAAATGCGCTTTTAGCTGCGGAAGGGAAACTTTAATACAAGCTGCCTGCATAAACTTGTGCTGTAGTTTAGCATTTGTGTGACAAAAATTCAAAACACGAAAGACGAGGGGCAGGGAGGCCGGGGGGGTTTGTTGGGTCTGTCACTAGTCCGATCCCAACAGCTTTGACCTAGCATAAATACCGGCATGCAGAAAATAGCATTGACTTCTAAAGCCCCAACAGCCTCTTGCTGACAATCACTGTGACTCATCAGAGGCAGAGCAGCCTCCGGACAGACTCTCAGGCCAAGCGGCTAAAGTTTCTAAGTGGTCTAGCATCTGATTGTTGTGTAAATGACGAGGTCATCTAAGTTTGCACTGCAATTCAGGATGTCTGACAACGCAACGTTAATGATTTTGCTTCTGGAAAGCAGCTGGTACACTTTGAGTCCCACACTTTGAATTGAATATATTGCAAGAAAGTGATCCTGAAATGTGATTGACACACAGTCAGTCAAAAAGAAAGGAGCAAAAAGCAAGATAAAAGAAAAGAGCTGGTGTTGATGGCACTCACCATTAGCAGAGTTTATGGAACTCAGTCCCAGCAGAAGCAGCACCAAGGTTTGGCAGGTTCTCCTCCATGGAGGCACCTTCCTGTGGCCCCGCAGCCTGCCGGCCATCACCAAGCCTTCAGCCGCCCGGGGCATGAGTGTGCGAGTCTGCCAGCCTCTGAAACTCTGCCCGCCACACACACACACTGTGATGTCTCCACTGATACTCCACACTGACGGCCCGGCTGGGGAGGGAGGAGAGAGAGAGAGAGAGAGAGAGTGAGAGAGAGGAGGAGGGAGACAGCGAGAGGGTGTTAGTCACTCACTCTCTCACTCTCTCTTCCATACACACACACACATACACACACACACACACAAGCAGAGTCGCCTGTGTGTTTGAGCCGTCCCACTCTGGCCGAACACCTCTCACAGAGAAGACAATAAAAGGAGCAGCGGATCCCTGCAGCTCAGGCCGAGGCCCTGCCCACTGGACCCCGCTGTCCCGCTCACGTACAGAGGAGGGTGGGCTGCGCTCTGAAAAGAGGCCAGAGGGGCCTGGGGGGGTGTGGTGGGGGGGTGAGGGGAGTGGGGTCTGTGAGAGGCCGCTATTCTGACCCCTAAAACTTCGAGAGAGAAAGAGTGCTAAGCTCTCTGCATGCCTCTTCAACCCTCCGTATCCATCTGAATGCTCCTTCACGTCTCCCACTGGCAGCTGCCTTTCAGTTCCAAGAAGGATGATTAGTGGGGGAAAGAGCTCCTTAATTGCGAATGCTGGCAAATAGATGCCAGAAGTGACTGTGTAAATGTTGTGACTAGCTTCTGAGTGATTGACTGCTTAACATTCGAAGCAACAGTTTGAGGAAAAATCTAATTTAGCCAAGGCGTGTTTGGTTCTGCACTGGACTCACAAAGCATGAAAACTTTTGCTGCACAAACTGATGCAAACTGTGTGCCGAAATAATCACACGCTTACTTCAAACTGCATTAAATTGTGTTAAATAACCTCAAAAATTGCATTACATTCATTTGGCACACACTTTTATCCAAAGCGACTTTCAAACATACGTGCTTATGTGGTTTCTGATTTATTTGACCTACTGCTATCTACAAAAATAGGCTTTGCAGAGCATCCTTTAGATTCTGAAAATTGTCTGTATTTTCGTCCACTTTATAGACAACTGAGTATTTTTTATATATCATCACTCAGAGAAATATCCGTCACTCTATTGTCTACACCCCAACAGTTTGAGGTCACATGTGAGTAAAAATAATTGTCATGGGTAGCTTGGCAAAGACCCACATGCCCACTGCTGAATGCTGCTTTTTTATGTGTTTGCTTAAGTATTTCCTCCTCCACTCTTCAGGGTGCTGGCATTTGAGTGACACGTTATTACGGCCCGGTTAAGGCACACAAAGCAGCCAGTGAAAACACACAACAGTGAAAACCGCACATAACAAAAGGCATTCACACGTCAGGTGATTATAAGCCTCACCTCCAGGCCATGGCACGTCCCTCCTGACTCTAATCTCCCGTGGAACCCCCACCCTCCCCCCAAACTCCCCCCAATCCCACACCAAAAGACTTTTTGGGAGTTACAAGTTAAGCCGATTAAGCGCGCTATTACCAAGATTACATCAAGTTGGCCATAGTGGTATTTCACGTAAGGAATAATTTAGCTGGCACTTTCTGCAGCACTGGCTGGGGTGAGCATGAGCCGTCTGTGTTGTAAACATGACTATTTCCTTTTGTCACGGCTTGTCAAGTGCATATATGCACTCACACAAAAGTACACATGGTTGTTTTTATATAGTCTGTGAGGATGTGGGCCATGCCCCATCTACACACACACACACACACACACACACA
>JBBPCX010000035.1:15104881-15118824 GCA_037974365.1 Hydrocynus forskahlii
ACACTTTAAACAAATAAGGAGCTTTTTAACAGCAGTGTTCCCTTTAACACAGTTACACAGCTGCAGTTCAAATATTTTTGTAAATCTCAACTTAAACATTAATGTAATCAAATCAAACATAAAACCAAAGCAATTTGCCACTGCAGGGCATTCAGATTTTGTCTAGTTTGTTACAGGAAAACAAGGTACAGAGCATGGGGGGAGGAACCATTATAGCTTTATAACCATCATATTTTTCTCTGATTATGCATATTATTTGTATATATCTCATCATTATCAGTGTTATAAACTGACTATAAACTTAAAGGGAGCATTTTGCGGCAGGGTCGTATGAATTGATAGACTCTGCTTTCGATTTGCGCTACGGTAGCATTTTTTGACAAGGTTGCATAATTCGTCAGAACACTGGCGTCCGCGGTCCAGAGCCACAATCAGAACACAATCAGGCTTCTTCCCAGCAACAGTAAGTTAACATTTATAAAACAGTTACCAGCAGAAAGATTTTTCTTCTATCAGGGAGCAGCAGAAGTAGTCAGCATGTTCAGTAGCGAGTGTCCCTGTTAAAGTGAGGTGAAGCGGTCGAACGAACTTTCAAAATAAAAGTAATTTAAAAAAAACTGCGGTAACGTGTGATAAAATAACTGTCTGTGTTAATTAAATAATGTGTTAAGCCAGGACTAATATATACATAATTATTAACTGGAAGTGATTAATTTACAGATTAAGTTTTTACAAAAATCACAAAAACTTGGCACACTTTAAATAAGCTGAAATGAGCTGTGACAGAGAAATAATTCAGACAAAATGACACTGCTCTTTCATTACTGCAAGCAATAACTGCGACCTCTGTGGGTTAAAGCCTGGCACTTTGCACACTGTAAACAAGGCATCCTGAAAGCTGCAGTGATATGAGGGGCAGGCTGGACAACACGGTGCTAGGCAAAGTGAACGAGAGAGGCCAGCAGGGCTGGTCTTGGAGAGAGATGAAGAGAGAACTGAGGAGAGGAGGCCGGCTGGAGGGATGACGAGGCGTCCAGAAGGGCTCAGGTCCTGCAGGATTCACAGAAGCTGTAATTATAGGAATGGGTGGGGGGGCACGGATGGGGGTGGGGGTGGGGGGGGGGAGTGTTTACAGTATCACACATTTCTTAACAAGCAGTAATTGTGTGTATGCAGGGTGCACGTGCAGGAATGTCTGAATGCAGCCAGGGTGTGGGAGAAGAGTTCACCTAAGACAAAAGTTTAGTCAACCGACAGTGTGTTTTATGTCAAATTAGCACTGGGAAAAACTTCAACGAGCTCCAAGCAGACGCCAGGCTGGTTCTTTCTCGAGCCTCTGTTTTGGCTTTTCGACAAATTTTTATCTAAGATACCCAAAAAAAAGACAAAGGGGTAACTGTAATCTGCTTTCATTGATTCTACAGCAACTGCTAATAGTTAAAGCAACAGTTGTGTGAAAAATAAATGCACTCAAACAGACCAAACATGTTATATGCTTGAAATTTGCAGTCTGATTTAGCTAACAAGTCATGGAAGCTTATAGCCACCGATTAGCATGATAAAAACTGCCTTGAGTAGTTGGGTAAACTCAAACAAACTTGTTTACAGGGATTCTGACACTGTGTGACAGTCACCATGAACAGACACAAACAACTATTCCTTTAAGGTCACTGCTACCCCTGTTTTAGCTAATCAGTGTACTTTTGTCCAGTTTGCATGACACTAATTGATGGGGTATAACATGTTTTTATTGCTTTTAATTCACTATAAAACCAATAAAAAAACAAAACAGGTAAAAATGGTGTATTATTTGTCTCACTATCCAGTTGTTAATATGTATTAGTTCTTAACAAATACAGCTAAAGCTCCAATAAACAAACTGCTGTAAATTTGTTGGAACTACAACTAGACAGAGGTTGGAACTAAACAATTAAACATATGACTGTGAAACAGTTGTGGAAAATAAATGTCATTTTAAATAATTGCAATCAAATGTTAAACAAATTGAACTCAACTGTGTAATAACTGTGACAGGCTTAGCAGTATTTGTCAGATACATTAGCCTCGAAATTCTGTTTCAATACAAACAAAGCAAACTTCAGACACCAGACATGTCTTGGCTAATCAGCTACATCTGACGGCAGGGGAGACCTGTGGAAATGTCATTTTTCCCCATGATGGAACCAGTGGGGCAGAGCAGTGCTCTGTAGCTGACAGCAGAAAGCCTAGTCCATAACAGAACAAGACAACAGGGACACTGCATTTTTTTCATGTAATCCTCGCTCATTTTAATTCTAATTTTAATTAATTTTGTCTGTGTGTGTGTGTGTGTGTGTGTGTGTGTGTGTGTGTAGGCATGTCAGAGAGTGTGTGTGTGTGTGTGTATGACAGTCAGAGTCTTGCTGTCAACACACAAACACAATGAGGGTACACAATTCCAGTCCCACAGCAGGTGTAGGGATCATCAGCCACGCTTGGCCTCCCAAATATAGTCCAGTCCTTGTTCACCCCATATGTGGACACACAAACACACACACACACACACACACACACACACACACACACACACACACACACACTCACAATACAGAAGCAGTAACATAGGACCTCCTCTACTCTTCTGTTTTGAAAAAAAAAAATAAAACCCCAGTCAATGTCTTGTTGAAGTGAAAATAAATATAAGAAGTATATTATATGGAACATGTGCTTATCTTTAGCATTTTTACAAAACAAATTATTTAACCATTTACAATTATTTGCAGTGTTCATCATATTTAACAACTTGATTTATCTATAGTACTTATATCCACCTCTTACTAACTATAGTATTTTGTTTTTATAGCATGTAGTACATTCAATACAGAGTGTTCTTTCTGAAGAGTTTTAGTCTATTTTGACTTTACTTTTATATTATATTTTATATTGTTCCTGTCATTGTGTCATGCATCATATAAACAGTAACTGTGAATTTGGCCAGGAGTGCCCAAACGTGTTTATGAGCACCAAACTGTTTATGAGCACCACAGTTGATATGTGTATTGACATCTAGAATATTATTGCATTTTTATGAACTTTCTGCAGTATCTTTAGCTCATATTACAAGATTACAAGGCATTGTGCTTTTGCAGGAGATGATTGGAAGCCTGGCTGAGAAGGTTGAGGGCAGTGATTTTTTGTGTGTGTGAGTGAGCGTGTGAGCAGGTGTGTTTGAGAATGAGAGAGAGAGTGAGGGAGAGGAACATGGTGGGGCCGAAGATAAAGGCACACACACAAGAGGCCCCACTGCATTCTGCAGGTTAAGGGATGTAACACACACACACACTAAGGTAACTGAGCTCTCTGGAAAGTTCTTTCAGGATTCTCTCAGTGGGACACCACCTTAATATGTAGCTCCACAGAGAAGGAACCATGGAACAGGGAAATGTGTGTATGTTCAGGTCTGGTATGGGACGGTGAGAAAACAGTGGCCCTTATATCCATTAGGAACCAGGATATCTGTTTATTTACCTTAAAAAAAGGTTTATTGTTGAGATAAATTACACCTCATTTTGTTATAACCCACTTTTTTCTGAGAATATGGTCAATTTCAGCACTTACAGAACAAAAAGCAGCAGCTCATTACAAACAGCGAATGATTAGGCCTGTTTAAATGGATTGACAACACTGAATAAATATAACTGCAGCAACTGATGATCTTTTATGGTTTCTATTTGTCTGTTCCTACTTTTAGATGTCATGTCAGAACAAAAGCAATTATGATGACGTATCATATAATGGGAAGTTCATACTTAGGGTTGCAGCAGTATAGAAATAAAATGTAAGATTGGGGAAAAAATTGTCCATAGAGTTTCATAGAGTTACCATGAAATGGTATAATTTTGAAAAATAAATTTTGAAAAATACAGTGATAAAAAGTTTTGATCACACCACCAAGCTATATATGTATCTTGGTGGTGTGATCAAAACTTTTTGAATAAAAAAATAAACTCAGATACACAGATACATAATGCCAAGATGAGCTCATATACACATATTTGAACAGCCCCACCTACCCCTACTAATGTCAGTATTGGTGTACGCAGTACACTGAGCACCGCTCACACTGAGCACACACCTGTCTCTCGACCTTTTCTCTTATCACAAATTCCTTTTCCAAGCCTGGGAATCTTCCGTCTGAATCACAACAATAATAAATAATGCAGAGGAGATAAGCCTTGTTCTCACAAAAGAGCCTGGCTCCTCTTGAGTGGGCAGATGTGCATACTGAAGTAGTGCTATCTTCTAAATGCATGTGTGTGTGTGTGTGTGTGTGTGTGTGTGTGTGTGCGTGTGTGTGTGTGGATGCATACTGGGCTCTCCTCTCCCACAAACCTGAGCCAGACTGCGTTAGTGAAGCGGAACGTTCCGGAGCTCTGCGTGCTGCTCTACAGCCCTGCCCTACAGCACATCTGATACCGCTCACACACTCTTTTATCTGAGGGCTCTGCTCTTATGGAGACCCTGAGAACGGTCCTCAGCCATCTCATTCACAAACACACACTATCCCATTTCTGACGCGCTGACCATATGGCCACTGGCCAAGACATCTAAAGGCCATAAGCATTACAATATGTTTTCAGGCTTTAACCTTTCTTGAGATGTGCCCTCAGACGTGATACAAGTAATGGTAATTTGAATCCTACTTATTCCATCAGAGAAAATCCCAATATATAGTATTTGTAATATAATTCTAAAAAGTATAATCTGAATATAATTTGTTACATTTAACTAGAGGAGGGGATAGTTTATTAGGATCTAAATTTGATAACAGGAGTATACAGTCTTATACCGTTACATTTCTGTTATGTTATCGATGTCAAGATAACTGGAACAACTGCAGACACAGAATGGAAATGGAAACAGAATCCAATTCATTGCATCACTGCATCACTATATTACAAAACTGATTCTACAGTATAATGACAATAATACTACATTTAAAGATGTCACTGATCAGTCTCAGGTCAATATCTGCAGAAAATGTTAAATCAAAGGGGAAAAAATGTATTCTGTAACACACCCAGCCTGAAACACAATGTGTAATGTCACACCAGCAGAGCAAGTAGTTTGAGACGGATTGCCTACTTTAAGATATCAATAAGATTTAATCAGAGCAGCAATAAAATGTGACTGATTAAATGTGTAAAATGTGTGATTTTCATTCCTATTCATGTGTTAGCATGATAAAAAAATGAATAAAACTTTTGGCTAGACCATGTTCCTAACATTACAAATTAAACACTCTGCAAAATCATGTGATAAATGTAGATGAACACATCAAACCTGCAAAAAACTGATCAGTATTGGATTTGACGATAACAGTACTAGCATCGTAAAAGAAGTAGTGGCTCATGCCACTCGGACAACAAAAGTTTGTCTAATTAGGAGGGGAAAAAAGTAGTTATAATGAGTTTCACTTATCAGAGGTAAATATGGCCTTCACCCATCCAATGTGAATGCATATCTGAGAGTGAAAGAAGTAGAAACACTTCACCTCCCCACTGAATGCAAGGATAGGACAGGAGTGGCTTAACAGCCACTTTACAAAATCAATACAGGGTGAAGAAGTGTGTGAGGCAGAACATGTGTATGCTATCGTCTGATGCCATTTAAGACATGTAACACCATCATCTCCCTATCAACAAAACCAGACATGCAATCGAACGTTCCTGCAAAAAAAAAAGCAGCTGAATGTTGAACGTGGAATTTCCAGCGGGTTCCAGGCAGTCAAAAAAGGTTGCAAAACTGTTGCCTTGTTCTAGGGCTGGGAGATGCAGTACTGTGCAAAAGTCTTGGGCAGCTGAGAAAATGATACTTAAAAGCTGTTAGCTGTTAAGTTAGAGTTAAAACACTAATATTACTACAAATAACATTAATACAGTGGTTTTATGTATGACACAGAGTTCACCTAAAACCTTTCCTGACGTCTTTACTCATGGAGGCCCAGTATTACTAGTTTCCATCAAATACCTGGGCTGGCACTTTTTACTTCATTATATTAAATTAGTTGTGTTACTGATGGAATTTTATAAATCCACACTATGACTGGAGGCAAAGAGCAGAAATCTGAAACCAAACCTGTGTTCTTCTAACAAGCTCACAAAAGATACTTCCTACTGCTTTCTGGTTTGTTTGCATGTACTGTAATATTCACTTATCTTTTTGCTGGCAGAACCCACTGCTGATAATAAATAAGCAGCTTTAAACAATTTGCATAGGTGCCTAAGACTTTTGCACAGTAGTGTATATTGACTTTATCGGTGTACTGTGATGCTGACATATCATGACATTGCTTTTGGTTTCAGAGGCATTTTTTTGCAAGGTATTTGACAGATAATGAGCAATCTGGCACATTGCCCATAAATTTGTGGCGTTCCTGCTGCTAAGCTGTTTGCTTTTCGTTTTTTCATATGTTTAATATTCTGACCTCACTCTGACCTTGACTAGCTTGCCTTGACTACTGCACACTGTGCCAACTAGTAGATTTATTATGTGACTATGAAACCACTACATTTGTGTCATTTTCAGGTGTTGCCATTTCCATTTCTTCTAGCCACGAATCGTATCGGAATCAAAACATGCTCCATCAGATATCTATTTCTTAAAAGACCTGAGATCCAGAATAGACAGGACGTTAAAAACCCCAGTTTAGAAAGAAACAGATGATGCTCAGGATGAAAAGGATTTTCAGAGAACTCCCAGTGAAAGTATGCCTGAGACCTCAGAGGCCAAATCCATGTCAATTATGGAACAGAAACCCACAAATAAATAAAGAATCAATGTAATGACCCTACAAATAGCCTGTTTAACCCAGTCATTAAATGGACGAGTGACAATGCACAATGGGGCATTCATGATAATCTCTCACTATATTTAGGTATGCTAGTTAAACAAGCAGGCTGTAGGTTATTTACATTAGAAGCTTGAAATAAGGGAGAAAACTCCATCATTTGGGAAGACACTAACAAATTTAGGGATATATACAAACATAGCAAATATTAAATTATAAATATGTATTATAATGTAATTATATAATTACATTTCATATCACTGAAGTGGTACAGTTTCTTATAATGCTTAGGTTCAATCACTATAACTAAATTTACTTAAAACTTAATTCCAAACACAAAAATTGTAGATTTTTAATATGTTTACTTTTTACTTCCATGTCTCTTTAATTGATTCATATTGACTAATTTTTTTGTTGGAAATACAACCATGGCTCCTGTAGTGCTCGGAACAACATCTGGGCCCTGAGAGGCAGAGGTTTGTACATTACCACAGTGTGTGGTTGGGACAGCCGCGTGCGGGTCAGGGGGAAGGGTCCCCCGTTTCAGCCCTTCACATCTGCTTTGAATCATGGAACAGTTTCTACATAATTGAGGTGCAGTGGAGTGGAAATGAGGGGACAATTATAATTACAGATGTAAAAATGCCTCTTTCTGGAACTTCCTTTCATCTGAAGAATCTCTACACGTTATGTCTGGCGTCTTGTCCCTTGTTTTTGTGTTTCTCGACTCACTTAATCACATACCACAAACATGGTGAAGAACGTCAAAATAATTCTGAGTTGGAATGGTTTATTGCTCAAATAAATCACTAATTTGAGTAACCAAGTAATCAAAAACGTGTTTGCAAAGGTCACTGAGAAGCGCAACAACATCCTAATTCAAGCAGCAGAGACCTTTTTATTCACAGAAAAAGTCAGAGAGATAACAAACCAATTACAAACATTACGTCTCAAACCCTAATCGGATAAAGGCATGACAGGGGCATACGTATGTGTCCACACACACACACGCCCCCCCTCAGCCAGGGAGTATAATGAAGAGATGTAAGATTTCTTTGTATCTTGCTGTGCCTTGAAGACAAGGGCGAGTTTAAGTAATTAACTAAATCAAGGATATCCTGAGCTTGCAACGTGACATCTGCCAAAGCGTAAGAGTGGTGGATGTGGTAATTTGGAAAGATCAGTTTACCCTCCGGGCGACGTCTGTTAAACGCCCGATCCCACCAATTCACTTTAACAGTGATGATAAGCTCCTCTTGCTGATTTGTTTACTGTCAATAAGCTGGAAAAGTGTTTCAGCGTGCACATCACACCCTCCCCTGCTCTTAATAGCAGGCAATGGAAAACACCACGTTTGTTCGCCTACCCACCTATGAAACCAAATTTGCACAACTTTCCACTTACCCTAGACATAGTCAATCAGCCGAGACATGTTTAGTCCTCAGATGTAGCTCCCTCAGTTGTTAACAAACACTAGAAGTCAACCACCCAAATCGTTTCTGTAAAAATACATCACCAACCATATTCAGATATTCATTAAGCTTCTACAAACCAGTTTAGGTGTTTCAGGATTTCAGTATGACTTAAAATGAGCTATAAACATGAATAAACCTCCACCACTACAGGCAGCCATTTCAGGGCTGGTATTTACAAAGCAGTCGTAAATTAGATGGCTGCTGTGTTATTTCTCAGGTTTCAGATTATTTGACTCATTAGGGCTTAATCCAAGTCAGGTCTAGACAATTCCAGAGCGTCATAAATTGTGTGACCTTTCAAAACTCTCATGCTGCTGTGCAAACGTTCAACAGCCACGGGCTCATCGAAGCAACGGAATAAAGATGTGAAATTAAAGGGAGCTGACTTTGTTTTAACATGACTATATAAGATATCTGAACAATTCTTGCTTACCATTTTCAGTGTCTGAAATGTCATTAAGAAATGGAGTTAAGTAGACCTGCATTATCAGTAGTATCTAAATTATGCACACAGTATTTTGGAATTAAGTGCAGTGGTCCAATGAAACAAAACTGACTGCAATCACAAAGGGGAAACATTTCAGAACATCTTTCCAACTGCTAAGCAAGAGAAGAAATAATTCTACTTAATTTCAACAAATGAAAGCGAACTGCCCTCTCTACCTGACAGGTACCTAAACTTATGCGTACAAAAGTAAATCTATGTTTAAGTTCTCTGATAAACATAGATTTCAGTCAGCAGATAAATAATAAGTTAATAAGTCATATTTAGATTTAAGTATCGACAAAAACACTTAAGTCAAAATGTATAATTTGACCAAAAATGTCTGAAGTTCTGCATACATCATGAAGCAAAAACCGGCAGTAGCAGCCACTCTAAAGCCTGGATGCCTGAAGCCTGTACATTTAGTTATTTGTACAGATGACAGAATAGGGTCAACAACCATACGAGAAACCACATACATTGAGTGTTGCTTTAACAATTCAGTGAAGTCTCAGGCATTCAGTCATATAGTTTTCATCATAAATTCCATTCCATTGAAAACTTCAGTTCTGGCTGATCGACTCTATTGGGGCAGAGGGAAAACCGTGTAAATGTGATTTTTCACCAAGCTATCACTTTAATGTGATAGACATAAGAAAATAATGATCAGGCTATAAAGGCTATAATGATCTGACTATAAATGCTATAATGATCTGACTATAAAGCTAAATGATGTGTGTATTTCCCTGCTGTTCCACTCTGTTCAGAACACAGAGGAAGTGGGTTGAAGAGAGTGGCAGGTCGGGTCTAATCGATAGTCTGGCCGTCTGTGCAGCATGATGCTTTCCTCTCCTCTTCTTTTCATCAAGACTCTGTATATGGGTTTTTTTCTATTTGCTAATGTATCTCTATAACCTCTCTTGTCCGAAGCTTTCTCTCAGCAGTCAATAAACGCTGGAAATGTTATCCATCTCTGAAACATCACTCCCTCGTTTACCGTAAAGCTGCAGATTTGGGGGTTTGACTTCCCATGACATGACGGAAGATAACGAGATAAATGTGCGGCGTGGAACAAAATATTCAAGAAAAGAATTCTGCTGACAAATAGCTGTCAGGCTGTATTTTTAGCCTGCCTCGCATAGCTTGTGGTCTTCAAAGTACATTTGGCTTCACACCCACACATTAATCAAAGATCTGACACAGACCAAACAACAGTGTTTTATTTAAATGAAGGAGAGGCTCTGAAATCAATTTTATTTGTATTGCACTTTTTCCTGAAGCTGCAGGTCCAGTAGCTATTTATTAGCTATGAAAGCTCTTGAAAAACATGATGTATTATAATTCTATAACTTTATGACTCATCTAAACCATCTGGACACTGAAGCAGTAAAAGAAGTTTTCTCAGATGGTGTGTTGCACTCAGTGCAACACTCAGCACCTTTTCTTCTTTGTTGTGCTGTAGCTTTACAGTGAATCTTTCAGTAAACATTTGCACTTTAAGTCTATTAGTATTACTGGTTCCGCCTGTTGGCTGATTAGCATCTTCAGAGTTGGTTGTTTAAACAAAGCTATGTCTTTGTGTAGCGTAGTTTGACTACATCTTCAGGCCTTTCATTTCATGCACACAGAATTCATGACCTATTTGTCATTACAAAAATATTCTTACTCATAGCAAGTAGAGTGTGAACTTGGCCACACTGCATAGGGCCATTTACATACAGGTACGGTGGAGGCTCCAGAGAGGTGCAACCATCTAAGCATTGGTCCTTACATGTGAAACTGTGAGGTAAAGCCTGGGAGATGTCTTAACTATCTGTGGTTGGGCAGCCAAGACAGCTCTCTTTGAGTGGGCAGGATGTCCATCACTCTCCCCCTCCTCTCTGCCGGAACCTGTCACCCTGTTCCAGCCTCACAGTCTGATTAGATGGTTCCATTTTACACTGGAAAAGTATAATTGCTAAGTCTTTACATTCAAGTTCTTTGCAGACAAAAACATTATTAGCTAGTTAGCTATTGTAGCTAATTTGCCTTAAATTAGCAGAAAAATCCATGTTAGCTTGGATGAGCCCCTGGACTCAATTTGAGACTTGCCTGTACGGACTAAGGACTTGACTTAAGACTTGCTTGTATTGACTGTAGATTTGACTTGAGACAAGCCAATTCTGACTTACTATTGGAAGAGTCTGTACTGACTGAATTTGACATTTGCGTGTGGTGATGCAAGAATTGATATGAAACTTGCCTGTATTGACAAGAATCAACTTGAAACTTGTCTGTATTGGCTCAAGACTTGACTTGAGACTTGCCTGTACTGAGTGTCAAGACAGTTCTCAACTCAGTGCCATGTTCCAGCTTCTGGTCAGTAACAAGTAAGAAACTAAAAACTATGGTTTTGGGTCAGGAACTTGCTTTGTCCCAGAGGAAACAAGTAAAGAATGTAGCTTCTTCCAACTCTGGTGTTTCTGCAAAAGTACACGTGAAAACACACACACAGACACACGCACAAAGCCCCCCCCACCCCCCCCAGCCATCATCGCTGACCCCACTGACCTGTTTCTCCAAAAACAGAGTGGTTAAATTAGCAGCACCTGATGCGTGACAGTGTCAGTCACAGGCCTTCTCGTTCACCACAGGTTCCCTATCACATGGCCATCATTAACAAGCCACACACACACACACTCACACACACACACACACACACACTCAGCCTTCCTACAGCTCACAGCTTCCTATCAGTCAGCATCCATCAGTTCTATGAGGATATCCCCACACATGCTGACGCAATTTTCCATGCCTCTGCTGAGGCTAATGAAGGGGATTTCTGTTTTTGCTCTGATGCATCTAATTTCTTCCAAGAACGCAGCAGTGGTTAAATAAGCTGGGTAAAGTCTCAATTAGCCAGATCTGATTTTCAGAGTGCTTTAAGAGCTTCCATACGTTAGCCACTTACCAAAGACAAACTCAATCAGAATTAAGATTTGCTGAAATAAACTTTCTTGAGATTATCAAGCTTGAATTTGAGAGATCCAGGAGAAAACAGTGAAAAGGTACATTCAAAAGCAGTCTCCATGATCGTGACACATCTATGAAGCCGGCACAATAGCGAAGGACTCTTTATGTGGGAAAGTACAAACGACCATGACAGCACACTAACTGGGACAAGTTGATCCACATTTTAGAAGAGAAAACCACTGCATTCCATCTGAGTGAGTGAAAAACAAATCATATATCATCACGTTCATCACACAGCCTAGGCATAGCATTCAGATTATTTCCGCCTGTCGCGCTCCTCCAGCAGCCAGTTGGCCGAGCAGCCTCCGAAAAGAACAATAACTCTGGGCTCTACGATCGTAAATTGTCTGGCCTTATCAGATTACAGCCAAATGTCCTCAGGTTCGCCGACACAATACTCGGCCTGTTGTACTAATCGCGGTGTCTGATGCCATAAAGTTATCTTTTCTCTGACAAGCTGTGGAGCTTGTCATAACAAAACACAGATAAAATAAAAAAGTAAAGAGAGTGTCACCTGCTGTTTTCTTAGCAAACCACAGGAATCAGAAACTAGACACTTGTTAAAAGAGATGTTCTTTTGACGCACTGGAAGAAGATTGGACCTACAGGTTTACTGATTGTACAGGCAAGATTTATATCTGGTATTAAAACATCTCCTCGATTTGGGCTAGATAGAGCATACAATGTGAAGTAGGACAGATAAATAGGACATGTTTGGAAGCCTTAAAAGGGCTGTAACAAAAAATGCTGGTATTTTATAACATTTCTCATTCATAGGACACAGAAACAATGGAGAAATTCTAGTAATATTCTAGTAAGTCTAATAGTCTTTAGGTTTTTGATGGGGGGCTTCACTTTATCTTTTCCTACAGTTGTGCAGAACCTGTCAACAAGGAGTATAAACTGAATGTAAATTAAATTTAAATGTAAAGCAATTATAAAATTATGTAAGCGTGACTCTACCTGAGTAGAGGCTCTAACTGTGAGTAGGTACCTGTAATTAAAAAGAAAAAATAACACAATGAATCTCTGTCAGTTGATCTCTGATACTCTCACAAATATTTTTAAATTCCGGTTACATATGCAAATAAGACATTATCTAGTTGAAGACACATATATAACCTCTATATCTATTCTTTGGATGATGTTGGTAGATGCATGGTATCACTTTTGTGCATTTTACCGCTCTTAATCTGTTTACAGTAACACGAGAGTTCGTAACACGAACTTCCTCTCTTCGATGAAAAACAGAAGAAGTAATTATTTCCTGCGTGTCAGTCTTGTTTCTGATCAAAACCACAAATATCAGGTTGTGCTCAGGAGGATTTGAAGACGCCATTAGATGCGTATGAATGTAACTTGAATAAACATATCTGTTAAATTTGCCATGTTTTCATTTACAGTGGTTTGTGGGGCCAACATCGTTCTGTATTTTGCTTGAAGTGTATACATCTAAATAATTGTTTAATGAATAAAACAAAATCTCTAAAGATGAATGCCAGAAGTTCACAGCTGGTCAGAGGGACACTTTATCATCCTATTGGGCGTAAATCAAAAGGCTTCGATTCTGAAGGTGCTGGTAACAGTTTGCAGACAAAGGAAGAGTTTTGACAGCTAATTTCCCCGATACGATGTGGTTTTGTTGGTCGCTCCAGGCTGACAAAGTGGGTTTTGTGTCGTGCACAGAATCAAAGCAGCACTACTCACAGCCGTATGTGGGCCCTACAGCCTGTAATTATGCAATCTGGCAGGATTAGGCAGACATGAGAGAGAGGAGGCTGCGGAGGCTCTGATTACTGACAGGCAGCATGCGGCACAATGGGAGAAGAAACCACTAATGATATCGCTCCGGTCTCTCCCCTTTCCAAATCCTTATAGCTCTAATCCCTGGGTACTCCTTGTTCCCTCTGGCTGACCCCACCTACAGCAAACAGGATACTCTGTCAGATCACCTGTACTGTACAAGCACCAGGTCTAAACACTGAGGTCTGTGACTTCCCATAAGACCAAAATCACATTTTCTTTTCTTGGGCCTGCTGTAGACTGGTCGATAACAGTTACTCGAGACACAGCACCTGTTAAAAGACAGTCTCAGTAAAGGTGTGTCTTGCTTATATTACACACACACACACACACACACCTG
>JBBPCX010000035.1:15119913-15139385 GCA_037974365.1 Hydrocynus forskahlii
AAACTAATGAAAACACATGGAATCCACAATCTGCTTCTTATGACCCAATACATTTGTGAAATCGAATAACTCTGGAATATATCTGTGAAACAGTGCTAGCAGGAAATAAGTGTCTACTCGGCAGAAATGTGCCTGGATAGTTATTTCCATTCAGAACAGGCTCCAGTCTCTTTCAGTGGGGAAAGACTGGTGGTCTTTGACAAAAACAGCTAAAATAACTCAAGCACTCAAAAAAATGTTGTCATGGCCACATCCACATAAAGTTTTACCAACAAACTGATTGGCTCCTTTTACTGAAGAGTGGGACTTTCCCCAAAAACAGACTACAGAATGTAACGAGCTTTAATGCATTTTCTGACCAGTGAATGGTCTCCACCTTTTGAATCGCATAATAATTTTGACAGGATTTTAATGAATAAACATATTCTAATTTATATTAATTGTCGCTCACTGAATAAGATAGAGATATTTTGATATTTATGATTATGATATTTATGATTAAAGTTACAGGTATTGTTACAGAAACAAAACACACTACACATTTTTGGTCACTATTTCTTAATATTAAAATTGAAAAAATTCAAAACTCATTGATATAGAATACAAATTAAGCAAGTAATAACTAATAAAGCAACAAACTAAGCACATCATTATGAAATAATTACATTAATCTAAAGTGTTATAAAAAAACACTTAATTAGGGTTAAATGATGACTGTCTGATCACAACAGAGGTCTGAAAATAATCTGAAATAATCCTGCAGTTGTTGTAAATGCTCCAGGGATAGTAAATAGCTGTTTTTGTTAGTGCTGGAACAGCACTTTGGCTGGCAGCGGTGGAAGCTTTCCTAGCAGGGGCCTGCCTTTCAAACGTGTCATTGTATTGTTTCTCACCAGTTGGAACATACCGCATCGTTCCCCTCGGCAGGGCGTCGGGGCGAAGACCAGCTCCAATACAGGTGATGTAAGGATGAGAGAACGCTGCGCGTATGTGGCTAATGCTCCATTTCGCTGATGTAAATGAGCAGTGCTGTGGAGGAGATCGCTGCATACTTTCCTAGGCCTGTGAAAGTGGTATGGCAGGGTGGGTGTACTGTAACTAATTAGGAACACATGAGAGTGGGTCAGAGTGGTCAGAGGACACTGGCCTACATACACCCATACATCTCAATTGCTTACAGAACTGGCGGGACTGACTGCACGCCTAATTCTGAGCTACACACACAGGCCAACGGACTGTAATGAGTAGGCACGTACAACACTGCAGAGCTGTATATTATGCCTGAAAACATTGCAAATCATAAAAATGCAGTTATATGCAGTAACAAGAAAAGAGAAGATGATATATCTATTTTAATAGCTAGTCATATTGCTCATTTTTCACCTTAAAGAGTTGAAAAACATAACCCCAAGCTTTAATAAGTTTCTATGGCAGTATATTGAAGCACCAGTGGCCTTACTGTGCAAGCAAACTGGCTAAACTTTGTCCCCTAGGGGCCACTAAAACTCTGCATGTCTACTGAGGGTAAGCGTAGATATACTGTGAGCAATTAAAACACAATTTGTGACCCAACTCAATGGGTCTGGGTCAAAATAAATGAAACAATGCTGCATTGTTGCAAGCCTGAAGGTTTTCCATACAATTTTGCAGCGTCCCAGACTCTAATTAAAAGGCTAAAGGTACGATATGAGCATTTGGAGAAGCAAAACAGCTTTGCTTCTCTACACTATTGACATATGTAGCCCATTGCTTTTGCCTAAGGACAAAACACAGGAGCCTACTGGCTCTCAACTGAATATGTGAAATGCACCAAGATAAAAAGAAAGAGTCACTTTTCACATGCATTGTGTAAGCAGCTGTCCTCTGTCTAAGTGTGTGTGTGTGTGTGTGTGTGTGTGTGTGTGTATGTGTGCAAAATCGGGCTCTCTCTGCTCTGCTCACACACAGCTCTATTCTCAGGCGTGTGTGTACAGAAAGGCTGCCAGGCTGTGTAAGCAGAGAACAGAGAGGAACTCCACAGCTGTTCGGAGTTTGTCCTGCATCTGCAGCAACTGCCATGCCGGCGAACAAAGCGAGAATGCAATCAAACTGTCGGCCCCCAACGCACTCCTGTCTCCACCTATTTTTCGGCGCAGCGCTGAGGCTCTATCTCGACCCCTCTTATCTCTCTGCATGCGAACATGCTCACAAATTACAGCAGAGGACTCCTACAGGGTCTACCACCAAGCCATTCACAAATCACCCGACGTTATCAGGCACGGCTGTAATAGAAGAGATAACATCCTAACCACAAACCCGGTGCCTAAATCCTGTGGATCGTGAGGCAAAGCACTGAAAACTTCCTTTGACGGCACACCTGAGCAATGGCTCTGCCCCCTCAGCTCTGCTGCACAAAAGAGGTGTGACAGGCCACTGTTCCACATGTAACAGGACACCCCCGGATAAAGAATGGGGCAATACTTTCAGACAAAGCACTGCACCGTGGATACCATGAGTTAACCTTCCCTAGTACAGTTCACTGTGAATGCAGACTAAAAAGGCTTTGTACAGATGGATACTGTACAGACATGCCTGCAGATTAAAACCCAGGAACACTGCAAACAGTGTATTTCAATATAACCTACCATACATACATTACCAAACATCACCAAACATTAGAGACATTTCCAGAATACAAAGATTTAATCATAATAGTACATTTTTCTTAGGACTGATAAGTTCAAGTACGGTATTCAGTGTGGGTGGGTGATATAGTCGAAAAATAATATGGTATTTCTGGGAATTGTCATGATAACGATATTACTTTTTTTCTTTTTAAATTAATTCAACAGGCCATAATAAAGTCGCAACAAAATAAACATAATTTAATATGATAAAGTTGCCAGTAAAACAAAAAACACCTTTTATAAGTGCTTAAACAGTAGCTTAGATTCTGTATTAAATATTGCAGCAAAATGATATAAACCACCACATCGAAAGCACACTGCACACTTTGTAAATACTGTTTCCCTAAACCTTTAGTGCATAAATGTACGTAGGGGTGGATACATAATATAAACATAAGTGTCACAAAAAAAAACTAAGCAAAAATTCTCTTTCAATTCATTAGCTTGAGTAACGGTGGTGGACACAAAAATTCCATTTATCCAATAGAACTGGTTTGGCATTATATCTTTAGCCACACAAAAGTATCTGCTTCAGAAACGATTTCCAGTGTTTGCTTGTTTTGTTGAAAAGTGTGTAACTAGCTGAAGTCTCGGAAATGCCTAAATACCATACTAAACCAATTTATGTCGTTTACATGCGTTAGAAGTCACTGTGATCTCTTCTCTTGGCTCTCTTCATACTGAAAGTGTGTTCATTCTTTAGGTGGCTGAAAGAATTTGATGTATTCCCACCTTTGCTCGTCGCAGGCTTGTAGCAAGTCTTATATTTAACTGTGGTGTGAGCCACATTTGGTCTTTTACGGCCGAAATATTTCCAACTCTACATTCACAGCTGGGCTACTGTTTCTCTCTGCTATCTAAGTTACGTTGTGCAGCAAAACCTAAATTGTACTTTTATTTTTGTTTTTGTAGAAGGTTTAGGTTTCTGGTTTGGAAGGTTAGGTTTAGGGTTAGGACCAAGTTTAATTAAGGTCTGGAGTGAACCGTCAAAATAAAGTTTTCCCATAATAATTTAAAAACACAAGCTGAATGTATACAGACTGTGGGAGAAGGTGAGTTTTTTGTATCAATGCTTGTCACCCATCACTCGTCACAGTGTGTCTGTCAGTGTAGCTGAATTTAATGTCCTAGGCAACGAACCCACCGGGGTGGGTGTGAACGCCTAAAGCTCCCTGCGAGCTCCCACAGAGCAAGTCTGTGTGTGTGTGTGCCTATATTTGTTTCCAGCCATCATGAGCACTCACAGTACTCTCTCTCTTTCTCTCCCACACTTTCTCTCCCTGGTTCTCTCCCCCGCCCGCATGCCGACTGCACTAACACACGACCCATCTCATAAACACAGTTAGCAGGCGTTACTCGGCAGCTCATGTTACCACCTGACAGCAGGATTAAGGGTCTGAGCGCCACTCTGCTCTTCCCCAGCGCTGACGCCCTTTTAAGGCTAGTGTTTGCCTGCTTGCCCGCGCTGCTGGGTGTTCGTGCTAAAGCAGCATCAAACGCTTCCATGTGGCATTGCTCCTTTCCTGAGCCACAACATGTCTTCCCTCCATATCTCAGTCGACTTACAAAACATAGCTAGCATTACAGTGATGTGCATAGGCCTGGGCAATAGAACAGCTAAAGAATGGTAAAGTTACACTTTACCGTTCTGTTCTGTGATAAGCAACCAAAGCCCAAACTTTTCCTCACTGCAATACGTGGTGATGTATACCTTTCATTCGCTAAACATGCTGCTAAACAACGTATTGACTCATAAACAGGGGTAGTTGGGTCAATTTTTTCTTTGGTGAACTGAGTTTGAAGAAATTAGGAGATCATAGATTGCTGAAAAAGTTAATACTGGCCTTGATAGAGAGGTGTCAGGAGATACAGTGCATCACTTGTCGGGCATGTGGCTACAGACAGGTCAGAGTGTCCATGATGACTCCTGTTTACCAACTAAAGCATTTACGAAGGGTGAGTGAGCATCAAAGCTTGACTCTGGAGCAACAAAATAGGCTCTTTTGAATGCTGTTTATGAATTGCCAGGGCTGTGCTGAAAGGATTTGGCATTAACTGTCAATCGCCCACGAGCTTTGCAACCCAATACAAGAAGAGATTAGATGCTGTGTAGTATCAGGGGAGGCTGTGTAATTGTTTTATACAGTGACATAACAGCTTATTGTGCATGCTCTGTCTCAGGTGTGTTTTTTTTTTCCCTGGACGGCTGGAAACATTAGCTGCCTACCGTGGCGGTAAGATGGGGGCTAAGGCAGGCAGACACGCCGGTTCTGCTGGGATCAGGCAAGGATTACCGTCAAATCCCTCCTTTCATGCACTTTCAGCGCACCACTGACTTAACAAGAGAGGAGGTGTCGCCACTGACAGGTAGCTAGTTTGGAGCTGATCTTTCATACAGCGCTGACAGCAAACCAAAGTGGAACACTGCCAGAGAGGGGTTCAGCTTGTACCAGCCAGGAGAGACACACAAACATAGTTATTGTAAACACGGTTGCAGGATTTCCCAAAAAATAGAGTATGTGGCGTTTACAAGAAGACGCCTCAGGGTTAGGTAGGTTTATGGAGTATAACGTGACCTAGCGCAGTCAAACTGACTTCCAGTTTCAACAGCCCACAAGTCTGTCTCTGGAGCATGCTATCAAAACAAAGCTGGTGCGGCAGGACGCTTCACTCAGCATGTTTATTTGACATTGGAGAGTTTGTTTTACAAGCTCCAGCAATGTTGTATAATGCAAAAGTAAGTCCATGTTAACAGTGGAGACAACAGCTCTGGAGGATCCTCTATTCACTGGATTACAATCTGTTTCAAGCACTCAGTACTTCAGTCAAGTACAAACTACCTCTGTGTAGCATGAGCAACATTACGAATGTCTTTAGGTTGGAGCGTTCATTTAGATAAGTAAAGTAGGCTAAGTTAATCAAGTTAATTCATTTCACTCTTTATCCACTGAAAAAATGATGCATGCAGAGCTTACTTACACGCATTGAGAATTTTCACTGCAAGCCTGCTGCCCTGTTCCACAGAACAAACGCTGTACGTGTGAATGGCATGCAAGCTGTAGCAGTCACACTCCTGCATTGCTCATGTCACACAGAGGCAGTATGTGTAAAATAGGCCTAAGACACCGTTTGGAGAACGGAAAATTGGATTCCAAATGTTTTTTTTTTTATGTTTGTGTAAGTTAAATCAGATCTGTTCAGCAGACAAGGATGTGCACTGTACAATCACTTTGGCTCTGAATGTTCCTACTAATGAGATTTGGTTCAGGTTCAGATTAACAACACAGGTGATTAAAGCAATTTCCCAAATTAAAAATTGTGCGATGGTTGAACTTCAACCCAGCTGTAATGAGAACCAAAGGTGCCGTGTTCTAAGTCATATCGCATTTGTAACAAACGGCACGTCTGGATGTTTTTCTTTTGCCTGTTGGCATCTGTCAAGTGAGGGACAAAAGGAGCACTTGGCCATTGGCAAGGCCAGACAGAGAACTTAAAATAGAGGAGGCCGTGACCCATGCAAGCCCTGTCAGGAGTACGAGCGATGGTGTCTGGCCACCTGGCGTAACAGTATGGTTTAAAAACTCTATTCGCATGACTATCCTGCCCTCTCATCTGGCCAGTCAATCCTATTTTACTCGTTCTCTCTCTTTCTCTCTTAGTCTCTCTGTCTTCTTCAGTGGGAAGAGCTGAAAAGAGAAGTGGCTTTGATCTCTTGAGGTCTGCGAGGAGCGCCAGCTTCCTCTGGGCCACTCACAGCTATGCAGTGGAATCTCAGGAGAAGGCGTCCCGCTAGGCGCCTGATTGGTGCGGCTGCGAAAATAATTAGCGGGGCGTGACTCCCTCCCTGGGTGAGTCCTGGGTCATGGCCCCCTTCCCTAGCCCCACAACCCAGCACTAATTAAAGACCTTCATCCTCCTCACCTAGGACAACACAGCAATGAGACAAAGAACAACGGGACTCCATGGAGGGAGAGAGAAAGAGAAAGAGAAAGAGCAAAAGAGAGAGCGAGAGAGCTCTCCACATCTATGTTTAGTTCAACCCATTTTTAATCTGAATCAGAAAACTTCATTGATCCCAAAGGAAATAGCTTATGTTACGACTATAAAAACACACCGAGACACAAAGACAAGAACAATATAAAATATAAAGTCTAAATAAATCCAGAAAAGTCTAAAAACTCTCCAGAAACTGCTCCATACAAAATACAATATGCTATATAAATAGTATATAATTTACAGTTAAGTGAATTACACATTATTGCCCATAATAGAGATGGTAGTAGATCAGTCGTAAGTACTGACAGTCGTAAGTAGTGTAAAGTAGTGATGTTTCACATGTTAAGACTACTGCACATAATAATAAGATGGTGTACATAATGAAATGATTTAGTACCCAGATATTGCACATAATAATTAGATATTGTTCTCAGGCTAAAAGAAAAGTAAGATTTCAAGAGGATACAGTCTCAAATCCAGCAAGAATTGCTATCTTGAAAGTAAAAGATTCAAGACATGGTAGACACCCCACTAAAAGGCTGGAGTGAGCAGAATAATTTGACTGCACCGCAATTTGAGGTGTATTACACATAATGATAGCATTATCCAGTCAAACACCAGCTTCAGAAGGTTTTTGCCTTGACTACTGGTTTTCTCTCCAGTAGTTGACCCAATGACTAATGTGATATCTGCATGGTGCTAAAAGCAGCCAAGCACCTTTCACCGCTTTTAGGGTGTTTTTTGATCAACTGCCAATCGCTTATGTTTCTCATGAAGCGAGGACGAAGAAAAAGAGACACAACAAAGATGATGTCATCCTGTTCCCACCCTGGGATCGGAGGCCTGGTGTGACAAAGTGAGAACAGAGAATCAGCCATTGACAATATGCACAGGCTTACAGAGCTCCAACACACACATGCGATGTCTATAATGGGTGCACACATGCCCATGCTGAGTGAAAAAAGCCATGTCTAAACAATAAGCCAACTATAATGTGTTTCTCCTGGATCTTTCCAACTGTCCCACTCTCTCCACAAACACAAGCAAACCATGTTTGTAAACTGATTCAAAAATAAGCAACACTGCTGCTAGGCTTGTAGTCAAACCCCTGTAAAAGTGTGGAAGGTGTGTTCCTCTTGTCTTTCTTTCATTCTCTGCATGGCTAGCGTTCCCTTTGGCTTCACACTCTAGGGAAATTAAGCAGTAAGAGGGGAGGAGGGAACACAAAACCAAGTGATGTCATGGAAGGAGAGTTAAAGCTACCGGGAGTCTGGCAAGAAAACTACACCAAACCCAAAATCAACACTGTCCAATTATGTGTGTGTGTGTGTGGGGGGGCGGGGTTAGTTGTATTTACAGAAAGGTGGTTGATTTGGATTAGGTTCTGTTTCACACTGTCCAATTAAGTGTGTGTGTGTGTGTGTGTGTGTGTGTGTGTGTGTGTGTGTGTGTGTGTGTGTGTGTGTGTGGGGGGTGGGGGTGGGGGGTGGTTAGTTGTATTTACAGAAAGGTGGTTGATTTGGATTAGGTTCTGTTTCTGGACCCTGGTAGCAACCTGTAGCAGTAGATGACTGTACACCTTCCACTGTATGCTTATTTTGTCTTTCCTTGTATTTCCGTCATTAAAGAGGTGTAGAAAAGGTATCTGCGCCTGTCGCAATATACTGCTTCCCTTTACATTACGCTTGCTCCTCTTGCTCTGTTTCCATATCACTGCCTTTGCTGCTGAAAGTCTCCTGAGCACAAAGCTCGCCGCCTTTATGGATTAGCCTACCATGAACGGCGATAAGACACGTAATTAACTTTGGAACAAGAATGTCGTCTATAAAGAAGAATTGGGAAGATCTACATAACAATGAGAGATGGGGCACAAGAGAATGAAAGCACCCAGTGAAAGGATTGTGCCCTAATCCCTGCTCTCCTGGGCCCTTTCCAACATGTGAGAAAAAGAGAGAGACAGAGAGAAGCTGGAATCCCTGACAGATTGCCATGCTCGTTGTTCTAAATTTTCGGCCCTCCTGGTTCCGTTCGGCTCCCTCATCCTGAGCCAGAACAGCAGCTGCAGGTTTCTCTGTGCTGATGCGTGACTGGGACCACGCAAGATGACCCCAGCTGCCCTCGGCTGCCCGCTCCCCACAGCTCAGCTCTCGCTCCCACCAACGGTACAACAAGGGCCCATACGACACACCGCAGACCAGCTTCACAAACAGCCTTTTCTGCAAGCACAGAGACTGCATTGTACTTGCATGTACTGGTCACATATGGCTGCGGCAAGCTGCATGAAGGGCCATTCCATTCCACTGAAATCAATTAGTATCGCACTGTTAGTGAGATAGTGAGACAAACAAAATTGCAGTGTAACATCCCGTTAATGATGATGGTGTTGACTTATTATTTTTGACTGAAATCATTTTACTGGCCTACTCAAAATGCCTTGTGAGTAAAACACAGCTAGTTCACTTCATTTTCTCAACCTTCTTACCTTTTCTTTGGCTTTTGTATTATTTTTTCCACTGTTAATTAGCAGTGCAGAAGACATAAATTGGGCTACACTGGTGAGATTTAAGACATGTGCAAGAGAAAAACACAAACTTCACTTTATGGCCACTCTGGCACCTCGAGAGGCCGCCTTTCGCCCATACTTTCCTACTGCTGCGGCTGTGGACAACTTTGTTTTTCCCCAAGCTCTCTCCCTTAACCGTTTTTCATTTATACACCATGACACAATGTTCATGAGCTCCAGAGAGGGCTTCTTATGCTGACTCTTTGGCTTTTCCTTAAATGCTTGGAAACAGCGCATAGGCCAAGTGGGGCCTATATGATGACGACTACAAAAAGTAATCAAAATCTCATCTTAAAATTGACTACGTAGTCTCAACCATTGTCCCGTGTAAAAATATCTCAGGCAAATGAGCAAAGGAAACAGTACTTGCCTGTGAAATTTACTGTTGTGTTTTTAGCATTCGTTTGTTCAAATAGAATAAAGAGGAGAATGTCAAACAGACAAATCTTGCAATTCACAAAATCTTGCAATTCACAAAATCCATGCAGAGGACCAATATCATTTCACTCTCATGGACTATCTCTCATTAACGTTTCCAGGTGTCACATAAATATTCACACTATAAGATCAAGTTCTGATCACTTCAAAATATGCTGGAAACAGCTGGGGTATCTGGACCACCTTGCAAAGTGGGTAAACTGTGTAACTGAACAATTCCTGCCTGACGAGAGAATATGATGAGCACCAGAGGCAATTTGTCTCTGAACTAACCCTGATAACCCTGATTTGTGACAGACTGGGGAATTAGGGTTAAAACTGTGCAATGTGCGTCAATCAGTGTGCAGTTTCAAACACTTGTTGAACTCTGGGATGATACTCTGTTCAACATGAGTTTCCCTGACATGCAGCTCAGATATCAAGTCCGTGTAACCCCCCTTCCTTGCTCCACTCCTTTTCTCCTGGTGGAACACTTCATGGAGGCAGCAGAGCTGCTCACTGAACAGAGGGAGGTTCAAAGACTCTCCCAAATCCCTCTCTGATTACCCCATGGCTCGGGTGTCAATAACCGATGTGAGTAAAGGTTAAAGGCATGATCAGTAAAACAAAACACATGACGGCCTCCTCATGCCAAGATGAGCACAGGACGACTATTCAGAGCAGCGCAGGGCAGCTGTCCTGCCAGCTTAACCTCCGAAAGGATGAGAACACACGGACAGCAGCTCCAAAAGGCTGGACAAATCTGCCATTCTGTCTGTGCTGAGAGAGGTCTCTCTTTACAAGAGATTAGAAAGCCAGTGGAACTTCATGACTTTGCTTGACTGAAAAGCTGGTTTATGTGAAAGACAGAAGAACAGCTTTAGTGGGTCAGAAAGACAAGAACACAGTATAAACGAGAGTGAAATACAGTGGCCTCGGCCACCGCAGACAGTTAGACTCTAGAAGTGGTTGAGCATCGCGTGCTGGGGGGGGGGTGTTATTCCTGTGGAGACACACACACACACACACTGTCAGTGGTGTTCATTCCAGTTCTGTTTGCACAGAGAGGCTTTGCTTTCTACAGAGGATTAGAAAGGGGCTTTGAGTGGATCGCTGTATGCCAGATGAGAAACCTCTACCCGGAGGGGTCCCGCAACGCTCTGAAGACCCTCTCTCCCACCAGTCCTCCTGCCTAATAGCCCTCAGGGAACAGGGTTTGAAATATTTGTCTGAACTTATGGCAACTGACAAGAGTTTGCTTGGGGTCAGGCAGCATTTCTTAAATATTTGAGACAGGTTCAAAGTTGCCAAGTTTATTGTAACATGCCCCCCCCCCATTGTTAATGAATTCTGACCTGAATTTACCCCACTTTACTTTCTCTCCCTAATTTTATTACCTTACGTTTTTAGGGTAATGTTCCAGGCTAACTTGATCACTATCATTGGAATATCACTATATATTGGAATATAAGCTTTTATTGAGCTAGGTTGTGGTTCAAACGGAACTGTGTAGGTGCAGTCTCAGAGCTCAAGTTTGCTACTTTCAGGCGTTGATCCTATCATCACAAGATCGCAAGCTCGATTCCCAGTGGTGCTGAAATTTTCTGTGGCTGCGGGTTCTCTCATACTCTTTGAGCAGGATGGTACTTCATCTCCCTCATCACTCAAGAGTGATGCTTTAGCAAGCATGTGGGTCTACAAGCAGGCATAACAGAATTGGCAGTCAGTGCTCTCCTTTAGTGGTAATGCTGTCCAATGTCTTGTCCAAAGGCAGTTCAAAAAGATGGAAACCACTCACAGGAAGCCTATGCTGGTAATGTGAGAGAGTGGGAGTCCTAGAAAATGGGTGAAATATAAGACAACTAAATTGGTTAACTAAACTTCAGGTTTGGTTCAACCATTAATGCCCAATTTAAACTCTAACAGGGAAACACCAAAAAGGGCAGAGGCCATTCTAAAAGAGCTCCATGGCGGCAGGCCCAGCTCTGACTGAGACCACTCACCTACAGCAGTGGCCCGACTGAGAGCCAGCCTTCACACACAGAGAAAACAGCCTCGCTGTTCCTCCTGTCCACTCCCATCCAAAAGCACCCCGCCAAACATGGCATTCAGCCTAAAACACCACTGTGGTCTACTCCAGCCCTCCACCCAGAACAACACTGATGCTGAACTTGGCAGAGGGGGGTGGTGGTTGCTTGATGTGCCCCTTGCCCAAGCCTAGGCCATCCCCATGTGATTGACTACCGTGAGTGATGCATTACTATGTTTTGCCGAGCACAGCAGTTTTCTAAGGCTGACACATGGCAGGCATCGAAATGGGTAGAGCAGGGAGACAGAGCCACTAGTTTCATTACTTAACTTATTATTATTATTTCTCCAAAAACTTGCAGTCAGAGGAGTGCAGCTGTGCACAGACCTTGGGGTGTGGAGTGTGGGGGCACAGAGGGATTTTCCATGCTCTAAGTTGTCCAGGTATGTGTAATTAAATCGCCTGCCTTGTTTGGAAAGCACTGGGAGTTCCACTCATTTTCACCTTTTTTAGGGCTTTATATATTTTTTCTGAAGACTTCTGTGCAGAACTCTCTCCATTCAGCTACTGCAGCCTCGCTTTCCTGAACACAGGATCAAGCTTTTGTTTTGCGAGCAAAAAATAAAGCTATGAAACTAAAGTAAATGTCCTTCAATAGCAACACGTTGTCCCAATTAAGAAGTAAAGCTATATTTGTATGGTTTATTATTTTTTTATTTATTAGCCCTCGGTTGTACATAAACAGTGTGGAGAGCAGCACGTGTTTGTTTGCCACTGTATGGAAAGAGAGATGAAATGCGGCCGAGGCCTGAGAAGGTTACTGATGGAGTCAGGAAGCCAATAAAGCAAGGAAAGAACCGGACCCCTAGAACAAAAAAGATCCGACAGTCAACCCGTGGCCAGTTTATCCTCAAATTTCCTGGCGGCCATACTCCCATGCTCGGCAGCGAGGCTCTCATTAATTGGAGCTGATCTTTAAGAAACATACAAAGAGAACTACTGTACTGCTGCTAAGTCAGTCAGGCACAGGTGGAAGACAGGAAAAACAGCTGTTCACACAAGACTGCAGAGCTCCAAACCCAATTTTAAATAAACCCAAAGAGGGAAAGAAAATTTCCCCCAACACCATTCCTGGGTCTCGCTAGTGGCAACGGACCGTTATACGTGGTGTAGAGGAGAGGCCCTTTTTCTCTCCCAGAATTCACAGTTCTGAGACCGCCAAGCTATTTGTCTTGCAAGCATAAGCTGATCTGAAGCTGTCAAAATCAGTAGGGGGACGATTTTGTTTGGAGAGCGCCGCCGTCTCTGAGGAAGTGGTGACGAGAGGTAGGCTGGAAGCCTTAAGCTCATCCACTCTCGCTTACCTACATCCATCATTTCACCTATTCAGCCAACTCATACACTAGACTGGAAATGTGCACTAATTTTGGAGAAGCCAGAATTCAAGCTGTGTGCAAAAATACAGCATAAAAAGGCTTGAGACTGAGAGGCTTTATGAAAAAATCACGCAGGTATTTCATGATTGCTGTGGTCTGTCAAGTGAAAAATCATTATTTTTAGTGGACAAAGTCCGTTGCTTCAAGAATAAGAAGAACATACATTCAGTCGGGTGGGACCAAACTTGTGACCAAGACTACGTATTCAAGAGTAGTTCATAAGGGATGTTTCTTAGCCTTGATGAAAGAGTTCATTAATGAGCTGTTAAAAATGAGGCAACTCTGAGCACACGGTATCACCCGTGTCCCACCTGTTCGCCTTCATATGAAACACAGGACCTACTCACATCTGCGCACCTGCAATAATAGTCACAGGCACAGCACACTATGGAGCCTATTCTCTATTCAGAGTTCCGCAGATCCACGCCAGGACAACATGTTTAATATTCCAACTCTGCCTGTTTCACCTTGTAAACGGATATCTGCGTTATCACAACAAACAGCTAAACAAAATGTGATACTGTGACAGAATTGGAAACGATCTGCACGGTGTTCATTATGCAGAGTCGTGTGCCCATGCATTTGTGTCTGTGTCTGAATGAACTTCCGGAAAAATGATTTGGAAATGCAAAACTGTTATCCCCTGTTTTTGTTACAAATATCTTTGAAACTTGAACCTCTTATCTCCCTTACAACTCAGAGAAAGAAAGAGAGAAAGAGAGCATACAGAAGTACAAAAGTCCTTAAATAGGCATGCAGAAGAGACAAAACAAGAACGGCAAAAGACTGTGAGTGCAAGCAAGCCTCACACTATGTGTACGCATCAGAAAACGAAAAAAGACGCCAAGCAGCAATCAAACACTATAAAACTGGAACTGATTGAGACACACTAACAGGGTTATACACAAAGTTTGACCAATATTGGCTTTGCAGTGGGTAGAGATGTGAAAAGAACCTTATGTTCAAGTATAAGATTAGATACATTCAGAGGCATTTAAGTGCTAAAATAGCCTCTGACAGGCTTCCTAAAGCAGCATTAAAGGGGACATATTATACCTCTTTTTAAACAAGTTATAAGTGGTCTATGGGCTACAAAACATGTTCATGAAGTTCTTTGCACAAAATCCCTCTCACATAAAGACATCTTACCAGCTCTATTCTTGACAGTTTCAGTCTCTTTCAAAATGAGCTGTTTAAGGGCTCTGTCACTTTTACGCAAATAAGCTGTGGCTGGCCACGCCCCACCCATCCCATGTTTACACTGCGCGTTTAACACACGTGAAAATGGCAGAAAACAGAGGCGCTATCCAGCCCGAAGTGTAGGGATCTGTGTTGTTCTTTGCAGCCAACAACACAACACCTCATGAGTGACTTGCCTGTGCCTGTAGCTGTAGCGCTCAGTATATTATGCACGTGCTCGTAAAACCAGCAGACAAAAATGGCGGATCTTCAACTAGTGGGTGGGGGCTCGACAAGTGAGGGGTGGTTCTATGCAAATTTCCTCATCCTGGTGTCAGGATAAGAGGGTTTTCCAAACGGCTCATAGAAGTATATGATTCCTGACACCAAAATCTTTCAGTTGACTCACAGAAAATGGATGGATGGGTTTTTTTGCGTTCGGAGTGTTTATAGGAGCAGTAGAGACCCAAATGGAAATACAGAAGGATGCAAAAAGTGAGTTTTGCATAATATGTCACCTTTAAGTCAATGCTTATGGTTTGGAGATGTTACTGATGCGAGTCCAGCACGAACCTGGAGGCTGGAGAGCATAAAAGCAGGGATCGTTCCCCCTCCTGGGAACCTCTGCCTTTGTATACCTGCGCGTGCCGTCTGCACGCATGGCAGGCATCCATACCGCATCTGTCAATCTCTGCAATGTGCAGCCCCAGGGACCTCCAACAATGCCGGGGCCAAACTGACTCCACTTTTATCAGCAAAGAGCTTGAGTTCTCCAACAAGATCACAAGGTCTAATGAGGGAAGAAACCTGGCCTCGGTCTCTGAGCGGATTTGGTGCCTGAATCTGTCATTGAATTTTTCAGGCCAGTGTTCGTTAGCAGTGCAGCTGCTCTAAAACAGAGAGCTGCCAAGAACTACAAACTGAACACCAAGCATAAAAGCGATGGCCAACTTGACATTTCGGACAAACGTTGCAGAGATCTTTAGCACTAGTTGACCTCAAACAAAACCTCTAATTAAAGAAAAGAGAGGAAATCCGCAGAAGTTGTCGCCACGGAAGTTGCAGGTTCAAGTGGTGACTGAGAAGCATCTCTGGATCTGAACAAATGAGGTTTGATGTGATTTGTTTTGGCCAATTCCCTAATCTGAGCGATACATGCTAAAATCTGTCAGGCGCTGCAACCTGTGTGGAACAAGGTATGTGCTCCCATGTGTCTTTCTGCTATTAATACTGCAGCCAATTGAAGGAGAACCTGCCCAGCTGCCCGTTTTCCATCAACACCTCTAAAAATAGCGCTCAATAATGGCTGAATGGCTCTCATTGTTGTAGCTCAAAAACACAGCTTGCCTCGTCAAACCCGTGCACCTGAATAGCTCACCTGTATTGTTTCATTCATTGAATCCTCTACTGTGACACCTCTGATATCTAACGTTTGTACAGTCTAACAATCTTTAATACAAAGAGATGTGCCAGTCAGTTTTTTTGCCCAGGTTACAGTTGTTTAATACTGACCAACTGTCAATCTGGTGTTTGCATTTACACAAGTGGAGGCTTCTATAAGACTACAGGTGAAACAATGTTTCACCAAGAAAAATAATACAAAAAATCTTCATAACTATTACTTTTTTATTGGTGTGAAACAAAAAAATGCTCACAAAAATAAGGTTGCTCTCCTAATTTCAGCTCCTTAATAGCGTTACAGTTGTATATGGCTCTGGTCAAAAACGTGAAACTGCGCCATCCCCAACCTTGGAGAAACATATTTCACTAGCGTTCCCATTCATTTCAATGTAAATCTCCTCAGACCCCGGTGGCTGGTGGATTTTCGAGCTTTCAGTGGACTCTAATGGTAAATAAGTCCCACCCATGAAACAAGTGACTGCCTGCTGTGATAGGGTAGTTCTCCACTTCAAAATGACTGACATAACACTGTGGCCAATCACCGCCTTTGGAATAATTTTTCACTTCGTTCTATTTTATGTACTGAGCACTGACCTTGAATGTGAGACTGAAGCTTCATACATAACAAAACATGTAACATATTATTTACTAGTATTTATTAATATTATTTATTTTTATTTCATATTTTATTATTAATCTACGAGTGCACAGAAGGAAGGGCATTAGCTTGTTAGCTTGACCGCTTGCTAGCGATCCCAATCACCACCCAGCCAAGCTGGGCACTGAAAGCTAGTTAGCTACATTTTGCATATTACTCCCATAGCCACTTGCTAACTCCTGTGCAAGATGGATCCAGTCACCAGTTTTTTGGGAGATGAAAGGATTAACATCATTGATCGCATCTTACAGGATTCTTTCCAGTCCCTTTCATATGAGGAAAAATTACGTGTAAAGGCAGAGGGGAGACCAAGACCTCCCGTTAAAATCACCCAAGTTGTGAGTCATGCAGCCAGCAAGGTAAGGAGAAACTTCACTTCTTCCAAGTATGACAAGGTCAACTGGCTGACAAGGAGTTTGCTCGGGAATCAGCTTTATTGCTGGCCTTGTGTCATGTTCAGCACAGCTACTGTAGGTGATGGTTGTTCGAAGTTTGCCAGGGATGTAGTCAATGTGATCCTGTGTCTCATACATAAAACTTCACTGCCAATATTATCAATGTAGCCTGATGAATGAAAATCAAGCTGCCCAGGGTGCATGGCAAGGTACTGAGTTTGTTTGACCAGGAGGCACCACTGATTTACACATATGGTACAGCTGCACAGTGCACACTTTAATTACATTAGTAAACGGTATCCAATTTAAGTAAGACATGCTAGCGTGTTAATCTAAATTACTTGATCACTTCACCTGGTGAAATACAAACTGATACTTAGTTTTACTGTACGGAAACTCTACTCTCTTTGTCAACTTTTAACAGGCTGCTACTCTTACTTAAATGTGTGTAATGGAGCTTAAATCAGGCCAGAATTTCAAACGGAGTCTGAATCTGAGCAGAGGTCAAGAAAGATCTTTTCTGCCCAATTTCACTCAAAGTACTAAATAAAGCCTGAAACAAGTGCACCAATATCCAGTGATGAAAACAAAGCATCATATATATATATATATGAAACCAAATAATCACATCAAATTCTGCTTAAAATGTATTCACAAAGGAGTGCTTTCTAAACAACATCCCAAACATAGTCTAGATAAGCTTTTCCCACGTTGTGCTGTTCTCTGTGCGTTGCTGATGGCCTATAGTGTGACGTTAAATGCAAACATCTCTTTGGCTGCACTAAACTGTTCTCTCCTGAATCGATTCACCATTTTATTTCCTGTTTCTCACAAGTTTGATCCTTGTGGACCCCAGCGATAAATTCCGTCAACATGAGAGTCTAACTCCAGCTGATTACAAACTTTTTGCTAATTACAAAAGCTGATTACAAAAGGTGAATGAAACTGGGTGGAAAAATAAAAGTAAGCAGAAACACTAAAGTAGGAGGAAATGCAGAGACAAATCTGAACTTTGAGAGCCTGAATGTGAAATTAAACCTCAGCCTGATCATGACACACGACAGAAATGATGTATGAGCTGTCAGGTCTCATCCGGTTCTATTTCAGGTTCTTGTGTGTAACAGCCACACATTCAAACATGTGGCTAGTTCAACTGTTTATTGACGAAAAATATAAAGCTTAACAATTCAGCCCATTTTTAAGTAAGTTAGGTCCACTCAATAACAGCAGCATAAATCAAGCACAATGGGCTAGAATAAGATCAGATTTAATACAGATTCATGATGCCTTGTTTGACTCTGAAATAATGCTTTGTTCAGCATGTGATAGACACTGAATATATTAAATATACACATTACACAAAAATGTGTAATAATTATATATATTGCATAAATATAAAAGCACATAAATATACATATCCAAGAAAAGAATGAGTTGTGCTTGAACAACACTTAAAACATTTAACAGTAGCAAAAAAGATAACGATGACGACACTTTAAGATATATTCACATGTTGCAAGACACCTCAACATTTAGTTTTTCTGAGCTCTAAAAATGAGTTGGAAGATAAATATTATTGTATTATCCACCCTTTCTTACAAGCAAATATCTCTATTTGTGGGTGTAAATCCCATTTCCAGGAAGTCCTGCAAACCATTTGCACTCAATCAAGGAGTTAACAGCAGACCAGCTTCACTGGGACTGAACCCAAGTGATCTAATCTGCATTATGCAAATAAAGAAATAAGGCAATGATCACTTCAGAGTCACGCACAAGCTTAAGTCACGCAGACACACACACACACACACACAGAGATACACACAGAAGCCGGAGAGTATGCAAAGCTCTGACGTCATGCACTAAACCAGGTGCACCCATGAATGCCTTTTCTTGGGCACAGTAAAAGCGAAGCACATGTGAAATGCATTTGAGATCCATCATCAAATCCAAGGCCGTGGACAGACAGACAAACTGAGTCGAACCTCATCTGTATTTCCTCCCTCTTCAACTCCCAGTCTGAATGGCACTCCATGTCAAAAGTGTTTTAAGGGAAGTACTCAGTATTGTGTTACAAACACAGCCAGAGTGAGAAGAGCTGGAATGGAGAACAAAGGCTCCATATTCCTCTCAAGATATGAGAGCAAAAAAAAAAAAACGTCAGGAGGCATTTTTGCGGAGGGCGGGAAAAAATGTTTTTTGGTACAAAGCCATGCCACACTCGTGACTGAGAGGTGTTTTGGACGAAGCGTGAAGTAGTCTGTGTGATGGCGGAACGGCGAGTCTTGCTCTGGGCTGTGGAGCCTGGGCAGATCCTCTCTCTGACAGCTCCTATAAACAGCCTCTGCGGCTGGGAGTCTCTCTAAAGCTGCCCATTATCACCAGGGCTCTGCACAAACACGAGGCTTCGTTTAAACCTCTTTACGCTTGCACAGTAGTCCTGCTGCAACACACACCTGCAGCGGCTTTCACAGCCAACACGACCACGAGACGGGCAGAAAACACAAACATCTGGATTGCTACTTGTCCATCATTCGCATTTGGGGATGAATGCCAACCCCGGAGCTAACGATCCACATCTGGAGATCATACAGGTTCTAGTGGGAACTCTGAAACAGAGTGATGTACATGTATCAATTATGGCATAATACACACATACACACACACATGTATATATATATATATATATATATATATATATATATATATATATACACACACACACACACACAGCT
>JBBPCX010000035.1:15139985-15156647 GCA_037974365.1 Hydrocynus forskahlii
CTGAAACAGAGGGAGGTATATGTATCAAGTATGGCATACGACACACATACACACACACATGTATATATATATATATATATATATATATATATATATATACACACACACACACACACAGCTGACTCCTATTTCCTGAGATTCAAAAGCAGATGTAGCAATGGTGTGAACTTTAACACTGGAATTCTTGGAATTCCTTCAGGTTCTCTCTTACTCTTGAAGTCAACAGAAACAAGCTCTTCTTTCCAGACCCACAATGCCGGGACAATAAATGACAAGTAACTTGGAATCCCTTTCGTGTTTATGATGGGTCATGCAGTGGCAAGTTCATTGTCTAATAGCTCAGGAATGCTAATTAAACGCAACAGCATAAAAAATCTCCTGCACGCTCGGTACGTTATAGAGGGAGAACATATGCAAACCAGTGCCGCAACCTCGCACAATGCCCTGTGTTGTTTTGCTCTCGCTTTAGTCTCTGTGTTCTCTTTTTAGCCTCACTGAATAAAAGTGCCAAGTTTTTACAATCTAAATCAGTGCAATTGAAAGGATTTCCCCCTCCGCAGTGGCTCTCTTTCTGTGATATCCTGAGTGATCCTTGGCCCGCTCTGGCAGAGGAACCTTGTTTAACTTTGCTTGTCTTTCTCTCCGATGCCTGACATAACACAGACCAACAGTGTGTCTTTGTGTAGATACGCTGACCGCCAGAGGACCGAGCAGACAGTCCCTCCCACCCAGCGACACACACTTTTCTCACCACAAAACAGAAGGGTGAAAGAAGGGAAACAATAAGGAAATACAGTCTGTCACTATAAGAATAGAGTTCAGTGAAAAATCTGATTTACACAGTTTCCCTTTTACCCCAAAAGTAGTCTGTCTGTGTATTCTTTCCTTTCTTTATGCTAAATATTTAAACACATTAAATGACCTCTGTATATCATAATGGGCAATAGAAATAAACTTGACTTGACTTGATGTATGTCAAAACATATGTAACTTCTTTAGGTTTACACTGGCGCTAAAAGGCTGATATAGTTCACAAAAAATGGAAGACCTTTGGCACTATAAAGTCACGGTATATTTGCCTCAAACCATGTTGAGTTGCTAAATAGTCTCGTCTGTAACCTTTCTCTATAAAAATGAACATTGCATATCTAATAAACAGTTGCAGCAGCTATCTTGTTCGTACAGTTTAAGCAGTGGCCTGTGATCAGGAGATCATAGAGATGCCACAGCCATCTGTGTCTAGGAGTAAAACAGAACAAACCTCACTCAGTCTGGGTATAACAGTCCTCCCTCTTCCACTTGGCATGATGCTGGTCAGTTTAGCAGTCTGAATTGGTGGTTAATGTCCTCCTCCAAGCATAATGAACTGTCCATTGTCACAGTGGTAGCACTTCATTTGACTAGGAGGAAGCACATGCTAGCCTTCACCCTCCTAGTGATGTGGTATCACATGATTGGGGAAGTTTAAGCTTGAGTTTGGAACTGGACTAGACTAAGATAGAAAATGTTGGGAAAAAAGGGTGATTGTAGCTGACATATAGTACCATGCCAGTCTTAGACACCTGAGAAAATTACACTTTAAATGTTTTTAGCTGAGCAGTTTATGCTTTTAAAACCTAATATTAAAATATACACAAATAGTTTTAATACAGTAAACAGACATTGTATGTCTCTGTGTTTGCTGAATAATTCCCAGACCTCTCCTCGTGGAAGCCCAGATTTATACAGTAGTTCTCATAAACTACCTCAACTACTTGGTTCAGTTCAACCGATACTTCACTGGATCAAATAAGGAGCTTTTGATGGAGTTTCACAAATCCAGGCGAAGGCTCTAATGTATGCCGGCAGAAATTCCCTCACTGCTCAGATAAATGGCTTTAAACAGTTTACATAGGAGCCTAAGACTTTTGCACCACATTGTACAAAGAACAGATTTTAGTTTTTGTTTTTATCATATAGCAATGTTATTAGTATAGCAGTATAGCACTGATATGTTTTGTTAAAGCCCACTCTCAACAACTTATATAATGAAGTCTACAGTACATTTCAGAACAAAACCCTTCAAATGGCATTTTCACTGTTCTTTTAGTGGAAGTCCAAAGAATTCCTTAACGACCCCGGATTTGGAATCTATTCTGGCTCCCAACACACCTGGCCTTGGGGGATCATTTGCTGATTCTCTCTCTCAGGGAGTTTGGCAAGCCAAAATAGAACAAAATGCAGACAGACTGGGGGGTCTTCAATGGCTTGTTTGGGATCCTCTGGCCTTTGGCTTTTAAATTCCATGACAGATCTAAAGAGCATAAGAGCTCTGCCAACGCTTAAAAATTGACATATCACCAACGCTGTATTAACTGGCTTTGTGGTGATCAATATGAGAGATGTGACCAAAAGAGGAGTAGGGAAAATATATCAATAATGTTGAGGAAACCGCTCTGTAAATGGATCAATGCATGGATCAATAGGTCTTAGTCTCTGGACACAACTCTTTTTTATCTGCCCTCTATCTGCTCCCATTTTAGCTGAATGTGGCAGAGCTGTATTTCTTTCTGGGAAATCTAGCCAATTACCAAACAGTAATGTAACTGCAACATATTTAGTGTATCATCAACCAAATGCCCTGTAGGTAATAATTTGACAAATCAGATATCGTTATTGGATTAACCCCATTTCCTCACTAGCGGGAACAGCGTCACATCCACGTTTTGTCGTTGTGGATGTCCAAAGTCAACGTTACTGTCCTTACTGTAACTGACCAGGACAAATGCATTAAACGCATCTCATACAGTGGCCAGCAAGGTTTTTCTAAACATTTCTCCTGACCTGTATATGTTTCCAGTCTGCACGTAAGCCACACTGACAGAACACCAGCATTAGCCCAATCTGATTATGCATCCCAGTGCTCGCAAAAATTAGATTTCAGTCCCTCTCTGCTCTCCGCTCTTCCTCCATCACTCTACTCACCACTCTGCCTCTCTCCCTCCCTCTGTACCTCTAATAGCAGGAAGTCAGGGTTCCTCGGCTCTCTCAGAGTGTGAGACCTTCCAGGCAAACATCACATCAGCCAGCAGCTTGAAGTAATTCATCCTCCCCTTCTCTCGCTCCCTCCCCTCCTCCTATTAGCCTAAAGACACTGGATATCTTCCCCTGACTGCAGGCATATTAATTGCAATTATAAGAGAAAAGGGAGAGCCCAGAGGAGAAGGGAGGTTTACCGAAAGTGGAACAAGATGACCCTCTTCACCACTGCTTAGCGGTGAATCCATTCACCTTTACACTGCAGACTCATTAGAGCCACTTGCTTGTTTCTGATGAGTCTGAATAGGGCGTACTCTATTTGTTGTGTAAAACTGGAGGGTCCAACTAGACATGTGCCGATATTCAACAGTGAGGTATACTGCAATATTATCACATACAATATTGTTATTCTGGTGCCTCCATCACTGCATTACAGCCAAACAAGTTGCCTTTTCCCCACAGAGTTTTTTAGAAATGTAGAGTAGTTCTGGTTTCACATAGTCTAAATACGCAGCCACAGTGTGATCTCATGCTTTACCTGATGTTTGTACAGCTGTTTTGGTGTGTTATTGGTCTGAGCACCTTCACAGCCCTCAGTAAAAGTTGCAGTGCCTTCATATTTAATGTACTGGTTATCAACCACCCAGCCCGAAAAACACCAAAAACATGATGTCCAATAGAGCTGTTAAAAAACAGAATTCCAGAAATGAATAAGCCTGTGCAAGACAGAAATTCCCAACACTAATCATCAACACATTACTACAAATAAAAAAATGTCATTCCGAACATTATAAGTATGTGAAGTATATAACAGTTATAAACATAACAAGTAACAACTGAACTGGATGCAAATATTTATTTTTTTTAATATTTGGATTCTTTCAGCTTCATTGGAAGGTTCGTATTAACAATGTTTAACTCTCCAAGTCAAGATGGTCCTAGGCAATAACATCCTGATGACATTACTAGGAGTTAAAATTTCACCAGTTTTAAACTTCAGATAAAAAATGTAAGTTTAATTCAGTATGTGCAAAACCAGAAATATTTTCAAAAACAAAATAAATTTTTGCAGCCTTTCTTGTTCCATTCAGCAGCAGCATCTTTCAGCACATCACCCAGCTTTCACCCATATGACCTTCATAAATATGTCATGCCTTTCCTATGTCTGTTTCTTCATTTGTCTTTTACACCTTGTTTGTACAGAAATATGGTCTGTTTGAAATTTCATTCCATGGCGCATTTAACCTTGATCTGAACCCTCGAGCACGTTCAACATGGATCATTAATTTTCATGTAAATTTATGTACACTTATGACCCAAGTACATTCAACATCGATCGGAAACCGGTGACTCAAGCACATTTAACAAAGATCGGCATGCTTTGGCACTAGTACATGTAATAATGATGGGAATCCCTTGGCTTGAGCATGTGTAACTTCAGTCCGAATCTTGTGGCTTCAGCACATTTAGCCTTGACTGGATGCCCTTGCCTCAAGCATATTTAACACTAATCTGAATCTCTAATTTAAAATAAATGGAGAGTTCCTATGAAGACAGAATAGGCTAAATTGCCTGAAAAATATATGGTTCACTGTACACACTCCATGAGCCACAACATAGACTTACGAACCACAAAAGCATTTTTATTACTGTGTCATTCCTAGCTCTCAAGAATATCATCAGGAAATTATTGCATAAGACCATCTTTTTACTTGGAGATTTAAACACTGTTAATACAAACCTTCAAATAAAGCTGTAAGATTCCACATATTTTTTTTAAATCTACCACAAACATTCAAATGACCAGTTGTGAGCTATAACCTAATGACACTCCGATGACGCCTTCAAAACATTAACATTTTCAACCAAAAGTACCCTGAGTACACTTCCACTAATGACAATGAGGTTTATGAGACATGTCCCATTGGTCTGTACATAAATGTCTATCATGCCAGTGTCAAAGATACGATATGAGCATGATATTATAATGAGAGCTGTAATCTCTTCTATGGTGGCACCATTGTCTCATTTGGCAACCTGACAACCTTCTTTTAAAAGATTCCAGATGACAGCGTCTCACTTGCTGTCACATACAAAACAATAAACCAGTTTGCACAGGCATACATATGTTCTGGGAACACTAAGCTATCAGCAGTTTTTTGGTGAAGTATCGCAGCTGTGTCTTTTGATGCCGCGGGCGTCTGCTTGTCCTCTTTCATTTTAATGAAGACTACAGGATGCGGCTCTCTCTCCAGCACAATGTTTCTTTCAACACAAAGGGCAAAGAGCAGCACACGGCTTATGATAACAGTATACCCAACAAAGATTGCCACAAAATAAATGGAAACAAAATACAACAGAAATGACAAATGAAGAAAATTGGGTTTTTTTTCATTACTGTGGTCAGGAACTGTCAAAGTCACATTATCTTAAAGTGTAGATTTGTGACATCACTGATATGTCTGGTATGTTCACTGATAAACTCTTTATATAAACACATCCAATGAGGCCTGCAACTAATTTCAAACAAAATCTGTGTTGAGCTGAAAGCAAAACTTAGGGTGTTTCCAGTCAATACATGTTTCAGTTTTCTAAGTGAAAATAGCACATCTTCTCTATATGGAACACTTTTGCACATTTTAATGCACAATTAATGTCTATTTGCTGAATTTAACACATTGGATATTTGTTTGTTAAAAGGTATGGCACAGTTTATATTTAAAGTTCATTTTTTTCCAGTATGTAAAACAGGAAGTAAACATAAACTGTGAACTAAAATGTGAAGAAAAATGCTACATTTAAGGTTGTTTCCTGTAGAGGATGTATACTTTTTCACAAAATAAACAAAATATGTATGAACTGAGGGAGTTCAAGTTTTTGCAAACAACTGTTTTAATAGATCTACCAGCTGAATCTCAGTCCCGGTTTACAAATGTCCAGCGGTGCTCTGGAACCTACGAACAGTCCAGTGACGCCTTCAAAAAGCTCAGCCCAGAACTATCCAAAACACCTACAACCAGCAATATACGGTACATACAGGTCTACTCTGTACCAGTGTCACACTTACCATACACACTTTAGATTCTAAAACAAACCAAGAGTGCTGCAAAAAGGAAGTTATTAAAATATATGACACATTAAAGACATTTTTTCTTTTTAGGTCTTTAAGGCGTTTTTATTATGTTTAACACATTCACTGTAAAACTGCCATTAATGAATTAACTCATGAGTTTATTAAAAAATCTCTTGGGGCAAAAACTGTAAATCTACTGTTAACGAACATGCTTATTTCCAAGCTATTAATTAGACTGGAAATGCCTATCAACGTCTGCCGGCTAGGTTTCAGGAAAAGTGGCAAAGCCGTCCGAGCATGGCCAAACACAGTTTCTGGTAGAAGAGAATTAATATAATACCCAGTGTGTCCATTAGGCAGGAAAATAAATAAAACCTTGCTATCAAAAACACAGTGAAAACGCCAAGCGCTTGAGGAACCAGCCAAGTCACCCAACTGTTTATATTATCTAAATGAGAGGGCAGCAGGGAGGCTTATCTAAATAAACACGCTCACAGGATCCATAATTTCAGAGTCTATCTGAAGCCCTCTCATCTCCAATTTTTCCACCCTTTTTACTCCCATGGATGGACAAGATGACATGGAGTAAAAAGCCTCTCCATGCATTTTGTGATTCCCACTTCTTGTTCACTGAATGAAGCAGTAATTTCATGTTGAAATTGCAAATTTTGAGCTTCAAAATTCAACCCACTTAACATTTGTGTTTGTAAACAGAAATGAAGATATTTTATCTTAATTTGACGATATTTGATGACAAGAAAACAACATCCTTTGTTGTTTCTTGACATTAAAACAAACAGTAAAAAAATCTGAACAAAGATAAAGAATATAAAGAATATAAGAATATCTATGACTAATTCTGGATGTAAGCAACTATCTTCCTAATTACATATCCACATTAATTAGTACAGCAAAGCGACAGATATTTTCTGTCTAAGGGTTTAATCAGGCAGATGGATGAGGACTTCTGAAACCGGGCACAAGCTGAGACCTGTGTGCTGAAAATCACAAGAGGACGATCGCGTTTCAGGGAGGAAGCTGTCACGTGCCTTTGTTTGGGTGTGAGAAGGGCCATCGTATGCACAGGTGTGTGTGTGTGTGTGTGTGTGTGTGTGTGTGTGTGTGTGTGTGTGTGTCTGTGTGTGTGGGAGCAGGGCGGAAGCTGTGAGGAACAGTCTGTGATGTGCAGTAAGGCCTCACACTCTGTCACACATGGACATACCTGGACAGACAGAAACCTGACACTGCCCACAATAGAGAGAGACAGAGAGAGAGAGAAACTGTGAGAGACAAGGAACAAGAGAGAGAATGAGATGGAAAGAGCTAGAAACATAAA
This sequence comes from Hydrocynus forskahlii, assembly GCA_037974365.1. Lineage (NCBI taxonomy): Eukaryota > Metazoa > Chordata > Actinopteri > Characiformes > Alestidae > Hydrocynus > Hydrocynus forskahlii. The sequence continues at coordinate 15,147,413 of JBBPCX010000035.1, forward strand.
AGTAGTGGAAAGAATAAGGAATGAGAGAGAGAGAAAGAGAGAGAGAGAGAGAAAGAGAGAAAGAGAGCAAGAAAGAAAAATCAAGAGAGAAATAGTGAGAGAGAAAGGGAACAAGAAAGAAGGGGAAGAAAGAAAGAAAGAAAGGAAGAAAGAAAGAAGGAGAGAGAGGAAACAAGTGAGAGAATGAGATGGAAAGAGCTAGAAAGAGAGAAGTAGTGAGAAAGAGAAAGAATGTAAAAGAGACAAAGAGAGAATGAGAAAGAGAGAGATGTACTGAGAGAGAAAGTGAACAAGATAGGGAATGAAAGAGAGAGAGACGAAGAAAAGGGAAGGAGGGAGGGAAAGTAAGAGAGATGAAAAGAGAAAAAGCCAGAGAGAGGAGTAGTGAGAGAATGGGCAAAAGAAAGACAGTGAGTGAGGGGAAAGTGATAGTAAGTGAGAAATGGGAGTAAGAGAAGGGTGGAAAGTCAGAGTTAAAAAGAGGGAGACGAGAGAGAGAGAGAGCGAGAGAGAGAGAAAGAGAATGGCCTCAGGCTGCTGTTATAGTAAAGTAAAAAGTAAAGCCAGCGGCGGGTCCCTTACTGCCTTTTTTCTGTACCCACTTTATATACAATTCATTGTGTGTGTGTGTGTGTGTGTGTGTGTGTGTGTGTGTGTGTGTGTGTGTGCATCTTATATATCTCCAACCTCCTGTCCCCATCCTCCAGAGAGCAACACCACACCATCCGCCACAAACTAATGCAGACCTACGTCACAGAGCACAAACAAAGCATTTATAATACATGCCTCATCTGATATTCCCCTAATGGAGGCCTCTGCTGCTACGTTTCCATTGCACACAGCGCTACTCCAGCCTGTCTATTACTGGAACAGAAAGTGAGACAGTGAGCTAATCTTCAGAACATTCGCAGAGAACACTGCCCTAACAAACAATTCACAAGGACATACGGGCCCACTGAGTTGAAGCATCGCTCTTCCACAGAGATCCTTTAGACTCCGAACAGTTCCTGTATCAGTGATTCATGAGATCCTCCTGATGACACACCAGTTTCATCTCTTTCAATGGCACATAAAAGAGGTACTTGAAGTTGACAGTGCACATTAATTTGTAAAAGATATTGTTTGTGTAAGAGAAGCCTTGATGTTCCAAATTTCTGTCTGTAAGAGACCCATATCTCATTAGTGTAGACAGACCTTCACTCTGAAAATATCTGCATTTTTGCTACGGTTAACATGCTGCCCATATAGGACAAGGAAAACAATGATAAACGGCTTCAAAAACATGCTGGCAAAATCAGTGAATCACATCACATATCAGGTCAATTTGCATATTCATGGATGGTTCTCTTTTTTGTCAAGGTGCCTTCCTTCAATAACCTGTTTTGAGCAGAACAAGTGATGCATTAACATCCCAAATAAGAAAATACAAACCAGAGAACAAAACATGCTTATGTCAGAAAATTGGAAGCCAATTCCTGGTCTGGTACTCCCTGCTATAGGTTTAATAAATCATTTTTACTGCCTTGTGAAAATAATAACAATATAGCAATGTATTTGAATTAGTCCACAAGCTACTGTTAGGGTCTGTAATTTGTTCTGGATTGCTGTATTGCCTGGATTACATTGTCTTTTAAACTATTTTGATGAATCTGTGACTTCAATATCATATTAGCCCATTTCATGGTTTGGCTGGAAGGTGTTCTGTATATTAAAGGTGACAAAGCGGTTTTACTTGTTTACCTACTGGTGTTACTGAAGATCCTACCTACAGAAACTGCAAGTAAACTTTCTTTGGAGTCGAAGTCCCACCCTCTAGTTAAATCGTGCCCCATCAGGTCACACCACCAATACTGGGAGGGTGCTTGTGTTTCCTCTGAGTCATGGGGCATCACTACACCTCATGCAACTGCTGCTAATGTAACGCCGCTGGAGGAAAACACCTTCTTACTGTCATTTCTGTTCCATCAGTTGGCATGTTGGCTAGCATCGCCCTGAGTGAAAGGGGGGGGTGTGAGGGCGTGAGGTCAGTTATTTTCTTGGACTCGTAACCACAGATGGCAGATTAATTTTTTATTTACAGAAATTTTAAGTAAACTTTATATTGTCTTTGTCCCTTTTTGGTATGAAAATGCATCATCACTGATGCATGAATATATTCTATATAGTAATCGATTACCAAAAGCAGTCTCAATTCCTCAGTTCAGCTGCATATATCGGACATATGCAGACCAGAACTAAAGGGTGGTTCAACTCTGGCTTGGAAAAATTCTGAGTAAATCAGATCTGTGTCATATTTAGGTAATAAAACCGTCAGTCCGACCCAGTAACATGCATGTAGCCTCAGACTTTGAGCTAATATTTTGAAGGTTTGCTCTTCTTAGCAAGCAGTTCATAAAAAGCTGGAGATAAACAGATGCAGATGGAAGTGACGCGCGCAGCCTGTCCGAGATGAAACAGCGCTTGGACGGGTTCAAGAGGCGCTTCTGCTTCGCGCTCAAACGTTTCCCTCCAGATATCAAAGGCCGAGGCGTCATAAATCTCCCACACCTCGCCGTTCACATGGCGGGAGGCAGCCACGTTCAGTCTGCGGCGTGTGTGTCACACACTCGCTCAGAGACAATAACTCAAGCCGTGTGTGATGGGAAAGAGAGGGAGGGGTGGGGGCTCAGGCTTGTTTTCCTCTTTCATCTACTCGGTCTGAGCTGGGAAATCATCACTAGATGTGCTGCTTGCATATTTACACTCATTTATGAAGTCTTCCCAAAGCGGCACCACATCAACGGCACACTCACAGCAGCAAAGTCACCATCTCTGGTTTTCCTCTGAAGATCACATAGGGAGATTTCTGTAATGTTTAAATGTCTTTCTCAGCACATCCTTCACCACAGATTGGTCCTATTGCTGCCAACAAGTTTGTTTTTTTCTGCATTACCAGTTAAAAGTTTTCCTCCATCTAAGGGTTTTCCCTATTTTTGTTATTTTCACACTTCAGAATAGTGAATTACAGTGATGCAAAAGGTGTTTCCATATTCTACTTTAGATTTTTCACCCCTTGCCTTGATGCAGATTTACTCTTCTATCAAGCAGCTTCATCAGAGGCCACCTAAGATGTTTCTCCATTAGGCTCGAAAAACAGACCTCAACATCATATGTTCATATGTATCCAGATATTTTCAAAAATTTAATTTATCTGTGTTTTGCCCTCTCATCAGCACAAAAATACAGTTTTAGGACAGTGAAAATTGAGCTTTTTAAAAGTGCTCTCCACTGTGGAGATTTCTTAAAGCTCTTCATCATCTTCAACATTTTCATGTGGAAGGGTGAAACACATTTGAAAAACACAAACTTGCACATCAGACTGTTTCTGCAGTATCTATTAGAGCATGTCCAGCTTGGGAGCTTGGTTTTTATAACATAATTTGGTGAATGTAGTTTTAATTCATTAGCGCAGAGTAATGAATGCTTCTGCATTTGATTCGTTTAAATGGGCGTCAACCCCATATTTCAAATGGTGTGAAAAGCTAGAAAAACTTACAACCCCACAGCAGCGAGTGGAAGTTTTGTATGTGTGTGTGTGTGTGTGTGTGTGTGTGTGTTTTCTCTTTTGCTTTTATAAGCTTTTATTTTCTGGCATAAATCAGACTTTGAATCAGTGTGGGATTCAGAATTACGAAGTACTGCCAGACAGTAGTAAATCAAACAAGCCTGTTTGTAACAAGCTGCCGTGGCTTCAAGCTCTATAGAACAGACTGCAGCCAAGAACAGTGGCTTCTCTTTAGTACTGCCTTATGAAGGCTCCTCGTTTGTGTTACATACGGCAAAATAAAACTACAATGACATGCCATCAGTGCATATGATATGATGGAAAAATACTGTTTATGTGAACAGAAGTAAATTGGTGAGTTAAACACTGATGTGAATGGTGTAATATGGCGTTCAGCTGCATATTATACTGTACAGTTATTATTATTATTTGCAACATGCAGTGGCTGATTTTATCCACTGGCATTCCTCTTGAACTTTCTTTGTGTGCTCAAGATTATGGGTGTTAGAAGACCATGAAGGACATGCTCGTGGCGTCCTTGAATTTATTCAGAATGTGGGTTGCGTTTCTTGGCCGTATTCAGAGGATGCTTCTGATTGGAACAGCCTTTGAAGATACAGTGATGTACAAATGCCATTCACTTGGATCGCAGCCTTGCTTCTGGAACACTTATACTTTGCACAGTATGAATGCTCACAATGTCCTTGAGATGTCTGACATCTAACTTTATGCTGAATTATCATGACCTGTGGGAATGGCGTGTTCATTCTTTTTACATTCTAGTGAATAGATCTTCGCTGTTGGTTTGGACTAAGATTTTTCGGAAAAGTGATAATAAACAGTATGTCTTTAAAAATATGTGGACATGAGATGTGTGAACAAACCCTTATACCTGCGTTTAATCCGGTGTGTTCTGGTACAGTCATGCAAACATTATTACTTTTCCTCTATTCATCAAACACATATAGCTGTAATGAGCCACTTCTTTCTTCACTTTTTTTCATCAGACCCCAGACAACATGGCCGCCAGTCTGTTTTAACAACACTGGCACCTCTGTGCTCATTAATGCGAGGCCGGCCATCGTCCTTTCTCGTTGGACTGCCTCGCTTCCTGCAATTACGAGAGCGGAAGCCAGGGTGAAAGGTCGGCTAATGCGGCTAAGCTCAGACCCCCACACCTCCTGCATCACAAACACCCCCCACCCGGACAGCCCCCAAACAGGCCCATGTGTGGAGGAGGGCTTCGGCTGCAGCTGCTGACCTCTGAATGAGAGCAGACTCTTTCCAGAGGCTGTTTGGGTTTGAAGTGTTCCTCACAAAATATCCAGCAAAAGAGAGAGAGAGAAAGAGAGAGAATGACCCGGGCCAAGGCTGCTGTTTTGGTAGCTGGGAGACTCAAGAAAGGCCACCGGGAGGCTTGAAAAAGAAAAAGAAAAAAGACGCAGACCCTCATTCCTCTTAGCTTTATGTTGAGTGGTCTTTTAATCCAGCTCAAGGAAGATCTTCACAGGAGAGGACGCCTATCAAAGTACAAAACTCTGCACTGAAATGAATGCTTCACCGGTGAAGCTCATCCATTAAAAAGAGCGAGCTCTTTGTGGTTCTCGTCTGTAGCGGGGTGTGCATGGGTGCAGCTGGAGCTGACACAGCTCAGGAATATGTGTGTAAGGGGCCCAAAAGGGGTGTGAAAATGCACTAATGCATTGTGGTCCACTGATTCTGAAAGGATAGAATCAATGATCATAGTCAACACCTCGCTCAACTGGGCATAATAAAATAAAATAGGTTGGTTCTGCTACTGTTGTCTATTTTCCACTACTGTGAATAAAAGGTCCTCCATATCAAGTGCTTTCCTGTTGTGCTCATACAAAAGATAAAGTCAGTACTGCACTGTTAACATCCCACTGTTCTACAACTAGAGGTGGGCAATATGATGACATGGTGATTCTGATTCATTTTGTTATTCCATTTCCTCTACTGCATGTACTTAAGTGCAATTTTCTATGACTTTTTGCTTTTAAAAGATAATCCATTTACTTGTCCCCAGGTGTATTTGTTAGGAGAGGATGCTACTTTTTTACTGTTCTCTATAGCCATTAATCCTTAGTAAGTGACTCCATTTTTGCATTAAATTATTCATTATATTAGGCTGCTAACAGCATATCTGTTTTTATTTTACTGTTTAAGGCTAGCCTAAGACAAATGCATTGAAAATAGTGCCTGACAAACCTCAGTTCCTACGTTGATAGATGCTGGAAATTAAGTTACTTTTACTAACGTTATTTCACTTATGTGACGGTGGATTTAGGCTACTCCACCCACTTCTGCTGCTAACCTCTAAGATATAGGATATCATGCTCTAATTTGTTATTTCTGTGTAATGTAAAATGGTACTACCCTTAAAACAAATGGCTCAACATAATGAAGTCCTTTGTCCTCTTTATGTACTTCTGTCATAAAAAAATATATATATACATATATATGTATGTATGTATGTGTGTGTGTGTGTGTGTGTGTGAGTGGAAGATGATAAAAAGTGGAGTTGAGATGAAAGCATGAAAGAAAGCCTCCATCTCCTCATCCTGCCCGCGTTACACTCTGACCTCTGCTCTCCAACGGGATGCTCCAGGCTTCTACCTTGGTGAAAGAATGCAAAACGGCTCCCTCTCTCCAGCAACATCAGAAGCTTGTTAAACTCTCTCAGCAGCCCTTGGGGTATGTAGATTTGAGAGTCAAGGGACAAGGCACGGCAGATCCTTTTACTTTCGTGCACAAACAAAGGAACACTGTTAGGGGGGCTACAATACCTACTCTAAACGTTACCAAGTGTTGCAGTGAAACAAACCTGAATGATAATGGATGGTTTCCAGGCTTTGAGAGATAAGGGTTTCAAAAACCTCAAAAGTAGATAAATAAACAGCACTCTGAAATGGTATGTGGGTAATATGACAACATGATGTCATTATCATGATGAGCTGCATCACAATTTGCTTTTCAAAGCATTTTTTGAGCACTGTAAGTAGAACACTGAACTGCTTTCAAAAAGAGGTGGCATTGATCTGATACCAGCAAAGTGAGAATACAATGTATCATATTATATCGCTCAATACAAGCCTCTCAGTTCAGTACGCACAGCTATCAAACAAAGCACTCAACAGAATAGAGCAAATCAGTGCTCGGTTTAATATGGCTTACTGTCGAGTGCAAATGTTTGCATACCCCTGCTCAAATTACATTTTGTTGAAGTGACAATAAAACAGAACTTTTGCAAAAAGTACATTAAACTCAGTAAATAAACTGTAGTTGTACAGTAAACTCTGCAGAAGAGTTCTCTCTCTAGAGGTTGTGTACTTATTTTCACTTAGAAAAACAAGAGAAACACGTAGTTAGTTCGAGCAGGGGGATACAAAATTTTGCATTTCACTGTACATTGCATAATAAAGTATATGAAATAAAAATGAAACAAGCAAGCCCACTATTAATAGGAGACCCTCCCTCCCCTGTAAATAATGCTTCCTACTAAAATCAAATTCAAGACCAGGGCAGAAAAGCACACTTCTCTTAACTTTATGCTAGCTTGAGGCTAACCTATTAGCTCATGGCAATCACATTATTCTGAAATGTATGTTCGAATGTTCGAATAAACTGAAAACAGAAGTGTTAACATATTAACCTTAAGCAGATTTTCCACCACTACCGCTGTATTAAAGGACACATCACACTGAAGACACCACTGAATTATACTGAACTGAACTGTGAGTTTGGTGAATCGTTACAGCCCCAGACACCAGGTATAGATACCAGGTTGACAGAAAAACATTTTATGATGTCAGACTGTTAGTTGTGTGTTTCTTGTGAGGAAGTGGAGTGTTTGAGTAGTTTAAGCATGATGACCAACTTTTACATGCTTATTTTAAGTCCTTCAAGCAAAAATAATGCTCGTTTTAAAGTTTGTCGCTACCAGTATTGGCATTACTCAATACTAGTTTAGAACAACAGAAAGTGGTTTAGGTTTATGGAGGGCCTGTAAACAACCAGTGTCAGATAACTCTGTATAGTCTTCACTGTGTTACTGGTTTATTTATTCAACTTGTTCACAAACCACAGAAAAGTTAAACATCACACTCAGTAATACACATCATGTATAATGAGAGGGCTTTCACGTATCATCAAGTTCTGTTATCTTACATATTATTCATCCTTTCATTATGATTTCCAATGTAGTAATAAAAGTTAATTGTTTCCACACTAGGGGCCTGACTCTAAGCAGTAATGATGCCACAGTCACACCAGTCTAAGTGAAAATGGGGAGCTTACAGACTTCCTTAGAGGAATTGTTCAAAAATGCACAAATAAACACCTCTTTATAACATCCAAATCAATAATAAGCCTCATTTGAAACACTTCCATCAAACAACATTAATGCCAACGACAAGCCGATATAACACAGTGAGAGAAAGAGACACAAGCCTGCAGTCAGTTCATATAAAACAGGCTGATTTGCATGGCTGCCTGTGGTCTGTGTGTTCATACTGGCTCTGAATCAGAACCTGTGGAGCTCGCTGATGTAAGTACATCTTGTATGGTCCAGAGCAGGTCCGCGATAGAGCGTGGAACAGAGCGCTGCTTTGTGCCGTGTTTTTCCACCATGTTTTCGCTACAATGAAATATAAGCGGTAAAACAGCGGCTTAATAAGCCAGCCGGCGGGGCTTAAATCAAACAAGTCACCCAGGGCCAGACCACACAGATCTACTGTAAAACGTGCTGAGACACTTTCCTTCACGGCTCTGCTCAAGAACATGCATTCAGGCCCGTGATCTGGTAGTACAGTGACTCCTGTGAGAGGTGGGCAATAACGCAATATGTCATTATTGTCATGATATATAACATCACAATGCACTCCAAGTATCATCAGCACTACTAGAACCACTGTTTGTATTATAAAAAAAGATATTACTGCAGAAAGACTGTACACAACAAACAGTAAGTGCCTCAACTGCATACTAACAAGCAGCCAATTCAGTTATCCAAAATCATTGTCCTCAGTAGCAAATCTTTTTCCTTTGCTTTTTTAGTTTGACCAAAGTAGCAGCAGTAGCAGAGAGGAAATTTAGCACAGAAGGTTAACAGCTGAAAAGCTGCTCTCTGCCAGATATGACAATTCTAATTATAATGTACTGATTACAAATATACTGAGTATAAACATTGTGAGTGTAATTCAGTGCAGTGTTTACTGAGGATCAAGAGGTTTTTGGTGGCGGTAGACAAGCAATATCAATTTGTCGAACTGAGGGGGTGGGGGTGGGAGGCGCGGAGGAGTGGGTTTGTGTCAATTCAGTTTGGCCTGGGTAGAGATGGGTATCGGGTAATTTTTTCAATTCCGATTCCGGTTCTGCTTAATCGATTCCGGTTCTTAATGATTTCCTATTTCGCTTCCACAAAGGTAAAAAAAAAAAAAAAAAAAAGAGGACAACAGTTTAAATAACATTTTTTGTTTTTTTTAACAAACCTAGCGAATCTCAACTAAAACAGGTTCTGGCAGATAATCACACACCTGTCAGCTGACAGCGTCAACTGACGTAATTTCATCAGGCTCAGAATCAGAAGCAGAAGCGTGTCTATTGGCCTATTGGAGCAGCAAGCATGCTCTGTAAGAGACATATGGGTGTGGTGTAGGCACATGTACACAC
>JBBPCX010000035.1:15161547-15177894 GCA_037974365.1 Hydrocynus forskahlii
TATATAGGTACAGATAACCCATTTATCTATGTGCCTGTGCGTGTGTATAGATACATTCACGGATAAGCAGAGACATACACACACAGCTTAGATGAACTATATTATACCACATACAATAACTTAGTCTAAAGTGTATTTAAACGTACAGAAATTCATATTTCCAGAATTTTCTCCTCACTGGCTGTACCGTGTTAGCCTGCAAAAGTCCTGAAGAGAAGCCAAACTACATTATATAGTAGAAAATGTACTTTAAATATTAAGGGTTTTAGCTAAATCTAAGAAGAGAAGGGAGTGGGTGTGTGGCGTATCTCCTCCACATCTCCATCCTCCTCCTTAGAGAAGAGAAAGTTTACATTTTAGCAACAAAAGTAACACAGAGAGAGCAGGACGGCTCGGTTCTGTCGGTCCCGGTCGGAGCACCTACAGGACGGGTAACAGACCCAGCAGGCGCTGTGCGAGCAGGACACGGTGAAGAGGAGGGGAGAAAAAAAGAAAAGAATGAGAGAAAATGAGGAAAAGAGGACAAGAAAGTTTTGGTTTCTTTCTGAGCTCCAGGTTTAACTGTCACTCACACACACCCCTCCAGCGCGAGCTCACCTTCAGCCGTCCGCGCGCGCGCCTCTCTCTCTCGCTCGCTCTCTCTGTATCTGTCTCTGTCTCTCTCACTCCTCTCAGCTTTTTCTCTTAAAACTCTCCGTCTCCTTCTTCATCCTCCTCCAGCGTCCCGCAGCTCCTCAGCTTCCCCTCCTTCTTCTTCCAACTCAGTGGAGCTCCTCTCTGCTCTCCTTCATCCAAAAAAAAAAAAACAGAACGGTTCCTTAACCAGAAAGGGCTCCCACCACCGACGCTCGTGAGAAGTACACCTTCCGAACACGAGGCACCTCTCAGAGCCACCACCTGCCCCGGGACCCCCACGGCCAGGGACCCCCAGACCACCACTGCTCTCTCTTTTCTTCTCCACAGCTACCACTCCTCTCTCTTCTCTTCTCTACTGCTTTCTTTCCTTCTCTCCTATCTCACCCTGTCTTTCTTTCTGTGAGTTGTCCTGTTCTTTAACATCCGAGGACACTCTGAAAACCTTTCAATATGTATTATAAAGTTGGCTATTATAAAATTAAATAACACACACACACACACACACACACACACACACACACACGTACATATATGTGTGTATATATATACTATGTCGGTGTATATATATACTATGTTGGTGTAATGGTCATACTATGGACAAAGGCCAAAAAAAGCCACACACTTTCAAAACAAAAGGATAAAAAAAACTTGTTAACGGCGGAAATATATATATACATATATGTGTGTGTCTGTGTGTGCGTGTGTATGTACAAATGCATGTATGTAGATACATACACAGATAAATGAAATGCATACACACATACACACATATATATTCCACATCTAAATCCACATTTAAGAACTCAGTATTGGGTCAAATCATGCTCAAAAGTTAGGCCGTGTTTGTTAGCCTGAAGGTTTTCATAAGTGAGAAGTCACAGTGGAAAAAAGAATATTCAGTTTTATACAATAATCTAGTTCTGGTTTACCCTTTTATTTATGTCTGTCTTGCACTGTCAAATTCCTGTACGTGGGCTGTTCTGGGAGTTCGCTTTTCTGCATAATAACATTAGCAAGAACCTGCGTGTAATACATTAAGATTTAAAATGAGTATTAATTTGCAAGTAATTGTGTTTTTTAGTGACCTGCGGGTTTGGGTCAGCCTGGTAAGTTTAGCGGGTTAAAAAGTGGCAAAGCAGCGCTCCAACTACATTACAGGTTACAGAACTTACAGAAACACTGCAGGTCAGACTGATTAATGAATATTTCTGCAAGCAGCTTGGCTCTCATAACGAGTTGGATGGGACCAATGAAGCACTAGCGCTTTTGCACACTATAGGTTGTAGATCACTTTGCAATTTGAATGATTGGTGCAGGTCAGTGCAAGCTATGTTCAGCAGTCTGAGCATTCTCTTCAGGGGCGGAGTGGAGGGCACTAATTTAGCTTTCACAAACATTGCTGACCCACACCAGCAGGATTCCACTAAAGCATGGATATGACATCAGTTTGTAATAAATTGCATGCATATGATTCCTCAATAGTCAATGTAACTACAGATTACTGTATTATTAATAAAATTGAAAGTGAAACCCCTAACTTCACCGCAGTGGGCTGGCGCCCTGTACAGGGTGAGGCTCTGGGTCCCCGTGACACTAGTAAGGATTAAGTGGTTAAAGAAAGTGAGCGAGCGTGAGTTTTAACTTTAAATTGTTTTTGTGAAAATATCTGACCAAATTCGTATCAGTGTCAAATGAAACTGCACCCACAGCTATGCTAATTAACTGATCAGTGGATGCACCACATACCAACAAAGACAGAAAACGTTTGATTTGATTGCTTAAATCTTTCCTTTTTCTTTTATATACATGATTCTTTTAACACAGGATCCATACTTTCCCTTGCAAAGCATCTGTCTCTTTCTATCCCTGAAACAGATTAATCATGCTGGAAAACTGCAAATATTCCAGGTCTTAATAAGTAATATCTCTAAAAAGAATTTACACGGCAGAAATGTATGTCAAAACACTCAGCTAGTGCATCATTTGCACTTATTTCAGCCTTTTCATTACGCAGCACTGTTGCCCTTTAAGTGCTGAGTGGTCGTGAAGTGAAATAAAGCAGTCCTGCAGAAATTAGGCCAAAGAATTATAGACCACTGATTCAGATGTCACTGCTTTAAAAGGTGGAGAAACACAACTGAATGATGAATGAACCGGTGATGAGGCTAACCCTTCTTAATTGTGTTTAAAATGTATATCACACAAACACACACCTGTAAAACATTGCAGTAATACCCACGCCCTTTGAATAAAGTCTGCAAGTCACGAGGTGAGGCTAAAAAACACAGGATAAATAATCAATGTCAAATGGTATAAGCCCTATAAAATGTTAAACAAGAAAATCTTATTAAAAGAAAACAATTATGCAACAGCAACACAGGAACAGTTACTTCACTATTGGCTTAGTGCAAATACAATCTATATTAATATTTATTACACTTTGAGGCAGAGCTTACAAAGAACAGCGTTTTATTTTCCCCGTTTCTTAATTAGGAGGTGACAAATATATGCGGAACAGATGGGAGGAAGAAAAAAAAACACATGAAAACATAATTTTGTAACACATTACTTATGACCAAAGGGCAAAAGCTCTGTAAAACAATGTAAATAAAGTGAACTGATTGGTTTTGAGGAATGGCTGTGAGCTCACAGTAGCAACATTAGAGCTCTAAATTAGCAGTCTGTGCACAATTACTTTCCAAACCAGGCCTTTTATTCAGACTCTTACTAAAATACAACCCGTTCTAACTCGGAATAGCAGATTAGGCCCAAAATGTGTCTTGAAGAGATTAAAGAAATTGAAAGTGAAAAACATCGCTGTCCTTAAAACAGTTTTCCGCTCGGACTCAGTCAGAGCAGTGAAATATGTGCGAAGCCCTTTGAAACCCCAAAATTCATCCCTCAAGCCTCAATAAATATAGCTGGATAAATAGCGCTCTGTTTAAGCCCCCGGCGTAGCGGAGGACACGGGGAGGGACGGGACACCGGAATGAAGCAGAACATACAGAGTCTTACTGCTGGTCGTACGGTTTATGAATGTAGGGGTGCATATCTTGCGTATGTATACAAAAGGTCTATAGCTCTAAATCTGTGGTTTAACATGACCACAAAAGAGGCTAACTGATATATTTGTAACTGGTATAATTTTATTTTTAGCATAGAAAACAAACCAATCAAAATGTTCACAGAAGACAAACAATGCGCACAATTCCTTTATTGCAAGTTAAAGTTAGTTTCCATCAGATCACGTTCACTATTACCTCTCCTACATACTAGTTTTCTCTTTTCTTGCATCAATTTATATTAAACATTAGGGGGGAAAAAAAGAGAAGAACACTGCTAACAATCCATTTATGACCTCACATAAAAAAAGAGAACACCTGTCTTCAAAATGCACACTTGAAATGACAGCTAATATATGAGAAAAGCAAAATTATATATTACTGTCTTCAAAAGCATTTCGAATCTCAAAAATACTTTATTTCATAGAGCTCCATACCTCTCATTAAGGGAAGCATAAAATCGCAACACATGACAGAGACTGACTGGCAACGTACTGCATGCGCTCCAATGATCCCCACAACAACATACAATTCTTTAACCGCACCCATTAATGTCATAGAAATCTCATAGAACAAAACAAGAACAGCTGGTAGAGCTTTTGGACAGTTTCATCCCATTGTCCTCTTCTCTCTGCAATGGATGGGTTCAGATTTTGACAGTGTGTGCGTGCTTCTTGCACAAGGGCTTGTCTTTTTTGGAGAAGAAGGTCTGGCCCTCTAGACTGGTGTTGCAGACCTGGAGGTGGACGACAACATTGGAATACATTGTGAATTCAGAATCAGAGTCAGAATCAGAAATCTCAGGAAACTGCTTAAGAGGTCATCATGAGATAAAACACCACACATTTTTAAGGAATCTTTCCACTATGAAAGCTGGTCCAAAGTGCATTTCTGCAAGTAGCAGCAGTACCAAGAAATTCTTGCAAAACATTTCACAGTAAAAGAAGTGCCCTTCTCTGTAGTGTGTAAGTTTGTGTAGTTTGTTCATATTTAGAAGAGCCAGTCTGGCCAGGTCTCAATGTCAAGGGTGCAGGTTCACTTTTGCTTCTACAGGCAGGTCCTGTTTACACTTGCCATTTAAAATTCATCCCATATCTAAATGTCGCCTGAATACTCATGTAAAAGAAAAGTAAATCACGTTTGTGACAGGAGTGTATTCAGATCCATCTCTCCTGATACCGAGGTAGTCAGGTTTTATTGTGATCGGATCTGTGTGTGCGAGTAAATGGCTATGTCCACCTTCTAACATAACGTGCTCTTTCCATCACATGCAATGTAATTCCCATCTCTCTCTCTGGTTAGACAAGTAATTTTTATCAGTCTTTACAAACATAAACTTGCCCTAAAGCTGAAAAGACTTTCTGCTTGAGTTGTGGCTGCTAAGCAAAACATTTATAATTTCTATCTTTTCCTCTGTAAAATAAAATTGCTGGAATTCAGTGTACATTACAAAATAAAAAAAAAAAAAAACAAACACATTAATCACAACCTAACCTGAGAGGCGCCACCTCTTTTCTAGGTCTAATCAATATTTGGATGCAGAAGCTACAGTTGAACAGGGCAGGTATAAACATGGTTTAGATTGGATGATGATCACCACAGTCAGATCATAGTGATTTGATGTTAACACATAATAGAAGCGTTTCCGGTTTTTACATGATATATGTGGTGAACTTACTGAACATACGAAGCAGGTGTCATGCCAGGTGAAGCCCAAGGCCTCCAGGAACTTGTCCCCGGCCTCGATAGGGAAGTCACAGCCATGGCAGCTGGTACCAAACAGAGCGTAATAGTCTAACAGGCAAAACGACACAGAAAACAGGCACTGATCAGTGATAAACAGTCTTCAGCATCAAGTACATATCACAAAGATGTGCTCAGCTGCAAGCCGTCGGGATGAGGTGAACTGGCTGTAAACTTACTGGAAGTTTTAATGGTTCTCCAATAACTTGTAAAGGTCACTGACTGTTAAATGACTGTGTAACAAGCACAGCTTACTCAATTACTCTGCTGTAACTAACACCAGCCCTTCAAGCTCAACCAGAGGAAAAGGATGGGCTGGATCGGGCTGCGTGAAAATGCAGGTCAGGGTGTGCAATTGTGTCAGGCTGATTTTAGTTCTGCGCAGGTGTGCAAGCTGCTCTCTCACCTTTCTCGCAGTAGGGCAGTCCGTCCTCCAGGTGGAAGGTGTTGTTGCGAATGGGCTGCTGGCAGGTGGTGCACAGAAAGCAGTACACATGCCAAGTTTGCTTCAGGGCATTGATGACTTCCTGTTAAGAGGGGAAAAAGACACTGCTTTAGACATCCAATTTTATGCAAATTATTTCTCACATATAGCTTTTAAAGAAGAAAAAAATGCAGGTTTTAAGCATCACTATTCAGTATTTGGGTTCATAAGAAGATTTGAAGGCATTTGCTAGTGAATTAGGCAGCCTTGTTTTAAAGAAAGGGAAACCATGTATTTCTGCTTTGGTTTTGTCATTTTAGACTCTGAAATGTGAAATTTGTTAATGCAAATCATTACATAGACTACCTATTAAATATATAATTACATTTATATAATAATGCATAGCAACCCTAATAACTATAGACTTTAATGCGGAATGATGATGTAAATCATGACATAAGGAACTGTCTAGGTAATATTTGATTACATTTATATAATTGCAGCTAAATAACCATAATCACTCTAGACTTGAGTGCTGCTCTAAATTGCAATTGTTTTAAGTCCACAAACTGTGGCACAACAGACCAAACATAATGTCACTTTTAATGCTTTGCTAAATAGCAGTAGACTATTCTGTAGTTCCCACAATTACACTTGTTGGCTCTCTGTCTTAGACAAATTACCCAATGCTAAAAAAAGGCAAGGGCGGTAAGGAAAAACTCAGTTCCCTCAAGCTTTATCCTCCTTGAATCAAACTGACACAATAAATACGATGTTAAGTAGAGCTATAAACAAGATGATGTTTGATCTCTTTACAGCTCATGCCCGGGCGTCCTAGATTAGGAGTCCTAGCATAGCCTAGCCTCTCATTAGCAGAGCAATACCCCTTCCGCTCCATCGCCTCGCTCCGTGGTGCTGACCTTGCGGGCACCTCCAGAGGCCCAGCACTGCACTGTTTGAAGTGGGGGCTCACGCTGAAGCGCCAGAGCCGGTGCTAATTGTCACACGTCGGAGCAGCGAGTGCCAGCCTCCCCCTTTGGTCTCATGGACCTTATGATCCCGATTAAAGCTCTTTTTCCCACAGGCACCGCTGCCTCCCCAGGCTGCTCCCAAGGCCGCGAGGCTGGGAACGCAGGCAGAATGAATAAACCGGAGTTTAAAAGGAAGGGGAAAGATCAGGGAATGGAGTAAGAATTAAAAAACGGGGGAAGATAGCCTGTACATACACTCTGCACTCTTTTAGACTAATAATTAGCATTATTCCTTTCTGATGGCACAGAGAGCTGAAAACAGACCACCAGTGTGTGCGTTTCAAGACATGCGAACAGTGAAGTCATTTAGACGGTTTAAGATTGGCTGAGTCACTCACCCCAAGGACTTTCTGCTGACAGCGGCAGCAGGTGGGGGCGAAGAACTGCTCGTAGCAGTGCTCACAGTAGACGGCACCACGTTCCTCCACGAAGCCTA
The DNA here is from genome assembly GCA_037974365.1 of Hydrocynus forskahlii. Taxonomy (NCBI): domain Eukaryota; kingdom Metazoa; phylum Chordata; class Actinopteri; order Characiformes; family Alestidae; genus Hydrocynus; species Hydrocynus forskahlii. Next base: position 15,168,880 of record JBBPCX010000035.1, read on the forward strand.
AATCAGCCAGAGAGCAGTGGCAGTGCGCACAGGTAAACTCCTCCGGGTGCCATGACTTTCCCATGGCCACTAGGAAAGGGCCTCTATGGATGGATGGATGGACAGTTAGACAGACAAACAAAGAATGATACATCATATCCTCTCGATTAAACTGTAAAGGCCCACCGTATGAAAGATCCCATGTCTCTCAAGTACAGATTTCTCTATAATTACATAATTTCCACAATAGCTCCATGGTAATTAACAAATAATCCACAGTAGTTACTAATGAAAAGGTTGACAACTGAATAAGCCTGCAGTTTGTAGAATACGCGGCTGCTACACAAAATATGTCACCATACTATTAGCATACAGAGCTCAATTCAACGAAGGCCTTCACATTCAATACATGGTTCATACAACTGACAAGCAAAGTGACAAGCTGTAAACACTGCAGGCCAATTTCATGGACACAGACTAAGTTTAGACCTGGACTAAAACAATATCTTCCCTGTTACACCATGAAAAATCTTTTACTCCAGATTTAGGCTTCGCATGGGTCTGGGAAAGTGACCCCTCATTCTTAACTTCATGCTGATGCCTGGAAGGAGAAGGTTGTCGAGGAGAACATAATAGATTATAGATTTCGTGTAGTAATATCTGTTTTATCAGCGTGAGTAGCATCAGGCCCAACATGCATCCCGTGAAAGCAGATGTTTTTGAAGCTCTGTATCTGGAGATCTGGTGCAGTTATCTGTGAAGTAACATGAGGAGTGAGGTTTCACTCTGTCACTGAGGATGCAGGCTACAAATCGGATGATTAACTGAGAGGGACAACAAAAGATTCTGAGCATATCGAATGCCGAAAACGGAGCTCTAAAGCTTGGATGTCACGGCCACTTTTGCCAGGAGTCTGGGAGTCTACCCCTGGGCCACGGTGGTGTAACGTACACCAGCCCCGAGGCTCTGCCTCTCCAGGGGAGAGCTGCAGCACTCTGGTCTGGGCTACTGAACGATAACAAGCCAGCAAGGGCCATGAACTCTCATTCTGCTCAGATAAAGGCAGCACGGCCCCTGCCCAGCCCGGCTGTCACGCCAAATTAATCAGCAATTACTTTCTCTGCAAATTAAAGCTTACACCGCATGTTCCAGTCACAGAGACTGGCTCGTCCTTGTTGGAGCTTTACATGAGACTTCTCAGATTTTTTTGTCATGGGTCAAGGGGATCAAACTCAAACAGACTGTGCTGTCAACGATTTATTACATTGCATAAACTCAAATTATAAATATATATGCGTATAACTCATCACTGTCAGAACAAAACCAAAACGGCAAAAGAAGGAAAAAGATGCATATATAATGGATATTAATAATTAAAAGAAAAAAACTCCAATAAATTCTGGACCACAGAAATCATAGAAGCTTCAACAAAAATGGCAAATCTCTATATATGCAGTTTTATCCAAATGTTTGGGTTCCCCAGGTCAAATGACGTCTTGTTTATTTTCTAAGTGAATATAAGTAATAACATCCTCAACAGAGCGGATTAGAGCACAGTTTCCATTTATTTGTCAAATTTAACACATGGGGAAACATCATAAAAATGCACTGGCCACATTTTATGTTCAATTTTTCATCAGACGTGCAGAGATGTGTTCTCTGTACAGGACATATCTTTAGTTCCACTTTGAAATATATTTGACAAGGAGCACCCAAACATTCACTTACAATGGTATATCTTTTCCCTTGTATCTCTGAAATAGAAACTTTATAGAAGGAAAAATATGTTCTTAACTGTGCATTAAACAGTACATTTATGCAACAAGATTTTTGGGTCATTCCTTCGGGTCCATTTGACATTAAATATTCATGTAAATGCTAGCAGGCATTTTAAATGGTAGAAAAGTAGAGTTTTTGATAGGACAACAGTTATATGCAACCCAGTGAGTTTTCATACTGTTAATATATGAATCAGCTCCAGTGAGAATCTGTATAACCTTGGTTGTCAATGCTGTCCTTGCATTCAGAACTTGGCTTCAAATCTTCAAAACAGGAAAAAAAAAAAATTTGGTGTATTTTAACACCAGCCAACAAATGCTTAAGTTATGCCCCACCTGATGACCATGTTGCAGTGGGCACACATGGGCGTGCGGGTTCCGGCAGGAATGTGTTCTGCTCTCTGCACCAGTGAATCCTGGTCTTTTGGGTGAGCCTGTGGTGTGGGGCGTTCGGGGCCTTTGGGAGCGCTGTTACTCACTCGCCCATAAGAAGGTCCTGTGTGTCCTGGGGGTGCACCTGCTTTGGGCAAGCCTGCTCAGATAGAGGGAGAAGGGAGAACAGGGAGAGAGAGAGAGTAGATTTTAATCTGAGTGACCAGTATGTGAACTTTATCCACAACACTGTCTGAATTACTGCAGACGGACCTGTCTGACTGTGCCACAAGGAGGTAATAAGATCAGGTAATATTGTGTATGGCTGTGTAGTGTGACCACAGGTGATGGAGAGACCCCTTGTTAAGGAAGATACACGCTCCGACTCCCTCCTTATTCCACCAGGGTTCATCGTAGGGCCTTGGAGGAGGATGGGCCATCTGTGTCCGGGACATCCACACCACCCAGGCCCCAAACAAAGGATCGGTTTACTCAAGAAAAGGAAAAAAAAAGGAAAGAAGAAGAAAAAAGAAAACAACATTCCCAGAGCCAGAGGAGACACCTGGCAAAATAATCCCCCCCAGTCTCTGGGAGCTTGGAGAGGAGAGGGACAATCCTCCCCTTCTCTCCCTGCCTGCGCAGACCCTGGTGGGGGGGGCAGGGTAAAGGTCACTGCACTGCGGTGGGAGATACAGAGGCGTCCTTTCAGCCTTGCGCAGGAATCAAAGCCAGGGGGGCCAAACCAGGCCGGGTCACGTCACAAAATGCCCCTGCGATTTCCCCCCTAACGGAGAGATGGCAAGTAGAAGCTGACAGCGCTGTGTACTCACGGGAGAGTGAGAGGAGTCCACAGGCTACGTCTCACTCAGAAGCTACTAGCCATCTTGGTGCTAAAGTAACACATTCTTGAATGGCGCCATCAGATGGAAAGGACGAGAGAGAGAGAGACTGAAAGCGATGGGGTGGGGAGTCACGGCTGCAGGGTGTCTTATCTTCAGTTCAGACATCTGGAGGATGTATCTGCTGCAGCCAGCTCAGCTGTGACAAAGATGTGGGTGACAGACGAGGGGGGAAGCGGGATTTCCTTCTCAGAACACACTGGGCTGAAGCCTGATCTGAGTAATCTGCCTGCATGACATGTAAGATTTTTGCAATGAACATAATAAGAATGCATATTTTATCAATAAAGTTGTGAGCTTTGTTTTAAAGACATGGTTGGCAAAAGCTTTGATGCTGTCTTTACTCGTGTGTATGTAATGCTTATGCAAATTATGTGTTTGAATAAAGAAAGAACTCAAATGGCCACATCACAGTCCGGTACACTATATTAATAAAGGTATGTGAGAACCCCTACTAATTATTGAGTTTAGGTGTTTGAGTCATACCCATTGCTAAAAATCAAGCACACAGCCATGCGATCTCCACAGACACAGGCAGAGCTCAGTAAACTTAATAAACTTAGCACTGTAATTTAGAATGGCATGTGGCTAGGAGCAACAACAGCTCAGTCACGAAGCGGTACAAAGTCAAAGTCCGTCAAGTGCTGAAGACAGTAGCAAATAAAATAACCTGTTCTCCATTGCATGACTCACTACTGGACCTAGAAGCAACATCTGCGCAAGAACTTTGCGTCAGGAGCTTCATGAAATGCGCTGGTGTGTCATCCAACAATGTTCTTGCAACAAACTTGAACTTGAAGTCAGATAAAATCCCATTCCCATTACCTGCTGGTGGAACAAGTCCCTCTACAACTTTACTGTTTACTAGTAAGGATCTACAATGAAAGTGGAAAATACTGGACGTCCTGTCCAAGGGCACTGTAAACCTCTGTGGTTCCATCATATCGTTCTTCTGCTGAATCATCCCTTTCTCCAGCAGATCCTCTGGTGGAGGGGCTTGATACATCCTGAAGCTAAAGTGAGATAAGTGGAGATTTTCCTCCTTGTTCAGACCTCAGGAGACAAGAGAAGCAGTTCTGCTTTCCAAGCCTACTCTCTAAAACGTATCCAAGTGTAGGGCAGGTGGGTGTATTTCTGGATAAAACCACTCAAGAAGAAATTATGTCTAGAAAGTCTTCTATTTTAGCCTTAAAATACCTTCATTTCAAGCTGTCTGTACAAGCAGACCCCATCTTCATCAGTCCTAATCAATGTAATAAGCCTGGGGCGGCTATTAGGAGAACAGAGCTGTTTCAAGAAGTAACTACAATTTCAGTGTGATGTTGCACACAGCCACAGGTCTCTTAGTACAATGAGGCCCAGATGCCAACATCCCTGGTCTTCCGGCAGGATGGACAGTCGGTCCTGATTGCATGACGTCTGGAATCACTCAGTCTGATGAGCTTTAATCAGATGGATCTCCTCCATTAACCCTGCCTCCTATAGTCCTGAGTGGCAATGGTCATCAGTGACATTGGTTCTCACCAAATCAAGGAATCTATTTAGAGAAGGATTCTAATATTAAGCTAACAAATAGGAACACAAGACATTGTGCCACCAATCTTTGCACACCCCCTACTGCACCACCAATCTACGCACACAGAACAAAAACAAAACTTAGGCCAGGATGAAATGAAGATGTTATCAAATGATTCATTAAAGAGGTGCTGGGAGGTTGTGAGTTTGAATCTTGATAATTCCAGGAGACCATGAGAGCACAACTGATGTTGTTTGGCTGGGCAAAGTGATAAAATGCACTGAATTCATTGCACTCAAAAAAAAAAAGTAGGTTTTCTAAAGTAGGTTTTTTTTTAAAATGTGGCAGTATTGGTGCTGTTGTAATTTCCAACACATGCCAGAAAAAAATATATAATATGTATCATGTGCTGTGAAAATAAAGCATTAAAGTATTGTGATATTTTCATATTGCCCACCCCTAATCTTATTGCACTTGTCCATCCACCGCATGCACCCTGGCACCAGCAGGGTTTGTCCGGCGCTAGGTTGTTTGTTTTGAAGCAGAGCAAGAAGGAAACTAAGAGAGATACCTGTGTTCCCCAACCATCCCTGCCAGAGCCCCTGTCAGCAGCTTGCTCTCCAAGCCCCCAAGAGAGCCAGACCATGTAAACAAGGGGCCTCCTTCACTGCATACCAACAATACTGCACCTCTATGGAATATGGGCGCCTACTAAAGAGCACAGAGCACACTAATAAGACAACCCCATCCCCTGAATAAATATTTACCCTCCAGCCCCAAGTCTGGAGCACTATGCATGAGGGGAGGGAGATACGGACCCTAAAATGCCTCTGTTTAGTGGGCACTCACTCACATGGGGGGAGGGGAGAGAAGTAATCTCAATTTCACAATCGATTTGACTGCATAACTGTTAAGACATATCATTTGAGCTCATTTAGCGAAATACCACTCTGTTTTTATGGGCCCTGTGAACTTCAAGCTCTAAAATCCAATGGCACAGCAAGTACTCAGTGGCAATAAACATGGGCACCACATACTGTAATTTAAAAAGCACAAGGTTGACACCTATAGGTGACATGGAGCATTGCAATATGTTTTACTTCATTAAAACATATTGCAAATTGTTTGTAAATTGGAAAAAATTTGATGAAGCATGTTAACACTTACATGTAAACCTTTGTGTAGCATTGTGTAGATGTTTTGAAGAGGTTGACACATGGACATAGATGAAACTGATATTTTTAAATATACCTGCAGTGTTGCCAGACTGTCCAATTTTGGCTACCGGTGGAGGGACACCGTTCCCAGTACGGGGTGCTCCAGCTGGGGCTTTGGTCATGGTTTTAACAGCGGAGATGGTATGAGGACTCGAGTGGACATCTTCCACAGCCTCACTGTGGACAGAGTAGAGGAGAAAGAGGGGTTTTATGAGCTATAGATGCAGCAGTGATGGAACCCTGCAACAAACACGACTAGATCAGTGACATAACAGAGTTATTGCAGTTTTGAATCTCTAAAATTCCATACTAGCCTTAGAGAAGATTAGGCCAAATTCCAGCCCTCTCAAAACTGACTGATCAGCTGTTCTCCAGCCCTGGGTAGATACTCTGGAGTGGGTTTATTATGGCAACATCACGCATGAACACAGGGGAGGGTTTAACCATAAGACTGAGATCGAGATCTGCCTCCAGCTGCTGGGTGTCATTTCACCGCCTCTCGCTGCCCCGAGCCGCTGCCTCGCACTCATCCAATCCACACTCCCCCTAGTGCTTCGAATGTTATATCCACTCCCACTCCACTCCTCAGTCTTTCACGGGACATAATCATCTGTTATTTCTGACTTCAAACTACCAGGGCCTGCAGCAGTTCAGTGTCCACATAATAAAATGCTCTTCTAAGGTGAACCGCATCTGGAGGTTTTGTAATTGAAGGGTAACAGATGACAACTGTCTGTGCCCATAAAGGAACAAATTAAGGATTTACTTATGGAACACAGTAAAGCAATTATGGGCGACAAGAAACTACATCAAACCAGGCCTTTAAGAAGCAATTAGGAGCCAGTCTACACATACACAATTAATACCAATATAGCCAATTACAGGGGAACGTGTTTTGGATTAGGCCTGTGTAGGATGCTAAACATGACCAGATTGATCAAATAAATCTGGCCAATCAGCCCAGCAGTCCCAGATGGTTTGTTAATGAAGAAAACAGGTGCCAACAACAATAGCTGGCACTGCCTTCAGTTCAACAAAGTACTGCCCCAGTTTCCATGCCCACCATGTAACCCCCACCACATACACACACACACACACAAGGAACAATAATCCTCCAACACAGTCATTGTAATCCTTCATCATCCTGAAATAATAGAAATCCTTTTTCATTCATGGGCCCAGATGTCCAGATCTAGATGCCATGATCTTTCATACTGCCATATACTCTTGGCTTTAACAGGATACATTATATCGCCAAGAAACAGCTCTCCTATACCAACAGATGGGATTGAGGGAAAAAAATAATTTCAACCTGACCAGAAGCAGCAGGGGAACCCATAACTGGGAAGGCACAGAACCTGCCATTGAAAGGTAGGGGGCAGGCCTGGCTGGCCATGGCATAGACCATGCAGGGCACATATGCACTGGGCAGCTGGTTACAGTCTGAGCAGCATGTTGCACTGCCATCAGCGGCGGGTTAACATGAACTCGGCAGAATACATTGAGGAATTCGCCAACATAAAAACCCACCCTGCAGCTAAATGAAATGGCTTACGTCAAATTATCCAAGGTTACCTTTCCAGAGGCTACTAAGTGTCTTTTATGGCAGGAAACCAGTGCATCTGGCTCAGGGTCTGACTATAAAACAATAGGATGCCTTTCTGTTATAGTCTTAGAAGTGACCGGTTGGTTTCTAGGGGAATTAAAAAAAAAACAAAAACACCCTCTCAATATCTGATGGCCACAGCTACACGTCGGCAGAGAATAGAGCAGGGAGAGAAGAACCTCTTCACCCTACTGCCATCTGGTGGACCACGGCAGTGCTGCATTACTGCCAGGGTAGCCAGTCTCTCATTGCCTGCGGCTGGCGAGAGAAAAAGTGCATTAAAGAGAATGGAGTATTAATATATAATGTACCCTCAGGTTCCCCTGCACCTCTGCTCAAACCAATACGTTATGTATTGCTTTGCTTGATTCCATTTTTTTCCCCAGCACCCTGTGTTCCATTTTGTTCTTTATGTTCTTTAACCCCTGGGGACAAAAAGTAGAGAATAAAGGCAGGAAAGAGACAGGCATAAAGAAAAAGAGGTAGGAGCTACTCAGCCCAAAGGAGGAGGCTCATCTATTATTTATCCATGACAATAAATAAATATTGGAAATGTTCAGTGGTTTTTCCATCACCGGGGAGAGAACAGTTCGTTGTATGATGAGGTGTGTGGCTGGCCTGTGGGATCCTACTGTCTAGCCACTGTCTAGTGTTGGAGAGAACACCTCTGCACATCACACACTGTTGCCTGAGTTCACTGAAACTTGTGACCACTCAACTGGAGGAGCAGACTATAGTTCGCATTGTTTTAATGCAAAATGAAACGAAAGGCGTCTCTGACGATCTAATAAGAGGCTTAAAGTATCCTGGATGCATTGCCTTCCAGTTTCCAGCTGTTTGGGTTATTAGACTTCAGAAAGGCAGAAGAAAGAGCAGGAGTGAAACAACAAGAGAGCACAGGAGACTCAGGTGCAGAGAGACAAAAGAAGAGAGTTTTATTGGAACATTTAAAAGACATTCATACTATTTTGGTAGCACGCTAAATCAAATACAGAAGTCAGAAAAGCAAAAAGGCAGGAGTTTTAGAGAGTGTGAAGCTGACAGGTCCAGAGAGAGAGGAAAAAAACCAGAAGTACAGAACTTAAAAAAACACAAGCCCTAAAGACTGGAGACAGAAGTTAAAGAAAAGACAGTTGAAGCAGAGACATGTAAATCATGCAAGATAAGGGTTGTTACAGCTGAAGCAACTACCTTGCTTCTCACTTCTGTCTTCTTCAAACTCACTCACTTATACACATAAATTAAGAAAAGAAAACACTAAAACAACTGGCTTTCTGAGCAATCACTACCATTTTCTGCCTACAAATAGAAGCCAAGCCAGAGTGGCAGAGCGCAAGTGTGTTCGACTGGAGCAGGACGGACAGACTGACGATCACTACTGGACATTTAACACCCGGGCCGAGACCCCATGATGCCAGTCGCGAAGCTTGTTGTATTTGGGCCGCACGACCTCTGGGTCAACTTTGGTCACCCTGCTGTCCCAGCACAGATAGACGCACAACAAATAAAATGAACAGGAAGAAAGGAATTAATTTGACTGCAATAGAATAAACAGTAATCAAATCCAGCATGCAACAACACAGAAATCCTCAGGGAATATGAATAGCTACACAATGTAGCACAGCATGGAAGCCACATGCAAATTATA
>JBBPCX010000035.1:15177908-15202525 GCA_037974365.1 Hydrocynus forskahlii
TGTTAGTGTGTGTTAGTGTGTGTTTGTGTGTTAGTGTGTGTTTGTGTGTTAGTGTGTTAGTGTGTGTTTGTGTGTTAATGTGTGTTAGTGTGTGTTTGTGTGTTAGTGTGTGTTTGTGTGTTAGTGTGTGTTTGTGTGTTAGTGTTAGTGTGTGTTTGTGTGTTAGTGTGTGTTAGTGTGTGTTTGTGTAAGTGTGTGTTTGTGTGTTAGTGTGTGTTTGTGTGTGTAAGTGTGGGTTTGTGTTAGTGTGTGTTTGTGTGTTAGTGTGTGTTTGTGTGTTAGTGTGTGTTTGTGTGTGTTTGTGTGTTAGTGTGTGTTTGTGTGTTAGTGTGTGTTTGTTTGTTATTGTGTGTTTGTGTGTTAGTGTGTTAGTGTGTGTTTGTGTGTTAGTGTGTGTTAGTGTGTGTTTGTGTGTCAGTGTGTGTTAGTGTGTGTGTGTGTTTGTGTGTTTGTGTGTGTTTGTGTTAGTGTGTGTTAGTGTGTGTGTGTGTGAGTGTGTGTTAGTGTGTGTTTGTGTGTCAGTGTGTGTTTGTGTGTGTTTCTGAGTGCGTGTTTGTCCTCCAGCTGCTCCAGATTCACAGCGACTCGTGAAACGAAGGACTGAAGCAATAATTAAATATAATTAAACACAATCTGTCAGAATTACTCTACCGTTACTGTAAACCTGCTGGGGGGGGGGGGGTGCACACCGTACATCCAAGACCCAAGAAACTAAACAGCAACAGCAACAGTAACAACAACAGCAGCAGCAGAAAGACACACTTGGGCACTCAGCATGAGAAAATAGCACCAGATTGAATTGAATAACAACAACAAACCGCCACATGCTTACTTCTTTCCGGGGCTGCTCTCGTGGGCTTGCTCTGGAGGAGAGAAGAAAGAGAGAAGGAGAACATGAGCACCACCACAGAGAAAAGACTCACTTTCAGCATCAAACACCGAGCTGGAAAGGTGGGAAAGAAAGGCAGCAAAGAAAAACATTGTGGCTAAAATCTCGAGGGACACAGATCACAGGAAATGACGATAATGCTTCAGCTTCTAAATGTCTTAGCAGGGAAAAGCTCTGGCTGTTCTAGTAGTCATGGGTTAAGGGCTGCATGAACACTAACTCTGCAAAGTTCTGCAATATCTGTATTTCAAAGATTAACTGAAGCAATTAAGAAACAACATACTGCGCTCCTCTGCTTAAGAGCCCACACTGACACTAACCATTCTCTGTGCCTGTGATCTGTGCCAGGATGCGGAAGGAGCGGGACTGTGAGGTGCCAGTGCGCGGACGCCAGTCCTCCGTATCCTCAATCAGGCGCTTTTTACTGGCATCACTCAGGTGAGCACCATGGTTCACCATCAGATCCACATCCATGATGGGCTTCCTGGGAGCTCTGACAAACAAAGAGTCTATAATCAGTATAGATACACACACACACACACACACATCCAATTCATCATCACCATCATCAAAAATCTTCCAATTGCAATTGGACTTCCCTACAAAATCACTGACAAAATAGCTGCACTACAGCACACTCAGCTGTGTAGTTTGCACACATTATGGCCACTGTTTACATTTACAGTTTTTTTATTTATATTTAGAGTTCATTTAGTTAAATGTATATTACATTCATGTTTATATTATCTGTTTACATTTACAGTTTTTTTATTTATATTTAGAGTTCATTTAGTTAAATGTATATTACATTCATGTTTATATTATCTTATTATTGTTGCACCATTATACCAAGTCAAATTCCTTGTTTTTCAAGTTTTTTTGTGTGTTTTTTTAAAGGGCAACAATATAATCACCAACTCAAGCAGTTTATTTTGATGTAAACAGTGAGTCAACAACTATTGGAAAAAGAACAAAAAAAAACAAAAACAAAAAAACAAAGACAAAACAGAAAGCACAGCCACTGCAGGCTGTTCCTGTTACCTGGGGGGAGTTTTTCTGTGGGATAACATTCAGATGAAGTAATAAAGGGAAGCAGGAAATGAGAAAAGAATGAATAGAAGAAAGTCAGAAACAAGATCATTCATAAGTGCTGTTTTATTGTTTTTTCCTTGAATAAACTATAACTACTTACTTAAGAATACTGTGTGGCCCACTATAGAATAAAAGACAGTCAGAGGTCAGATAAGTCAATGTTTAAAAAATCTAGACGGTAAGTCAGTAGGTTAGTAGTGGAACAGTATATCCTAGTTTCTAGCATAACAAATACATTTAAATTCTGTAAACATCTCTTTAAAGTCATAATCCAGATGTTAAAGGCTAAATATCTTACTAGCTTTTGCAATTAAGCAAGTTGTGAAAAGCATTCCAGCAAAACAAGCCACACATCACTCCATGCAATTGGAGTGATTGAGCCATACCCAGTCTCACCACAAGATGGCACCACCACACCCCACACTTACTATCATCAGTTATACAGAACCAGCCCTCTATTTGAGCCTCTTCTAGGGTGCCCTCTCTTCGTTCCTCCTCACACACACACGTGTGTGAGTACAGTATGTGTGTGTGGTCACAAAAATGAGAGACTGCTTGACAGCTGCAATATTAATACTCTAACACACAGTGTGGCCTATAATTAATGTCAAGCCTTGAATAAACACAAGCAGGGGATTGACATGAGCAGATGCCGCTCCAAAAGTCTGTAACTTCTCTCACAGCATACAAACGGTAACGCTGTTGCGCCCCTTGTGCCTGACGTTCACCTAACAAACATGCATGGAATGAGCTACTCCGGAAACCTATGAAGCAACTCCACTAACCTAGTACTGAGTGACATACTGGAAAGAATGGTGACAAGAACTGCTGGCAGCAGTGAATGGCATGGAAGACAACTATGTTCTCACACTTGGAGGGTTAACTATTGTGAAACAGTTGCTTAATCGTGCAAGCATCACGTCACAAACAGGCACAAACAGATACCAGCATAATCACAGCACTGACTTTGTTATTGGCTCCTGGAAAAAGAAGAAGAAACAGAAAGACAGACATATCAAGGACACATATTAACTCCTCTGGTTCAGCAAGCTGCATGCAAATCATGGTTAATATTCGAACACACAGATACATGCTATTTCACTTTTCCAAGCAGAGCCGCTGTTCCCAGAGTTTTAAAGGGCACAAAAAACTCTGCTAAAACCTCTGCTAAAACTTTGACTCTGAAGATCTCATTGTTCAAGACTGCCAGTGACGACACGCGGGAAAACATCCACAAAGCCTTCTGTAGCTATGCACACCCCAAAGCTCCTCCAACTGGAACATCTGCTGCTCGGCTAACTCTGGGATTAATTACTTTAATTTGAGGGGCTCCATGGGTCAAAAAAATCACTGCAATGGCTCCTCCCTGGACACTAATTGGTCGACTCAGTAAAAGCAGCTGGAAACTCTCTGAAGGAAAAGTTACAGCCATCTGCAAAGAGCGGAGGCTGCTGTACGGAGCAGGTGAGGAGACGCAGGCCTACTTGTCAGACACAAACTCAAACAAACCATTGATTCTCTGCTGTGTCATTCACGAGGCATGAAGGGGGTTGTGGAGAGGGCATTTTCCCAAACCAATGTTTATCAGGGATGGTAAGAGCGATAGTGGGAACGAAGGGGGGGGGTGGTGTCCCTTCAGAAGAACCACAACACAGGTCAAGCCCGACGCCGCACCCCGACGCCACACCCAGTCCAAACCTCACTATGCCATTATCACAAACACCTGTCCACCACCTTCCTGTAAACAGACAGTCTGTTGCACCAGTCTGGCTGCTTGATAGGCCTGTCCCTTTTATTATGTGAAGAGTAGTATTTTTTTTCCAAGTAATCAAGATAAATTAATTACAATTAAAATAAATTGGTAGAAAAAGACAGAAATAGTTTTAATAGTTACCGCCAGGCCTCCCACTTTGTTTGTCTCGTACAGATCGACTGCTGTCAACACCCCAATTACAGTAATTATAACTAACGAACCAATCTTTCATTCTTCAAACAAACTTAAGCCTCCTCAACACAGCGAAAGCATATACGTAGCAACAGACCTGACAAATTCTGTACAGGCCGTTATGGCTCCTGGCTAATTGGAAACAAGTGCAGCCGCTCGCACAACAGGGCACAGAACCAGACTCCGTGTGTTTGGGAAAGTCATTAACCAAACTGTCAATTAGACAAAGGCAGGCGGTAGCGAGCCCCGAGCGTCTCAGCTGGGCTTCACATCCACTCCTGCAGATTGGGACAAGATATGCTCCTCCTGACGGTCTATTCGGGGGGGGGATGGGGATTGGGAATGGGGGGGTGCAAGAGAGCGAGAGAGAGAGAGAGAGACAGCAAGGGAGAGAGAGAGTGACAGAATGCAAGAGAGAGCAAGAGACAAAGAGCGACAGAGCGCGAGAGTGAGAGAAAGAGAGCAAGAGTGAGCCAGAGAGAGAGAGAGAGAGAGAGAGAGAGAAAGAGAGAGACGGAAAAAAAACAAAGGAAAGGTTATCATCCAGTTCACTGCTGGATAATCAATCAGAGCACAGGGGATTCAGCCTTTGCAGTCAAAGCCATAAAGGGCATGTCAACCTGTTCTTTCCCTTTTCCTGTTGACTTCAAAATCCGGAACAAGGAAGCTCATAATGAAAAGTTGCTCAACAGAAAAAAATGGGAAGAATCACATTAATACAAACTGTGTTCATTTGCAGGATTCCAATTAAAGCACCATTCTCCGAATGTGTAGTATCTCTTTTTCAGTTCAAAGGCTGAAAACCTCCCTGTGCACTTACCCTTACAAATCTCAGCTCCACAGAACAGATCAAGTTTACAGCTTCAGTTATCTCAGTAGACAGTGAAACTTAACCACAATTCTCCTTGAGCCCGTCTCAGGTGAAACTATAAAAAGTAAATAAACATCTAAACTTTCCACAGAGGTTTTTCGTCTTATTTTCTACTTTGCCTCTAAACATATCACTCTGAATCGCTTGTTTACTTAACTCAATGAAACAGCTTAAGAGAGCCTCTTTGCATGACAGCAATTTCAGACTAATTGCTGTGTTGAGGCACCATCTGTGATCTACCTGATCTACTCCAGTCAGCAAGTCAAGACTACACTTTCTAAATGCGTCTGCGAAACCGTATCAGAGACAAATGCTCAGGGCTATAAAAGCCCATTCAGCACAAATGGGGGAAAGGGAAAAAACAGGAGAAACGTCAGGTCAGAAGCAATGCAGGAAGGAGGGAGGAAAAAGGTGGAAAGGAGAGTTTTCTGTGCTCCACCTACCCATTATGAAGCTCCACTCCTGCCTGACTCTCCAGTAAACCCCGCCTCTGGCCCATGGCCACCTCACAGGCGTTCTCATTGGAGTACAGGTTGATTGGAGTGTTATAGACTGAAGGCTGTGGGACAACGGGAGCAGAGGAGGAGGAAGAGGAGGGACCCGTCACTCTGGCTGGCGAGGAAGAGCCAGACGACGAGGCGGAGGATGAGTGAGGGAAGGGGGAACGGCCGGTGGCGGGTTTAGGGGTGGAGCTGCTGGCCAGTGGGAAAGGAGGCTGTGGGGGCTGCGCTGGCTGTGGGGCTTGTGGGGATTGGATGTGTTGCTGGGAGGGAGCAGCAGGGGTAAAAGCGGAGGAGGCAGAGGGGATGGAGGCCTTGGGTGCAGCAGGGAAGGAGGAAGGGCTAACCGATCTAAAATTACTCCCTCCCCCTCCGAAGGGCCGGGCCGTCTTGTTGTAGGCGCTGCTGCTCGGGGCGGAGTTAGCAGGACTAGCATTGGTGGCAGGGGCAGAGGCAGGTGGTTGGCTTATTGGTACAGGCTTAATGATCTCCAGTGGCTCGTCCTAAAGGAGGTGAGGGGAAACACACAAACATGCAATACACTCACACACTCAAATTCATGCAGGTGTTGATATCTCATCACAGACATACATAATTTATGTAATAAACTGAGCCCCACTTTGAGTTTGGGATACATCTGCTCTGCAGAGAACTTTTAATCATGGCTTTCTACTTCAGGTCTTATTTTAACCATTATTTAGGTCTATAGCCCAACCAGGCTGGCATTTTAACTTTTCATTGACAGCTTAAAAGGTGCATTTAGAGCTATGACCTGTGCCAAACCTCATACTGATATCAGTGCTCCAACTGAAGTGTTTTATTATGATATGAGCAATTAATAAGCAAGTTCTAAACACTGACCAGAATACAGAGTGGTATGCTGGTATGAGATGAAGCTAAGTGGATCACAGCTCTACAGAGCCATGCAACACCGCACTCGAATACACAAACACATGCTAATTGACAACCGTCCACCAGTGGACATGCTCTGCTGTTCCACACAAACAAGTTAGTTCTATCCTCATTTTAAAATGTTAATCGTATATAGAGTCCACCTACCTTGGGAACTTCAACTTTTGTAACAGCGGAGGCTCTGCAAAACACAGAAGAGAAATATCATAAATTTGATTTTCTTTGTCAAAAGGTACCAAGAAAATATAATAATGTAACACTGGTTTTGACAGACTAGAAACGTTCTAGATGGAAAACATGTCATGAGAGTGTGCATAAAAAGTATGTGTGTTTTAATAATGACTCTATCCTGTCTTCCTTTGAAAAATATCCACTGCAGCTTCGATTTGCTCTTTCCCTCTTGCATGGTACATTACACAGTCCATAAATAAATACAGAGCAAATGATGGCATCCGGGGCCCAACACTTCTCATTCTCTATTGATAACAGCTGAGGATTTCAGAGTGGAGTCAGTATATGCCAAGCCAAGTACCGGCCGCCAGACACTGACCTGGAGTAAAGTTACAAACTGGCTTCATCACAAACTGTACGGTTAATCTCACAGATTGTGGTCCCAGACAAGAAGCACTGGCAGAGCACCGGGTGATATGACATGTGCAGGGGTGTCTGGGGGCATGTATCAGTGATCAAAGTTCTGTAACCAGAGAGCTGCAGCACTTTCAGAGCGCCGAGACTAAATAATCGGCAACATGAAACACAGAAGGAACAGCTCACTCAGATTTTACCCCCAGGAACGCAGATCGTGCCACTAAAGCAGATGGCTCCCAATGTTTATCCACTGTATGCCCCTGTGCTGCAACATCTGGTCTGTACAAGCGATCCTTTGACTCGAGATGAAGTTTTGAGAAGTGTTGCTGTCATGTAACAAGTTTTATTCTCTCTACAGCAGGACTTTCACTTAAGAGTCCATGTGAGCTTGTAAAAAAAGGCTGAATAAACAAGCTTCATGATGCTTTCTGGAAGTGCACCAGTCTCACCAAATGCTGGTTCATTTTAGGAGCCCACAGGCATTTTACGTTGTTATTGTTTCAACCCTTTTGCATTTATTGGCATCTTAAAGCAGGCCGAGAAAGTGTAGACTGCTTCATTTTTTTTCTCATTAATCATCGCTCAACGCAACTGGGACTTCTCCTTTGTGGGCAACAAAGTTCCCTCTTTTCTCCGCAAACCACTGAAACTCAGTTCCAGAATACATGTCATGTTTCTGCGTCACTCTCAGGCTCTTCCATATTAGGGAGAAGAGACAAGCCGAGCTTTGATGGGGCAAGTGCTTATGTCGCTTAAGACACCCAACCCCCCCACCCGCCCTTTAAGACCCCTCGCTCAAAGTTCACCTCATTATAAGGAGAAGAGGAAAAAGCCACAATAAAAACTCTAAAAGGAGCCTTGTTGGGGCAGGAAGTCAGCCAGGCGTCATACAAAAAGCACCATCAGGCTGAGGGTTTAAGAGGTCTAGTCTAAACAAACGGGAGGCCCGCAGTGACAAAGAGGACACTGACAGTGTGCAGGGGTGGACTGGGGGCAGCCAGAAAGGTCCAGTGTCTCAGGTAAGTGCCCTGTCCCACTCTGGTGCTGCAGTTCCCACAACCCAGCCGGGGTGGTCCCGACAACATCTGCTTCGCTCCGAGTTCCGCTGGCTTCGGCCAGCAGGACAGTCTGTTTTGACAGCATGGTCAGACAAAAGCGTGTGTTTCACACAGCTGCTCGTTGATGTGAGACTGTCCAGCGTCTCAGACCTCACACACTGTATTTGGGACCACACTTCTCCTAGTCAAAACCCAGCTGAATGCAGCTCTTAACAACAACAGAGAACTTAAACCCAAGCTAATAGGAAAACATCCAAATACTTATTGCAATTATAGTATGCAAAGCCAAAACCACTTCATTACCCACAAGTATCAACAACTAACTCATTAGAAGGTCACTGCTAATATTTAAGGAAATATTGTCAGGGATGCAATTTTGTGCACCATTAGATGTCAACAAGAGGGGGCGAGGGAGAGAGAGCGAGAGAGAAACAGACAGTGAGTAGGAGTGAGACATAGAGAGAAAGACAGACAGACAGGGAGAAAGATGGAGACAGACAGTGAGAAAGACATTTAGAGAGACAGACAGACAGTCATAAAGAGAGATACAATGAGAGAGAGTCAGATAGACAATGTGACACAGAGAGACCGTTAAAGAGACACAAAGAGAGAGAGTGCGTGTGTCTGTGTGTGTGTGTGTGTGTGTGTGTGTGTGTGTGTGTGTGTGTGCGTGCTAGGAATGTCTTGGCACTTTGATTCGTTCATGCAACAGTCAAAACAGTGTCTCACTCTCTCACTGTCTTGTCTGTCTGATGAGAGAGAGAGAGAAACAGACAGAGAGACAGACAGACAGACTGAGTCAAAACAGTGTCTCACTCTCTCACTGTCTTGTCTGTCTGATGAAAGAGAGAGAGAAACGGACAGAGAGACAGACAGAGAGACTGGGCACTGATGGATCTAATAAGAAACTTGAGGTTTAGGATAAAAATACTGATTTGATTTACTGTGTAGTAAATAGAGTTCACACGAGCCAAAGCACCACTGTAAAGTATGACCCTGTGCTCTGGATCCTTGTCATCGAGGGAAATCGCTGTAAAAGGATGGTGCCGGAAAACAGTACGACATGAATTATAGGACTTCATACTTTTCCACAGTTAAAAGTTGAGTGAACTAATCAAAGTGCCAAGACTTTTGTAGCACGCGCGCGCACACACACAGTTGTCCCCAGTGCCCAGGGGTGTGAGAGACTAAGAGAGAGCTGGGTGGAATGTGGGGGAAGGGGGGTGAGGGCACATTTCCATCCAGCAAGAGCCAAAAGCAACAGTCTGGCACATGGCATGTGTCTGAGCTCAGCAGGGACTGTATCGTCCCACGCCCATATCACTCAGCACTGGACACTCGCTGTGCCCTCTCTGTCTCTCTCTCTGTCTCTCTCTCTGTCTCTCTCTCTGTCTCTCTCTCTGTCTCTCTCTCTGTCTCTCTCTATCTCTTTCTCTATCTCTTTCTCTATCTCTCTCTCTCAGCACATAGCTCTCCTCCATCAGCACATAGCTCTCCTCCATCACAGCTCCTCCAGCACAGTGTACAGAACAGTTCTGCAGAGATGGCAGGTTGGCACTTTTCTAATTCCGATACCGAAAGCCAGAGTATCGGCTGATACTGTTTAACTCACCGACTTCATTTAAAATGACCACCCAAACACTCTCCCATCCTACAAAAGGAAACAGCGAGCCAGCAATGACTTCTATAAAACCGCAGCTGTTTTTATTCAGCAAAACGCCTTTTATCTATCGTCCTCTCGACAAAGGAAAGACACTTTCAGTGTAAACGGGTGCCAAGACGGTCTGAAATAATTCCTTCAGTCCTTCTGAGCAGGCTGAAGTGAAGACATGAGTCACTCTGTGCAGCATGTAGAGCATTGCTAGAAAAAGTGGAGTGGAGGAATGAAAACAAAGGGAAACTGATGGAACGAGGCATTTTCTTTGGTAAGTAGATTTGCAGCCAGGTTTCTGGTCTAAGTCACAGGGCTGCCAGAGCAGAAGTAGCTGTGAGTGTGGTCAGACTGCATATACTCATAGACCCCCTCCCCCTCTCTCATCACTTCTCTCTTACACGCAGGTTTGCTTTTATACAGCGTCAGTACATGAGACCATATACACCATTTGGCCACAACATTAAAACTACCGACAGGTGAAGTAAGTAACATTAACATCTCATTACTTCTGCATCTGTCTAGGGGTGGGCTGTATTATACTGTGTCTAATAATGTGACCCATATGCAGTATTGGCCAAAGTCTTGAGTCACCCGTCATTTCTTTATATTTTGCTTCAAATCACCTTGTTGGTGCAAAAACACTCTTTAATGCTTGTCAAACTGGCTTAGGCATATTGAGTAAATTGCATTAAAGAAATGGGAACAAATGTTTTATCGTGACAGGCTGCAAAGTGCCTAGATAAAGGAGTTCCAACCACTCAGCATTCAGCACCACCAGCATACTGATCACCGGCACTGGACTGAAAATGAAAGTCTTTCAAGCCTGGAGAACTGTTCCTCAGAACTGCAATAAAATACAAGTCTGACTCTTTGGAAACAAAATATGAAATAATGAGGGGTGATTAAAGACTTTTGCACAGTACTGTATATAAAGCATATCATTTTATTTGTCTCAATCTTGCAGATTAGCCCTAAATTTAGCTGTTTATTCTTAAAAAGGTGCTAAAACAAATACACACACACAGTTCCTCCTTTTTCTCTCTTTTCCCTTCCTTTTGCAGAACAGTGAGTGAGGCCCACCAGAGACCGGTCAGTGTTGACATCCACCCGCATTAATCAGGAAGAGTGCTAAAACCCACAGAGATGCAGGAAGAAAGTGCTAAAACCACAAATGGAAACACACACGCGCAAAGTCAGATTTAAGCTGTTCATAGCTCGTAAGGTATTTCCACTCAGAGCTTCGAAGCCATCTTGAATCTGACCTGGGCCACTGACGTCATTTCCTGAGGACATTAAATCCAGTCTGATTAGAAATACCCTGCAATTCATCTCAGTAAGTGTGTTTCCTTCCCAGAACACCCCCCAAACCCCACACCCACAGAGACAAACAGATGTTTCATAATGTCTCTCCCAGATCTTATGAGGATGTCTCTGAACGTCAGCCCAAGGCACAGCAAAAGCTGGAGAAGAGTATAATTAATGCCATATTTAGAGACACTCCAGAACAGCTTGGAACTGTTACCTGACATGTAGCCTATAAAGAAAACAACTCCAGCTCTATTATAAAATACATGTATTTCCAAACACTAAAAACCTGGAACGCTCATTTCCGTGAGTGAAAAAATATGCAAATGGTATGAATTTTACCATTTCGCCAGCTGAAATGCGCAAGGCTGAATGACGCACATAAACATTTACAGATATGAATTATGAGCTCCACGGGGAGCATCCATGACCAAAATACAAAGAAAACAGATGCTGACGAGTAATAGGATTAGTTCATAATGTGATAGGAAATGCGAGAGGTGAAATGTAATGAAGTGAACATGGAGCGCGTCCCACATGGAGTGATGGCGCAGGCGGTCAAGAGCAGAATGCAGGGGAATGTTGTTCTGCCTCGCATTCCCACAGTTTAGGCTGTTGTAAGAGGAAGCAGGCTGGATTCACACAGGCACTCCCCCGCTGAGCTGTTACAGTACTCTAAACTGGAGATATTAATCATGCAGATACACACATAGCGAGAATGGAATGATATACAGTAGGGGTGTGATAAGCCTTAAAATTCATTATTCATTTCAATACGGTAGGGCACAGTTCCTATGCAATACATTTTTCAACACAGCAAAAATAAAGAGCCTTTACCTAAAAATAAATGCCTTTATATGGTCATGTTATTATAGTATGCAGAACTAATACCCCAACCACAGGCTAACAAGCGAGTCACTGTATGAGGAAATGATGAAGCACAATTTGAAACCCTGTGAAATTCGATCTAATACAGTAAACCCCCGACTATCGTGGGGGTTACATTCCAAGAGCATCCGTGTACAGTGAAAAAAAAAGTTGTGATATAATTAAAAAAATAATAATAAATTATCATGTAAACCCTAAATGTGCACACAAAAAATGCTCCCACATTACCCTTAAAGAAAATGTAAAGGTAAACCCCTTTTCACACTGTAACAGTGTACACTGTTATTTTATTTGGTATAAGCAGGTAAATACAGTAAATTAATTTCATCTACAGTAATGAAAAAACAGGACTTTAAGAAGAACAAAACGAAAAACACAAGAACACTCAAGATGCTCCACGGGAGAAATTCTGCACTACAGCTACCACAGATGCGTTACAGGGCTACCAGCCAATCAGCAGCAAGGAGAAATGAATAACGTTCTGGGATTGGCTATTTTCAAACCTCCTGTCTCTGAGTACAGGTCACTGTGACATCCGGGCCTCTTCCACCACGCCCTCGTGTCCTCGTGCTGGTTGTTTATGTTTGGGCGCAGCACTGAGCGTTCTGGATTTGTATTTATGGGAAAGATTTGAGTGACTATTGACCTCTAGTGTTTATAAGCAACATTAGCCTCCTAGCTCCAGTGCTTAAGAAAAAGAACCAACATTTAAGTGGTAAATTATTGAAATTAGTTTTCTTTCCAAACTATTTCATTAAGTTTAAAAGTAGAAATGAAAGGATATTTGATGTTTTAGAGGAGCAGGGTGATCTAGATTTTTGGGAAAAGGCATTACGGGAACACAGAAAGGTGGACGCGTGCCTGTGGTCACAGGAATACATGCCTCTGCAGAGCTCATTCTAGCAAGCATTAGAGGCTAATGCGGGAATGAGGGAAGCAGTGACCTCTCCTGATCCCCCCTCACCACTGCTAAAGTCATACAGCGGCAAGAAGAAAAGACACAGATGACAACTAGGACCATGGACGTTAACCCCGTAAACCCTAAGGGACTGTGGGCCCATGTTTCAGTCCACTCTTACACATTAGTTCCATATCAGCTACTGAATGATCTCTTAGATGAAAATACTGAGTAAAGTCTTAATAATAACTTAATAATGAATGTGTTGGACGAGTTAAAGCTGTAATCTTTAGTGTAGTAAAACAGATTCAGGTGGACAGACCTCACAGTGAGACTGTGAAAGACACAAAACGACACAGAAGTCTGGGTTTCCACTCAGTGAAGCAAAACCCCAGATCAAGGCCGAGTGCAGGAGTGAAGGCTGGGGCTCCTGCAAGTGTTACAGTACATTGAAGAGCAGTGGGAGACCCTGGAGCAGATTCAGGGCTTGTTTGGAGCATAAAATCTCTCCAGATAGGTCAGAAAGCTAAGCTAAACACGACTCAAGAGAAACGTCTTCTCAAAAGCTTTTTATTCACGGTTTAACAGCAGTTCTTTTTAACTAAAGGTTCTAGATTTACTTGGAACTAAAAGAGAGCATTAACCCATGGCCTCGGAGGAGAAGCATCCCCAAAATTTTATAGCTATATAATGATAATAATCAAAAAAATTGAATGAAAGAATGAAGAGTGAGCTAAAATACCCCCAGTGTGAGAGAACAACATGTAGAACCGCTAGTGCTATGCTGCAGGTCCAATTAGCCACAAAGGCTTGTTAAAGGCAGGGGCTGTACAGAGGCTGGTCCATAAAACTGCAATGTGTTTACTCGCTTTTTAACTTCATTCTTCCACTACCTGAGAACTCATTTACAAGTGATTATGTGAGAAGGGTTCTAACAGACATGCAAACATAACACATTGTGCCTATATTAAACCTGCATTAACCTGAAATGGAAGCAGAATCATAGTAAACTATGTGGCGCCAGAGTCCAGCTGAGCAAACCTCTCAAAACAAAGTAAAAGAGACAAAGAAAGACGAAGACTGTAATGGGTACCACTCCTGCCGTCCAGCCGTTTATAAGCTCTGGCTTGGACAGGATGGTTTCCTTTTCATCTTCCTGCAGTCTGATCTTTAGAGTCAGAGTGAGGAGAAGAACTAAAGACAAAGGGATGGCAGCTCGCTGTTTAAATGAAAAGGTGAGGAAAGGCAAATTTGACATTTTATCTTTGATATGTTTTCAGTACAGCGGTGGGCGTCACTTCCAGTTTGTATCCTTGGCAGATGAGAAGCTGAAAACTCAGCAGCATTTAGTACTCAGAACAGAGGAATGTTTGGGTTAAAACAAGATAGGACAGGAGAAAGAAAGAAAGAGAAGAATGGAAAGAAAAAATAATAGACAGAAATAAATAAAGACTGGAAAGAAAAAAGTGAAGGACAGAAAGAAAGGAAGAAAGAAAGAACAGGAAAAGAAAGAAATGGGTGCATATGAAGAATATTATAAGCTGGTATTTTATGAAACTATGAAAAAGGAAAGACGCGGAGTCTCGGGTTTCTGAGCTGTTTTGACACTGAAGAGCGTCCATCAGTTGTGAGAGTGCTGGAGCCGCTCTGTTACTGAAGAGTCAAATGTTTCTGCCTGGCTGGTGCTAGCTGAGCTCTCTGGCTCTGTGGAGATGGACAGCATTATTTATAACAAATCTGTATATGTTTTAGTAGCCTTAGTAACTTGCTAACAGTTCTCAAACAGCTCTCCAATATAAACTGCCCTGTTAATGATTTTCACTTTTGGGCCGAGATACAAGTCAGGGCCTGGTTATTAACCTGACTGACAGATGATTTACTCCATTACATAGGAGTGAAGGGATTTATTTTTAGGTCTTTCATTGGAAATGCAGCGGCCTGGCAAATAGAGACGGTTTCTTGGATACCAAAACCCCTGTCACCTCATAAACTCCATTTATTAAAGCAAGACTTCCAAGTTATCGTACATGTCTTGGTGGCATGGAACGGGTGTTAGTCGATGGAATAATTACAAGGTTTGGATTTACACAGCGTGGCTGACAGTTCATATAAAGCTGGAGTGTAAGGGGGGTAAATTAAGGGTTTTTGGCTTCAATGGCAACATTCTGTTCAGTTAAACATATTTGGGCAG
The DNA here is from genome assembly GCA_037974365.1 of Hydrocynus forskahlii. Lineage (NCBI taxonomy): Eukaryota > Metazoa > Chordata > Actinopteri > Characiformes > Alestidae > Hydrocynus > Hydrocynus forskahlii. The sequence continues at coordinate 15,192,700 of JBBPCX010000035.1, forward strand.
TATAGGCTGCACAAAGAATTAAAAAATTTACTGTAGAAACTGATATAAAACCATATACGTAGAAATAGTTTTTTAAATTCCTTTAACAATGCAAGGTTGACAAAAAACTCCAAGCTGCACTGACCTTACGGTGACACCCTGAAGCTAAACGTCAGCCAGAATATGAATGCTAACCCCCAGAAGACAAACAGGACTTCCAGTTCATTTAATAGAGGTTCACAGAGTGAATAATCCAGCCACAGAGAAAACAAATGGAAGACAGAGGAGTGGAAGAGCAGAGCAGGGGCCAGAGGAGGGAGTGAGTTCATGCTCACGGACAGGCAGAACGGTCACAATGGTTTTCCTCGGCCTCGTAAAACTGCCTAAAACACTCAGTTTGGACTGCTCTTCTCCTTTTAGCACGTCCCCTAAACACCCACATGCCACATTTGGATCGAGCCTTTGGGCTCTTGAAATTCAGCAGAGAGGAGCTGAACTCTGCCATGACGCAGCTGGTCCTGTTTCTTAACTCTAAGGTGGAAACGGTTAAGGGGAAGCCCGAGGAAGGGAGAGGAATTTCACATGTACCTTTAAAAGCTTTCAGACACTAGTTCACACCTCAGAACGCCTCAAGCATCACCAGTGCCTTCAGGCTCCGCAAACTGGTCTACCCTGGGGCTGGAACGGTATCATCGCACAAAATTATTATAAAAGTACAGAGAATACACTGCATATGTGAATAAACCAAGTTTTACATTCTGTACTCATTTACTTTTCAACCATGCATTTAATTACAGGGCACGAAGAATGACGTAAGAAGTCTGAAGATTGCTTTTGTCTGCAGATGTCTAAAGGGGAGGGCGGTGGGGCTCACTAGGTGGAAAAAACATAAAAACTCTTTTATTACCCCCCTCAGAACTAATATATCAGTTTGTGGAACCTTTGAGGACCAAGGCTTTCTGTGATCAAGGTCTGTTATGGCTAGAAGCTAGAAGTTAGATGCAGCTAAACCAGTTGTAACACAACTATATCACACAACTTTATCAATGATTAGATCTGCACCAGATTTGGGAGATACTGAGAACATTATTTTGGTCAAAAAATGAGCATCTCCTATAAAAACTGAATGCTAGCCTACCAGGTACATCTTAATCTCTGATTCTCATCCAAACTCATTTAAGCACTGTATTGTGTAGGCAGTGGGGTCCAGCTGATATACTGGTTATCTAATCACGTTTGCACACACTGAAGCGAATGAAGGATATGAAAGATAACTCTGACTTTTTTTTAAATCAAACAGTAAATCAGTATTTTTGAAAATTACCTTTTCTATAATATTATACATTCTCATATTTAATAATAATCAATGTGCAGGGAACATAAGAAGAAACCCCACACAGCAGACACTGCCAAGTGCAGCTAACACAGGAAGCTTTGCAAGAAAGTACAGATAAACAGTAAGCTCACAATTAACTGAAAAACTTTCCACAAGATTTTATGAATTAATGTTTACAATCAACAAACTAACTCAGCGTTTCCACTAGTAGCATTTCTCCATGGAGGCCAGCTGTGCCAAAACCTCTGTGACCACATTAAAAAAAGTCACCCTGAATCCTGTAGATATTCCTTTGAGATGTATAATCTACCTAAATGTTGTTACAGACTAAAGCCATGTCCACACGTACACGGGTATTTCTGAAAATGGAGATTTCCCGTTTTCGTTTAAAAAAAAAAAAAAAAACATGTCCACATGAGCATGCCAAAGCAGCAGGTGGCAATATAACCTTAAGCTGTCTGTGTTGAATATAACAGCATCCGAAGCTGACTCGACATCTACGTCCTTCATACTGGATGGACAGTGACTCCGCGTGTGAGTATAAACATGCCAAAACTTGTAGTGAGTTTGAGAGCAGTAGTATTTTGTAAACGTCAGGTATTGTAGATGGAAACCTAATGGAAACACGGCACATACTGTGACGTCATATGAGAGGCGCACGGACCGTTTCGTGTCATAACCTAAATGCAGACAGAGTTTTCAAAAACCTCTGTTTTCAAGGAGCCAATATGCCGTTTATGTGTGGACGAAAGGCCAAAACGCATAAAAAAACTTTTTTAGAAATACTCATGTACGTGTGGACATGGCCTTAGTACATCCCTTCATGGAGGCGGTGCTCCTTTCAGCAGGATGATGATCCTGTCATACTGCAAAAAATGCTCAGGAACGGTTTGAGGAACATGAAAAAGAGTTTAAGGTGATGTTTAAGCCTCCAAATTCCTCAGATGTCAAACCAATCCAGCATCTGTGGAATGTGTTGGACAAACTAGTCCGATCCATGAAGGCTTTACCTCACAACTTACAGAATTTAACATTAACACTCCAAACCTGCTCCAGGCTCTTTCAGAAATACAGCCTGGTTAAAATAAGAAAAACATGTCTTATTGACACAGGCCAAAACTTCAGGATGATCATTTAGCACAAAAATATGAAAAGGAACCAATTAACAGCTGAAACATTTGACCATCACATCTGACACCACAACAATCACATCAGTCAGTGAGGCAGAGTCTGTTTAATTTTTCACAGTATTAAAAATATTTTGACAGTATAATCAGGACTGCTGGTTATCTGAACTTCCAGCTACTTGAAATCAGACAACCACAATAGTCTCAAACCGATTGGGCCCCCGTAAAAAGTAGGGTGCGTTTTATAGGTAGATCCACATCCTGCCTGTACAAATCATGTGTACAGAGCCTCTTCTGACCTGATCGTAACCTTCCTGCGGCCAAGCAGTTAGCCCGCAGCTATCGTGCTGAGCTTCCCAGCAGCTGCTGCACATGAACCTGGAGATGAAGTGAGCCCACCGAAGTCCACATATCCTGGTTAAGAAACCTCCGAAAACGAGGCACTGTTTCAGACAGCCCCAGACGAGACATTATGGACCTTCTGCGAAACCTGTCCCAAACCTCAGGCGCCATTCAACACATGTCATTTCAGCAAGGCCTTGCAAGACAGACTGGAAACAAACCTTAAGCAAACAGGAAAAGGAAGAGCATGTGGTCTGAAATGATTGGAAGAAATCAATGTGCCCCTGCAGCGCTGCTGAACTGACACAAAGAGGTACGAATTTTGGTTTTGGAGCAGGAAAGAGGGATCATGGGGAAGGATCTGCACAATTCATTTCACATTAGCGAGGGGGAGCATTCCGTTGGTTTCACTCCAGCCGGAATTTTCAACATGGAATGGCATCTTTTGGGCAAACTGCAGCATAAACAATTACAGGATAAATAAAACAGGCAAGGAGACCATTTCCTTGGCCTAGCTGCAAGCACAGATCTTCAATTTAACGACCAAGGCTTCTTGAAAAATTAGCACAGCTGCGAAAAACATTATGGTATGTCGCCTTGTGTGGCAAAGACTCAAAGTGCTTGATGTCCACATTTATTGCATCCAGGACATTTTAAGCATCTGTCCTACGGTGCAATTTTACACTCCATTGGACTGACACACAAAGTACACAACAACGAATATGCGGCCCTCGCTATATAAGGCTGTTTTAGCTTGATTAAGCATGACTTCTGTTGAATGATGGATTTGTGCATTTTCCTTTGCTGTGCATTGGTCATACACAGAGATCCTCTAGTTTTATTTGACAGCAGCCACTGCTGAACTACTCCTTCAAACCGAAATATATGTATCTTCTAGCACAAATGCTCTAGCAAGGCTTTATCACATTTCAGCAGGAAATTAGCACACAAATCCACAGTAGGGGCAGCAGTCAGGCAGTTTATTAAGGGCCTACAAATAATAGCTTAGATGGGGCCCTAAGCAGCCGTGTTCTGGGTGGTTTCTAATGCTTCACTAACAGAGTTTAAATAGCTCTCAGGGACCTCTAAGCAAACTCTGCTCTTTTCTAAGCAAATGTTATTTTAATAGTAAACCTGCAGTGTTGGAACAGAGAGTGGATTTTTCTGTTGATAGCGGGTTGGGTTTGATGATTTTTGCAGATTCGTTGTCAAATGACAGTTATGAAAAATGCATTTAAAAAGTTTAATGAAAGATTCCAGAGCTATTGCACAAGGCTCCACTCTCCAAATTTCCTTCCCCAAAGCTCATAACTCTGGTAAATGAACCCCAGAGTTTGTTTGACCCCACTTAGCTTCTGTATCAGGCTGTAGGTCTTCTTTCATATTATCTAAACTCCTGCTGGTCCATATAAACAAATGACAGGTATACCTGGATAGACTCCAGTGTCCTTTAATTCACCTTTTTACTACCAAACCGCACATATGCTCACCAGAACAAAAAGATATAAACAGACAAGGCTGCACTACAAACAGAAATAACTATCGAATGACTAATCCGGGTTAGTCTTCCTTAACAATATTCACACTGAACAGCTTGCACAGTAGATCTGTGTTGCAGGACGAATGTAAATCCAATTGCAACTTTCAGCAGGAACAGCCCAACCGAAAATGAACTTCAGCCTTGTGGATATCATGGAGCAAACAGTTTTGATGAATGCAGCTGAGGGCAGGCTAAAACAAGAGAGAGTACTGAATCCAAACATCATGATTGCATTACATCCTGCATGCCCAGAAAAGAGGCCCCCTGAGGGAAAGGCATGGCAGAGATCCTTCTGTTAACCAAACAGTTCTTTCCACTGCCTGTAGCACACAGCAATCATATTCACACAATTACTGATCTTATCTCTGTAAGTTTTTTCCCTGACATCCTAATCCATCCCGATCTTGCTATAAACACTGGATTGAATGAAGCAAAAGCCTTAGTTAATTTGAAGGAAAAGGAGATTAAAAAAGTGACTGTGAATGATATTTGGTAAAACAGGGTTCCTTGAAACTTTGAATTTTGAGGATTTGCGTGCTTTTATGTGTGGCGATACACTCTGTATCTGCTTGGATCTGAATCACAATACTGGGCTCATGACAGCTGTGGGACAAAAATGATATGATGGGACAGTTTAATGAATACTTCTAAAAGCTTAATACTTTAGAAATACATATACACACTGTATAATATCACTCTCTTACTCTACAGTGTTAAACAACATTATATCATGCTCAAAATGACATTTGTCTCATAAAAGCATCCTACAAACTTGTGCATCCACAGCTGTCAGACTGCTGGACTATAGTAAATATTGCAAGACATTCAATCCTTTGGCTTTACACTAGACTTCAGATAGACTAAACACTTATCTCAAGAGACCAGTCATTCCTTTCATATTACTCTCATATTGGCTGCCTCAAAACCAAATGGAACTACCTCAAGGACAACCAACTATATAACAGGAGGTGATCAAGAGTTTTCATTTTCATCCCTGACTTCGTCACACAGCTAAACTGGATAACACTGAATGTACTGCTGTGGGTTAAGCTGATTGTGACTTTAGTGTTTGAACAAAGCAAAAATGCATTTAATATTATACATAACAGACATTAGAATGCAGCCAAAATTCAAAACCTGCCCATCTCAAGATTCAAGATTCTTTCTTTGTCATACCCACAGTTATACATGTACAACATGTAGTGAAATGTCCCCCTGAAATATCTTTGAGACAATATAGTTTCAATAAAATAAATTAAAGAGAAAATTAAAGGCCAAAACTAAGTAATATACATTCAAACAAATATTACAAGTATCTGAAGTGTGCAAATGTACTAAAATAGTGTGTGCACTATAAACTACAGTGTGCTGGTTGCTGTATATAAACGTAAATGACAGATGGCAGGTGAGACACAGTGAGGTAGTGAGTGTATTAGATTCTATATTTTTGCAGCATATTGTTTCATACAAGTCATATCCAGAGTGATTGAGATTCAGGTCAGCTACGCCGAGATGTGATGTGTGTGTGTGTGTGTGTGTGTATCTGAGGTGTATGTGTGTGTGTGTGTGTGTGGTGGGTGTTCGTACCTCTGCAGGGTGAGGTTCAGGTTACCCGTGCAGGCTTTGATCTTGTTCTGTGCCTCCAGGTGGGTCATGGTGTCTGTGGCGATGCCGTCAATGGAGAGCACAATGTCTCCCACACTGATCTTTGCTTTGGCTGCCTTCCCTCCATCCGTCAACTGCACAAAACAAATAAGGGCAGAGGTGAGAACAGAACAGGAAGATAAGGCTCAGCTTAAATAAAAACCACGCTGACAAGCACAGCTAAAACAAAATGTTTTCGAATATCATCGCCACAGTATCCTCAGCCGCTCTTTAAAAGGTCACATGAACTCGGTCTTACATCCTCGCTGCAGAAAGACGCAGACAAGAGATTTGTATAGCAGTAAAAGCACATAGCTTTCAATAGGCAGCACTTAGCCTCATGTTGGTTTTTGCTCTTATCAGTCATCAGTCTGTCCTAAAATAGCTCAGAATAACACGCTGAGAGCCATGTCTGCACAGACACCGCAATACGCTGGCCTCTTTGATGGAAGAATGGGATGTATGCAATATATCTTGCAAACTTAAAAGCAAACCTTAGGCAGGTAATGATTATATGCTAGAGGCAGCATGTCTTGGGGCTTTAAATCGGACAATGCATAAAAGCGTAGAGCAGAAAAAAAAAATAACCAAATGACTAATGGTCGGTTGTCCTTTTGACCCACTTGGTTGAATGAAGGAAAAAAAACTCAAAACAACAAAGCCCAGTCCATAAGGCTATGCTTTGATAGCCAGAGCACTGGGAGATGCTTACATGAGTGGATTGTGATGAAATACAACCCCAATGAGGAGAAGCAGTACACACAAACCCATCTGGAGACGCTGTAATTTATTAGGAGCAGTAAATCTGCTATGCACCTCCGTGCTTAGAGCTTTAACATGCTGTAGAGCTGGTTGCTTTATCAGATTAGGTCTGACAGCCCATTACACTCTACTGAAGAAACAATCCTCAGCCTTGTTAGTCTATGAGGAAGGACACACTCTTGCCTGTGCTAATAAACAGTACCCTCACACCTTAACACACTTGCTGCCAACAGACAACCACTACAGGAGCAGCACAAACCTAAACACCAGTGATTTATATAGTGAAGCACATGGATCTACAGACTATGTGCGGCTGAGGATCTATGAGAGCTGGTTTGTAATACCTCTGAGAAAGAAGAGAAAACTTATGAGCTGATTGTGGCGAACAGAGAGCCTCGAGATTTGCCTGCGCAGTAGCACAGATGGAAGTGGTAAAACTAGCTTCAGTGTTTAGCAAGAACTCTGACTGGTTGTGTTCTGGACCCTTGCCACAGAATAGTTATAATGGCCTTCATTTTTACCAGTGGAATGAAGCCCTTCCCTGAAGGATGGCTTTCTTATAGTACATCAGCTTAATCTGGTGTGACAGAAGGGCATAAACACACCTCTATCTTCATCACAATAAGTGACTTTTCTCTTTTAATAGCTCCCCTCCTCTACTGTAATTGGTCTCAAATACCTGTATTTATCACAAAAGAAGGGCAAGTACACAGTGTGCTCCAAGACTGTTTTAGTGTTTTGCATCATCCTTCTGTCACAGGCAGGATTAGTATATTGAAGCTATGTTGATCCACAACCAGCTCATACAACTCCAATCTTACTTTACCCATGCAAGATCTTTCTGATCTTGGATCAGTGTTTTAAAGAAAACATCTGTCACTATCTGCAGCCTGCTGATGGGCTTTCTAGATGTGCCTGGACAGGAGGAGCAGTGATAAAAGCATGACGACAGGATGACTCGGCTCCAGGTGTTCCCAGGGGAGAGGGATTATGCAAGCATGCACTGAGCCTGTAAATCATTCACTGCTCCCATTCAGCACCTGCATGGCAACTGTCCTCAGCTAGTCTGCCTGCCTACCCATTCAGAATGAGGCTCGCTCAGGTCCTGGCTTGCACCTGTAAAATTAATGCGTACACAGCAGCGTCCCGGCTTTCTGAGAACATTTGGTTCGGTTGAACATAATCTTTAAAGAGGATGGCTCATCCTGTTTGTGGTGGCAAGCAATGATTGAAAATTACTGGTTCCTGGTACTGGCTACTTTGTTTATTTGTTCATTTTATAATTACTATCATTTTATTTTTTACAGAGCTGCATTCTTCCAGGAATTAAGAAACACTTTTAAAATTACAGTTGCTGATGTCCATGACTAAGAATCCAAGAGAGAACAACTGGATTTGTTCTCTCTAGGTGGCTAAGATGGTCCTCCTTCTCCCCCTCCATTACTCATTCCTCACTCACAGCACCATGCTAACCAGCACAGGCGTCTGTTAGCTGACCTAACAGAATTAGTCAGCCCTCTCCTCCAAGTGTGTTGAGCTGTCTAATAATGTTGTGTTAGTGGCACATCGAAAAGATGTGGTGACACTTCACGTCACATGTAGGAAGAATGTGAATGTTCTCCAGTATCCCAGTGTTGGTATCGTATGAAGGGAGGGGGGTCCTTCCTAGTGGGTGGAATAGGAGATGACTAACCTGGGCAGAAAATCTGGACAAAATAAAAATAAATAATAGGGTTCTTTCGGTTCATTTCATCTGTAGTTATTAAAAAAGCCTGCTGGAAGCACACAGAGCTCACTGACAGACTGGATTAAAATGGAAAAATTAAATCAGGTTTAATTGGATCTCCTCAGTGAGGCTCAAGAGGAGCCTTTGACTGCAGAGTGCTAAACAGCCCGGTACAGTAGAGCCTCTGCAGGACAAAGATAAAAGACTCCTCCGCTCTCTGAAGTAATAAAAGACACGCTGCACTACTCTGACCTCTTCTCTTCAGTCAACTGCACTGAAAGAGAGAGAAAAAGTGAGTAGAGAATGAGAGGTATTGTCCCAGGAGCTCTGCAGAGTCAGATTCTAAGAATAATAAGGTGTGTTAGACAGTGTATTGTCAATCTAAAAATGCCTAATATTTGTTGTTTGGATTAATAAATCCAGTCACATGATTCAAAACCAAGTCTGCCTATGAAACACACTGCTATATCATACAGTTATATTAATGACTGGATCTGCATAAAACTTGGAATCTGAATTTAGAGGTTATTTACATAAAAATAGAGTTAGCCTCCTAACTGCAACCTAATGTCCAGATCTCACAGATACCGGACAGTATGGGTGAACCGGTAAGGGAAACACTGTTGTCCATTATGTCTCAGCTACAAAAATCAAACCTCAAGCACTAAAGTTCAATATAAGCCATTTAGCTAATACTGGTACAAATATTTTATGATCATTAATGTGTATTGGCCCTGGTAAATAAAGCAATAAGTAAACTAAAGCAATACATAAAGTTCATAACAATAATAATAATAATAACAACAATAACAACAATAATAATAACAAATAACTATTTCTTCCTGAATGTTAAGATCGTGTCTTACAAAAGTGGACACAGCTTCAAAAACAACATGGACAGGAATGTTGTATGGTTCTGTAAATGTTAGAAAAGCACATTTCCAAGAAAGGAACGGAAATGTGCTTATTTACCTTATGTGTTTTGGGCTGTTCTTTCACATCAACCTCACATACAGGTTTATACTTTTCCCATAAATCAGTATCGATAAAACTAAACATAAGACCTACTGTGTGACACCAGTGCCCGGCTGCCAGTCAGGAGGACACACGTCGCCTTGGACTACAAGAAGCTATAGATTCAGAAATGGTATTTAAGAGTCTCTGACCACAAATCTGTTGTAGAAACTATGTGCCAAAATGACAAAGCAGTTATTCACCAGCCAAGAGCCCTGATGACTATGACATCACAGCTTCAAGGGTGGAGCAGGTGTGAAGTGCCTCTGGAGACCCCGTGATACAACAGACTCAAGGAGGTCCGTTTCAGAAGGAAACACTTTAACATCCCGTCCCGCCCATAGAAAAAAAAAAAC
>JBBPCX010000035.1:15202625-15231467 GCA_037974365.1 Hydrocynus forskahlii
ACACCTTCACACACACCATCATACATCTACACACCTTCACACACACCATCACACATCTACACACCTTCACACACACCCTCATACATCTACACACCTTCACACACACCCACATACATCTACACACCTTCACACATGATCATAAATCTACACACCTTTACACACACCATCATACATCTACACACCTTCACACACACCGTCATACATCTACACACCTTCACACACACCCTTATACATCTACACATCTTCACACACACCATCATACATCCACACACCTTCACACACACCATCACACATGTACACACCTTCACACACACCCTCATACATCTACTCACCTTCACACACACCATCACACATGTACACACCTTCACACACACCCTTATACATCTACACACCTTCACACACACCCTTATACATCTACACACCTTCACACACACCTTCATACATCTACACACCCTCACACACACCATCACACATCTACACACCTTCACACACACTCTCATAGATCTACACACCTTCACACACACCATCGTACATCTACACACCTTCACACACACCATCATACATCTACATACACAGTGTACTCAGGTTTATTAGATTGATTAGATCGTGATTTGTAATGCTCTAAAATCCGTGTTTGTAAAGGCATTAAATGCTTGTTTTTGGTCTGTTTGGAGACATGAGAAGAGCTTCCTGAGTGTGGATCATTGGTTCACTTTGTTGTGGGTTGAAAACTTACATTGACTTATGCCCCGGTAAAGTCCATTATGGCGTAATACATCGATTGAGCTTTGCTGAGCTGTTCAGCCAAGCATAAAGCCATATGTCAGAGCAAATTCTCAGCTAGAGAAGGCCACATCAAAGACAGGTATAAAGAAGTGATGAGGCAGAAGTAGGTAAACAGAGTCTGACATTTAATCAATATAATAATGTTCATCTCTGATACAAGCTCACTGAATGTGGATCAGAGAATATGTCGGACCCTTGAGACAGTATGGTCAGATAGCCACCCGCCGACTCCATAGGCTCACTCCTGGGATGGCAGACGTCCTCATATTGTAGGTTACCTAAACACACGCTGGAGTGTAATTTTCACTCTAAAGCCTATTCAACACAACATACATGTGATATACACGAAATCAAACACATTCTTGCATAATTTTAACAGAACACTTAAAAAAATCTAAATTCACACACTTTTCCCCACTTTCCTCAGATAGAGTTGATCAGCCTAGACATGCTTGGTGCTTAAATTTTGCTTATTTTGTTTCAGATTCGAACTATGAGGCTAACAACCCTCTTAAGTCAATTGAAGACAATCAATTTGTTCATTTCTGCATCTTACAGTAAGTCATAGTAGGTCCTAAACCACATCCACAAGTCTGTGTCAACCTTAAAGTAATAGTTCTGTGAAAAATCAAATGTACACATTTTTCCAGTTATCCCAGATGATGCCAATCAACAGAGATATGTTTAGAGACCAAATGTTGCTTCTTTGGTTTAGAACTGCAGTTATGAGTCTAACATTGCTAATAAATTCAAAAACTCAATAGTCAACCAAACAGCCCTAATTATTTCCATTAAAATACATCAACAAATCATCTCTCAACCCATGTCCAGATCATCATGAAAGTTAAACAGACTGGTGGGTGTGATTTATGGGACACTATGATTTATTGTGAACTATTAAAAAAAAAAAAAACACCACTACAGGCCGAACAAGCTGGGGTCCTAAATTAGAGGGCGGACTCCTAAACTAGGGTGACCAGATGTCCTCTTTACCCTGAACATGTCCTATTTTTGAGAGCTGGAAATTGCGTCTGGCCGGGGTTTTAGAATTTGCCTGGGATTCTGAGCTGCCTAAACATTCGTCACGTCATGGGCATCTCTCATAAAGTAGTTACTATCCTACACGGCTATTCACTTCCACACAGGGGAGGACTGGCAATCTGTGCATTCTGTAAAAGTCCAGAATGGCCGTCCAGCGCACGGCCATCGGCCCAAGATGCGGCTGAGATGCGCATACCACATATCGACCCCCCCACCCCCCCAGACCACAACCGAGCTGGTAAAGAAAGTCCACGCTAAGGTGTCCTCTTTTTCACAATCCCAAATCTGGTCACCCTACCTAAACCACATTGACAAATCTACATGATTGCAAGATGTGGATGTGGTATGAGCAGTTTGAGATGGGTTTTTTTTGCATATATTAAACAATCCAGGCTTTTTGAGTGAATATTGACCCCCAGTGGTTGTTAGCAACATTAGCCTCCTAGCTCCAAAGAAGCAAAAATTATACTCCAAACATGTCTTGGCTGGCTAACTACTTCTGAGCTCAAAGGGAAATTGTGTACGTTAAATTTTTTCCAAAGGATTTGGGTGAGTATTGATTTCGTAGCAATGTTAGCCTCACAGCTCCAGCTCTCAAATAAAGAAGCAAAATTTATTCTTGGCAGACTTGGGCATGAGTAAGCAAATAATTGTGTGAATTAGATTTTTTGTCAAGCCATTTCTTTAAATAAATATTGTCTAAAATATACTGTAGTGCATAATATAGCATGCAAAATGCTCCCTGATAAATATAGCCTTTGTAGAAGAAAAATAGAAAAATAGCTACTTTGTGCAGGTAGAGATGTGCCTGACTGCTTCAGCCACCGGAAGCATCCAAGGCAGCTGACCTCCTGACTGTTAAACCCTGACTGCACTGTGGCTTTTATCATTTGACAAACATGGGCCTGTTTAGAGGCCTACAGCAATCAAATACACAGACATTCATCTGGAAAAACACAACACAAGTGTCAACACCAAAAGACAGCGGTCACAATATCAGCTCAACAAGCTTCTTCTTCCACTCTGTACTGCAGGGTTAAAGCTGGGTCGTGTATTGACGGTACAAACATGTTTCTAATCTGTTACAAATACCATTCAGTGTAATTTGGAGAAACTGGGTGAAATTAATGATACACTAGGACTGTTTCATATATGTGATTTATATTTTTCAGTATTGCACAAAGTTTTAACCTTCAGCAGTTAAATTACTAGTAAAATAAAAATTGGATATTTAAATTATTGAGGTTTGAAGCTCAGTTGAACCAGGCAGTGCAGTTTCACATTTTACATGATGTATCATACAGCAATGTAAATTTAACCTTTCCTGACCATGCAGTGTCCACAGGATTTTGAGATCATATACTGTAATCAGGGCTGGTGCTGGGACAGACTGAATGAGGGGGACGGGAGTCCATACTTTGCAAATAAACAGGTAACTAGAGTTCCGAGGGTGCTACAGCACCATCATCATACACACACCAAAAACATACAACAACGAAACCCACCAACCTCACCCTCGTGCTTACTGTTGCTATGCCTGGCAAGCTTTTTGGCGGGCCATGTCAGCTGGTTTTAAAAGACAGGAGTAATCCATGGGTCATCTAAAGGGTTAAAGGGAAACACCTGCAAGAAGCAAATTTAGCCACATGCCTTGGGCTTTTGGCAGGTTTAACAGGTAATGTGAACTGACACACTGTTTATTCCAGATCCTACAATGCTTCTCTTATTTTCGGTTTAGAAAATGAGAAGATACTTTGAGTATGTGATGAATAAAGAGCCCACACACAGCATTGTGGTGTTTTGTTCAAAGCCAAGGTACATTTGGACACTTCACAAACCAATCAGCAACGAGGAAGGTATGAGGCCTAGCCAAGGGGAGACCTCGCTAATGGGAGAGTTAGACATTGGCAGGGGTCACTATTATACAGTAAGGGTGGATCTATCTGTCCAGCTAGTTGTAATAGTGCATTTGAGGGAAAAATTGTTCAAAATTACACAGTCTAAAAATGAGGGGTGGGAAGATCTTCCTAAGGGTGTGAGCCCAACCTTTGCCTTATTGGGCTGATAATCCCAAAAAAAAATTCAATGTGGTCACTAATGTGAAGCCAATTTGGTTGGACACATGTGTCTTTTATGATTCTAATGGTGGGTGTAGTGATTCTACATGCAGAATGCCTCATATTTCAAAACAGGAGCTCAAATCTAGAGAAGATATCACTTTTTTATCACCTTTAGTATCTGCTAACTGAAGTTCGCTTCTTCACTTGAGGTGTGCATCTAATAGTAGGTGATCATGCTCCAAAGTCTCAAACACTGCTGCCCCAGAAAATGCCTTTTAGCAAGCTGCTAGCTGATGCTCCATACTGATGACCAGTAGACTAAAGTCAATTGCTGTGCAATTATACATGCACTTATTTGCTTCACACCTTCATGAATATGGTACAGCTGTCCTTCAGCTCCTCACATAGCTAATAAATTCCGATTGTTCAGAATGTATGTTATACATTATTAAATGTGTTTTATAAATTATTATACAGTGCACTGTTGTGCCAGTGTGCAGTTCAAAGTGATTCAAGAAAAGATCAGAAAGAGTCAAAATTAAAAGCAATGGAAGAATGCAGAAAAAAAGAATATTATCAAACACTGAAATGGTGGTTGGGAAAAAAGAGAAAAAAATTGAACATTGGGCAAAAGCAATGCTGAAAAGTTTTTCAAAACCTGTCCTCATATTCCAATACTGATGTAGGCTTTATCATAGGACTAGCCAATATGACAGTATTATAGTATTATACATTATTGTTCACTTGACACATTACATCACAGCATGTCACCGTACCCTTTTCTGAACATACTGTGGAAATCATCAGCTCTTAAAGTGAAAAAATGGGAGCAACTACAGGTTCCATTCCATTTTTAAATGTGGCGTTAGTGGTCTGTTTCATCTTTTATAGTGTGAGATCATGTATCCTGAAATACATTTGTGATATATTCTAGTGGCAAACCATGACTATTAGAGCTATGCCTTCCGTTCAGACCATAAATGTTACAAATGCAGTCACAAACAGAAAAAAGCACCTCTGTGGAACTATCATAGTATGTTTGCACTAAGCTAATGGCTTGCACATTATTTGGCTGCTCAACATTAAACATAGACATATAATGCTTGTATAAGACATTTCCGGTTTAATCTGAAACCTGTACCGGGCATAATAAAATATTCTTTAGCTTGTGTGTTGCATTTCTACAGTGACGACTTCAGTAAAGTGCCCTGGCATAGAGCTGCAGAACCACAGCTAAGTCTTCTGCTCGTATTCACAGTCGGTGGTTTATCTAGGACTCCCAGAAGGCCTAACATGACATTTTCCTTCACAAACCTGGTCACATCCACTGGAAATCAATTATGGCAGGACTTCAAACCAGCCTCTTAAAGGCTTAACTAAAGGGCGAGCTTGCTTAACTGTGTCTATCTAGATCCCACAGAGAAATCATTCTGACTGGATAGTTTTCTGCAACCCAGATATCATAGGGTCTTCTTTGAAGGCCTAGAAGACCCTGAGGATTCCCCTCAGTATTATTGCCATACTGATTGCTCAGATTATATAGGCTCCAGCCTTGGGCCTCACATGCCCAAGAGGCCTTTCAATAATAAGGTCATCTCATGAGATCGCTATCAAATGTCAAGTTCATATAGTATTGCACTGTGCAGAGTTGCCAACTCTCTGGACGCTTTAGATTCTTTTCTCTTGCTCTCATGCTGTGCAAGAAAATCTCATGGCAGTGAACAGCCAGCCAGCCCACAGATTTTAGTTGTTTCTGCATGAGGACATCCAGCTGGGCCATATTGTCTGCTCATCATCTGCAGCTGTTCTGATGGGTTGTGCTACCTATGGGTATGTGCTACTCAGTGGTTTTGTGCAAGTACTGACCCACAATCATGGTAACGGTTTAGGTTTGGGTTAAAGGTAGCATTTTTCAACCAAATGGCACAACTCTTCAGAACACCACCAATGCCACATTACACTTCTTCTATCAAAGATCTCCTTACATCAAAGACTGCTTGAGTGCCAAAGCATGTTCATAGTGATTTCACAGACAAGACAGACATTTGCACATGAACCATTGTGAGAAAACACAACCATAGACTGACTAGTGGTCTTCTCTTGTGTAGGAGCAGTTCAGGCTTGTGATGCACACTTAGGCCTGCAAAACTGAGAATCTTTTCAGGCTATCACAAACAAGGTGGCAACCCGGTCATTATTTTCATATTTTCATAGTTCTAGATATAAGCATATCACAGGACTAGAGATGGCACTGATCTAGTACCAGGTACCAGTACTGCATTAAACGTAGGTTGTTAACATATGTGTGTATGTATATATAAATATGTATATATGCCAGGGATCTACAAGTATATACAGTACTTGCAGATACCTGGTATTTCACTGATGCTATTTCTAGTCCTAATATATGCTTTTGTCCTGGTTTAAAGCGATAAATCAAGGATTTATGTGAAACGTTTTCCAACTTACATTTGGTTTCAAGATCTCGTAAGCGTCCACATCTTACAATTTGCTTGCATTTCATTTTATTTCCTGCAGTTCAGTTATGGTTTTATATTTATATTCCAAAAATAGATTTTTTTACTTTTACTTCTCTTTATCTTATCCCTTAAAATAAAACCATCTGTTTTGGTTACTGTATTTTAAAATGGATAATAGTAAATGCCTTCTTATCAGTTTGGCTGCCTCAAAAAGCAGTGCTGGAACATTTCTTAACATCAGGTGAATGAATGGGTGGGGGAAACTGCTATCTAGGAGGTTTTATATAAATGAATTGGTTTCTGTGACATCATAAGAACAGTGAATTCAAAACTGAAGAGTTAATGGTATAGTTTGGGGCTAGTAATGTTTATATCCTACATCAAACTCTCTTCAGAAAAGTGAAGAGGTTTTTCATTATATGGGCTGAAATGGGCTACTCAAACCATTAAAAAGAGTTGACATGTAGGTGTTTCAGAGACCACAGTAGCAGTTTCTATCACTGCTCAGACTGTTGCTGGATGAGCTTTGGGCTGATGCCAGCTTGGTGGAAAACATTGTTCTTATTGAGTATTAGCAGCAGATCCTTTGTGTGTAAGAGTAATGTGAACAGTGTCATTAGCATAGTCACCTCAGACTTGGGTGAGCACCTTTGGATCCAGGTTCATGTTCAGGAGAGAAACTTCTCCACAGACTCTAGAAACTCTGTGGAACAGTTTAAACTCTTTAGGCCCAATAGAAGTTTGTCCTCTTTGGTCTGAACGTCCTGTTCCCATTTCTCCTCCAGGTGTCTGGCCTCTTCGACCAGGCTGCTCTCCGTCTCTGGGCTGATTTCTGGTGTACCTGTGCCTTTGTTAACTGCAGGTCCTGTTTTAATGTTGGCCTCCTGGTAGAAGGTGGTCTGTTCCTGCCGTACCTGTTCCTCCTCTCCCTTCAGCTCCTCTTCTGGGCTCTCCTTTGCCATGAGGAGCGGCATGATGACCATGTTGGCTTTACCCTGGTCACGGTCACTCAGCAAGCTGCCCTCAGAGATGGACGGCTGAGGTGGAACAAGAAATTCATGGATTATTTCAGGTGAAAAATTAAATTATATACTCACTGAAAAACCTTTTAAAGGTTCTTCATACATTAACTAGGTTCATCTCAACTATGGGGTCAGAAAGGTGCCACAGAAGGACCATTTTTGATTCATGAAACTTTTTTTTCAGAAATGTGAAGGTTCTTGATCAATTTTAGGTTTCTTCCAGGAAATTTTACATTATATGGAGTCCCTTTAACTTTACACTCACACGTCATTTACAATAATTCTTTTAAGAACTTGAAATCCCTTGAAATGTCCTTCAGGGAGCCAAATTTTGTTCTTCAGTGACATCATGGAAATAATCCATTCTGATATCCTTATTTTTAAGTGTGTATCTGTGTGTTTGACTTGTTTTTGTTTTACTAAAATATCACAGTATGAATTTAACCTCAAAGTTCTGAAGCCCTATTGTTGACCTATACATATTGAAGTGACCTATACATATTGAAGTGAAACACCTACTTTTTCTTGGGCCAAGTAGTTCTTGGCCTTTCCCTGCTGAAGATGCCGTCTTCGCTCCATCTCTCGCAGCAGGTTAGCCGACTGGGAGCTCCTGAGGGGCTGAACTCGCTGGTCCATAGGGTCCAGTTCTACATCACTCCAAACCTGTGACACCACATACACACATTACTACAGGGTAGTGTGACAATACTTAGCACTATTTTGATAAACTATGTTGTTGTGTGAGCTGGTGAGGAGAACACAGGTTCAGTTCCAGATGCCTCCTTGGTTCCAGCCTTTGTTTGGATTTGTAAAATTCCATCAGCAGCTCCTGCTTTAATTTAATGAAGGACTGATTGAGTCAAACCAGGTCTATGATGGAAACTACAGTAATACTGGACTTCCACAAGGAACACACTGATATACTGTATTTCAAATTACTGTTTACTGACTAATCTTATTTGTGTTCAGTCTTTTTAGTTTTATTTAGAATATTTGGAAATATTAATGTGAAAAAACCCTTGTTACTCATCAAAACAGTTTTTAAATATTCTTTTTGCTGATGACTTTTGCACAGTTCAGTAGGCTAACAAGTGGCTATGAATATGCAGCAGAGTCTGAGACATTGTCTTTTTTGAGTAGGTCTTCGCCAAATGCCCTTCACGGTGCAGGTAGAGTGTGGTAAGACAAAATAGTCCCAATTGTTCGCGGGTTGTTTTGGATGGTAAATAAAATGGCTATATATTTTTGTTGTAGACATCTCCTTCGTTCCATTCACCACCACAGTAAATAAATCCAGGCTGGGAAGTTTCTATAATGACCCATTTCCCATTAAACCACTTTGAACATCTCTGCTAAGTAGGACTTTAGGATATGAATAAAAATAGTGATTGGTCAAAGTATAAATTGATCCAACCTGAATTGCAGTTGTAGCAAGTGGATTTTCATTATGTTAAAAGTAAAGAATTAGGTTTACCATCACCAAGTTCACCTTGGTAAAAACTCATGACTGAGTCAAGGAAAAGACGGAGGTGAACGAAGTCTGTTTGTCCCCCCGTCGGTTTGTCCCCCCGTGGATTTGTTTTTGCCTGGTAAAACAACTCAAATGTTCTACACCATTTTGGCTGCAGTTAATGATGTGTTGATGCTTGGTTTGCATCTGGGGCCTGTTGCTGTTGTCTCTCAGCATAAGGCTCAAATAAGGATATACGACATTAAAGCAGGTCATTATAAGCCCTTAGCAGGAGTTTTATAAGTGTAGCATGGGCAAACAAACCAGGCAGACCACAGTTATCAAAACGCTTTTTAGTTATGAGGAACATTATGAAGAATGGAGGCATAGATGCCTCAGGTGATCATAAAAAGGAGCAAGATCTGAGAGGGTTTACCACAGGATCCTAATCACTAACCTCAGGAACCAAAGGGCTCGGTAGAGTTGCTCAAAAAAAAAAAAGACAGTTTAGGAACAAAGCATTATGGATTAGTCTTAAATCTTTTGGATTAGTCTTAAATAGATTTAAATCTGCATCAGAAATAACTCAACTCTCAAAAGCAAGACCAGAGCTTCTGAAATGTGCTGGCATAGGCAAACATGGTTGCCAGTTTATGAACATCTCTGTGACCCTGGGTAAATTATTTAAAGTGTTTATTTAATGTGTTTTTCTTCTAGCAAAGTTCAAGATTTATTTTGTCTGTAAAAAAGTCGTTAATATTTTGTGAGCTGGTGAGATTCCTCCTCGGTTCCTCCAGCTGTTGTTTGGACTTGTGAGACTCCATCAGCAGCTCCTGATTTAATTTAAATGAAGGACTGTCTGAGTCAAACCAGATTTCTGATGAAACTACAGTAACACTGGACTTCCACAAGGAACACACTGATATACTGAACAAAACATCACTTTTTACTGTATAATTATATTTGTGTCTTTTTAGATTTATATTATATATTTAGTAATATTAACATAGAAAAAACACTTTTTAAAACTTATACCTTAGAATTAAATTCCACATCCTCTACTTTATTCCCATCAAGCTTTCAAATTTAAGGTCCATGTTATTTTCATTGTCAGCTGTTTATTGTTCAGTTCTGCTTTAGGCAGCGGGTGACAATGAACAGCCAGTGGAGGAGAAGAAAACACAAGTGACTCAGAGGAGAACTCACTGTGTCACTAGTGGACATGGATGACACTTGCTGGAACTTGGTCTTTGACCCTGATGACTGTCTGCTGAGCATGGAGTCCCTGAAGGAGGACTCGCTGTTGGAAACTGAGACGCACTCCTTTCGTGGAGGCATGGCTAGAAAGTACAGGCACGGTATCTTCTCCGCCAAAGTGTTCCTGTTCATCACAGACAAAGAGTAGAAAACCAATGAAAGAGTAGAAGACTGACCTATGAGACCACACCTTAATTACTGGGTCAGAGCTGTTCAGTTCAGTGTGTGAGGAAGTGGACAGAAATGCTTACCTGTATTTGGAGTGAATGATGGCGTAGATGATGGGGTTGTAAATGGCTGATGCTTTGGCTATGACAGCAGGCACCGCCTTTGAATATGGTGTGAGGATACTGCTATATCTAACACACAGAAAATCAGTTATGAATTCATGCAGTTTCATCAAGCTATGAAAATGTCTTTCCTATGTGTTTGATCTATAATTCAATATAAACCTACAGTGTGTAGTTTTTACTGTGTGACAGTAAGAACCGAGGAGCATTTCTGGTTTAATCCAGTATGAATCTGCTTTGTGTGTAGTTTTTACAGTCTGACAGTAACAACAGTTGGGTGATTTTAATTCAGTATGAATCTGTACAGTCTGACAGTAATAACTGTGAACTGAATACATTGTGGATTGAATTAACTTTCCAATTCAGCTCTCACTTTATTCAACAGAATAAAGAAACTGCCACCTTATGCGGCAGTGTATATTTGTTCACACTTCTGTCACGTAAGACTAACATATCTTCGGATTGTGAAATATCTGAACTGGGTTTTCTGTATTGATTTGGGGAAATTACATACTTTATTCCAAATGAATCGTTAAATTCCTTACAAATTCCATTGCAAAATCCCTCGCTAATCTAATCCAGCTCCAACAGTGCTTCCGTAAGGTTAAAAGATGGTCTTAACTAGGAATAAAAGTACTCATTAACATCGGCATCAAGGCTTGTGATTCTGACACCACAGGAACCAGTCTTGTGGAGAAGCATGGCCTGCGTGGGTGCATGGTGGCAGGGCTTCTTGCAGAGCTTGATTGTGTGGCAGTGCAGTGACCTGGAGGTGTTGTGGAGTGAGCGTAACAAATCACACGCCTGATTATCTTCCTTCTCAGTTAGGCTGCACCCCATCTGTCCTCATCTGCCCTGCAAGAGACTCCAGCCAGCAGCTGCCCTCCAGAACCGCATGGAGCCCAAACACTTTTCTATAAAGGGGTCTTTTTTACTGCCTGCAGGTTCAGATCTGTGATTTTCTCAGACCAGGAGAACAAACAGGAGCCTTTCTTCCAAAGCGAAAGTTGCCCTGGCTGAGTACCAAGCATTTAGAATCAAGAGCTAGCTTTCATTTCTTATTTGAAGGACAGATGAAAAACATTTCATCTTGGTCAGACTTTGTCAGTTTCCATAGGGAAGTGGTGTTTTATAAGCGACATTTTCCCAGAATCCCTGTAAACATGCCTCAGGTTATTGTTATATGTCAGTTCACATTGCATCACCACTTCAGTACTTGTCTTAATGGACAGCTGACTCTGTAACTGCTGTGGGCTGTGGAAGATTCCTGAAAAACGGAACCAAGCATGTCAAGATGGAGCCATGTGAGACAATCGTGCATTTGGTAACCTTTCAAAAATATTGTAAAATAACATGTTGGAACAGTAGATTTCATTGAGATTATTGTACATTTCAGAGTTCCAGTCCAGCAGTCTGTCATAATAATGCCTTAAAGCCTTTTCACCACTAAAGTTCATCTGCTTCCTCAAAGTTTACACAATAAACAGAGACAGAAGAAGAGAGAAGTTCATTAGTTACCCCGCCCAGGCGATGAGAGTGACGAAGGCATATGGGGACCAGGACAGCACGTACACAATGATGACCACGAAGGCAACTTTCGCTAGTTTCCACTCAGTCTTTATTGACTGTTCTTGGATCAGTGTGGTTTTCCTCACATGGGTACCCAGCCTCTCCACATCTCTGAAGTCATACATGAAAGAAATCAGCACGATTTACCTCCTACATAAGGCACAATACACCTCAAAGATAAAGTACTATATATCTCATAGATTTAAGAAAATCTACCTCGTATATAAGTAGAATATACAAAATAGCTAAAAAACGATATATCTCATAGATAAAGGACTACTAATCTCAAAGATAAAGGATTACATACCTCATAGATATACCTCAAGTTGCATACTATAATTCATGTTCAAATAAAAACAAGTAAGAACACTAAATGCTGATTCTGTCATTTTAACAGACTCCTATACTGGCTAGAATCAAGCTGGGTGCTGGAGGACCCACCCAACCCACCCAGAAAAATCAAGGCTTGGTCTCCTGATCATGGATCGCTGTGGCATCGCAGGAGATCAGACTTATTTATACATGCAGTACATGCCCTGTGACTGCTTTCTGCCTCCTGTGCAAATATCATACTTATGATGCAATATTTTTAATTCTAGAGGCTTTACATCCTGGTCACACTATACTGTTACATTTTTGTGTTGTCTATATATTGTGTTGTTTCTGTTGTGTTGTGCTGATGAAAGTAAAGTGACCTTAGCCTTAAAATCATGTTACTGTTACCTGCCCGTGCTACGAACTGCCAGAAACATGAAAAAGTAGCAGTAGGATATGATCCCCAAGGGTGCGAAGAACACAAAGCAGCACAGCATGAGGGTGTAGCTCTTGTTTGCTGGAGTGGCGGTGACATAGTCCCATGTGCAAGATGTCATAAGACCTTCTGGGATATACGAACCTGCCAAAGTAAAAACAGAAGACAACAAGTTATCAATGTCAAAGACCTGATCCATATAGATCTGTGTGGTGTTAAATGACTCAACAGGAGAATCAAACAGACAGATTGGTGTGAAGACGAGGGGAGGGGCTGCAGTGAGGAGGAAGCTCAGGATGGCACCAGTCACTCACTCCATCCCAGTAAGGGTGCCAGACTCCAGGCTAGAGAGTACAGCCACACCAGCAGGATGCTGAGGAGTGTCCGGCGCTTTGATGTCCACTGGATGGCCTGTAGAGGCTTGGTGATGACTATGTAGCGGTCAATGGAAATGGCCAGCAGGTTGATCATGGACGTGATCCCAAACAAAGCCCCACAAAAGGCATACATCTTACACCCTAAACAGTAAAGCAGAAATGCAGGGAAAGAAATTACAAGCAAGGTCAGCTTTCATAGCACTGTATGCAGTTAAAATAGTGGCTATAGCAAAAACCCTGTTTACACACCCTTCCCCACACACAAACTGTAGTGGATCAACCAAGGCATGTTTCGTGCCAAATTTTATTTACCACCATCCTCACCCTCCTGGGTCAGATTCTTGCACAATGAATCTTTTTTTCAATAATAACCTGGTCTGGGTGAACAGTGAAATTTCCACTACATGTAAATTTTATGAGTCTTGTATATCCAGTGCCAGACTAAACATATTCAGGGTCCATTTTCAGGGCCTTATGTCCTCTCAGCTCTTTCCATCTCACTATATTTCAGTAAATGGAAATTTCACAAATTTAATGAGTCAGAGTACTATGGCCTTATGTCCTCTCACCTCTTTCCATCTCACTGTATTTCAGTAAATGGAAATTTCACAAGTTTAATGAGTCAGAGTACTAAATAATAATGGGAATAGGAACCAATATTGCTTCTAAAGGCTCTTTCATTGACAGCTATTACATGAAGAGTGTTTATAAGTACACTTTTGTACATATAGAACCCTGTGAACATAGGGCACTTAGAATACACTTAGAACCTGGGAATATAGGACCTTGGAAACATAGGGCCCTGTGATATAGAACCCTGGGAATATAGGTCTCTGGATATCGAGGACCCAGATAATACAGGACTCTGGGAATTTAGGAGCCTGGGAACATTGGGTCATTGGAATATTGGACTGTTTACAAAATTTCTATGAGAAAATAAGGGTCTAGGAAAGAAAGCATTCTGGAAACAAAGAAGACTCCACTTGGGGCACCACACATGGTTTGGCTGATCGGCTACCTTGGAGTAAGAGGTAACTGTAACTTGATTTGTCTCTTAATGTCACTCTGTATGAACATGCTGGAAAAGGTTGCTGGAAAAGTCAAATGGAAGGAGGTGAGTTACCCATTTCGCCAAACACCCATTCTTTGTACATGCAGTTGACAAAAAAGATGGGCGACTGGGTAGAGGCCATGAGGAAGTCACTCACGGCGAGGTTCATGATGAAGTAATTGGGCGGAGTTCGTAGTTTCTTGTTACTGAAATAAAAAATCAAAAGGTTTATACAGTTATCTCTCCTTCCATTACTTTGCCTTACAAAACTTCTGGACATTTCTGTATGAAACAGTTTTAGTGTTAACTTTGGGAGGAAAAGAGTTGAAATAGATCAGCAGTGGTCAGTCTTATGGAAGAACATGTTTGAGGACCATATTGCCAATCTGATAGTTAAGATTTCATCAGTCCATCAGTCAATCAGTAACACACTGAGTGTCCAGCACATTCACTGATTGTTCTCTAATCTAACTCATTGATTTAGAGAATTACAGCAATGCAGCTCAACACTCGCTTTGATTGTGCTCCTTCATTTAACCCACACAAATACAGCCCACCATTTCCTCTAATTGAAGCATGTCTAGTCATCACCTGCTGAAGAACAGGTTTATCCCAAAGCCCTCCATTAGATGAGCCACTGGGGGTCACGACTCTGATTCAACACTTCTGCACAGCAGTCTCACTCTTTCCTAGAAATCCCTCTGTGGGCAATCACTCACAGTTTTTCTGATAAAATGGGTCAAAGTTTAAGTCAAACACTGTTAGAAAGAAAAATCCATTAAATCATAGAGGAGTATTATATCAGGTTTACCTTGTCCATTTGTTTGTGCTAAAAACACTCTGGTTATGTGTTACTGAACACTGAATGGGTAAACTGGAATGGTTGCACTTTGCAGTTTGCACAGTGATAGTGTCATTCATTTCAAATGGTAGAAATTATTACCACAAAATGTATTCTTTGTATGTGTGTGAAAGATCATACCTTTAAAATTAGGTGTGTTTTCTGTCAGGTAAATAATGTAGTTAATTTTAAGCAGTTTGGTTCAAAGCTGGAATTTTTTGTACAAAATGCCATTGAATTACTTTGCTCATATTACACATAGATGATAAGCGGTCATGTGATTCATCTGAATGATGTCGTAAAGGGGTGGAGTCATAATTCATAGAACTGTTTAGTGTGTTGTTGGTCGTAATGTCGTGAACCTCTTGAGGAAGGCCTTGTGCTGAGGCTCATTGTTATATTCATTTAGGCTCATTACGAAATGCAGAAAAATGTTTTTATTAGGCCACACCGGTCACCAGCTTGGTCTGCTGAATTTGCCCAGTATAATAGAATGCATTTACTGTTGACGTCAGACATTATGCAACTTGCTTGAACCGAGCACTGGTATATATGACATAGTCAAATGTTGGAGTGCAAACTCCTTAGGGTAATCATGGAAATTCACAAGTCTGCCAATTTATGGCCTTCCAAAGGCACCATAAGTACTCTCTTTTAAAGAGTGTAAACACAACATCAGCATTGTTTTATTTGGAAGGGGGTGTTCGGTATTCATCTGGGCGTAATTACATAAATAAGCATTCATTCCTGCTGGAAGTAACATGATAATGGTTTATTTGTCTGCCTTTTTTAAAATGAAACAGTGCAACTGACTGTGCTGATTTCTTTCTGTTCCAGTGCGTGCCACACTATTCCCATATTCACTGAGCAGCCATGACTCGGTAATTACTTTCTAGCAGTAGAGTTACATGCACTTTTGCTTTATTAAGGTCAAATCCACACAAGCCCTGCTTAAAGTCAATATAGTTGTGTAATTACGATGGATTTGCTTCATAGTCATCAGTTCCATTGGAAGTCCCAGTGTGAGCTCACAGAGCAAATTTGAGGGCATTACAGTGGTGGATGTGTTCATCCTTTTTGTACATTCATTATATTTCACATTATTATGAAATAACACATTAGAAATTAATTTTATACTGTAATCTCCATGTCAGTCCTCCTTTACTTTAATGCAGTACACTCTTAGTCTTCTTTTAAGCAGCTCAAGGTTTAAGGTTTTAAATGGTTTTTTTTTTATACATCCCTATTTATATTTTTCCTAGAAATTTCCAGCATTTCAGCATAAGCTTTTAGATCAAACCCCTTAAAAATCTTGAAATCAGTCAAGCATGTCCAGACTTTTGACTGGTACAGAACCAAACTGTACCTCCTGCTTTGTTGGGCTGATTAGTTTCTATGCACTGAGTTACAGTGCCTTGCAAAAGTATTCACCCCCCTTGGCATTCTCTCAACTTTGTAACGTTACAACCTGGAATTTAAATGGATTTTCAATTTTATTTTAAGTGATGGACCTAGAAAACAAACTACAAACTAAGATAAGATAAGATAAGATAAACCTTTATTAGTCCCACAAGAGGGAAATTTGCTTTGTCATAGCAGAAAGTGGACAGTACAAAGTTAGGAGCAGCAACAATGAAGTTTAAATGGGAAGATCTTGTTTTCTATTCTAAAAAATGTAAAACTGAAAAGTGGTGCGTGTATATGTTTTCACCCCCTTTGCTTTGAAGCCCTAACCACTACCTTCAAAAGCCATTTAATTAGTTAAATAAGATCCACCTGTGAGCAACCTAAGTGTCAAATTATCTCAGTATATATACACTTGTTCTGATAGTCCCCAGAGTCAACACCAGTGCAACACCACTAAGTACCATCAAGCTAGTGACAGCATGAAGACCAAGGAACTCTCCACACAGGTCAGAGACAAAGCGGTGAGAAGTACATATCAGGGTTGGGTTACAAAAATATCACAAACCCTGAACATCCCAAGGAGAACCATTAAATCCATTATTAGAAAATGGAAAGATTATGGCACTATAGCAAACCTGCCAAGAGAGAGTCATCCACCAAAACTCACAGACTGCATTAATCAGAGCAGTAATTAAGATTCCAAAGATAACCCTGCACAGATGGGAATATCTGTCCACAGGACCACTATAAGCCCCACTCTGCACAGAGCTGGGCTGCATGGAAGAGTGACCAAAAAAATAAGGCAGACCGTTTAAAAATTTCCAGATGGTGTATTGGAGATTCCCCAAACATGTGGAAGAAGGTGCACTTGTCAGATGAGACTAAAATGTCCATCAAGGACAACACTATGTCTGCCACAAACCTAACACCTCTCATCATGCTGAGAACACCATCTCCATCTCTGTTTGAGTCTTCCAGAGATTTGAGACTGGGCTGGAGGTTCACCTTCCAGAAGGACAACAACCCTAAACACACTGCTAAAGCAACACTCCAGTGGTTTAAAGAAAAACAGGTAGATGTCCTGAAATGGCCCAGTCAAAGTCCAGACCTCAATCCAATAGAGAATCTCTGGGATGATTTAAAGATTGCTGTACACAAGCAGCGTTCATCCAACTTGGAGGAGCTGGAGCAATTTTGCCATGAAGAATGGGCAAAAATACCAGTGTCTAGATGTGCCAAGCTTGTGGAGATGTATGCAAAGAGACTTGTCGCTATAATAGCTGCAAAAGGTGGCTGTACAAAGTAGTGATTCTGGGAGGGGGTGAATAGTTATGCACGATCAGGTTTTCTTTTTTGTCTTATTTTTTGTTTGTTTCACAATGAAAAAATTAATTTGCGTCTGCAAAGTGGTCGCTGTGTTGTGTAAATTAATAGACATAAACCCCCCAAAATTCCTTTTAAATTCCAGGTTGTGAGGGAATAAGAGAATGCCAATGGGGGGTAAATACTTTTGCAAGGCACTGTACATTTGTCTCCATCTCATCTAAAGCTGTCCAGAAAAATATTTTGTCTTCAGGGACATGACCTTTAAGAAATCAGAGCATCTGCAGAATAAACAACCGCAAGAGCTGGACAAAATGCAAAAAGCATGTCGGCGCTCCCCAGGGCCACGGCTTCGGCCCTCTGTCATTTCACCCCGATGTGCTGTGGTCCTGGGCCCACCGTGCTAAATCACACTTTCACCTAAGCCCACTGCAAACTGTGTGAGAACAACACTCTCATGAGCAGAGATGCAAAATGTACTCTGGAGTAAAAAAAGAAAAAAGGTACACAAAAGTACTCAAGTACAAACAGCAAAAGAAAAGTACACTCAGTAGTGAAATTCAGTATCAATCTAAAAATGCCAAATACAACTTGAGTAAAAGTCAAAAGTAGCTGTTTTTTAAAGTCATTATAGAAAATGTTATATTACATACAATGTAATATTATATAGCTAATCATCAAACCTTTAGTTTGATGCCTTATCCATTTTTCTACAGCTACAGTCCAGTATCCTACATGTTGGTCCAGTGCAGAGCCCACTACATGCAATATTTCAAGGGTCAGAGTAAGTTTTATACTTTTTGGTGTACATTGTTAAATTAAATAGTAATAGAATAACACAGTAATAGGAAACGTTTCAGTAAGGAGGAGATTGCAAATACTGTGCAATATCATGTCCGTGTGTATTACAGGTCTCTGGGGATAGACTTACAGATATTCTGATACGAGGTCTTGGTATTGGAGTGAGATCACACTGCAAAAACTCCTTATCTAACCAAGACAATCTCATTTCTAGCCCAAAAGTCTTCTTGATCTTGTTTTGAGAATAATACACTATATAAGAGCAGATTTTGTCATAGTACATAGTATATTAAGATTGTTTTGAGATATTTTTTCCTATTTCAAGAAATCTTACCAAGTGTAAATATCTTACTGCACTGGCAGATAATTTCTCTTGTTTCTAGTCTAAAGATTTCTTGAAATAGGAAACTGTGTAATATACTACATTAAGATTGTTTTTTTTTTGGGGGGGGGGGCGGGGGTGCTGCTGCATCATTAGGTGCACCACCTACCATAGAAGAGTGTGCACAATGGGCAGCCTAGATCCAATAGACAAAATAGATTTTCAGTGTGAGAAATCAGAGGTAAGGCGTGAGAATGTGAGATAACAGTCAGATGCATGTGTATCGCGCTCAATGCGTGAGAGTTAGCAACCCTGCTCCCCCCCATCACTCAGCTTAATGCTAGCCAGTGCCTATTAACTGATGTACAGAACTGGCAGTCAGTGTTGTCCTCCCAGTGTGTTGAGCTAATAGTGATGCTGCATTAGCAGCAGTTCAAAAACTTCTTGTGACTTTCCCAGCATTGGTGGATTCATGTGAAACCACCATCAGGGGGAAACTGGACATGACTGTACCAGATGCTGGAGGAATGTTGGGGTCCTGGAAGAACGTTGTTTTCGGGGAACTGTGTGGTGTATATGGCTGACATGACCACAGACCTACTTGACTTGATGACTAAATTAGGGATTCTTAACAGTGGTATCATTATTCATTGATGCTGATGTTGAAGTTTTCGATATAAATATCAGTATTGGAAAAGAAAAAACAGTAATGTGTCATCTCTACCAACAATGCATGAAAATGACCACATTTTGTTTGGGTTATACATGAGCTCCATTTTTAACTGACCTTCCCCAATGCCTGGCGGCTTTCTTGCAGAAGTGACCACTTGCCAGGATTTTGGTCCAAAATTTCATTCCTGTCAGAAGAGGTTGACCATCAGTGCAAAGGCATTATTTCGGTCACTGGTGTGGCACAGTACTGAAATATTCGAAGGCCACCAATTGCCAATTACGAGTCCACATTTGGGCAGCCCGGGTGCTGTGAATGGCTCTGGAAGTGCAGACGTTGTGCGCCTGGGTGAATCAGCAGAGTCTGAAGAGTTTCTGCTGTCAGTGGACATTACTGATTACAATTCATCCCTCTCAGCAATGACCAAAATAAGTCTGACCATCAGTGCTGTCAGCACAGCCAACTCTGCAAATCCTTAGATCAAACAGGACAAGATTAGCAGCCATCCGTGTGCGCACGAACAAAGCATGGTCCTTATGTGCTGCTTGACTTGGGGTGGGCCATAAAACAGGCCGAACTGCTTTAACACTAATAATCGTCATCACACCTTTCCTCTGTCTTTTGACAGCTGAGGCAAGGCTGGTTACAAGATGTCAAATGAGACTGAAAGGGAAGTAAATATATATTAATAAAGAGCCTTCCCAGATAGCACACATCTATTGAAATGACATTAATTCCATATCAGACAGAGGATCTTCAGTGTTGATCCAGCATTGACCTTGCTCGTTGAGAAGGCCATTTATTCAACATTGAAAAATCAACCATTTGTGGATGGATTCAACAAGGATTCAACATTGTTTCAATTCTTGTTTGGCAAAGGTGCTTTCAATGTTGGATATTTTCAGTAATATCTATGTTGATTCAACATCTTATTTTCAATGCTGAAAAAGTCACCTTATATCAATGTTGAATTAAGGTTCTGTTACCATCAAATGTTCAATATTGAAAATCTGACCAAAAATTGTTTTAGTTTCAACGTTGATAATTCAACACTGACCATAAATCAATGCATTTAACCATAATTCAATGTTAAATCAATAACATGGTGTTATCTGGGTTTCTAGATATACTATGTAAACATTGTAACATACTGTCCCCAGACATCAACATTAGTGGTCAACTGAGGGCAGCAGAATTAGCAGAGGTGAAGATAGAAAACTGACACCTGTTTCTTCGCTGGTTTAGGACTTAAATCAGATGTGCTTTTTTATGCTTGAATGATTAATCCGTAGGTCACTGTGTGGCTTAACCAACAAAGAACATTCCATTACATTTACGGCTTTTTATCCAAAGCGACTTCCATTCCTTGACTACAGGGGGCAGTCTCCCTGGAGCAACTTGGGGTTAAGGATCTTGCTCAGGACCCAGTGGTGGTATACTCAAGGTAGGATTCAAACCCATGACCTTTCATCCAGAGGCAAGTATCCTACCCACTAGCCTACCACCACCCCTGCCGAAACTGGTCAGGTTCAGGGACCGGACTGAAAATGAAAGTCCTTCAAGAAGCCTGGAGAACTATAAAAGCAAAATATGAAGAAATGAGAGGTGGATCAAAGCTTTTGTACAGTACTTAGTTTAATTAAACATTTTAACACAAAAAAACAAGAAGGCCGTGGAGCCTAACTTAGCCATCACTGAGTTAGCTTAGCAACAGCAGGGCGAGCGCAGGCTGAGGACTTAGAGGAACTGTGAAATACTGAGTGATTGTTGGATAATGGACACGTGTTTTTGGATCACACCAGATACGCTGACCAGGAGAATGGAGAATCACAGGAAGATGCTTATGCTAATATTCATGTTTGCCCTGTTGGATCTGAACCATATTGGTCCAGAGGAATAAAGAATTAGGTCAGACCTGAGGACCTAAGGAGGACCTAAGGGTCAATCCTAAAGTGCTTCAGGACAAATTTAAACCAGACTGAGACTGGCTAGAACCTAAATGGTGCCTTTTTGAGAACAGTTCCCAAAGATTTCTTGGTCAATCAGGTGCTTTGAAGACATGCCTGAGGAAAATTTCGAGGAGAGTTCAGTCCTTCTCTGTTAGACAGGTTGGGTTTCATTGTTTTAATTAGAGCGTGAACGTGTAAAACTAGGGCTGGTTACAGTTCAAGTGCCCAGGAGGAGCCAGCGATCAAGAAACGTGTTAACTCAAAACATGTGAACTCAAAACTACAGCCTCACAAACAGTGATACTAAGCACTGTCACTGCAGGCTTTCTATATTCTAGATTTCGATTACATTTCTACATTCTATATTTCTTCGTGATTTCTATGTTCTATATTTCTATATGATTCCTATACCCTACAGGTCTATATTATTTATATTTATTATTTCTATATTCAACATTTCTATATCAATTCTATACACTAAATTGGTATATTATTTCTATATTCTATACGTATGTATTTCTATATCTGTTCTATATTTTGTATTACTATATTAGTATATAATTTCTATATTTCTGTATTTTTATTATCAATCTTTCTATAGTCCATATTGCTACATTCATTATATCTATAATTTGTATTCCTATAATATCTGTTTCTATATTCATTCTATCATCTAGATTTCTTTATCAAGTCCTATATTTCTATTTAAATTCCATATTTCTACATTAGTCCTATAATCTGCCTTTCTATATTACTAATGTTTCTTTATTTATTCTATATTCTGTATTTCTATATTATTTTAAAATTTGATATTACCTACTGATTCTACCCATAGTGAAAAAAAGAGGGGAAAAAAACTTCACTTTTGAATGACTGGGGTGTTTTATATTTATTATCAATCTTTCACACTGGCTGCCATTCATAATATGAATGGTTTCCACTGAAGTTAATCTCTTGGTCTTTTTTTTTTATGTCAGTCAGTTAAATTCAGTCCACATCTGACTGACACGACATAGATGAGGATCAACTTTTCGCAAGTACATAAACTGTGTGTGTACAAACCAGAGTGCATGTGAGATTAAGCTTAATGCATCAACTCTTGCAGTGGGCGACCAATCACAATACAGCTCATTTACAAATGTCAGTCTTAAAGGTACAGCCAAACAGCCTGTTTAACTGAATCTAAAAGTATAACACTAAATGATTTAAGACATAAAATGTGTTGCCCTTCAGAAGATCATTATCTGAGGTGACCTACCAGAAGAAAGCGTACATGACCAGAGCATTTCCCATCATTCCCACCGCCCCGATTATTGCCACGAAGAAGGCCACGATGTAGTGCGCGTGGTCCGGAACGTCCACCTTCCTGAAGAAGCCTCTGTCCATGTTCTTGTCCACCCCTTCCATACCTGAGACAGAGGACACACCGTTCATCAGGCTTTCCAATCAGAACAACATTCTCCACACTCTGCTATTATCTCTTATCCGTTTTCCCTCTCTCTCTGTCTCTCTGTCTCTCTGTCTCTCTGTCTCTCTCTCGCTCTCTCTCTCTCTCTCTCATACAGTGATCCCCTCCCACCCCTTCCAGTTATGTAAGAGCACAGAACAACACCAGTTGCGAATGACTTTGGCTCAGAACTAGTGTGGTTTGGTTCGAAATGTATCCATGTATGAAGCCACTTTACTTTACTTACTCTTTAAGTTTTTTAAAGAGGGACACTGAGAAAAACGCAGATGCAAAATAAAGGCTGAAAGCTTGTTTGGCATCCTTTTTTGCTCGAGATGCAATCTGTTAGACATACCAAAGGGTAAGGGTGCATGTGATGAAGGGAGCTGGAGGGAAATATAAACACGCCTCATTTGCTTCCCTCCAAGTCCAGCCCTCTGCTGCCACGCCGGCCGACACACTCCCCCGAGCACTGGGACGATGCAATAACACGAGGCTCAAAGAACTTATGGAGAGGTATTTTCAGCCTCTCAGTGGAACGGAGCAGAAACAGAAGACTCGAGAGTTTCAAAACACCCTGAAGGCAAACAGTTCAGGTGTCCTGGGAAAACGAGGTGGGACAATTTTCCCTAATCAATCAAGAGTCCATTACCTAAAACATCGTTGACCATTATAAACACACCCTCAAAATCCTCATTCTAAAAACACATTAGCTTCATATCAGAACTCCTAAAGTAGTTATGTCACCAAAAAAAAGAAAAGGGAAGGACTTCTTAAATGTTCATCAGTTTACGGGCTGTTCCTAGAATCTTTATATTACATGAAGGTTCTATAAAGGTTCTTCATACTTGAACATCTCCTTTATACCATAAAGGGTGATTCTTTAGGGAACCACATGTTCTACTATGACTTCACTCAAAAACTCTTTGGGGTGCTTTTATTTTAAAAATTGTTGAAAGGGTTGCAATCACTTGTCATATTCATTTTACTGACTTTTTTTCAACAATAATTTACTGAAATGCTATGAGCTAGATACTAGAAGTTACTTTTATTTAATATTTCATGCTGTTTGGGAACACCAAGAAAAAATAATATACTGCATATTGGTATACATTTGATTTACAGTACATAATTCTTCCCACAATTAAATACATAGTAAATTACACAGGTAATTACACAGTTTCCTACAGAATGAATCACATTTACCCTCAGTTTAAGTATGAGCTTCACTTCTGACCTTCATATTCTCTCCGGTTGTGTTTCAGAGTTAAAGAAACGATCGATTTTGTTTTGGACAAGACAAGACCGTACACACACCTCTCCATCAGATTCAGATACACTTTTTTCCTTTCCTGCTTAGAAACAGAAATCTCTCTACATCAAGTTTAGAATCACTTTGAATGGAATTTTTATGGACGTTTAATGAATAATAATGAGTCCAGTGGCGGAGTTTGCCTTTTCAGTACGTGGGTGCGAGCTGTCAGTTGAGGTTTGCCTCCCAACCCAACAAAATATCATGTTTCAGGCGGACCTGGGACAATGTTTCAAGTGGAACACCAGGCTCTGTTTTGTTTTTGAATATTTAATGCTGATTATCAAATTTCATGTCATCACATGTATGAAGTGAGATGTGTGTGTGTGAAGCTGAATGTTCGGTAGCTCTACCTGTTTTCTCTTTCAGGACCACATCGGGTCGGGCGCATTCTCATCGGTGCTTAAAAATGCAGAATTTAATTCCATGGTAACGGATCGTACACAGAGTCATTCTCCCACCTTTTAAACAGCAAACTGATCTGAAGCATATACTACTATGTACCTTTACTATATATTTTATCTACATTAAAACAGACTTTAAATTAGCTTTTGGGACTCAGACACTATCGAGGTCAGAGCAAAGTGGTCTGACCTGCTTCACCGGCTACTCTCACCCAAACAACACCAAAGAATCATTCAGAGTCACGTCCAATCTGCACGTCTCCACTGAACTGACCATGCTGTCTATGACAGGGCCTCCTCCCCCTGAGCACTGAAGCACATCTGGAGGAAAAATCCTCCTGTTGACCTCTATCTAGAGATACCATATGTGTGTGTGTGTGTGATACCAAGCCAGTCTTCTACTTTCGAAGAACGTTGCTTATTTTAGCACTAATTCTAGAAATAAGTCAAATGACACCTCGAGAACTTCTGCAGAAATGTAAACATACAATGTGTAAAATGCTGACACATGATAGAAATGTGTGAATGAATTAAAATGTAAATAATCTTTATTGCGGGGACATTTAAATGCTTGTGTGGTAATGTCTGCATGATTGAAACACTTCAGTGAGAGGGCTCCACTTATAGCCTGCATAAATGACTCCATTTCATGAACATTTGATTTTCTTCATATTGACAGATAGTGTCTGGCCCCATGAGACTACAGTTAGGCTCGCTTTTCCTGCAATGCTACCTAAAAACATTATCTAAAATTACGCTTTATAAGTCCATCCATCCACCCATCCATCCACAGATCCATTCATTATCTGAGCTGTTTATGCAAAACTGCGTCTCAGGAGGTTTTGGAGCCCATCCTTGTGGTCACAGGGTGAAACAAGTTACCAGTCCATTGCAGTTCATCTTCATAATAATCCAAATCAATCTTCTCAACTCCTAGAGTTTCTCAGGGCAGTGTATCCTGTGGCTGTAAGTATTGATCACATCCATGTGACGGCTCCTGTCTGAGGTCTAGCAAACATGACCTTTCTCTCTTACACCAAGGGAGCCTTTTTTCTTACCAGAGAATTGACTGATCTCTCTTGAAGTTCATAACTATAATGATTTTCTTGCCACAGGTTGCTTTCCATAACTGTTCTGTCTAAATACAGCTTCAATTTATGCCACCTTACTTCATGACATACATCTTACATATTGATATTGATCTTAAACCCCATGTATTTTGGTATTATTGAGGGTTCCTGTGGTGAAATGCTGACGTTTTGGAGACCCAATCTTCTAACAGGTTCTGATGGTGAAGATGTGATGTGATGCCTCAAAGAGAGAGATGTGAGATATGATGTTCCATTCATTTCTACATTCTATTCAGAGAACAACCAAAGCCAAGCAACTCTAAGGCATCAGCCTCATTTCACAGATGCAGATAAAGCAAACCAAATTCCAAACAAACAAAAATGATGCAAATGATGCTAACACTGAAGACTTACATCCACACTCCTCATGCTCTTATGCACTGATGACTCAATAGCACTATATGACAAAATACATTATTCATAAATGACTCTGAAGTCCAGTGTTATAAACAGTGTGTGATTATATGTGACATAGTCACTCTTATTTTAAGTAATGGCCCATGACTATTAGAGCCAGGCCTTCTGTTTCAACCATAGTTAATGCAAGTCCTTCATGAAATGGTTTTCTAATAGTGTTCTAATAGTTAACGCTTGTACAAACACTAATTCATATAAACATGTTTCATGTGTTTTATTTGAAGGTTTTAACATAAATGAACATATTTTACAGCAGTTGTTGCAGTTTTACTCTTTCAGCAAAATGTCCTGATGGGGAGCTGCCACCACTTTTTTCCCACTTCTAATTAGAGCTCATATACACAGTGATGTATCTAGAACTTCCAGAAGGCCTTGAAGAACATTGTTTTACTAATGTGATTGGTCTAAACCATTGGAAATCAGCATTGGATTGATTAATTACAATGTCACTTCCTCATTATGTTGGTAGTTAATCCAACATTTAAGGCCTTCAGTGCAGCTTCTAAAGGACTAACCAATGAGAGAGCTTGCTAGGTTGTATGTACCTTGATACAAAAGGGAAAAAGCATCCTGGTTGGACGACTGGACAATGTTTAATTGGATATTTCAGGCTTTAACCCTCCTGCTTCTTAAAATAAGAGTAGTACTACCACAATACTAAGTACTACAAAGTACCAAAAACAAACTGCAATACTGTAAAGTTTAAAAACAAAATGCAATACTGAAAAGTATAAATACAAAACTTAATTCTACTGAATAGTAATAACTTATGAGCCTTTTTTAGATCCCAGAAATCTTCAGGCCTGGAAGGCCATGACAGTTCCTCATGACTTATATTTGATATGCATGTAAAACTTTAAGACAAGACTGAGCCCTTATGCTCTATAAAACTCCACTTAAGAGTTACTTTCTCTTGCAAGTCCAAAAAGTGAGAAGGATTTGGGTGGAATCCTTTCCTGGCGATGAACACTATACTACTACCCATCCACAGCTTGCTCTCAGACAGGGTTGTGCATTATAAATGCAATAATAAAAAGTGGGGTTGACAGCGACTCCAATGATTAAGGGAAGTGCTTAAGCCGCCAGCACGGTGATTAAAATGAAGTGGTCACGCTGCCCATGTTGCCTCTGTGGCTCATTTAGGTGCCAATCATAAGAGGATTTCATCACTTCTGTTAATGTAATCGAATCAGGGACACCCATATGGTCATGCAAAGCCTGGAAGAGATGCTTCCCCACTGGTCAAGCAGAGGACATCACTCACACAGAACATCCTTGACCTGAGGACAGGAATCAGCTCTACACACACTAACATACATATTAGGGATAATCCTACACCTAATTTTAAGAATTGCTGAAAAAAAAGTTAATGTTCAAATCTGAAACTAACCAAGAAAAAACTAATGAAAAACAAAAGAAGAAACAAGATCTATTTGTGGAACTGGATGAAGCTAGTGCCCAAAATAAGCAAAATTGACTTTTTCTGCCCTGAACTATGAAATGTCAGCAGCCAGAACAACAGCAGAGCACCAAAGGGCAAAAAGAGCACAAGGTAAATAGATTTACTGATTTACTGACCTGTTCACACTCTGTAGGATAAGATACAAGCTATTGACCACATTCAGCATGACACGTGTCTCCTACCCACAAAACTGATTTCCTAACAACTCTTAACAACTTTACCAACAGTCTCTTAACAGATTTTAGATTGTTGGGTTTTTTTCCTCCCATGTAATCAATAAAATTGCAACGCTTTGGGAAGACTGTGGAAAGACTTTCAGTGCTAATGTTCTTAGATACTGTGCTCATGAGTGCAAAAAGGGTTTTATTAAAAAAGCCCTGTCTTTTTGACAGGGTTTGTTAAGGTGTGTAACTTGGTTAGAAGCAGAAGTTGATTTGAGTCTAGCTCTACAGGTTGAAGAACAGACGTGGACTACCTGAACACTGATGTACGTCTGTCTGGATAAGAGCGTCTGCTTAAAGGCGTAAACATAAGACTCTAAACTCCTGTCAATAAAAAGAGAAAATTTGAGACATTAAACCTTTTTTATTATATTCCAGATCAGTAAAACACAAAGTAATCGATGTCAACATATGTGAGTAAGAGAAGTGTTTTTAAAACTCAGTCAGTGTAGAATTGGGCTTTCATTTCACCTCAGATGAACAAAAGGGTCCTAAATTTTTTGATCTACATGCATTTCATGATTATATTCGTCTTGAACCATAAGTTTACTGTGTGCCCTCAAAGTTCATCTTGGAGAGGATAACCATGGAATTAATAATCTTCCTGTTTAGAAGGACCTGTTGGTGAACTGTACTTTTTGCCCTTTTCAGTACTGTACTTTTGCCCTTTGCCCTTGACATTTACCCTTTTCAGTTTTTCCGTCCAAAAATACAGTGACAGTATGGGTCTGTGTGCGTTTGTGTATGTGTATACACACACACACACACACACACACACACACACACATACACTACAGGTCAAAAGTTTGGACACACCTTCTCATTCAATGTTTTTTCTTTGTTTTTATGATTTTCTACATTGTAAATTAATATTGAAAACAAACAAAATGATGAAGGAACACATGGAATTATGTAGTAAAGCAAAAAAAAAGAGTTAAACAAACCAGAATATGTTTTGTAATAAGTTAATGATGGACTGTTGTTTCTTTTTACTTAGTTAAG
>JBBPCX010000035.1:15231567-15263544 GCA_037974365.1 Hydrocynus forskahlii
CCTTAATATAACCAACATACTTATTATAACCAACATACTAAGCTTCTTTGTGACCCATTAACCCTTGTCACAGGATACATGTGCCATTTATAAAAGAAAGCTGCTCCTGTCTGTTGAAAGAGAGAAGCTAGACACTGAATACAAAAGGCTTCTGATATAATAGACATCAAGAAACTCGAGAAGGATGTAAGTACACAAACCACAAAGGCATATGGTTTGAACTGAGTTTA
This sequence comes from Hydrocynus forskahlii, assembly GCA_037974365.1. Classification (NCBI taxonomy): domain Eukaryota; kingdom Metazoa; phylum Chordata; class Actinopteri; order Characiformes; family Alestidae; genus Hydrocynus; species Hydrocynus forskahlii. The sequence goes on from JBBPCX010000035.1 coordinate 15,231,798, forward strand.
ATTTTCTGTCCCCTCTCCACAGCTTCAACACACGTCTGATTAATACACATCTTTGAATAAAGAAAATTCTTAATTTTCTGCATTTGTGTGTGTTTTTTAAATTCAACTCTGGACCAAACACCAACTCCACACCAAACACCAACTCCACACCAAACACCAACTCTACACCAAGCACCAACTCTACACCAAACACCAACTCTACACCAAGCACCAGCTCTACACCAAGCACCAACTCTACACCAAACACCAACTCCACACCAAACACCAACTCTACACCAAACACCAACTCTACACCAAGCACCAGCTCTACACCAAACACCAACTCTACACCAAGTACCAACTCTACAATGAACACCAACTCTACACCCAACACCAACTCTACACCAAACACCAACTCCACACCAAGCACCAACTCTACACCAAACACCAACTCTACACAAAGCATCAACTCTACACCAAGTACCGACTCTACACCAAACATCGACTCTACACCAAACACCAATTCTACACCAACCACCAACTCTACACTGTCGTTTTAGGCATACACGAAGTATGCATACACGTAGGGCCCAGACCTTGACGGGAGCCCCGGCACGGAATCTCGTCAGCTCGTTCAAAGTTTTCAATGTTTTGTTTTAAACGTCAGGGCCCTCAGAATTCTAGAAAAGTGTGGAGCTACTTTGAGCCTTGTTAATGGTGTAAAAATAGCAATTTATCTGCACTGGCTACATGATGCCCCAAGCACTAGCATTATCAGTCTAGTAGAGCCTTGAGGTTAGCATCGGCTAACCTGTGTTTCGGAATACGGGGGGTGAATGAAGGTGGGCTACTCGACAAAAGTTCATACTCATTATCCTGTTTCAATACACCTCAGGTCCATTTCACACCAAACTTCTCCTTTAAAGCATGGGTTCCAAACGTGCCAATATCGGACCAGATCCAAGTAAAAGAGCAGTGAAGTGTTTAGAGGAGAATAAAGTAGTGAAGATCTTACCAGGAGAGACTGTAGGGAAGACTGAGAGAAGGACACAGAGAACAGAACTGCAGAACTCCATCACTAACCTTCAAGTAACAGAAACAACAGAAACCTTTTCTACACCTGCAACAGTTTTAGTCAACATACACTAGGGCTGCACAATTAATCGAATTTTAATCACGATCACGATTTTGGCTGCCACGATTAAATGAAGATGATTATCGGAGATATTAACATTTGAATAGCGGCTCTGCTGCGGATCAAATCAAACACTTTCTCAACCAATAGTCAGCCAACCACCAGGGTGCGAGCAGTGTGTTTCTTTCTGCCAGCAAAAACACAAGTGAACATAAAGAGAATAAACTCAAAGGAACAAGAAAGTAGTAAAAACGTATCAAGATTTCCTTTTTTCTAAAAAGGAGTATATATTTTGTGAGCTGGTTAGAAGAACACAGGTTTGGTTTCAGATTTCTGCTCAGTGCCTCCAGTCATTGTGTGGATTTATAAAACTCCATAAGCAGCTCCACCGAATTTAATCTAATGAAGTAAAACCAGCCAAACCAGGTATTTGATTGTAGCTAAAATGAATATTGGACTTCCATGAGGAAAGAGGTCTGGGAATGGTCAGGAGAACACTTTGTCACACATAAAACCACTCTTTACTGTAATAATGCTAAGTGTATTTATTGTAATATTGGTGTTTTAACACTAACTGAACACTAACTTGTCCAGTAGTAAATAGGTTTTAAGTATAATTTTCCCAGGTGCCTAAGACTTTTGCACAGTACTGTACTTTTGTGTGTTGGATAATAATCTGAAAATGCAAACAGTAGCACATTCACGTATGCCATGTTTTCAATCACTCCTTATTTGTGCTGTTCTAAGACGCCGCTTTTATCCAATCATTTGATACGGTTGTTAATTGTTACACCTGCAACTTCCAAGGGCTGAAATAGTATTTACTTTTCCTTATAGTTCATATAAAGTCACATTCTGCAAAGTTTTACTCATTACATCAACTGTCTACTGGAATGTACCAATCATTCTACAAGTCTGGTGTCTTGGAGGGGCTGCAGCACTGATTCAGTTGTTTCTGACTGGGGCTTTAGGGAACTGGGCAGCATTGGTGGGGTGAAGGCCATCTGGTTGCCATGAATGAGACAGACACCATGTGAATTAAAGGCCGTCTACAACTTTTCATGAGAACAGATCTGCATAAATAGCCCTGCTCGCTCATGAAGAGCTCCGGACCACCATTGAGACGCTCCCCAACATGTGTGCTATACTGCTCCTCGGAATCTGGGAGTCCGGCTGAATGAAAATGCTCCCAGAAAGCTGCTTTTCAGCTCCCCAGCGGTCTTCAGACAATAGAACAAGTCATGTCTTTCTCTGATCTAACTGTGTGGTCCTGTGATAATGTCTATTTACTGACATTTGGCTGTGAGGACCACTGCTAAAGTGGTTTTGCACCATTCAGTCCTCCTTTATTGGTCAAAAAGCATGCATGACAACACGTTTAATGCTTTAACATGTAGAGAAACACGTTTCAGCTCAATAATCTACCCTTCGGTTAAGCTGGAAAGGGTACGTGTGATTTAGCTTCAGCAGTCCACCAGCAGCTTGTTCTTATTTAGCATTTCTCCCAATTTTCCCAAGCCTCCTATTAAAATGTCACCACAAATACATATAAAACGGGCAAAAAATCCACAGTCCAGGAGATATCCACATTCACAGGCTCATAAAGTTCCAGCAGCAAGAATGTAGGTTATCAGGAAAGCAATAGGTAGAGTAAGATAAGATGTTTATGGGTCACTTATGGTAAAATGTGTGGTTCTGCAGACACAGATTCCCATAAACAGCCTATAAAAACAGTTTAAATCAGGTTAGTGTGTTCTTGTTACTACATGGCTTTGAAAGATATTGCATGACTGGATTCCATAAAACAACCCATGAATATATCTATCTATATATATATATATATATATTTTTTTTTTTCATGGAATTGTTTCATGGAATCCAGTCATGCGTGACTGTGTGTATGTGTGTGTGTGTGTGTGTGTGTGTGTGTTTGTGTGTATGTATCCCAGTGTTCATCAAGGTTTCTCCTGAAATTAAGCAATTACTGTTAAAGGAAGGCACTAGATGTTGATCACATTCAGCCATAAGAGCAATGGTGAGATCAGTTACAGATGTTGTATGATTTTGGATCTCAAGCATGACTTAAACTCATTCTAAAAGTTCTGGATGGAGATCCAGAACATCTGGATCTTCTCACAGCTGGTGGCCTAGGGCTTAGGGAGTTGCACCTGTGATCAGAAGGTTGTGGGTTTATTTTACTTTCTTACTTGGTGTTAAATAAAATGAACTTAAAATACCATCTGACACTGAGGAGCACTGCTGCATTCACCGTACCTGATGTAGGACACGAGGAAGTACAAGACAGGTGGACTACCCTCGCTTAAGTCAGGTTGCCATGACAACGCAATCTCTGCGTCAGACACTGCCGTAACCCTGGGCTCAGGCGGGGGGGCTGGGCACACGCAGTGATCTTTGGATGACAGTAAATGCAAAAGCAAGACTGTTTAACATCACTGCTTGATGGTAGAGCCCCTCATGATGATGCATGTGGATCCACGGATATCAGACTGACCATTAGAGCTGGTCCTGATGCTCCGGGGCATACTGGGCCAGCCCTGCCCTGCCCATCCATAAGCCCCCACGCTGACTGAATACTCCGCAGCCACTTTCAGATTCCCAATTATCGTACTCTGGTAAGCAAAACAGACGAACACAAAGACATTTCCATGTTTCGTATGGTTTTGGTATGAAAGGGGAACATGACTGGACTAATAACCCATTAATTGAGCCATTAAATTCCAATTAGTTTTCTTTTATTAAATTGCATAAGATAAAGTGGTCCAAAATATTTAATGCCTTTAAAAAAACACCCTTATATGAACTTTTAAAGGTACTCTACCCAAAGATATTGCAGATTTAGCATTTTTCTGTCATCAGATTCACATATGAAACTGAGTGGGGTAACAGGATGCTTTGGAGAGTACAAATGGCTTAAATATATAAAAAGGTCCAATTTAATAGTAATAGCATCCATGAATGAGCCAAAACATTATGACCAGTCACAGATGAATTGAAGTTCTTGTATTTGATGTGTTGGATGCCCAGTGCTCATCTTTTTACAATGGCAACAAAGGCCATCTCATCTGGACCAAACTCAAAGAAGAGAATGATGGAATGTGCCACAACACAGTGCTTCACACCCTGCTCAGTATGAGGCTGCAGACCATGTTAACTCCAGTCCACCATCAAAAGCACCTACAAATGGTACTGAGCTTGTGTCTTTGGACCAAGGAACAATAGAAGAAGATTATCTGGTCCAATGAGTATCCTTTTCTTTTGCATCATGTATAATAATGTTGCACTTATTTGAAGAAGGCAAACTTATTTGGTGGAGGCAGTATGAAGCTCTGGGCAAGGATCTGTTGGGAAACCTGGCATTCATGTGGATGTGATGGGTTCCTGAACATGCCTGCAGACCATGTACACCGCATCTTGGTGACAGTATTCCCTAATGGCAGTGGCCCTTTTCAGCAGGATAATGCTGCATATATTGTTCAGGAATAATTTGAGGAACATGATAAAGAGTTTATGCTGTTGACTTGGCCTCCAAATTTCCCAGATCTCAATCTGATCGAACATCTGTGGGACGTGCTGGAGGAAGTCCAGTCCGTTGAGGCACCACCTCATAACTTTGGTCATACAGGACCTAAAGAATGTGCTAATAATGTCTGGGTGCCAGATACCACATGGCACCCTAAGAGTTATTGTACAATCATCAGTGGGTTGGATCTGTTTTGGTGGACCAACAGTTGAGCACTAGACGCATATTAGAAAGTTGGTCATAATGTTTTGGCTACTCAGAATTATAAAAAAACATTTGTTTTGAAGACATTGTGACCCCTGGTTCCAATCATCACTACAGTAAAGAACCTAAATATTTACATTCATTGACTGAAATAGGTGGGATATTTGAAATCAGTGGAATTCCCCTGCAAGAGCCTTTGTGTGACTCAACACTTTAGTTCTTCTCTCTCATAATTACATGAAGTTTTTTTATGGTAGATATTGAATCATTTATAATAGCTCCTGAAGTCTTAAATGTAACTGAAGAACAACCCAGCAGGTTAAGGGGTTAAAGACTTACGAACTGTGCATGGCCATTAATCTGCACCTGAAACACACAATCATACAATTTAAGTCCAGGTTTATGGTCATTTTAATGAGAATAATAACATGTTTTTGTGGAAATCCACCCTTACTCTGTTCCGCATGTCCAGGCTGATGGGAACATCCAGCACGACTTCGTCTGCTCCTGACGACGACTTTGTCTTCATCTCAGTGCAGATCACCTTTAAAAGAGAGCCGGCATTTAATTCACGTTAAAAAAGGTTCAGGATTGTAAAGTGTAAAAGGGAATCGTAAAAAGGTGCCGAGTTAACGGAATACAGATTCAAGTCTTAATAGACTCTCTAAATGGAACGAAATACAGCTAAAAACAAAAAACACATCAAAGAGTTCAAGGAACCCGTCCATGCAGTTCTCAACTTTCCAACAAACTGACCCCCCGTCTTCGCCTCTTTCCTTCCTTCCTTCTTTTATTATTGCTCCTGCTCATGTGCTATACTATATAAGTCATTATTATTATTTGTAGTAGTTGTAATATTTCGTTACTAGTATCATTTTCACCATCATTTATGTTTTTTTGCTATTATAACTATTCATACAAAATACAATGATTATTATTAGATATCATTATTATTATTGTTATTATTATCATTATTATTACTTCTATTATTATTACCACAAATGATTGCTATCATTTTATCTATTATTGTTATTATTATTATTATTATTGTTATTATTATAATGATTGTTGTTTGCTGTGGTAGTAGTAGTAGTTTTGATATTTTGTTACTAGGATCATTTTCACCACTATTATTTATGTCATTTTCGATCATTTTTCACAATTATAACTATCCATACTAAATGCAATTATTATTATTATTATTGTTATCATTATTGTTACTTTTACCACAAATGACTGTTATTGTTTTATATATTATTATTATTATTATTATTATTATTATTATTATTGTAGTTGTTGTTGTAAAACTGTACACTCTTTCATACAAATTACATACGAATACATAGAACCAAGAACACTTTTTAAAAGGTTCCTTAAAGGACCATTTACAACCAGCTCCTCCATCATAGTGAAGAACCATTTGACCAGACAAAGCAGCATTTATGTATTCATGAAGATTAATTTTAGGGCTTTCTCTATTACTCTTAAATGCTGTCTGAATGAAAGCAGGGATGGAAAAGGACGAGAGGTGTATTTTTTTGGAGCTCATTGTTTAGAAATGTAGCCAAGCCGTCATTAGGACAGACGCCCGCGAGAGCACAACAGCCAAACGGCAAACTAATTGTGCCCAAGTGTTGAACCATGACAGGACGGAGCGCCGTCTCTCTAAAGAACAGCTCTTTAAACAGAAACGAACAGGGTTACACAGTTACAGCCCATCATTCTTCAGACGTTCTAAAACCTCCTGCAGTTTAAAGAGGTGAAAGAACGGGCTGAAAGATAAACAAATCAAATCAAACCAGAAAAAAATCTCTCTGCATGTCTGAACAAACAAGCTGAAACGGGAAATTTGATTTATCCCAGATCTGATTTACTGGAAAACAAGAAAATCTCTGTGCAAAAGGCTTAGGCACCTGCGAAAATAATATTTAAAAACTGTTTAGATGAGCAGTGTGTGTTTGTCACATCAGTATTACTAAATATACTAAATAAAACTAAACAAATACAAATAACATTATACAGGAAACTGATTTTATGTTCAGTATATCAGTGTTCTTGTACTTGTAGTTTCCATCAGAAGTATATATAGAAATATAAACAGATAGACAGATAGTCAGATAGATAGATAGATAGATAGATAGATAGATAGATAGATGGATAGATAGATAGATAGATAGACAGATAGATAGACAGACAGACAGATAGATAGATTGATATCTGAATATGATGGGCTGAATAAAAATGTTCAAATGTTAGCATTAAAAAGTGGTGTTTCTCTTTAGAAAGGATTTTTTATAATAAAAAAATGATACTTATACTACATACATACATACAAACACTTGCTTTACAGATGCTTTACCTTGTAGCCAGTGATGGTGCTCACATGTCGCCATGGCATCCTCCACCTCACACTGACAGCAGTGCAGTTCACACTCTCTAGCTGCACATCCAGCGGAGGACTGAGGTACCCTGTAAGAATCAAAAATACATCAATTATACCTTTACAGCATTATTAATATTTTGATTGTTGATGATGGGTCTATAGAGGGGAAGTATGTGGAGGTATGTGGAGGACTCCAGATGTTGTGGTGTGATTTTTGACTCCTCAGCGAACAGTAATGAGCACGACTGCAAAACTTTGACACGAATTTCACAAGTTAATTAGACAAGACCCCCCACCTCTGAAATTCCACTGCTTTATTATATTTTTCTCTATTGGAGCTCATTAGCAACTAAGGCTGCTGCTCTTTATTCTTTTATATAAAATTCCAGCAAAGTGTTATTCAACTTTTTAAAGGTTCACACATGAGAGTAACCAGAGGAGGAACTGAGACATTAGTGTGAAGAAAATTACAGTGAAAATGATGAGCGTGTCATTTTTTCATGAAATCGTGTCTAACTGGCTCAAAAAATCGTAGCGTGGCTCTTCACACGGCATATTTCACAACAATTGATCTTAAAAGTAAATAGTGACATTTGTTAACTCCTCATTGTAATTGAAACAGGCATAATTAGTTTAATTATTATTTGTTATAAGATCAAGTTATTATAAGTTCAGTAAACTCAGATGACCAGGATTTCTTAATTCTCTTAAAGACCACAGCATTTTATTTGCAAAGTATTTTCTGGGGAGTTTTATTTTGACTTTATATATTTTGTTCTTGTCTTTGTCTCTGTGTGTCTGTCCAGTTGTTGCATAACCTATTTCCTCCGAGACCAATAATGTCAAGATTTTTCGGACATCATTCCTTGACCTCACTTACCTGCTGTGCCACCACTTTTCCTCCTGACCCCACCAGCCAGTTCCCCGCCAAACACCAGTGTCGTGAGGAGCAGAACCCCCTGCAGTGCACAAAGATCCATGGCCTCATGAGGAAACAATGAGTTTAATGATGAGCTGGAAGCCTCGCTCCAGATCAACAGAGCAAAAGAGGGACCCAAATTCCAAAAGGTGCCAAATTAGTTCCTTAGTGCCTCTAGATCTTCTGACTGACCCACCAGCACGAGCAAAGAAATAACTGTCCCCGGGAGACGCAGACCCCACAACCAACAGACAGTCTGGAAGAGTCACTGTGACACTCAGACAGAAACATCTCCCCATATTAGAGCGCGTCACTCTCCCAGACTTGCCCCGGCAAACACAGAGCTGAGGTCATTTAGTTAAGCTCAGAGATGCGTAACCACGTTAAGAAGATAACCATGTAATCCGACTCTCCGAGGGCCCTTTCTTTTGGACGTTTGACAGTAACAGAAGGAAAAAAGCAGGAGGAAATCTTCTGGGAGAACTTTTCTTTTGGTTTCAGAAAAAGAGCTTCCAACACAACACTTTGCAACCATTTAAACCATTAAAAAAACTATTTAAAATGGTTTATTTCTCAACCAATTATATTACAACTAGCAATCTTCTGGTTAAATGTTTGAGGAGATCTGTTCAGAAACTCATACTCGACCTAAAGAACATTACACATAACCTTCAGGAAAATATGCCAGAATTGTTTGCATTGTTGTGTGAATACTTTTAACATCTCTTTTTTTGTTTGTTTTTTCTTCCCATTTATTTATGTAATTCTTATCAGACAATACAAGACAACAGTAGAATACATCTCATGTTTGATCCTTCTGCATCAGTGATTCATAAGTTATGAAAAATGTACATTTTAGTTTTATCCCACTACAATGGATACGCCATTCTGTATTCACTAGTGCAGCCACAGCTGGGGAAAAAATCTTATCCAGTAATAGTTTTGTTGCTCTTGTGTTTTTCTTCCACAATAAAAGTGCTTTACTTGATTTACTCAACACTGTTCACCCGAACACTTTCACCTCTATGAAAAGTCTGGGAGAGTCTTCAGTTTTTAAAAAAATGAATTAAAAAATTCTTCTTTTCTTTATGATTATGGTATCTAATGCTAATAATAGAATGACAATAGAATAATGTAAAAATAATAGGATAATGTATCAGATAATTATAATTAAAAAATGTTTCATTTAAAGGGGTTAGAGGGGCTGAATGGCACCCAAACTCCAGTCATTATCCTTGATAGGTGCCTTTTCAAGAATAATGTCTTAAAATATTGATATACACTACCGGTCAAATGTTTTTTTGTATTGAAATTCAAGCGTTTCAATGTCTCATTGTTCATTCTGCAGAAAGTTCTTCCCAACTCTGCTGCAGAAGTTCCCATAAGTTGCAGCACTTATAGGTTGCTTTGCTTTCACTCTTCTGTCCAGTTCATCCTACAGCAGCCCGGTGGGGTTTAAGTCCGGAGACTTCTGGCCACTCCATGTTTTCCAGCTCACCATCTTGTTCTGTTTTCTGAGGTGGTTCTGGCAGAGCGTGGTCTTATGTTTTGGGTCACTATCTTGCTGTAGGACGAACCGACCGACTCGGCACAGACCAGAGGTCCTGCATGGAGCTGCAGAATTATTCCCCACTTCTGGGTGACCGTACCATTTTTAAACCTCTCGCAGTTCAGCACTGTCCTTTGTACCATTTCATGCTATTCATTGGACTTGAACTGTTTAAATTTCAATAAAAAAAAAAAACCTTGAAACACTGGGGTGTTCTAAAACTTTTGACCGGTAGTGTATATTTTAAGAATTTCAAAATTAATATCTGTGCTTTACTTTCTATTAAAAAGGACTTATTTACATATAGACACATTTATTTCTAGACTTACAGAAGACCTATTTAACTGAAAAACACATTAGCCCAGCTCAGAAACCTTTATTTTATACATAATTTATCATTTTTTTGCCACACATACCATGGTCATGTAACCCCGAATCACTTCAGTGTATGAACTTAAACTTACTGCCCTTCAATAATAAATTATTGCTATTATATAAATAATGTCTGCCTGATTTTTTAATTTTGCCAGTTTATTAATGACGATAGTGTTATTATTATCACAATGCATGAATAATAGACATCATAAAGTAACAGTGTGTGACAGTATGATTGACTGCCTGGAGCTCACAAAGCCTTTTGTTGAAAATAATTACCACTAATCAGCGAATATATTAATACTTTATGACTGACTGTGGAAACTACAGTAATGTCTATGCTTTATATGCAATAACCCATAATAACACACACAAAAACATGCCTTTTGATGTTTCTGCATTAAGTTTCCTTTTATGTCATAATAAAATTCATCTTAATTACATATATAAAATTTTAATGAGAAAGTTACTTCAAAGCCTGTATTCTGGCAAAATGCCAGCTTACGTTGTACCATGTAACAGCGCTGACATCATAGGATTATTATTTCCGGTTTATGTAGGATTTTATTCATGTGATGGAGAGCATAGGAAGACAAAGTTGAGACAGTGTGAAGCTTTACATGAAATGTATCAAAAAAAATATTTTGCTATGGTATGAATGGTGTGGTTCTTCTATTTGTTTTTGGGTTTTTTTACATCAATCTGATCTAAAATATAATCAGAACTTTCTCTAAATTGTAACAATAGATTAGAGAGTCTAATAAAGCAAAGAACACAAACAATGATGTGTTTTTTATGCATTCAGGGTATAATCAGTGTTAGGAGGTCCATCAATTGGATGATGGTAAATTGTGAACATGGGTGATCGGGTCCTATTTATAGACTATCAGCAAGATTTTACTGTTAAAATCTGGTCTTTACCACTTGTTTAAGAGTGCAAAACATGCCTCAAATTAGATGTCTGAAAACCAAAAAACAGCTATTTCAACTTCACCAACTAGGTGTGTGCTGATTCGATACTTAGTATTAGTATCATTCCAATACAAAAAACACTGGGTTATATTTCGGAAACAGCTTGAACTACAACATTAATGCTCAATTAAACTTTGAGGAATATGCTGTAAAGATGTAAACATGCTGTCAGGACACAAGTAACTCAGCTTGTGTCTCAGCTCCCTGCTCCCTACATATTGCACTAAAATACAGACTCCTGTATATTCAGTCTAACAAGGAACTACTGGAGATTCTGCCAAGTGTTCCGAACTCTATAATGAACACACTTTGCTCTATCTGGAATTTCATAACTTATATAGCGCCCTCTAGAGGAAGTACCGAGGCATTTAGAATTCAAAGTGCAGACAAATTTATTTTTAATTGCCCGGTTGTGGAACAGGGGGGAAAAGATCAGTTCGGATTGGTGTCAGTATGGGCAGATAGTCAAAGTTGCAGTATCAGTATTGGTTTCAGAGATAAAAAAGTGTAATCGTACCATTTCTATCACCAATCCATGATTACGCAGAGAGTTCAACACTCTCTCAACTCTTCTCAGAAGCGATCTTCCAACAAAAAGCACCACATCATTATTTTGTGTTCTGACCAGGGAAATTAGAGCTTTATGGACTGAATGATAAATGTTTTTGGTGAAAGCTTAATATTCCATTCCAGCTTAAGAACTTCAGCCCAGCTGTGAAACACAGTGGTTGCGGTTTAATAGCTTGGAGTTGTTTTGCTGCCAAATTCTCCAGGGCATCCATCCATGAACTAAAGTTGATGATGGGTTTCTGCAAGACAACGACCCAAACGCACTAGTTGGTCCACCAAAACAACTCATAAAAGCTAAAAAATTGGTTGAAGCAGAAGAAATGTTGTATTTTGGAAAGGAAAACTCACCAGCATCATGCTGAATTAAATTCATGAGGATTAATGGGCCAAAAAGTCTCCAAGTCAATGAGTGGATGGATAAATTGCTTCTGGAAACATTTGGTTGACCATAACTGCTACCCAAAAGGGTCAGTTAGTTAATGCAATCTACATACTTAAAGTTAATGGTCCACATACTTCTCACATTTTTCACACAATACGATCAGCTCAGAAACATTACATTCTGTTCACTCTTATATTTTATGCTATTCTTTACTATCATTTAAGAGATCAGGAAATGGAAAGATCCCACTTCCCAGAAGAGCTGGAAGCATCCCCTTTCCCGGAAAAGAGCCCAGAAGCTCTCCCTGCTGTCTCCACCCCAGTGATCACACTGATGCCTTTGGGCTCTGCTTATCTGACCTCCTGCTGGTCATCGGTGCTTGCCTTTACGGGATTCTCAGAACCTCCGGCTACCATCTGAGAACATATCAACAATCAAGATCACAAAATCCAATAGAAGCTCTCAGCTGTGCTGTTCCCATTCGTGTCTTAGTTCTTTCGGTTTTACAACAGACTGGACTGATCTGGGACATATTTCACATTTGAGTCTTTCGGTGATGACTGATTATGATTTTTGTTGTATTACCATCTTGTTATATTAATGTTATCGTTAATAAGTCTGAAAGGTAGTCTCAACTTCTGTGTTTCAGAATCAGAATCAGAATCAGAAAACTTTATTATACCTGGAGAAAATTACATATCCCAGAAGAACTTACTTTTATTGCTTTTTATAAACTACTGGGTCCAGCTATTTTTATACCTTAAGAGTGCTGTTGAGAAACACCAGTTTGGTGCAGTTATCTATTTTATTTTTCTTCTTTTGCATTTTTTAAATTTCATGATCTTGTTTATTTGTCTGTAGGGTGCCCTGAGAGGTGTCTTTAAATAAAATGAATAATAGTAATTGTAATAATAATAATAATAATAATTATTATTATTATTATTATTATTATTATTTTATTTTATTTATTTATTTATTTTTTATTATTATTATTATTACATGTAAACATTACATCTGTGATGTCACAAAATGCAACACATTTGCCCTGATACACCTGTTCTGGCTTATCACATATAAAGCAATAACGCACTTTGCAGCCTGTCACAGTAAGACATTTGTTTCCATTACTCAGTTCGCCAAGGATATAACTGTTTAACAGGAATAAAATTATATTTTCACCGAGAAGGTGATTCAAAGCAAAATATACAGAAATGAGGGTGGCTCAAGACTTCTATGCAGTCCTGTACACATATAAACAAAAAAAAATCATATTTAAAGCAATAGGGAGTAAAATGAGTCAGCTTTACCATAGTCTGCTGTTTAATATATGGTGTGTAAGCAGATGTACACAGTATGGACAAAAGTATCAGGACACACCTCTTTATTATTAAATTCAAGTGACCTCTTCTATCCTTAAACATGCCAATGCCATGCTTTCAACTGGACACAGTTTGGGGAAGAACCTTTTCTATTCTAGCATGACTGTGCCCCAGTGCACAAAGTGAGCTCCATAAAGACGTGGCTGGAGGTGTTCAGTGTGGAAGAACTTGACTGGCCACACAGAGCCCTGACCTCAACCCCATCCAGCACCGTTGGGATGAACTGGAACGGAGATTGTGAGCCAGACCTTCTTGTCCAGCATCAGTGCCTGACCTCATAAATGTTCTACAGAATGAAAGGGCACAAATTCCCAACATCTTGCAGAAAGCCTGCCAAGAAGTGTGGAAGCTGTTATAGCTACAAAAGGTGGGAGTAACTCCACATTAAAGTCTGTGCGTTTGAATGCAATGTCATTGTTGGTGTGATGGTAAGTCTTCCCAAAAATTTTGTCCATATAGTGTACATGACTATTGTATTACTTAGCACAGTCTACAGATGATATAATGCTTTAAAAATTAAGCAATATTTGTTCTGGATCAAAACAGAGCCTATAAAATACACGTTCCTCAAGTGCTGTGGGAGAGAGACACCTAGTGGCTTCAGTGTCTGACCCATAGCCACACCACCATCAGCCCAGGTATTGTGCTTTTTCCCCCATAGTGACTGTAGGAGAATCCTGTACTTCTGTGTAGTTTGAGCTCTCAGAGGCATTCATGACAGCAGAATTGGAGATGACATTCTCAGATTGCACACACTGGGAGACTATTTTCGAGCGTATGAGTGACATATTTAGGATCTTGGACCTTTGTGCTTTTGGCTTGGGGCTGCTCAAACACATTCCACATCTCTTACCCAAACACTGCTCCTTAACACGACCCCCACTGAACCCTGACTTACACATGAACCCAGAGGTCAGCAGCATGCTATTTCTATTTCAACAAAACCGAAAGCATGCACACACACACACACACGCACGCACACACATACTCACACACACACACACTACTCAGCAGCAGAAGGATAGATTTCCACTTAACTTTAAACACAACATATAACATAATTGCATTACACTGTGCTTCAATCCAAGAAACCGATTGAGCTTATTTTGATTCTTTTTTTTTTTAGGAAACATTTAGAAATGAAACAGACAAAAGAGGAAACACTTGTGAAATCAGCATATATCAATGTAAATATGCTCCAGTTCAAATAAGCACGTTACTTTTTTTACGAGTGCAAAAGTTCAGGAGGAACAATCTAATCTAATTTCTACATCATTAAAGTACTGGGATGTACACCAAGTTATACAGACTGATACTGGAAGTGAAAAGCTCCAATGGAGAAGAACTCGCTCAGTCAGAGCTGTTCACAATAGTGGTGATAGGAACCAGGTGTCATTATGCCTCCAAAAGCTACCTTATGCTTAACTAGGATAACTCAAATTACTGACACACTGACAGTGGTTCTGAGATAGGATTTTGGTCTAAAATACATATGAAAGTTGTTGAAAGTCCTACACCGTTTTAATAAAGATATAAAAACACTCACATTAAAGCTGAAATTCTGCACTTTTTCAGCCTACATTTGTTATTTGTTTTCAGCTTATATTTAATTTCCTCCCTGATATGATGTGGTAGACTACCAACGTCCAAAGATTTATGGACTAATTGCATATTGCATTATACTGCAGAGCCTTTTAAACTTTGCATATGCAAATTAATTAAGCGGAAAAACAGATCAGAACTTTATTCAGGCTTTTAATTAACATGTAACTTATATGGGGTGTTGTAAATCAGTACGCAAAATAAAACATCTTTTACCAGATTTACCCCTATTTCACCATTTAAGCATCATCAGCATTACATTTAGACACTCAGAAGAGCTGCTGGTGCTTTTGGATAGTCACTGCGAGGTGTGCGACACCCATCACCATAACTGCAGAGAAAGTCTGAATACTCTGAATAACTTCCCGGTGACTAAAACAAGCTGAACTCTCTTGCACTTTCTCCGCATCTGCACCACTGGTGCTAAAATTGTTACCCTACAACTGCTGACACATGAAAAATAAGCATCAGCACTATCTATAAAAAGACACCAAGCTGTTTTCCTCTGCATCTCACTGCCATCCTGTGGACACCCAGGACAACCACTGTGATATAAAGCACGGCGCAGAGAAGCAGCTAGCGTTGGTGGTCTAGAGTATGGCGCTCCACAGCTGCAAATAATGTTCCAGGATGTGTGTTAGTGTGTTAGTGTGTATGCATCTGTGGGAGACATTTTCATGTCTTTGACCCCTCCCCCTCACCCCACGGGTCCAATGTGTGTTTCCACCTGGACTGGAGTAGGCCTTGATCAGCGCCCCTCTGAAACATTACAGCCGCCATTAAAGCTTCCTTCGCTAAGCTATAGGCCAAGCACAAGGCAGAGCTATAGCTTTATCCAGCCACACACTGACCAAAAAAACAGATCGAGTTGCTTCAACTGTCTATTTTGGACTCACGGTCTTAATATATGCCGTGATATTAATAACGGAGGAGTGGCGTTGTTTGGGGTAATGCAATATTGTGTATGAGTTACATGTTTATTAATGACCAGCATATACAAAGTGCTGATTTGTTTTTCTCTACATTATAGGCACCTACGTGGGAGGCTTTTGGAGCGTGTCTAATGGAATTTGTGCTCATTTAGTCAAAAGTGCACTTGTGAGGTCAGACACTGAAAGGCATTTCTCGCAGTCAATGTTCTAATTCATCTAATAAGGGTTCATTTGGGTTGAAATCAGGACTGGTGTTCCTTCATACCAAATTCGACAAATTCATCAAACTATGTCTTTACTGACTTTGCTTTTTGCACAAAAGCACGGTCATGGAACAGAAAAGAACATTTCCCAAACTGTTGCCACTAAGTTGGAGGAATATAACAGGGTAAAATTATTTCAGTGGAAGTAAAGGGCCAGGCCCAAACCCTGAAAAATAGCCCCAACACCAAACTTAACTGACAGCACTACATTCCTTTAGGTAGTGTTCTCTTGACATCCACCAAACCCTGATTCATCCATCATTACTGCCAGATAAGGATGTGTATGGAGAATGCATGACTGTTTGCTTGATTTTATACACCTGTTAAGAAAGCATGTGGCTTGAACACCTGTACTCAATACTTAGAAGTGTCCATGCACTTTTGCCCACCCCATTTTCAAGCCCTCAAATTTAAACAGACAGATTATATAATTATACATTTAACCACCATTTTAATACATGATTGGAAAGTCTTTGTAGTCAATAAGTGCCTGAAGTCTGGAACCCTTAGACAGCACCAGACATTGGGTTTCTTACCTGGAGAGGCTTCCCAGGCCTTTACTACAACTGCTTGTTTTGGGGGGTGTTTTACTTTCAGTTTTTCAGAACATTCCACATCCTTTCCTTGAAAAAGTCTTGCTTCCACAACAATCTTTAGGTCAAAGTCCATTAACAAAATGAAACATCACCCAATTAGTTATGGAGCATTTGGTTGAATCTGAGCAGATGATATCGCCCTAAACACTTTAGAATTCATCCTGTTACTCTTGTCAGTGGTCACATCATCAATAAATACATGAGAACCAGTTCCTTCAGGAGCTGTACATGCCCAGCCATAACACCGCCTTCAGCAAGCTTGACTGATGAGGTGCTTTGCTTTGGATGATGAGCAGTTCCTTCCTCTCTCCATGTTTCATCATCCTGGTATTCTGTCCATATAATGTCGTTCCAGAACTGTACGGGCTTTTTTAGATGGTGTATGGCAAACTTTAATCTGGTCTTCCCTTTTAGAGGCTTACAAATGGCCTGGAAACTATTAGGTGTTTTCCAGCTTACCAGTGTGGGCTTTCTTTTAAAGAATGTGCCACATAGTTAACTTGGCCACACCTCATGTTTTTGCAGCTCTTTGTGGCGAGACCTAAAGAGTGGCAGCGCTTTGGTCTTCAAATTGACAGTTAACAGCAACCAGATTCCAAACACTAACGTCATCATTTAAATTAACTCTAGACCTCTATACTGAGGGAACCTGGCCATGGAACAGTATATTATCCAATTGCTTCTGAGCACCTCTAAAAGGGGGCTCTGTGTAAAAATGACTGGGATTCCTAAACCGGTCACCCAGTTTGAATGAAAATTAAAGGTGAAAGTCTGCACTTTGAGCTAAAATAACAAGAACAGCTAAAATAACAAGAACTGATAAAATAACAAGAACTCTTATTGATATACAAATACTTATGGACCTGATTGTAGTTTAATTCCACTATTCTTTAATATCAAAGAATATTGTTTAACGCTATTACTCACCTACATGTAGTTTCATTCTTAAATTGACTAATAACAATAAAGCATGGCACCATTATTGCAGATATTTTTCAAGTTTGAATCTGCAGGTGATAAAAGGTAGACGTGCCTTTGAGACCTGTAAAAGTACCAATACCCCAAACGAAAGCCAAACACAAATACGTTTAATACAATTTCAAAGCATTTGCACCTCAGTGGAGGACAAACCTGCAAATAAAATATAAAACAAAGAAACACTCTTGTGGGTGGTGGTAGCTGTGTATTTAATATGTCATCTTTATCAATACATAGAGTCTAATAACATCACAGCCCTATTATTTGATTGCATCAAGTCTGAGTCTTGTGAAAAAGAATGTACGTGTTTTTTAATTATGTTCTAACCAGTTTAATGAAATGATGTTGAGGTTGGAACACAAGAACATTAAAAATATTACTTCTGCTTAGAGGTTCGAAGGCCTGGTGTACTGTATATTGCACTGTCAGCAACTGTACAGAACAATTGCCGTTCACCTGTGGAGTGCCTTATACCTAGGACAGGTCTGGAGCCATTTGAGAAGCTTTATCTCTTATTATTCCCAAAATATCCATCAGAAAGTACCTGCCCTTCCAGACTCTCCATGCTTTCCTCTGCTATAACAAATGCTTGGCCATTATCTTTCATCCCCTACATCCCCTCGTACAGTACAATACGGTACAATACCGTCAAGGGGCTGTCGCCCCCTCACAGGCTCTGAAATCGGATGATACACCAAAGGCCGGGCAAAGCGAACGCGGCCCAGCTGGGACATGTGTCCCAAACCGGCCCGCCTCCACCTTCTTGCGGTCTTCAACCTCTTTTTTGTGTCTTGCCCTCCAGCCACGGTGTGAAAGTCCCATCTGCCTTTTTTTTTAGAAGGCTCAGGCCTTTTTCTGGCCATAATGATCCCTTTGAGCCAATTCCCTTTGTGGACCATAAGGGATCCCATTTCTCTTTTGAAATCTTTTTTCTCTTTTCCTCCCCTCCTGCTTCTGCTTTATGTGCCAGTGAAAAGGAGCTCCTTCAGTTGTTCAAGAAAATAATCAAACTCCTCGTCGGTTTCACCACAAAGTCCTACAGCCCTCCATCTTTGGCGCATTGGCCTCAGGTGATGCTGACACCAATCCTCAGAGTGGAAGCGAAAAAAAAGATAATAAGGTGAAAGGAAGAGGAGAAGGTAATGTTCAAATATGCAGCAGTCGCCTGAAAGACAGATAATTGACCTCACAGTTGACCTGCACTTGGTACAGTAATAGAACATTGTCTCAATGTCTCATTTCTCATCATTCTGGCAGCTCTGGAAAAATGGACGCTGGTCTTTACATTTCTAATGTATCACTGTTTCTGGAGCCAGCTGTGCCTTAACATTAATCCAAAGGCTCCTGACCATGAACGAGTCACTGCTTCCTTTCTCGTGCACAGTTTTCCCAGCTGTCTGAAGACATTTTCGGCAGCTGTGCATTAAAGACCACAACCCTGCATCTCCAACTGAACGTGTTACTGGCATGTCCAGGGAGACGACAAGTGTTTGTAACATGAGAGGCCGTTTTAAAAGCATGGGTGGATCCATCAGCGCAGGTCGGCGGCGCATCAGCCTGAACAGGTGGATAACGCAGGCACTGCAACGTGCATGAACCAGCATCAGGTAGGTGAGGCCAAATTTCACACTGTCTGAACAGACAGGATGAAAAATTGAAGCGTGGCGTTCCATCTGGTTTCAGTTACTGAAATTAATGACTAATTACTTCTGGGTAGTAATGGGTTTACTTAACTCATTACGTCCTTTAAATAACTTCTCATTGCTCATTACTTCTAACTCATTACATTATTACTATATTACTATATTACTAACTCATTACATTACATTACTTTAACTCATTACTTTTACATTACTTAACTTCTATACAACTGACACGAATCTGTATTTGGAAAGTAATTCAGTAGTAGATTCAAGATTTACAGTTATACACACAAAATGTGAAATGTAACCCTGTATCGCTGCTGATATAGAATTTAGAATAAAGAATAGAATAATAAAATAATTTGACAAATATACACAAATGTAAACTATACAAATATAACAGTATATACAACTAGAAGTCCTTTAATAGTACTTCAGTTGTCATTTTTGAAACATTATTATTATAGCAAGTCATAGAAAAATTAGTCTTTGCTCTGAAACTGAAGATTTTTATTCACAAATTTCATATCACTATTCACACTCTAAATCATGCAGTCATTGGCCAAAAACATTATTTTAAATGCATCATAAATGCTCATATTATTCTTTAAAGGTAACAGGAGAGCAATTCAATTCTTATTAGGTCATTACCTGTTACACAATTTAAAGAATTTAAACTGTAAAGAGGAAAGAGCAGTTTCATTACCATATCACCATGTTGCCAGATTGGGACTGTGGTGGATTTTGGTGGGGTGGTTCTTCGGGAGGTGGACAAAATTTGTGTTGGTTTAAGATTCTAGGAGTTTTTAAAAAGTACATAAAGAACAATCTACATTTCTTAATGATGCAGATTAAATGGAAATAGGCTGAACTTCGTACCACAACCAGCTAGTTACAAAATTTTAACACAGTGTCACAATCTTAAAACCTCAGACGGTATACCCAGATCACTTGGCGTCACTGATTGTAGGTCTGCAGTAGTTTGCAACTGGAATAGCCTGAAACATTTTAAGCTGTGAATAGAAAGAACAGACCTTGCAAAAGTCTTGAGCCACCCCTCATTTCTTCATATTTTGCGTCCAAAGAATCAGCCCTTTCTTGTATTTTTACTGTAGTCCCGAGGAACAGTTCTCCAGGCTTCCTGAAGGACTTTCAAAGACTCTCATTTTCAGTCCAGTCCCTTAACCTGACCAGGTTCGGGGGAATGTTTGCTGCCTGTCACAGTAAAACTTTTGTTCCCATTTGTTTAATTTAATCTACTTGATGTGCAAAAGTTTTAGCACCAACAAGGTGATTTAAAGCAAAATATGAAGAAATGCGGGTGGCTAAATACCGTAGTTTTAGTGCTTCTTTTATTATTATTTTTTATTATTTATTCACCTTTCTTCTTATAGAATCATTGGTTTATGTAAACAGCGCATCAAAATAAAAAACAGTAACGCAGTAATAATAAAATACTCTGTCTGCCCAAAACAAGTATATGCAAGTCATTGGGGTATCATCCACATATACATCAAATCAGTAAATTTCATTATTTTATACATTTGTAAATTTCATAATATATATATTTGTACTGGAAACAAACTAAAACCAACAATGTCACTTACTGACAGTTTGACACATGCAGCAGTATTTATTTTTAATGCCTTAAAAAAAACTTGCAATCATTTGATTTGCCAAGAAACATATGAAAAAGCACATTAATCTATCAGCCATTCCAGCTGCGGTTTTGTCACAGTGTTAATCAAGCCATATGATGCTAACTGGGGTGGGAATCATCACAGGGGCAATGATACGATACTTTCATGATATTTGGGGCACAATACAATATTGTGATTCGGTTCTGTGATACATTGCATATTTCCCCCAAACATTTCTAAAATTCATTATAAATGTAGGAAAGTAACAAATGACTCTTGATCTCACTTGAGTCTTCCCACTTAATTTTCTCATGTAAATTCCCTCTGTAATGAAAAAGAAGAACAAGGTCTTGCGCCACCTTGTGGACATCAGAAACAATGCTATCAGTGTGGATGTCTGTAAGTATATTAAATCATTTTTTATTATAAAATAATATGAAGTAAATAAATGCTGATACTTTGCGTTGCTGTATCGATATGACATCATTGCAAAAAATATCACAATGCTATATTAAATCAATTTTCACCCACCTGTAGGGCTGAGCACACAGATGCACTATTTGGACAAAAGTATGGGACTATTACAAGACTATTACACCAACAGGGACTTTAATGGCACTGCATTCAAAATGATCCCCGTATAACAGCTTCCACTCTTCTTGAAAGGCTTTCCACAAGATGTCGGAGTTTCTGTGGGAATCTGTACCCATTGATTCTGTAGAGAATTTATGCTGTCAGGGACTGATGTTGGACGAGAAGGTCTGGCTCGCAATTTCCATTCCAGTTCATCCCAAAGGTGTTGGATGGGGTTGAGGTCAGGGCTCTGTGTGGACCAGTCAAGATCTTCCACACTGAACTCCTCCAGCCATGTATTTATGGAGCTCGCTTTGTTCACTGGGACACAGTCATGCTGGAATAGAAAAGGTTCTTCCCCAAAGTTGGAAGCATGGTGTTGTCCAGAATGTCTTGTTATGTGAAGCATTAACCCTCTGATGCATGAATTATGAAATCCTGAGTCAATATTTTTTAAATGTGTTTTTACTCTTTTCGGGGCATGAAAAAATTTGATGCAACCAAAGAATAATTTTATTTGCTTGCAACCAAAATTGTCATAATGAAGGATGAATCTACTACATGACTTGTGTTGGAAATATACTTAGCAATGCATGACATCCACTTTGGTCCACTTCACTGCTTTACTACTTATTTTAAATAAAATTTTCAAACGAAAAAAATAATATTGTTATTTAGATACTCCCACATATCATCATTTTTTTCACCCCTAGGGTTCTCCTCGAATAGAAGGATTGACAAGATATTCCAGCAATGGTCAACAAGTGTGGCTCTCTGTCGGCTATCTTGGATTCAGAGGATGTTCACTTGTAGTTACAAAAACTAGCAACTGAATGAACCTCAATGGAAGGGAGCAGGAGAGAGCATTCTACCAGCTGATATACAATTCCACCATAGAAACCATTTTCATTTAGGAGAAAATGACTTTTAAACAGCTGTCCACTGTAGTGACCGCTATGCACCAGAGGGTTAAGATTGCCTTTCATTGGAGGTGAGGGGTCACCTGAATTCAGTAATTAAGTGGTGTGTCCCAGTACATTTGTCCATATAGTGTAGCTCACATACTCCACTGGTCAGGTGTGTAATCCTACCATATGTCCTGCTTTTGGAAGGTTTTTCCCCCACACTTGCGCTAAACTGCTATGTAAATCATGCAACCAGGAGACAAAAGAATTATGGATATACATGCATCAAATCATGTTATTCTTCAAAAAGCAGCAGACGAGTAGCTAAATATTTTATTAGGTCAGTAATTTTAACATGATTACAAGATTTTAAGAGGAATAAATAGTTTCCTTACTGTAGTGCATATTACCATGTTGCCAGATTGGATGTTTGCTGCCAAATTGGGGGGATTTTGGTTGGGTTTCTAGGAATTCTAGTGGGTTTAAAAAGCACATAACACTAATCTGTATTAATTACTGATATTGATGAAATGTAAATAGGCCGGATTTGTTTCCACATTGAGCCATTTACGCAAACATTATTGCACACTGTTATACCTTTGGCATAATTAACAATCGCAAAAACAACCCAGCACAGTTTATTCAGATCACTGGACATCACTAACTGAAGGTCTGCAGTAGTTTGAAACTGGAATTGCCTGTCAAATTTTAAACAGTGCATTCAAAATATTTGTGGTGCTTTTCTTTTGTGGCTTGCAACATTATTTATTTTCCATTATTTATTTTCCTACTCCAGAGTACTATCATGTACAGCACACAAAACATTACACCACTGAACAGGTATGTAATCCTAAAGCATGTTCTGCTTTTGGCAGCAGGGTATTTTGGCTCCAAACAGCCCTTACTTATCTTGAAAATGAGCACTCATTCATTTTCAGTGAGCCTGAGAGAGGACATATCAGACAACAGGCAGTAGGACAGTGGGTGCTCCACTTGTATCTAAATGATCTAGTGGGCTGGACCATCAACATACACGCATTCTTTTGAGAGATTTGTGACTTGGCTTAGCAAAGGATCATCCTATAGAAGCAACTCCACACTGCAAACACCCATAATATTCTCAGCAAATGTGGGTTAAGACACACCTGTCCTCAGAGAGCTTCTTACCCTGATAGCAGAGAGATTGGCAAATGATGAGTGTCAAGGACTCACTCAGGTGATTGTCTTCCTGATTGCCGGTAACACCTGTGTCGAAGACCAGCAAATGATTTGAAAAAATTGACGGGAGGACCACTTCTGCTTCTCCCGTAAGGTTGGTGACAGATTGTGAGGGTTGTGGGAAAAGAAGACTCTTTTGCAAAATGCTCTGAAAAGGAAAAAACATAACATAATTATCTAGCTGGTAACCTTTTAAGCATCAGATCAGAATCGGATTCTGCCTTTCTTGCCCAGAGAACAAATCAACAATTGACTATTCCTGCAATCACAGCTAAAAAGTGCTGGAGGAAGACATTTGATGATCTGCAGCTCAGATTTGACTTACTTCCAAAAGAAAGGATCCTGCGTGGCAAAGCGTTTCGTCAGGATTGTGGCCAGTAAGGAATTCCTTCCTGCTGTGGTGAAATGATTACCTGAAACACTCAAGGTTGAACAATAAAGATCTGGTGAAGCAGGAAAATGGAGGACCACCAGAACTGCATTCCTGCAGAATTTTCCCAAATTCTCAACAAACTGTAGGAGATCCAGTGGATAACACATTCAGTAATGCAACCCACAACTGTCTTGCATCTCTAGGACATACAACAGAAGATCTAAGAAGATACTGAAGGTTTCCTGCTCAAACAAAGAATTTCTGAATAACTGTTGAACAGAGGCGTCATCAGGATCTTTTCATAAAACATTTTGGACTGTAGCTGGCTGTAAAATTTATGGTATAATTTCAGCTTGTAAAGCAACAGTTAGATTTGCCAACCTATATTACTACAATATGACTCCACTGCATATGAATCTGCATGCAGTACATGCCTACACTAAACAGCATGAGGTAAATTCGTAGAAACGTCTGCATTTGTGAATGGTACATGAGAAAATATGTGGGGGTTTTTTCCTGCAACCTATGAAGATATTTTGCAATGGTGCCAAACGTGGCATGCTTGATTTGGCTACACCTCGCCTCCTCACAAACATGACATGGCAGCTAGCCAGGTGTGATTTGTCTCTAATTAGGTTGTGCCCTCTGAAACATTCTGCATGATTCACACCAACTCTATTGCCATACTCTCACTGATCCTGCTGGAGTCAGGCCCATTGAAAGAGTTGCTACTTATCCTGACCTTGCAATCTAATTAATATTATCATGTATATTTAGCAGGGAGCCTCAAGGCCACCGATTAGCACAGGTCCTTTCATTTATCTATAGGTCATTAGCATTGTGAGCAACACTAGGTGCTTGTTATGGCTGCTTGATTTGGATTTCAGGACTTTCAAGGAAGGCCTCTCTACCAGTAAATGATGAGGACAACAAACAGAACGATCCAAATTTGGGTGAAAAATTCAACCCATATTCAGCTAAATGGAAATGCAAACAATTACTAACTTTAGTTAATGACCTCTACAAGTGTTTTTTATGATTGTGGAAAACTCAGTACAATACACATCTGATCTAATTACAGAGCTATTTTCACATTATGTAATTTTAATTTTCCAGTAATGAGAGTTTATTGGGTTTGAAAGTGAAGAACAACATTTAAGTATTTAATTGGTGCCAAAATACATGTGAGAAAAGGAGAACCAGCTGTGGCAATAAGAAAATTAGTGGTTCTTTATGAGCCTCATTTAATGCCTCTGTGTTGAGCTGAGCTCCATAACCTTCATGCCAGTTTCGCTGAATGGTGCGTTTGAACTGGCCTTTGTTGTTACCTGTAAGCGATTGATGTGGTGGGAGGCAGTGTTGAAGTGGATTCAGTTACTTTACCTGACCTTGCAGTCACTGATACCCCAATCCATTATTACATAAGTATTACATTTGGTGTCATAATAGGGCCGTGGGGAGGATCACCAAAGGCACTATAGAGCAGATACAGCTGGTAAAGTCTTGGGCAACATGCTGTTTCATATGATTTTGACTCACAGGGATCAATCACTGTTAGTGAACATACCTCTAAAACATGTCATAAATGGTCCGGTGAGCTTCAGGAAGCTAAATCCATGGCTGTGACCTTGAAACCTTGCTAACTTGCCTGCTCTGTTTCTCAGCTCGCGAGTCTACCTTATGGCCATACATGATCATTCAGGTCCAGCAGGCCAGCTGCCACGGCTTGCGAGAGAGACATAATATCCTCTGGATATAGAGTGACACGGATCCAGAGAGTGGCTTAGCTGCCTGCTTTCTTTGATCCGCTGGGATGCAGAGGCAGCATGGCGCTGCCAACTCCCTGCGCACCGCGGCCGGATGGACACCTCTCCACCCCCCACCCCCCTTGCCACTGAACACATGATTGTGGCTGGATTAGATCAGGACTTGGAGGAATGGAGGCCAGAAACAGAATCCTGTCCTGAGCTTGGATCACTTGCTAGGCCTGCAAGTGCACCCTCTCTCCTCAAAACCATCCCTGGCACTTCCTCCTCCAATTAGCATGACCTTGTTACGTGGTAGAGCAAGTTCACATGGTGAATGTCAAGACAGAGTCCATGCAACGCCACATTTATAGCAAGTCGGCAAGCTACACCCAAAGCTGCAGCGTCAAAATAGCCCAGAGTGCATAAAGAAATGAGTAACATTCGAGAGCACTGCCGCAAACCACCATGACATCGGGTCACTTACTTTAGCTGCCCTTGGAACGCAAGCATCATGCTGAGCTTTGTTTGGTATTCCTATGTCATGTAGAACTAAGTTATTTTAATTTAAAAACATGTAATAATAACCTCTACAGGGTTTTTCAAAATGGCCTCACACGCAAGAGCGCATAAAGAACAAAAATGGCCAAAATTCTTTGAACCCAGAAGAACTTTCAGGATAGTCTCCGCCCACAAGTGGAGACCTCCCCCACAGAGGGATGGGCAGCCGAGTAACGGTGGCTGAGTGAAAGAGCAGCAAATGGCGCGCCTGTAGGGTAGCAAAGACCAGTTTTAGACTGTTTTACACTGTATTTGTTGGAAGCAGATTTTACAACTATGCTCTGTGTTCTACGGGCTAATTAAAATATGGTTTATAGAGCACTCAGCAACACCAAAAAGCCGTGCAGATCAGAAAGAACTCCACTATACATCTTTTCAGTGGGCTCCTATACACCCCTGGTGGGACAGGGTGTGACAAACAGCTGGTGGTAGTCAGGCCAGAGGCCCCTCATAGGTACGATATCAACACAAAGGCATTCCGAAAGTGGCATCCACCCCCAGCATGGTGGGCCTCCAGGCATGACCACAAAGAGTGGCCTGGGCAGAGGACAGGCTGCTTGGGGCTTACAGAGACGGCACCGGGGTCTGTCTGTGGCGTGCCCACCTCTTGCATGCCCACCAGCAGCCATGAAAAGCAAGGGATTAACCCTGCCAAATTCCATTTTTTGTAGGATTCCTAGTTTGGTCCTACAGTATGCGGGACACCACAACTTCGATAAACATTTACCCTCCTGGAGACTGACCAAATCAACACAATTTGGCACAGCTTAGTAAAATAACTCCTGACAATGCGCAAACCGAGTTACCTACAACAGGCAAAACAAGATCAACTGCAGTTTGGGACAGCAGACCTATTTGGCACTGGAATATTCATTCTGGAAGAAGATACGCACCAAGTAGATACAATAATATCCAGGCATGATGTTCGGCATGTTTACCAAATGCTGCATGTGTCTCTGCTGGTTTCGAAACTTACTCCAAGAGTTTACATGCACTACCGAGGCCAACAGCTCCCTCATCCCCGTGATGAAAGTCCAGAAGTATCTCTGCCCCGAAACATTAATCATCCCTTATCTGCATTTATCACGTCTAGCTGCCACGCCCAAGGAGCATTGCAGAGTAGAAATCTCACTCTCTCTTTTCTCCCCAGGGTTGCTCACTGATCTCTGCACTGTCCCCCCTCTTCGCTTAACTAACTCAGCCTGCCTTCATTGCTTCTAATAATAACCGAGCTGCGATTCTGTGACACCACAGCCATTCCCGCCAAGCCCAGATAACGGTGGCAGAACCACTGAAGAATTTTAGCCAAACAAAGAGGCTTTCGGACTGGACTTTAGGCACAATCAGATGAAGTCCAGAAACCCAAATCTGCTTAATATGAAACATCTGCACGGGCTACTGTTTATGTATTGTTGTCCCAAATACTGTGCACTGGAAGGATTTTAATATTAATAGTACTAAAAAACGCCAGTTGGCCAACAGGCATTGGCAGACAGATTTGGAAGGAAGTGCAGATTTGGAAGGAAGAGCACCTTGCTCTGTTGCAAGCTAAAGCTGAAGCGCTGTTTATAGGTTTGATCGACCTGCAATCACCTAGCGCAGGTCATTCGTCTCATACAGTATCACAGCCTGATTAGATTGGATACAAAGATCCAGTCCAGAGGTCTCAACTCCCTGCTGTTACGAGAAGAGCTCAGAGATTCTCCCCGGTGGTTGTCAAACTGTAATACGTATTATGTTTGAATTCTTAATCCTTGTCAGGAAAATACTTTTAAAATGCTCCCCTCCTGTAGCACCTCACTTATCAAATGCATGACTACCGTACCCAGTCCCACAGAAATGAAATGCTTTTGGGTTTGGTTCCGAATACAGGATGACTCAAAATTTGCTGACCTTTATTAACCCCATTTGAGTAGTTTATTTGGGTGAACAGTGGGACTACGTGTCTAACCTAAGCACGTGTCTAACCTAAGCTGATTCACTTTAAATGCTTACTAATACTTACTAGTTTATGGCCGTAATAAAGGGTCCTCCGTCAAAACAGACAGAGTTCCAACCTGGAAAAATTCAAAATGTTTACCTCATTACTAGGCAAGAGGCCAATGGAACGCAAAGGAAATGCCCCTCCGTATGAATGGTACCCATGTCGCGTGGCACTCTGATCTTTGGCCACCCTCTATACACCCGTGGCACATAAAGGCTACAATTAAACCATTCTGAATGCCCAAAGTTCCCTCCGTACTCAATAAAGTTTTCCATTTTGTCACTTGTTTTCTTTTTTTTTTCTTCACTTGCACTTGCTTCATTAATCAAGACAGAACCAGTTCTACTAGCAACCACATTAATAAGGTGAGCACTGAATAACAAAATTATTTTCAGCTGTCAGGAATTGATCAATAGACCAACATCACAAAAAGACCTGTATAAATACACAATTTCATGCTGCATATATTTCCAATATCATATAGATATATGAAAAGCACATGAATATTTCCTAATCTGCACTTTCAAAACAGAGATTCCTTGCTGCAAAACCTAAAGCAGAAGCATCGGGCCGTCAGCCAGTTATGACTGCACTGCATAAATATAACCACACTCGCATATTTCAATGGACGAGCAACAGATTGGACTTCAGCATGGAATGGGAAGCTCAAAATGTCAACTGAAGCATCATCATGGTTCTTCAAGACCAAGTGACGGGATGTAAGGAGTCTGGATGAGTGGAGTCCATTACTGGTTGGTTGTATTCAATTAAATTCCGAACTCCATATTACTAAAATATTTCACAGTTCATCTTTGAAAGTCTAATCTGTGTGGCAAATTCATACCATGACATGAAGAAAACTCACGGTACACCACACACATCATATTAACTGAACAAATACCAATCAAAGAAGGTCGGAAATCATTACAGACCTCCTGTAAAGCAAATTACATTTAAATAAATAAATCAGTACTTTCCTTAAAAGTACACAATGGAAGCATGCTTGGGTACACACTATTATGACTTTAGCAATAAAGCAAATATCATGAGTGATTGACATGCCTGTTGTAAGCCCTTACCGAGGAGACACCCGCTCCAGGGTGCAGTCCCTCCACCCGCTTGAAAAGTTAAATGCACACATGCATTAGTATGCAGTCCAGATAGCTCAGAAACATGCACTTTAATATCTATCCAGTGCAAAACAAGCCAGACCTTGTCATCAAGGATTTTGTTTGTCAGGAGGGGGATTTAAGTCCATCGCTCAGTCTAATGTAATAAACCGTCCCGTCCAGCAAACACAAAGGAGCGTGCTTAGCTCTAGGAATGTTTTTGTTCTGCCTTAATGTACATATTGTCTTGTCAGATTCACATAGCCCTTATAGCCAAGCAGTGCAGACCAAAACAGCCTCTTAGTACAGAAACGACAGTGCAAGATCAAAAGGCATTCTGGGTGTATGTTACCTAACAAAATGGCAAAGGCTCCTCAGGTGCACAACAGAAGAAACAGGAGTAGCAGGGTTGCCTTTCTGAGCCTTGTCATCCATATAATCCCCAACAGCTATTTGTGACACCAAACACCTTGCAGTTCAATGCTGAATATCATAGGGGGACATGTGTTATTCATGTCGGCTTGTTGCATGCATTCATCTACAGGAGCTGCAGTACAATCCAGGCCATCACATTTTCTATAATTTCCTATAAAATATGACCACACATATGACCTACATCATCATTAGACATCCTAAAAGTAGATTAAGAGGACATTGAGGAAAATTATCCAATGTTGCAGATCTATGAGCGGCATAAGTATGTGAACCGCTAGGATTATCAGTTAATGTCAAGGTGTAATGAGAGTCTGATGTTTTTAGTCAGTGGGATGACGATCAGCTGTAAAGTGAAGCCCTGTTTTATTTAAAGAACAACAATCCATCAAAGTCTGATCTTCACAACGTTTGTGGAAGTGTTTCTGGGCCGGAACAAAGGAGATTTCCAAAGAAAAGAGTTGTTGACACCCATCAGGTAGGAGAGGGCAACAAAACATCTCTAAAGACTTAGTAGTCCACCAATCACATTCAGACAGATTGTGTACAAATTTCTTCACGTCTAATTCCAAAAGGAAATTCCATTATTACTCTCCCCGGGAGTGGTCGACCAACTGAAAGCAAGGTGGATAATAGCCTGCAAGGTCACAAAGGAACCCAGTGTAACTAAACAATCTAAACAATCTTAATGTTCCTGGGTCCACCACGAGGACAACTGTGTTCATGGCAGGTTTGCAAGGGGTAAGATACTGTTCTCCAAAAAGAACATTGCTGCTCATCGACAGTTTGCTGTGTTAAGCCTGTTTTGCTGCAGATAAATGCAGCGAATTGTATGTCAGGTCTTCTGTCTATGAATAAGAGAAAGTGGGTCATGCAGCAAGACAACGACCCCATCCTCACGAGTCATTCAAGTCGATGTGCAGGACTGATCAACAGTTCCTGGAAACGTTTAGTGGCAGCAATTGTTGCACTTTTTCTCCTGAAAGATATTTAATATTGGATCATTTTCCTCAATAAACAAATGACCAAGGTCAATATTTTTGGGTTTTTTTGTATTATTTTTGTATATATTTTTTGGGGGGGGTTTATATTTTTTGTATTATCTACTATTCAGACTTGAGTGAAATCTGATGATGTTTTAGTTCATTTCACGCAGAAATGTAGAAAACTCATTCAAACACCATTGTATATCTTCGTTGACAGGACCAAGACATGTTGGCCAAGCTTTTATGACAAATGGACCAACAGAAATAATGAGAAAATACTGTTTGTGAAATGCTTCTACATCAATGTCCATTTGAAGTTAAGAGTGTTTTTCCCTCTGAATGCTGAAGATATGAAGTTTTGCTCCGACAGCAAAGTGAGTAAAGCTGCCCATGAGACATGAGACAAGGAACCTCTGGAGAAAGCTTGGAGGACTCTTCTGGACACTTCAAACCCACTGTGAGCTCTTTCAGGTCAATGAGAAATTTAGCATTGACCTAAACTTCTCAGGTCAATGAGAACTTTAGCATTCCTCAGCCCAGTACACTGGTCTTGTACTGTGGGGTGGACCAATGTCCAAGTAGTCTACAAGATACCTCTCTCTGTCCTGTTCTTCATTCCAGGCCATTCACTGTGGACAATCATCATATTTACAGCTGAGCAGTCGATTGACAGAGAGGAGGTGGAGGAACTTTTGCAGTCTCCACTGTTTGGTCCAGGGGGGTGCTCTGTGTGTGTGTGTGTGTGTGTGTGTGTGTGTGTGTGTGTGGTGGGGAGGGGGGGGAGAGAGGGAGAGAGAGGGGGAGAGAGAGAAAGAGAGA
>JBBPCX010000035.1:15264891-15282316 GCA_037974365.1 Hydrocynus forskahlii
TATATGTGTGTGTGTGTGTGTGTGTGTGTGAGTGTGTGCTTCAAATGCAGTCATTCTGTAATCGAGAATACATGATGTGAGCACCTCAAGCAAGAGAAGAAATGATACACCATCTTAAATTATAAACTCTATATTAAGGGTTTTGTTGCAAATAGCGCTTACATGAGTTTTTTTAATATTACCTGATTGCTGGCAGTGGGCTTTAATCCTTTACAGCTTATATATATATAAATATATTTATGCTATATGAAATGCCATATGCTGTATTAAGGCAACAAAATAATACAAAAGGAAACAAAAAATTACAATTTGCTACCATATATATATTTTTTTTTCCTTTGATACAGCTGACACTAATCATAATCATAATTATATATCACACCTAAATCCTACATTGTAATCTGATGTGTGTATGTGTGCGTATGTGTGCATTAGCATTCTCAGAAGTCCAGTATTTACAATTTATCCAATCCCTTTGTTTTAGTTTGGCCTTCACTGTATTAGATCATGTGCTGCTGATGGAATTTAACATGTCCATGCTATGGGTGGAGAGCAGTGAGATGTCAGGAACTGAACCTACTAACTTAGATGTTTAAAAAGATTTTCATACCTTTTATTATATTTATTCATTTGCCTTTATCCCAATCTTACACAGTGTTTATATTTGCAGAAATGAACTTGCTGTGAAGGGAAACAGTTGTAAACAATTTTCCTGGGTGCCTTTGAGTTTGGCTCAGTGTTGTATACATGCATGCATATATTAATAATGACATTATTATACTAACTTTTGTGTAAAATACATGCTACTGAAGGCAGAGGTTGTGAGTAGAGGCAGGGTCTCTGGCACAGAACACGCATTCTCTGCTTCAGCTGTATTGACAAAAAAATCTGTTCAGCATTAGACGAATTTACACAGGCAGCCTTGCTATTCTGAACCGCAGAACTGTAGTCTATTTTTAATTCAGTCATTTTTAAACCAACACATTTGATATTTATATAATATTTTTACATTTCCATTAGTACTCAAGATCTCCATTTCAAGAAATAGGTGCAATGTGTAATTTTTGGGGGTTTTTTTTCTATTTTTGATCACTCAACAAATGTTTGTTGGTTAACCAAAGTAAAATAATATCAGTAGAATACCAGTGGCACCATGAGAAGCAGAGAAAATAGCTCCTCCATACCATCAAAATGTTAAAACGAGACTTCAGTCCAACCACACAAACTGTCTCGTAACCATTCCACCCCTAGATAGTGTCTTCCTTCTCATTTCTTTATCCTGAGAAGAAGAACCATCTGCCGTTAGCTGTGTGTAACTCAGTCATGTACGTTTAGTGCAGGTGATATAAAGTAACCTCAAGCTTGGTTCTCCTTTCTTTGCAGCTCCTTCCATAGGAACTGAGTCTAAAATGAAGTTATGGGATGTTCTAGCCACGTGTTTGTTGCTCCTGAGCTCTGTGTCCACTCGCCCTCTGTTCCACAAGCTGCAGCCGTCGAAGAGAGCTTCACTGCCACAGCATCACATTGAGCCCCTTGCTGTGGACCCCATCATAGACTCCAGACCTGTTGCCGCCAGTCTGAAACAAGCGTCCATGGAAGAACAATGTAAGTCAATGTTTCAAAAAAAGGGTCTGTTTTGGTGTTTTCTTAGCTCCAGTACAAACACTATATCTCAGTTAATTAGCTAAACTAGACAGATCAGGTGTGTCCAAGCAAGGAACCCACCAAAATATACAGGCCACGGGTTTGGCAACTCCATGGTAATGAGTTACTGTGAGGAGCTTTCTAGTCACTCAGCTGTATCATTTCAAAGAATCCACCTGCCCACACTTATCAGCGTGCCTCTGTCCAATGTTGAGCAGACCTATTTCTTTGTCAAACATCATTTTTGACTTAAGCAGACAACATAAATTATGTACAACAAACCTTCCTGTGCCTCGGAAGGCCAAAACAAAATTGTACCACAGTGACCCGGCAGCTAACAAAGAGATTCCCAATGTGGCCACACTGAAACTTGATCTCCTAAACCATAAGGGTTGACAACAATTTGGCACAAACCACTTTGAAAAGATCCCACTTAGTAAAGACATGTAATTATATTTGTATCTATGTTACGAAAACCATGGCTTCATACACAGTGGCCGCAGACGTCTTGATCTCTATATTCTTGGGAATACCGCATGCAAAGGGAATTTGAAAGTAAAGGGCAGGAGAGATGACTACTAAGGTGACAGTGCCCTAAACACGGGGTTTGGATTGGCTGGCCATCACTAGATTTGTTTGGCTTGCCTTGTGCTCCTTCCAGTAGACCATAACGTGTTTTTTTTCCAACTCAGAAAGGAGACTATAATAAACCATCTCTAAAGTTACGCTGGCGAGGTTTTTAATGTTTTAGGTAACAGAGAGCCATACCTTTACTGTGTTTACATCCATTTCAACAGCTGTGTGGGAGGTTCTCCATTTGTTTAACAGAAGACGACACGGTCTTGTCTTTACACGGTAGTAAACCTGCAAATTTCCAAGATAAGGAATGTTAAGCGAGTCGCATCCAGCTAAATGGTGGCTCTTATCTTAAACACTGTCTCCTTTGGACAGTGTTTTGATGGCACACAATGGCATCTGTCTGATCAAATGTCCATTAAAATGGTCAGTTTTTTTATCTTTGAGAGACATAGATTTCAGACTGTAGACTATACCATGCTCAGTGAACGACTCTTGCAGCTGAACAGTGCAAAGCTCGGGAGAATGTAATGCCTAGTGCAACTGTAGAAAGCAAAAAAGTGGGTTAGCTGCACAAAACAAACACATATTGAATCACTCAGCGGTTTACTGCAAATCCGTCCATGATATAGTGCCTCGGTATTTCTGTATATCTTCAGAACTCCAGCTGTGAAGACTTTGGCTTCTATTGTAAACTTCAAGCAAGATGAAGCAGTGCCTGGTATTCGTTGTCCTATGGATTGTAGCTGTGCAAATCTGTACATCACTTTCTATGGACAGTTTTAACAAAGGCAACATAATCAGCATCACGTAATCTGCTGGCTGCATATTCCACAGGGTGACACCTGGGTGACAAATCCAGCAAGCTCCTTCTGTCTGACAGCCCAGCCAGTCTACATACGACAAAAAGGGAAGGCGTTAAGAATAAAGCCATCATTCCAAGAATGACAGAATTCTCATCACGCCCTCTGCATAGAACACTCCGCTAAGCACTTACTATAACTTAACCAGACTTACCTGGTTCACTGCATGCTTTAATGGAATTGTCATATTGTCGCTTTATCTGATTTCATTGTTGTGTGGATGCATTATCATACAATTAGCTTAAAAAAGGGGAAAAAAGACATATGGTCCCAAGAGATCTTTACCAGATGTCATAATGCAGTCAATTTCATTGACTTGTGAGAAAGTGGACTGGAGGGAGTTTCTTCTTTAATGAAATCACTGTGTATTACACGTAGATCAAAAGACTCTTCATCTTTCTCCTCCACGTTCAAGAGCAGGACTAGAGCGTATGTTTTGAGTTTGCCGTTCAACAGATGTCTCCTGCTGTACCTCACTGTCATAATCTAAATGCATTTGCTGTGTACTTAAGGGGAACAGAATCTAGAAACTAAAATCAATCATCAAGCGAGGGACTGAACATCATCTTGTGTCTTAACTCTTTTCAGTTAAGGACACATGAATGTAGGGACAGTTTGATGGACTTGCACAGTTAGCAGTTAGTGATTAGTTGTTTACAACACACCCAATTTGGTTCAGGAAAGGCTTGTCAAGTAGTTCATTACTTGGATCAGGGAAAATGCAAAAATATGCAAGGCAGGGCTCCTCTAAGACCAGGGATGGGAACCACTTGATGTTGGGCAAGACAACTTTCTAGCCTGTTTCTGATGACTTCTATTGTTTTGTCTGTTCAAGATGATATAAATGGCCTGTACCCAGAGCAGTTTGATGACGTGATGGACTTCATCGAAGCCACCATCAGCAGATTACGGAGGTCCCCTTCGGCGGACAGTGGCTCAAAGGGCAGGAAGGACAAGGGGCGACAGAGAGGGGCAGCAAACACTGAGCGAGGAGGGAGAGTACGAGGAGAAAGAAAGAGGGGTCGAGGACGGGGTGGAGGACGAGGGGGTCGAGATGATCTAGTCAAAGGTCAAGGCCGCGGGTGCCTTCTCAAAGAAATCCACCTCAACGTGACGGACCTGGGGTTGGGCTATGGGACCAAAGAGGAGTTGATATTCAGGTACTGCACTGGTCCCTGTCACGATGCGGAGACCAATTACGACAAGATCCTGAACAACCTCACCCACAACAAGAAGCTGGACAAAGACTCACCCTCCAGAATTTGCTGTCGGCCAATCGCATTTGACGACGACCTCTCTTTCTTGGACGACAACTTGGAGTACCACACTCTCAAGAAGCATTCCGCCAAGAAGTGTGCCTGTGTCTGACTTGCAGGGTCAAGCAAGTGGGAGGAAAAAAATTTAAAAAAAGACACTTGGACGAAATGCAGGAGTCTCGCACTTCAGGGCCAGTGCAGACTAATGCTGCTTCTCGGAGGGAAAGTGCAGGGCTTGAGAGTGTCATAACTTATTTTCCTAGACACCCGAAAGGCAAAGCCCACGAATTTGAGTGGCACACCAGGTCTGGCGGGAATCTTCCGACCCAAAAGGAGTGAGCTTTAAGAGCGAAAGCTTCAGGAAAATGTACTTTAGCTGAGGAGCAACAACTAAGTATTCACTTTGTTACCAAACAAAACTCGAGCATTTCCTTATAAAGTGCGGCTTCAAATGTAAATGCTATCGAAATGGCAACAATAACATACTTCATCAGTAAGTCACACACAAATCACAACCCGACAGCTGTACCGTTGAAGTATACACAAACTCTAATTTAGGCAGTGTGCATGGTAACATTTGGGATGGGTGCTTTGGAGAGCTTTTGGGCAGCACATATTTTATGGATCTCTCCTGGAGCTGCAGACAGCAGTGGTCCCGCTACACTGACCGCACCTCATACGTTTACGTTCGCCCTTCCCAAGATGCAGACTGACCCCACAGCGGCCGAGACAGACTCATCACAAAAATGTTGAATATTCATAAAGTTATCTATATATAGTATATATATGAAAAGTGTATTTATTGAAATTTAATTAACTTATTGTTATTTATTACAATCCATTGTATTAGAGTGTTTTTTTCTTATTTATTTGTGGAGCTTCTTTTTCCGTCTTGGATGGTGCCAAAGTGGAGCATGTGTTTCTAAAGGAAAAGCAGATGACATGATGATCTAGCCTCAAGGTTTTAGCTGTAAAGTAATCACTCACTCATTATAGGACATTAGACCCCACTCTCCCACCTCCTTTTTTGGCTTAAATAAATGGTACAGTCAGACCTCATTTTAAAATAATAACCAGATGATACAACTTAAGGACAAGTGGACCAACTTTTGAAGGGAAAGTCACAGAGAAGCAGATATCTTGGTTTTGGGAAAAACGATGTATATTCTTCACCACTACTGTAATTTTACATTGGTGAGAAAAAGGAAAAAATGTAAATAATAATGCAAAAAGGGACTGGGGGCTGGGGGGTGTGTGGCCTGTGGTAGACCAGTCAATGTTTACTTGAACATAGCAGTTTTAGCAAAACGTTAACATTGGCTCTCCAAGTGCACTACACCAATTATCTGTTTGTAAGAGAAAATACAGCTCATGGCCAGTGTGTTTATTTTCAAGCATAATAAATTCACAACCAGGGAGGTTTCCAGCATAGCTTCATCGTGCCCCATGGAGACCCAAAAATCACAAATAGAAAATATAATTTGGAGTAAGACGAGGATTTAAACACCATCCATCCACTACCTGAAGCCTTGGATTGCTCCTGAGGTCACGAAGGCCAATTCAGTAGCTTGTCGATCAAGCCTTAGCCCCCCCCCCCCCGCCCAAATCTGGATTTAGAAAACGATCCTCAAAACATTCAACTTAAGCTGCTCCGATTGCCAAGGCTCCCTGTTGTTTAAGACCATTTAAGAAGAATCTGCTTCTGTCTTCCTCAGCCGAATTGAAATGGGCCTCCTTAACTGAGATAAAGAGAAAAAGGCTGCCCATCAATATCCAAGCACTTGCTTGAAAAAAAGAGGACAAACCTGTTAGTATACACAAACCACACATAGAGAAATAGGACATTCATAAGAGTAGCACGCACTCCCAGAAACAGCTGGCAATGCCGACGTCTCGTGTTGAGAGAACCGATTTTGGTCTCCGCCACACAGAAAGACCCCAGGGGAACGCCTCAATGATTCCACGGATTACGGAGCAAAATCAGGGCTCACACAAACAAGCATGGAGCTAGGTTTACTCCATAATCCCCATATACAGTACAAAAGCACAAAAGCCTCACAATTCAGATGTTCCATTGGGTATGTAGGCCAATCCCCCCCACCCCCACCTCCAATTAGGAAGTTAGCTCCATTTGGCATGGCACATTTGACGAGCTGTATCTCCTCGATCTTAAATAGCAAACATTTACAAGCTTTTTGGGATGAGAGTGGGAATACGAAAATGCTCAACAGCTCAGCTGTCTGGCTCCACACCCAACACGCCGTGTTCTGTGCGCCTCTGTCCTGGTGTATGATTTTGCAGTTTGCTCAGCTGTTAAGTGTTCTGTGGTGATCGAAGTTTTGTGGAGGTGCTCTCTTCAAGCTGTGGAACCTTAGGCGAGTGTAAGCACGGAAAAAAATGATGTGTGACAAAAAGTAATTTCCAGTAAGAATCTGAAGAGAAAGTAGATTGTAACGTTTCCATCCTGCAGTGTATTGTCAAGTCCTGTGAAAAGTCGTCTTGTTTTGTGTTACTGAACCAAAGCTCTCTACAGACTTTATTTTTGTACAATATTCATTTTATAACTTTTTACAGAATAAAACATGTTTCTATCACTTTGACTATTATATGGTGAAGAATCAAAAAAGTATGCAAATGATGTACAACCACTGAAATTCGCCATTGTCCTGAAATTAGTACCACTAATAGGGTTCTGAAATGAGCAACATCTGCAAACGTCTCCAAATGCAGACCACATGAACTTATGATTGTTTATAGTAAACAGGAATCCTGGTAACTACAAAAATATTAGTGTTAGTTCAGCGGTTTAAAAAAAGAAAACCGAACACTTCTTGTTTGTGTTTTCAGACATTGTAAATTTTGTAAATATGGTCCTCCCCAAAAATGAACATGATGAACAAACCAGCAGCTTCATGATGGCTCCTACTACAGCTTTTACTATTTTAGTACCAGTTTTTTTTATCCATCTAATGCATGTAATGACTTAGGAAAGCAGTTTAAACACTGCTGCGATATGAGTTTCTTTTAATTGTTAGCTACAAAAGATCCTGTGCAAAACGAAAAGAGCAAACTTCAGCCCCCAGTTTGGATTTTTGGGCCAAACTATTGGTATAAAGCAGGCAGAACAGTGCTGAAAGGAAATCAGGAGGACTCTCGGATCTTCAGGTCCTGAGGTGGGACGAGTGTCTGTAACAACAAACCAGGCAGAAGAAAGCTGTCCAGCTCTTCAACTGCTGCTCTGCATTCCTGAATGCAGGCCCAGGATTCTACGGTAAACAAAAGCGGGTTGTAAAGCTACACGGTGCAGTAAATCTGGGTACTTGGAGGAAATGTTTCCACCGAGCTGGAGACTCAGCCCAGAGAGAGGTACTTAATGCTGGTGGACAGAGCTGAAGATTCACTCTGAGGCTCCTCCCAACCTTGCAGCTTTTCTCCCCGTCACAGCAACTCTCATGGGACGAGAACAGGGTCATCCGAGATTTAAAAAGAGGCATGTGAAAATTCAGGCACTGCAGTGACAGAGGCACCAGGAAAGATCTTAAAGTGTTTTGTTGCCTGTATGAAACATCATTAACCAAGACCAATAATCAACAAGGTAGAGTAAACCCTGGACATGCACCATAAAATCAGTAGAGAAATAAAATGTGAAGGTTTTAGAAGTAAACAGTTATTCAGTAACATTCAGCTTCATCAACGTTTTTTCTTGGATATAAGGAGATTTTTCCAAAATATGGACAATTTTTCCCCAAAAACTTTTATTGAAAGCACATACCAAGTCTTTTTGCACCCCAAAGGTGCTGATAGCACAAGAGGGTTAAATGCTCGTGTTTTAGCATTTCGTTAGTTGTTTCTTCACTTTTGCAATATTCAAACTGACAAAGAAGCTTATTTATTGAACACATTTCCAAAAAACGTGCAGAAAGTGCATCTACTTAAGAGCTGCTGAATTTCACCAGTAGCTGCCACTTTTACAGCTATGTTCACCTCGTAGTAAGCGGTCAGGCAAACACTAGCACCTGCCATGTGAGCGTGATGTGAAAACAAGACTAGATCCACTGACGGGTTCCCACTGACATATAGGGGCGGCAGCAGGCCCGCCAAAGCCGCAACACACCCTTCAGCCCACAACTAAAGCAGCGGATGAGCGCAGTGGGCATGGACGTGGTGTGTGACATCAGCCAGTGCAGCATTCCAGCATTCCACAGCCAGGAACAGACACTGGAGCAGGGTGGGCAGCTGCTGACATCACCACTCAGAATAGGCTCTGATGGATTAGGCCGCAGGGCAGGCTAAGCTGTGCTGCATCGCTACACATTACAGTTTTTGCGGAGACTTAAGCAAATGCTTTTTCTCCTCCTTCCTTCTGGCTATTGGGGGGGGGGGGGGGTCCTGCAAACACAATTTGCTTTCGAGGGTTTCATGGTTAGAACATTCTACCGTCAGCATCTCAGGAGATGGCGATCACAGCTGGTCTTAAGCGAGAGGGGATTTGGAAGTGGGAGACATTTGTGGCTCAGAGGATTATTTATAGGTCTATATGGTAGTATCCACTGACCAGAAGGTGAGGGAAGGCAGACAGGTCTCTTATCCATGTACTGGCCCAAGGAAATAGTTTTAGATGGGCTCAAACAGAAGTAAAACAAGTACATTAGGAGGGATCTTTGAAACTGATAGCATTTCAAGATCATGTGTCTAAAAATCCCCCTCTAAATTTCTGCTAGGTTAGCCAGAGGGTAAATTCCACTCGGTTGTAATGGGTAGAAATATGCAATCCATGTATCCCACAAGCCCCACCTCATTACACGCCCCATCCATCACTTATAGCCTATTCTAAGTACTAAGTTATGCAACAGATCTAAAAGGAGGCGGGAAAACAAACTTCTTAAGAAATGGGTGTAAAAGAAAGCGAAATGACCAAACCTGCTCAGGTAAACGGTTAAATTCTGAGAAAACTTTACAAATAGCTGACATACGCAGTTAATAACAAACGTGAGAAATAGTTAAATAAACACTAGCACTGGAGGTCAGCCGTTTCAAGAAGATACAGACAAATTGCGAGCAAATGAACGCAATTTCATGGAAGATCGATACACAGACCTCACTCATTGACTCTCACAATAAGAAGAATCAATGGTGGACACAATGGTGGATCATGTCTGTTTCTCTGAACAACTGTCAGCACAAGAGGGAAGAAAAAGTGTTTTTCTCCTGAGAGGTGCTTGACAAACTGAAACTAGCAAGAAAGTGAAGTAGCTAAAAATTATTTCCAAATAAATATTTACTGAATGCGGTGAGTCACCAGAAGAAAACCAAACACCTCTGGATTGACTGAGACAGACAGTGCATTTGGTGGAAAAGTCCAGCTGAAACGGGGGGAGGGGGCTGCAGAAAGATGGATTGCAACTCTTGAGATTCAGTAGATTGGAATCTGTTGTGACACAGCAGCCTCCTGTTTGTGTACAGGCCGAATCACAGAGCTGGACCTCAGCACAAACATCTGAGCTCACACCACTGGAAAGCCACAAAGTAGTAATCAAAGCGGTGCGGTGACCGCAGCGAGTCTCTGAGTGTGCCCTGTAGCTCGAAGAAAGAAAGACTTTCCTTTATTACAGAAACTGATGGACGGTCACACATTATTAAAGCTCATCTACGTTCTTCCTATGCATCATAGCCAAAAAAGGTGAACAAATGCACAGCACAGGGAAAAACATACACAAAAGCAAATGCACGCAATTGACAAAATGTAAACTGATGACAATCGGGACTTTATTTTATGCACAACAGAAAAATGCACATGGAAAAGAGAAGAAAAATGATATCAAAGCCAAGCTACTAAAAAATTGCATATCCAAACCACAGTCTGTACTAGGACTTGTGCCCATTATGAAAATCATTTACAAATGGGCCCTGCGTGATGCCGACGGGGACTCTCTCGGGTGCACCCACGAACATACAGACACATTAAAACTGGATTAAAATGTTTAAACGTGAACATATTTTAAGGAGTTTACAAGTTCCATTAGGACTGATGTCCATGTAAACAGGGGAGATGAGGGGAAAAGAAGCTGCCTGCTTCAGATCTTCCGCTTCTTCCACTCTGGCTCCTTGTCAGCTTCGTCATCCTCTGATTCCTCCTCTGCAAACACAGGATCCGGTTGGGTCCTATGGAGGGAGAGAGACAGCAGGCAGTTCGGTCAACCTGTCTCTGTTGCATCAAATTTTATTTAAGCAGCTTTAGTGTAACACACACACACCTCTGCTCCTTTAGTCTCTTTTCTTCTCTGCCTTCTTTTAAATATCTGTACCTCCACTGCTCTTTGTCTTCTTTTATTGGTTTTCTATGTTTTTGTTCACCTCTGCTCCTTTAGTCTCTTTTCTTCATCAAACTATCTGTCTTCTTTCAGAGTTAGATATTTTGTGTCCAAAAAAGACTTATCAATGCCTTTATTTCCTGCAGGAATGATTATTACAATGCTCTCCTCACTTGGATTCTCAAAAAGCCCATTAGACAGCTCCAATTTATTCAAAATGCTGCTGCCAGAGTTCTAACCAAAACCAAGAACTCCAGTTCTCAGGTCCTTGCAATGATCCCATTTCGGGACAGAATTGATTTCAATGCATTTCTCATCCTGTACAAGTCACTCAGTGGTTTGGGACCTAAATACATCTCTAATATTTTGATGTTTATAATCTTGGTAGGTCTCTTAGGAACTGCTCAGCTAGTGGAGAAAAGAGTTGAAACTACGCTAAACAAAGTGAAATGGCGTTTAGTCACTATGCTGTCTGCTGCTCGATCCAATTGTTCATGAATATCAGATCTGCATCAACTGTAGCTTTAAACAATGTTTAAAAACTGCAATATTCTCCTCTGCCTTCTTTTAAATATCTGCACCTCCACTGCACTTGTAGTTTTCTTTTATTGGTTTTCTATGTATTCTTTCATTACTTTCATTCTTTTTTTACTTCCTACTATTTATGTTTAAAATTTTTATTCTATAAAGCAAATTGAATTACCTCTGTGTGTGATTCTTGAGTATTTCAGCCATTTTATCATGTTTCGTTTAACCATTTGTAAATTAATGACTGACTGTTTTAATTATCCTGTTAAGCTAAAGACAAATTCCTGCAGTGAAATCCCTGAAGCAGTA
Source organism: Hydrocynus forskahlii (assembly GCA_037974365.1). NCBI lineage: Eukaryota > Metazoa > Chordata > Actinopteri > Characiformes > Alestidae > Hydrocynus > Hydrocynus forskahlii. The sequence goes on from JBBPCX010000035.1 coordinate 15,276,379, forward strand.
AATGAGTCAGAATTTTTAACCACTAAGAGCTGTTTAAATGGAGGGTTGTATATTTTAAACACACACTATCCTGATCATCTGGTGGGGGGGGGGGTTTTCTTTCATTGCTCAAGCTGAAGAAGGTCAGACACTTACTTCAGCACTAAAACTATTCAAAGGCAAGCTTGTGTTTGCTTTCAGGGAAGCTAAACCTTATCTAAGTTACTGTCATTAACTATTTACCAACAGCTTCAAACAAAGCGCAAATGAAGGGATTAACTTCTGAAAGCTGGACAGTGTGAGTGTTTCCTTGTTTGCTTCTTATCAGAATTGCTGGTGCATGAAAACGCAGATGCAGCGTCGGTTACTGAGATAGATTAAATACAACAAAAACACAATGGAAATCTTCTGCGATGCAAGTGGGCCCTAACAGCAAATTACTACGGATGTGTGTTTTTTTTCACAAGTGATACATACTTTCTTAGTCTACTTCTTTTTTGATTAACTTTTTTTTTTTTTTATTCGACCAATATAAATGACCAGCCTAATGTACCGCTCACATCTCATGTACATAAATGATGGGCCATTCTCAGGTTCTAACAATGCCCAGACTAGCTCTTGTGTTATGGTTTGTTCTTAGGTTAAAAGAAAGGACAGCACCTCTGTTATTAGACATGTAAACCTAGCAATTTACTGCCTAGTTGCTAATTAGTGCCTGGTTTCATTCACATAAACCTGGTTTCGCTATAAGTTAGTTTAGCTTTATATTTTGGAAAAACATTGCATTGAAAGTGAACATGAACAATATGAACATTTTCCCTTCTCCTGTAAATTAGTATTTGGGTAAGGGGAGGTTTTGTACCAGTATATACAAAATGCATTTCATTTAATTAGATATAATGTTGAATTGCATGCTGCAGTCCAAAAGGCCAGGTGCACTCCCACATCTGTCACAGCACTTTCTGTCCATAGAAAAACGAACGGGAATAGGCGCCTTGACAAATGATGGCAATCTAGTTGGACTGACATTTGAAAAGGGCTGTGTGGTGAGAAAATGCTGGGAGCTGCTGTTAATCAAGGAAGACTTGCCAAAGCTTCTGGGAGAGCCTGAACAAGACCCTCGGAGAAGGAGATTAGAAAACAGTGTTCGGGGGTAGGAGTGGTGGAAAAAGAGACAGAGAGAGAAAAGCAGGAGTGCTTGAGATAATCTAAGAGAGAGACAGACAGACAGACAGAGAGACAGAGAGACAGAGAAAGAGAGAGAGAGAGAGAGAGAGAGAGAGAAAGCAGGAGTGAGACAGGGAGAGAACTAGAGAGGCAGAGAAGATTAAACCATTTCCCTACTTTCATCGCTCTATTCTGCACTGTGATTAAAATGCAACCTCTGGTCCTGGGTGAGTCACAGTGGGGACGGAATTTTCACCTCACACTAGTAAACTCAGACTTAAATTAAGAGCTGCTAGTAGACTAAGATTCTACTAGAGAAGATGTTTGTCCTCCAGGGACCTCTCAGGTCACCCACACAGAAGACAGTTTTTTGTCAAGTTTGTCCGAGTTAAGTTGGTTCAAAAAATGAACATGTAGTTGTTATTCTAAGTGCTCAGTGAGGATAAAGATCTTCAGGTCTCTGTTTGAAGACAGTGAGGGTCTCAGCAGTTCTGACCATCAAGGGAAGTTCGTTCCACCACTTTTGTGCTGCTGAATTGTATCATATTGTGATACTTTTATGCTGACTCATATGTATATCACAGAAAGTGTGTATGACGTATATCGTACGTAAACCAGACTAAATCTTGATATTAAGAGTTTAGATCGGGCCCAAAAAATGAAACCCGACCCTACCCGAGCCTGTGCACCTTGTGTCCAAGCCCAGCCCGGCCCGACACATTAACTATAATTATCGGCCCGAGCCCGATTAAACCCGACAGATTTTTAATACGTGGGCCGTTATAACACACATTCTCAGCTGTGGGTGCGTTCGTAAACTGACACTCCGAGAGCTTGATCACGGCCGGGCTCGGCCCGTGTTCGGGTTCGGGCAGAGAATCTAAACTCTACTTGATATTGTATTTTTTCTTTATTGCCCATCCCTCCCTCTTGTTTGAGTGTAGTGGGTCCTGTAAAGAGCAATAGTGACCACACCACTTGCTCTCTGTAGTTCAAAGAGATTACAACCCTGCATGTTTCATGGAAGCTCTCAATTAACCAATTAACCACACTCCAACTGCCATCCGCCACATACTGCTAGGACCTAGAGATGCGGTGTTCTCAGATGAGATCACTGAGACCATTAGTAACTGGTAACTATGCAGGAAGTTTGTGCACTGTGGCAGAAGCAAAAGGCAGTGGTGACAGAAGACACAAGAGAAGTTATGTGGTTGACATGCAATCACCATCCAGGTTCTCAAATGTCTGCTGCTATAGTACTTCTATGCGGGAAGGTCGGCGAGGTTGTGTGTGCATGCATGTCTGCGTCTCACCAGTCTGCTCTCCGATACCTGAGGAAAGCAATTAAAGTCGCACGACAAAAGAAGAAACAGGATCATTCGGCCACGGAACCCTTTCTGTGCCAAAGTGCTACAATAGCTCTTGTTAGTGTCAACAGTGTCATTAGCTGTAGTAATTGAGGGATGTGTGTACGTGGGCGCGCTACTCTAAAAGGCTGCACTCCGATGTAATGATGCAGATAAGGTTACGAACAGCCGCTCATATGTCAAAGTCACCGAACAGTAGCCTGTATTTCAAATGCACGTCTGCGTTAGACTACAACAGACTATGTAAACATCCGTGTCACCAAATTAAATGATGGTACACTCAGGCAATCCCATGGATTACGCAAATGTACCGCACTTACATTCCCAATTTCATTCATCATAATGTACAGATTTAGTCTTTTCAGCGCCTTAAGAAATGTCAAGTTCTTTAATAGTGTGCAAAAATGGAGTCCGAGTTACCTTCCAGGGGTGTAAAACTCTGAGCTTATATTGATTAGATGCAATTATGATTGTTTAGTAAAGAACTCAAATCCATTGTAACATTCCAAATTCATTTACACTAAATACATATATGGGACTGCACTTTTTTAGCCCCATAATTGGTATAATAATTATATAAACAATATTAATACCATTTATTATCAAAATATTGATAATATTGATTTTGATTATTTTTATGACTTCAGAATGCATCTTTACACCACAACTACCTTTCATGTACCAATTAATCCAATCTGGATCATGCCAGATCTGGATATTCCTCTGGGAAAGTAAAAAAAAATAATACCTCATCAATAGCATGGATGACTTAACCTCACTAATACTGCTCACAGAGGGTTGGACTGAGCCTTGCTATCTGTTAACAACCAGGCCTTGTCAGAGTGGAATATCTGGCTGAGCCAGTGGGTGAACAGACCACCTCTGAAAGCAGCTTCATTCCTTCATCCCATTCCAGGTAAACATCCCGTTGAGGAAGGAGAAAGAAGGAGAGGGGGCGAGGGGGAGCGATAGCAGGCTGACAGCTTCTTATCAGCCAACACTCTGGGAGAAAGCATTTTTCATTTCTTTGGGGAACGAAAAGCTGCTCTCTTCGCTGTGAGGCATTTGACGAAAATGTCAATACAAAAACCAAGACAGGTGCCTTTGCTCATAGTCTGCCATCCCACTTCCTTTTTTTATTACATAAAATAAGGGCTTCAGCAACCACTGAAACTCCACGATGATGAAAATACCTACTTAGAACTAGATCCTTTTAAAGACCATTTTCATAAATTGTCTTTTTTCCTTTACATATAATGTTGGAAGTGGGCTTTTCACATACAGGATATATCAATGCAATATGATGAAAGACAAGTTTAAAAGAAGAGTAAACTATGTTATCTGCACCACTTTGCTAACCTGAGCTTTCAGCATGCTGTTCTCCTCATCTGTCAATTCTGTAATGATATGAGGAGAGTTATAGAGCTAGCACACAAACATAAGACATTTCGAAGAGTGTCCCCCCTCAAAAATGCAACACAAAAAGGTTCTTTCAACCTTGAAGGTACACTGTCAGAGGGAGATTTCCCCAGCCTTTAAACTGGTGGAGAATGAGAGCAATCACCTTAACAAACATGTAGGGATGATTATGTGTCATTTTGGCCAGATTACCTTTAAATAAAACCTCCTTGTCTAACAATAGCCATTTTCTTCTTGACGACCTTTGTCTCTTCTACAGCTCACTGTGCTACACAAGCCATCTCAGGTAGTCTTCCAAAGCTACACAGCTTTTTAAAAATTCATGTTTCCATCAGCCTAGGTGTGACAACAGGGGTGTGATAAGCAGGTGCAACCTGAGCTGAGTCACGCACACACAAACATGCTCTCGCTCACACACACACACACACACACACACAAAGCACACTCCAGTTACAGCAGTGCCCATCTATGTCACTGGCCTCGTCTGCGTGAGGGGCTCCATGTTCCCATTACGCCTGCCAGGTGGCTCTATTTTCCTAAGACTTTATCTAATCACAGTCCTGTCGGCCACTCTCTCTTCCCCGTCTCATATCTCTCACCCCTTACCTTGACAGAGTGATGTGAAATGATTGCTTGATTGCTTACTGCTTATAGGCTGGGGCGACCCAGTACGGGTTGTCTGCTGCTTCTTTGGCGTGGCGCAGGATGGCCTCTCGAGGGTTGCTGTCGTCTGTCTTGTCCAGCGCAATGTTCTTCACGATGTAGGATGACAGGGTTCCGCCATGGGCCGCCACACGCCCTCCTCTACCTGCTCCAAAACAGGAGACAATGACATATGAGGCAAAATGCACTTCCCCTGTACAAATACAACAGTCTTTTCATCCTAAAACATTCAGGGTTCCATAAAGCGAGAAAATCTGGGCCTCTTTTCATGTGTGCACATGTCTAAATGTTAAGGAAAACATCCTCCCCCGCATGGTGAAAGTGTATTTATGCTGTGATTAAACATGGGATACACTGAGACCTTGTGGAGGCACAGTGATGAGTAGCCACCTTCCAGTTGAAGCAGCAAGATCTAATGTGCATAATTTTCATACCTTAAATGCAGTACAACAGCCAATATACAACTGGCGAGTTCTTATGATAATGTAGTTTACAAACAATGGAGGTTTATAACTCCGATTGTGCAAACTGCTTTCCTAAACCATTAAACACTTGCTGTAAGAATTATGTGGTTTCCCCACACCTGACATACATAAGTATATAAAAATGATCTAAAGACAAACACAAGTTAGAATAACTTGTACTATTATTTTTTGCTATATAACATACTTTGTCCATTTTTACAGACAAATAGCTTCAGAAGCCAAACAAATGTTTTGTCTTGGAGGACTGACTACCTTTGGGGAAAAATATATAAATATGTATTTTTTAAAAATGGGAGCTTATGGCTCTTTACTGCTACTGACAGGACATGGAGGTCATGGAGACCAGAACACTGTACACGCAGTTGACTGTCAAGGGCTTTTCAGGTCTATTGCATATTTACTTTAGTCGTTCTGTTCTGAAGACAGACTAAAACAGAGCAGGGGAAGAGCCAAGACAGTTCCTGGCTGGTCCTCCGCCAAGTCTTTAATGTAATCTTACAGTGTGTTTACTCAAACCAGCAGTCTCAGACCCACAGAGAGCAGCCACAGCAGCCTAGGATCTGAAGGGAACGCAGCCAAATGGGGACAGAAAGGTAGGGGACAGGTTGAGCGGGGTTTGAGATCACCTGGGCCAGACACGGGCGGCTCTGGCTTGTGGGACTTCATAGGGTCGAGTCGGTCCTTCTCCAGCTGTTTCCTGGTGCTGCGCTGTCTAGCCTCTCGGAACATTGGCAGTGCGTGGGCTATAATGAGAAAGAGAGAAATGGTGTTTTTTATATTTTATCTCACACACACACACACACACACACACACACACACACACACACACACACACACACACACACACACACACACACA
>JBBPCX010000035.1:15293370-15337766 GCA_037974365.1 Hydrocynus forskahlii
CTAAGGTTAGTACATTTAAATGGCACCTACAATTAATAAATCTTGGGGTGTCAGCAAAAGCCTGTCTATCATGATTCAAGTTCCACTACCATAAGGCTCTCACCCAATCATTTTTTTGCAGCATGAAGAGTCTGTATAAGTCACATAAAGGCCCTTTCATGCTCAGTCACTACAAGAAGCCATGAGGTTTCCATTTGCTGGAGGGGGGAAAACATACCATTTTTGAATTCAACCCTGAAAACCACCAAAGTTTTGGAAATGTTTGAGCTTTGCAATTCCGCCCTTTTGATCTGGTTGATCCGGAAATGTTTGCCATTGTTTACCTTGGCCATGAGAGTTTGCCATGAACGCTGACATTATTATAGAATTACACAAAAAAAAAAACAAAAAAAAAAAAAAAAAAAACCTGACCTAATATCAACTTATATAATAAAAGCAGAAACTCCTGTTCTGGAGCATAGCAAGTTCATTTAATCATTTTTTTCTATATAACCTTTTTAGTGGTGTAGTGTTTACAACTAATTCTTCTCAACCACACATCAACCCTGTGCGAATAAAGACGTTATCATCTCCTGAAGGAAACTTTTCAGTCAACGGCTGCTTGAAGAACCAAATCTCAGGCCAAAGTTCTCATCACCTACACTGCAAATCTTCAGAATTCGTGCTCAGCTCACAGCTGAGCTCTCATCACTCTCTGCCTGAAGCAAAGAGCCTTCACCAGCCATCACCACTTCATCTCGCCTCACGAGGAACCTGCTCTTGGAACTATGCACTTGAATATTTGCCTGTAGAAAATGTGCCTCTGATGATGGCCTGTCAACAGCAGATTTGCTCTATACTGCAATTAAAACTAACAGAAGGGCCAGCAGTCCCTCTAATAAGCAGCATCACAGTGATGCCACCGAGCTTCAGCAATGACTGTGTGGGGCCGTGTTCCATCAATGCACATGTACAACAGTGATACCCCATGAAGGCAGAGGAACATTACATTCAAAACAGCTGGAACCATGTTTATCCGAGTTGGACTGGTGATTTAAAGTGGTCAGTAAAAGCCTCCATTCGGTCCCATCAATAGCAGTGCTTGGGTATGGTGCTACGGTGCTACATGTGATGAAATGGACACGTGCCTTATACCACAGAAACCAAGTGGCATTTGCCCCATGGAACAAAATCCATAAAACTCACCACAGGCCTGGCAGCTTAACACCCAAGTGATGTTTCATTTGCAGGTTAAAAACAGCCAATAAAAAAAAAAAACATTTCATTTGCACAGAATGGCACATTTATACATCCTAAAGTTGGACAAGAATGGCAATTAGGTCTCTGAGGAGTGCAGAGCATGTAGGATAAGACTGACCAAACCAAACTGAAACGTCTACACATACTAAAAGCTGAGCACACAATGAATCAGTTCCCGTTATTCTGTATAACAACATACAGAAGACACTTTTTTGCCATTCAACACAGACTCAAGCGTTATCTGAGAAGAAAATCTACCAGGTGTTCTCAAGACGGGCAGGAAAATCCACTCAGAGCCTTCTCAACACCTAACGGTCTGTTTAGCATTTGGCGCGTTAGCGTTAGAAAGGGGAAACATGCCAAGGTCCACACATCCTGAGACTCTGGATCTGTCTCAAGGCAGTCTCATGCCTAACCTAATCCAAAGCCACATATACACAAGTCTCCCTCACACCGCAACAACAGGTCATTACCTAACTTATACAATGGGCCATATTCTTTATATTTTATGTCTCTTGCTCTCATTTTCGGTTTGCAACTGATCTAGATAGGAAAGAGCAGTTCTATACATGAACAGTGTCTATAATGAAATGTGTATTTTGAACAGAAATATTTCATCACAGCCTGTCTCCCCCTGGTGCCTCTATATGGCAGAATGCACTAGATAGCATACCTGCACTAAGTGCAACCAGACCGCATGCATAACACGAGACAGACAAGAGATACAAGGGAGGAAAATGGCCTGGCAGGTTCTGGTTAATGGGATGAAAACTCAACATGGTCTGGAGTGGGGGAGGTCTGAATAAGAGATTAAATCTAATAGTGGTACATAAAATACTTTTTTAAACACTTAAAGCATTTCTCAGGCAAACAGCTTTTCATCAGTCAACATAGCATATCATAGACAATGTCACTTTGACCTTTTGTATATTCTAATTGTATATTCTAATGTTCGTAGTAGCATGAATACTTGCCAGGCATATTCAGACTAGGGCAGTGACGACTTCAGATATTTTCAGCTCGATTTATGCGTCAACAAAGTCGAAGTCGAGTTGACTAGTCGTTTGATGACGTCACACAGACGCAGTGAAGGAACACGTGTCCAACAATGTGCCACTTTTATTAAAGTTCTCTGTAACATTAGCAGTCAACATGACAATTAAACAAAACAAAACAAAGACTAATACCTTGAATTTTCTGGTAAATTTAAGTACACAACAGAAAGTGGGAACAGTTTAAGGCATGGCAGCCACTACTGTACTTTAACATGACTTGCAGGTTGTGCAGGTCTCCGTGCTGTTTGTGTGTCTAGAGTGAAGTATCTCCACACATGTGATGTGTGTCTGTCTCCTCTGCTGCCATGTTTCTCGTCTTGTTGTTGTCTTGTGTTTAGATTCCCCTCCACGTGCCAATAGTACCGCCCTTTTTATGAAATGTCTATAATAATTGGTTAAGTCAAGGAACGCATGTCAGTGTAAGCCAATCAGAGGCAGAGATTGCTTTGTGTACACAAACACACACACAGAGAGGGGAAAAAAAAAAAAACACACTTGTTGACCTCCCTCAGGGGGCATTGACAAGTCGCCTTTTCTGTCAATTCCCTAATTCAGACCATCATTAATTTGTATTTTCATTAGACAAAATGGCTACATTTTATAAACCTACATTCTATTATTTGTTATTGAGCAAAAACGTTCCTCTCCATGGTGGAGGGATTATGAAGACCAGCTAGTTTAAGTTTATCGTCATATAAAATGGAACTAGCAGTAATTAAACTCATGAACTCAGAGCTCCTTCAAGACTACACAGTAAAAACGACACAAAACAAGTACAATAAAATAATAGTAGTGAAGTAGTAAAACTGTTCCTGTAGTAAACAGAATAGTAAAATTATAAGATGCATAGTAGACAGCAGGAAAGTGTTTAACATTTTGTATTTACATAAAATCTGTAGTGCAAGAAGTGTGTACACACACACACACACACACACACACACCTGTGTATTTATAGAAGGTAAGCTTAAAGCGATAAAGAGATATAATGACACAGAGACATAGAAATACCGACAAGGAGGTGAAAACCAGTTTCCTGAGTCACTGGTGAGGGAGAATGAGTGCAGCACTTCCATCAGAGTGATGGGCAGGGGTACGGAGAAAACTGGGCATGGTCATCAGCACTTTTGCAGGGGCTGGGAGAGAAGTCATTAATGTGGAGAACAGAGATAACACTGCTTCACACACCTTAAGCACCAGATTACACTCACCAGCTCTGCGGTGCTATTTCCGCACCCTCCGAGGCTCCTCTTTGCCAGACCAATTTTCTCTCGCATAATTGGTCCCTGTTTCTCTCTCCTCCTCTGTCGGCGCTCTTTATCTGACTGTCTCCACCTGCTCACAGCATTAATGGAGCACGGCAGTGCTGATTGCTGAAAGCTCACAAGGCCCACTCTAGTTGAATTCATTCGTGACCACGTCAGGGGAATCGCACGGTGTGAAATTAAGAAAGTGTTGGTACGTCTGCTTCTTATCTTGACCAAGTCTGGCCAGTCTGGCAAGTTCCCAGCATTTTCAGCGAGCAAAATTCCACTATCCTGTCTAAAGGGCTCTCCACAGGACGAGAGCTAAAACAACAGGCTGTCATGTAACTTGAAGTAATTACATATCATGGAATCTCTGTAAGATCTTCAATGAATTCAAACAATTCAGAAGAACGGCAAGCCCGTATCAGTTTAATGGGCAGGACATCCGGACTAGCACCTTCTCCGGTTTCAGTTTCTGGCTGGGCAGCATACGGCACCCCTGCTGCTCTTCTGGGATTCGAGGGGCACATTTTGTCAAGCAGAGACAGAAGGTAAGGTTTGTCCGAGGGGCACTGAGGGAAGCAAGTGGAGATTTGATTAGTGCTGGCGTGACATATCCAGCCCCGTTCCTTCAGCTGTATCCCTGCGGTGGCATGGCAGCCGCCACTGTCTCACTGCTGAGCGAGCAGGTCGGGTTTCGGCCCAACCGTAAGCACTGATTACTGAGAGAGCCAAAAGAGAAACTCCAACTCCTCTTGGCCTGTCATCACTAACACAAGCGGGATCAGCCACTGGAGATTTCATGCTCCAACTCTTCTTTTGAAAAAACTTGAGAAGACAGCTTGCTTTGACTTTGTGGAATTTTGACAGGAATTTTTTGGTTGGGGCAGGTTTGGCCTCAGAGTCAGAATCAGCCAAAACCGCTTCAAACTTCACTAAAGTGACAAAGTCAAATATAAAGGCAGATGCTTAAATAAACCTGCTACCTTTCTTCCTAAAACATTAAGGTAAGGGCAATACCATGTCCAGAAATGGGCCAAAACAGTAGAATTCTATTGTCTGGAGTCAACCGCACCATTCTGGATGAAAAAGGCCTCCTACTCTACTAAAGTAAGTATTGGGTATCAATACTTACTTTATCTTGTTAGTTCAAGCTGCTGATCATATCAAGCATGATTCCTCATATCCCATTCAACAGACAATTGTTTTCCTCTAATCCTTATTCATGTTTCACCTTCCCCTCCAATCACATCCATCCATCATCGAGTAAAAACACCTAGCCTGCTCAGAGACCAACTCTAATATTATGTTGCAGGCAAAAAAATATGGTACAGAAAAAGAAATTTCAGGATATCTGACACACACTGACCACAGAAATCTGAAAACAAAATCAAAATGGGGCAAATGGTGATTACAGCATCCACATTTCTTACTGTATTCACATTCTCTTTTTGGTATATTTTACAGATTTTAATAAAATATTACTGTTCTGATCATCAAAGTATGATTACTTCTCCTAAATGGGTCAATATCTCAACAAATTCCCACTAACATGTTAACGAAATAACAATCACAACAATAACAATTAAAAACAATCATGCATTAAGGGTAGGGGAAATGGGAAGTGTGTGTGTATTGTATGTGTGTTGTGTGGGTAAGAGTGTAAGAAAAGATAAATGGAAGATTTTAGGGAAACGTTCAGCTGTTCTATGACAGAGTTGCTTCCCACTGATATGCACTGATGGGCCACTATCTCTTCAAAAATCCTATTTTATGAGAAATTATCTAATTGACATAAAGAGAATATTCATTTAAAATTAAAGTATGTAAAAAAAAAAATGGACCAGAGACTAAAATAATTATGATGACTCTAGTGAGAGTTGGAATAAAAAAGTAATGTTTTGTTCAGTACAAATAATATAAGGTTAAATTGTAGATATATTTGAGATTAATTAGTGCAAACTAAAGCTATTTTTCAAGATTAAACATTCCAAAACTAAAGATTTGACTGATATTAGAAATAAGAAAATAATGCACTGTTAATTGTATAGGTACTGAAATTGAGCAACTGCTGTCAGAAAGTTCTGTGGCCAGTTTCTATACGGTCAACGGGTGTAAATGAGGACGTTTTAAACAAGTACAACACCAATATGTTTATATAACACAAAATACTGTAAAGATCTGGTTATACCTGAAAACTGGGACCTGAAAGCTCTGATAAGGAAGACAGAAGCATCCTTGCTTTGTATCTTCGGTTTAGAAATACTCAGACAATGAGAGATTTAGCATGACAGTAACTGGAACAAGGTTCCAAGTTGAAAACCAGAGTAAACGTCGGTCGGCCAAATTCAGTCACTGACACAGAGCTGGAACAGCGCCTTCATTTGTTTTATGATTGTGCCTTGAAGAATCTTTTCAAGTGTGAGCAAACTTGCCCAGATGTGCTGCTGAGAAGAAAGCTTACTCTTAAAGCTAACGCAACAGCCTCCGTCACAGCTGGAGGAAAACAATCAAATCATGAAACACGGGATTTCTGCTGTTTGCCGAGGTGTACGTCATTCTGTTGCTCCCGTCTGGAACAGAATCGCTCTGTTTTTTTATCTGCGATTTATCCCTCTGATTAAAAGAAAGAGATCAGCTGCTGGGAAGGGAGTCGTCAAGCTGAACCGAGTGTTAAGACCCAGAGGAATGTGTGAAATATGGTACAAATGGGATGATGTCTGAGTGCCAAATGCATACACACTTTGCAGCATGTACAGTACTGTGCAAAAGTCTTTGTTCTGCATCACCTCGTTGGGGCAAAAATGCTCTTTTATTCCTGACAAACTGTCTTATCTTTGGCATATTTTGTAGATTAAATGGAAGAACTGGGAATACATTTTACTGCCACAGGCTGCAAAGTGCTTAAATATACAAGGTGCTTAGATAAAGGTGTTTCAACCATTCAGCAATCATACGTAGGTCACCGTGTGGCTTAAGGAACAAAAAACATTCCTCTGAAACTGGTCAGGTTCAGGGACTGGGCTGAAAATGAGAGCCTTTGAAAATCTGGAGACACCTGGAGTTCCTACTGGAGACTGTTCCTACAGACTACAGTAAAAATACAAGAAATTCCGGCTTTTTGGAAGCAAAATATGAAGACATGAGGGGTAGATCGAGACTTTTGCACAGTACTGTATGCAAGCTGTGGCCTGGATCCTCGCATGCTGACTAACAGCAAGTGCTAAGAGCTGCAGATTCAGACAGCTTGATCATCTGAGCTAACAGAGTTGGACAGTACAGCTTGAGACGTGGCATCACAGTGGCATTTCAGCTGTCGATCCTATGGGGATGTCACTCAAATCACATCACCAGTCAGACCCTGCTATGTAATACGCATATGCTACTATCAATGTATTACGTATACCTATTCACAGTAATTACCCATCATCTGCTTCAGAATCACAAAAATATCTTGATCTCAGAGGAAACTGCTTATACTACGACAGCACAATCAGACAGAGACACAAAGACAAGAACAATATAGCATATAATATAAAATCAAAATACTCAGAAAATACTCTGTACTAAACAGACTATGCTACATACACAAAATGTTATGGTCAGTAAGAGGGGTGACTATAAATACTACAGACAAGTAAATAAAATCACAGCCGAAGTAGTTTACTAATTAACACATAGTGTTTTACAATATCATAGTACTGCATTTTATACAATGATTAAAAAAGTTACATATAAAAGGTATTTACATATTTAAGGTTGAGCAAACTATGTTTACATAAACAGCAGTACTGCATAGATAAGCATAATAATCATTAGAAAATGAAAAAATACACCATAATGCTCAAAAACGCAGTTTCTACCGCGGGTCGTGAAGATGCACCAACATGAAATAAAGAACGCAAGAAAGCAGTATCTGCACTGTACTGAAATAATTAGAAGATTGGGAACTTAGCCTGCAGTGATGCCACAGCCATCCATGATCTGACAGTCCAAGAATGCATAATCTGTCCTCAACAGTAAAAATAACGTATTAATAAAAAAAAACTAAATCATATACTTATAAATAGTCAGGCCATATTTAATGTAGAAACCTTTACTGTCAAAGCAGCCTTTGTTCAATGATCAATACAATAATGTCAATTTCTGCCAAGCACTACCTCCAAGATTAATAAAGTTTTCTGATTCTGATTTTCCCACACTAGGTTTTAGTACTACAGTTACACACAGACATTTAAAGTGTCTAACACATATTTACATATCAGCTACATTCAGTGATTGAGACAAATGAGGTAGTCTGTATCATAAAATTTAAAAAAAATGCTATAAAGAAAACATGATTTACAACCTAATGTGCTTGAATAAGGGACAGACCCAGGTTCTACCCTGCTGAAAACAGGTACAGCGGAAGGGGTGGTAGAGTGGTATGCCTGGAGGAGTGTGATGGGTGATGGGCACAAGATAGAGTTTCAGCATATGGTGCTGAAGAGGAAGCCAAGATTAACAGAGGAAGTAAATCATAACACTGTATGAGTAAGCAACAGGAACTGAACACCTCCTCACCCCTGTAGGCAAGAGATTTAGTGTGGACATCAACCTGTATGTAAACTGCTACATTAGGGAAAGGAAGTCCCACATCTCGAAAATAGGGCAGTTCACGTAAACAAAAAAAAAAAAACCTTACTGCAAAGAGTAATATCCCAACTTCGGAACACCTCATTGAAGACAAATATGACCAACATGCTGCCAAAAATAAGAAGACAGACTGAACAGTTTGTACTTTGATGTGTTGTAAAACTGAGTAATTGCACAAATAATGACGTTGGGCTCATAGGTAATGGAGAACAAGTGGAGCAAACGTCACCCAATCTGGAATTGTTGGCCATTACTAACCAGATGAGAACGTATTACCTAGCAACCATCAAAAAGGAAGCCGGCAGCAGAGGAAAGTAGGCATGGGCAAAAGTTGTTCCAGGAACAAGCATGCAATCAGTGTTCACGCTGAGCAACACTGGAGGAATCGTCCAGGCTTCCATCAAAGGATCAATCAGACCCATCATTCACATTCAGGTGAATGCTCGTCCTTTCCAATTGCCGAGATCAAGGTCATCTGGCAAATTGATACTGTCAGTATGCATATTCAGCTCATGAGTAATGGCTGGAGAGGTAAGCCACTGACTTAAGCAATATATCTTGTCAATACAGGAACATCACTAAACGAGCAGTGAACTACATCATCCTGGATCAAGCACACCTTCAGTACATGAATGAAACGCTAGCCAGAGAGTGAGTAAGTGAGTAAGTAAAAGTTTATTTATATAGAGCCTTTCTCAGACATGAGCCATAAAGCACTGTACACAAAAAAAGAGAATGGGAGGAATACAACAGAATAATATGAAAGACAGAACAAGACAGTAAAATTGATCTAAAAGCCCTTTTGAACAACTGCGTCTTCAGCTCAAATTTAAATATTTCGATAGATTCAATCAATCGCAGCTCCAGTGGAAGACTGTTCCACAGCCTGGGAGGCAGTCCTGATGAGTAGATCTCAGCACTCAACCAGATGAGTACGCCTACAGAAGGTCTGATATGTACTGGGGAGCCAGTGTAGATCAGATACAACAGAAGTTATGTCAGACCACTTTTGCGAGTTATAGCCCAGCAGCTACATTCTGAACGGACTGAAGACAAGGTAAGGCAGATTTACTTAAACAGGTAAAAGGAGAGTTACAGTAATCTAAGAGGGATGAAATGAATGCATGTATGAACATTTCAAGCTCAGCTCTGGAGATGCAGGATCTCAGTTTAGAAAGGTTTCTAGGGTGAAAGAAACATGAATGAATGAGAGACTTCACATGAGTATCAAAGCTTAGAGACTGGTCAAACATGGCTTGTGAAGGTCTTGGGGTTCAAAAGAGCATGGTCTCAAACTTGGACCTTCGAGAGACAAGCTCTTATTCCAAGTTCCTGGCGAATGCTTGGTAAACATTAGTCTACAAGAACAAGCCCTAATAAATTACACTTTTTACCCAATCTCTCTGGTTCAGCTGCTGCAGACGGAGGCAGCTGGGGGTCCGTGTTGGGAGCCTGGCAGCCATGACCGATGCATTTGCTCAATGAACAATGTATCTGCATTCACACTGGCTTACAGTTCTGTTTACACTTTCTTACAGTGGATCACGTAGCCCATTACATCTCAATCCCAGATGCTCACACATTTGTACACTTGCTCAGACATCTGTTAACGTCACGTCCCCTCAGAGCGGTGTGTTGTGTGGTGTTCGGATTTTTTTCATCTTCTACGTGTAAAAGGTAAAAGGTTCTCGGGTTGAAAACAATGAGTCAGTTCTGATAGTCTTTGGCAGCTTGTATGGGTGACTACATATACAAGCAACACATCGCGTTGCTGACTTTCCTTGGCCATAAAATGCTGGACTTTGGCCAGCCAGCCAGGAATGCAAGACACCTGGGGACATCATCTGCTATCTAAATAGAAATAACTTACAGCCATTGACATGGGGCTCTGCAGAGTGTTAAAGCTCAGCCCTTAAGTCCTCCTTAAATAAATACACTGCAGGGTGAGACTCTGGCCAAAGGTGATGGAAAGAAGAATTTCTCAGGTGCACCAGAAACCCAGGGTGAAAATCACACCAAACGAGGTCATGCCTTGTTTGAGAGGAAAAACAAATGTAAGAAACTGAAGTGACACACACACACACACACACACACACACACACAAAATAATCAAATCCTACCACCATCCCTGTCTACTACTCCTCCAGCTTCTGCCTCCTCCAGTAACTTAAAAAGATTCTTTGGTCTGGTCTACACTAAAGCACATTAGGTTAACAGGGATGAGAAGGTAATGTAATAAAGTCATTTGCTAAGCTGTCTGAGTCTACCTGCCTTGTTCCACCTGGTGCCTGGTTGCAAACAAAGACCCATGGCCTGTCACTCAAGCCCTGTACATTAACAATGCTGGTTACATGCAGGTCCCAATCACACAGATTCACACTCGCTCAACCTTGTAAAGCAAGAGAAAGAAAGGGGGGCTTTAATGGGGACATACAGCAGGGTCCATATGCTCTGCATTAACTCCTAGCATTCCTGCTACAAATTAAGCCCACATCCAGACCAAGTTTGTCTTTTAATGATGATAATTACTTTAGACATTTCAGCTGAACATCGGCCTGATTTTGTTTTTGGCAAGATTGTTTAGATGGGAAAACCTTTGGGGAAAAACTGCATGGGACTAATAGAAGTGCAAGCTTTTTTTTCCATTATGCTTCTACCACTACACCAGTAAGTGTAAACCCACAGTCGGTGGGAAAAAAGAAACTACAGCAATAACAGCAGTGGGACTGGTCATAACAACGTGGGAAGAGATTAACAATGATAGCTCGGGCCGAACACCACCTACTCAATCTTTCAAAACTGCTTTATGAACAGTTTCCCCAGGTCTCTGCTCCACTGCTAATACAAAATGAAGACCAAAAAAACCCCCCACAACATTGGTCTTGACATGACAGCTGTGAACGAGTATATGACGGATAGAGTGCCAAACCCTCCCCTTCTTTGACTGATCCCTCTAGAGGATGTGTCACCTGGTAATTTCCTCCAGGCTTTTGGACACTGAGAAGAATTCACTGTGAAAGCCTTTAAGGCTTCAGGCTCTAAAGCTAGGAGGACCATGGAGCTGTCTGTATGAAGGACATTTACAAACTCAGAAAGATGTGACTATCTGATCCAGGGCCTGGTTCCACTCAGGTCATTCTTGAGGCTCACAAACACAGTGCACTGCAAAGTACACTTTATTCTTCTCCCTGTACAGACTCAAACACAGACACGCGTCTCCCACATGCACAAAGTTAATTATCTGAATGAAAATGCTACTCAGAAGCCAAAGCATACAAGCACTTCAATGTCTTACTCAAAGCATTGGAACGCAGACTCAGATTTTGTTGAATTAATTAAAAGAACAAAGGGGTTATAATTAGGCCTCCCAGTGACCTCAATATACCCCCTCTACAATCAAGACACGGGACAATTACATTTTTCCATTAGATGCATCGTCATCATACCTTTCAAGGCTGAAAATGAGCACAGTGTATATTCTATACAGCCCAAATGCCTGTTTGAAGTTCAGTAGCCTGAACTGACAAGGTAACATCCTGGTGGACTCCTGGAAACATCCCCCAGCCTCTGAAGCTCCTTGGGAATTGTGGAGTTCACAGACTGGGACCCTATAACGGCATACCTTCCATTGCTCTCTGGGGCACACTCTGAACTGAACACACACGGCGAGAGACCTGAACAAAAGGAAGAGATCCTCAAACGGCCCCACATCTGCTCCAAGACCAGCATACAGCACGTATCAACTCTGACCGCAGCCTCTATCCATCCATGTCAGGCCTGAGACTAGACAGGAGGACACCCAGGCAGCCTATTTACAGAGGAGGTTGCTGTAAACATCATTTCCCCCACCTTCCCGCTTCATGACGCTGGAGAGACCTGGTCAGTATCACTACCCTCTACTGAACTCTGACCCCCTTAGTCTTTCACAGTCAAGTCTCTGCTGACCTCTTGTTTCCACATGCCAAGGTTGGCTGGTACCATTTTACTGCTCCTCTCAAAGCCGCTCTTCTGCACAGAGGGAGGGGGAGGCCCACCTAGTGCAAATATCCAAACCACCTAAACATCCCACTATAAAAATTAGAGCTCCTCGACATGACTTGCTTGCCGGGTTACTGCTGTATGCACACAAATCTCAGCTACAAAGAGAGCAGAGACTCACGCTTAAGTTTCTGTCCCAGATCTGGACGGTGCCGTCCTGGCAGCCTGCGGCAATGAGCTTCCCATCCCGGCTGTAGGTGCAGCAGGTGGGGGTGACTCTCTTGCCCTGCAGAGAACGGGGCTTGAACACGGACTTGTGTTTCTTCTCATTGTTCAGGTCCCACGTCCGCACAGTCCTGATGAAAACAGAGGTCAAAAGATCAGTGCCAAAGTGTGCAAATCATTGCACATATTCCTAAGTATGTGACTGACTTTCTCAAAGACAAATCTGTAAAGACTCAATTTTTACTGACAGTTTTATTTTCAACCACATTTTGAATTGCTTGCTAGTGCAAAACACTAATGCTTTTCAGGACTTTCACATAACTGTCATGTTTCTACACAGGATTTATTAGAAATTATGAAATCACTACATCAGAGCCACTGAAAGAGCCTGTCCAGCCCAAAGTTCAACAGAAGTATGCCTGCATCTATCCTGGATGCTATTGTGGGGCATGTCATAGCAGTAGGTATGACGCAACCATCACAAGCACTCAAATTCCATATTGCTCAAATATTTCTTCAACAAGGAGGAGTCATAAAAGGAGAGAGAGAGAAAGAGAGAGAGAGAGAGAACAGTAGATCAGCATGACAGGCATATTCGAAGGATCCATGAAATTCCAATTTTCTTCCCTACATCTGCTGAACACATTACAGCTGTTGGGGGGAGGACCAGAGAAAGAAAGAGAGCGAGAAATAAAAACACACAACAGCCACATGCTCATCTTTGGCACTGGGGAATAAAAAAAAAAAATAAAAAAATAAAAAAAAGACGATAGCAATGTAATGTGATTCCCAGGCAGAAAACAGTTGCTATTTAGTGTAGGATGCTGGCATACCTGATGCGCTTAGGATACATGGCTGCCAAGATGCAAAAAAGCAGCATTAAGAGGAGCAGGGTAGCACCAGTCAGGCTTTATATTTAGGTCAGGTCAAGTGTAATGGTAGCGATGTGATGGACAGGGCATGTATATAAACCAAAGGTAGAAGGAGGAAAAGAACACTTAAGGTTGAATGGGTGACAGCTATCCTAAGGCACCCAAGACAGGCTCTTAATGAAGTTGTTGAGCAGCTTGTTTTACGTGACCCCGCTGAGAGGTCCTGGTGAGTTAACAGACTCAAAAACGCTAATGCTCGTTTTCTCTTTGGAGACAACTTGTCACCATTCTCCAGGTGCTCACTTCACATTGCTTACTAACTATTCTCTGTTTAGTACAGGAGACAGATGAGAAGAAAAAGGGCACGCAGGGAGCGCTCAGAATGTTCAAATGTGTTCAAATTCGAACCATGGCAAGCAGACAGGAGTGCCTTGTCCCTGACCGGCAGGCCTAGCGTGTCCAAGTGCTTCTCAGCCCTGCAGTATTCTTTAACTAGCCATGACCCCCAGGGTCAGGGGGTCCTGAGAGGACTGTAAACACAATGACAGACCCAATAGCGCCCAGAACAAGATTCCAGCACATCTACATACTCATTATGTTTACACAGGGGTGGAAGGGGGGCATAGAAATGCCTGGGAAAACAAAATGTCAAAAAGCTTGTTTGAGGATGGTGGGAAAATCATTACAACACTTCTGGACGCCAACAAAGCAAAGTTTGCTTTAGTTTGGCAATAATTACAACTGGAAGATTACCATACGGTTGGCTATTTTAGTATTGGCCAAATTATTACTGTCAATTTATAATCATGATACATCTTTGAGGAGAGACAGGAGAGATGCTTGTCTCTCCAGAGGTCAATCATGGTTGACCGTACGAGGGGCCTGTGCGATGACAGATGGTCCCACCTGTCTTATCTGAGTTGCCTCTCTGCTGTTTACACAGGACCCTCATGCTCATGGCACCCATCCTCACTGGTGACAAAACCTTTCACAGAGCTCCTACAAGGGCCAACTGACAAGATTTCAATAGTTTCTTCAGAAAATACAAAAGTTGAAGCTTTTTGTGATTCCTTCTACTCACTGAATGACGATGTAAATACACCTTGCATTTCAGAGAGGTACTATGAGAAAAAAAAACAATTAGTATAATATAAGCTTTAATTTGAGAGAAAGCCCAATGGTTTGGTGGCATCCTGGTTTAAAGTTCGTTCCTCTTAGTCATCTTCCTTGCCAGATTCAAGCTTCTTCCCTCGTCATGGGTTCGAATCCTAAAACTGCTAGCGCCACCTCTGAGGTACCCTTGAGCAAGATACTGTCCCCACACACTGCTCCCCGGGCGCAGAGTTCCTGGCCGCCCGCTGCTTCACTTGGTGAATGGGTGAAATGTGTTAAATGCAGAGGAAGAATTTTATGCTGTTTTTCACGTATGACAGAATGGTCACATTACACTAAGTTCGGTGGAGCTGGTGTATTCAAGCTTGAATATGAACTGCTTTTGTAATAATGGATAATGTGTGTTTGACCATGGCATGTGTAATAGATCGTGACACGCAGTGTGACACAGTGACACAGAAGCTTATTTTCCCCTCTGTCCCCTTTACTGTGTTAATTCTGCACACTCCGAGGAGGGCGTGTGATAAAAGACGATAGCCACACAATCTCAGTCATGTGTGGGCAGTTTACGACCTAACACAGCCATTCACACATAAACCCAGAGTTTCTAGGCCTGACAGGGGCCTACGACTCCCCCGGCCAACTTTCCCCCACCACAGCAGATGCTATCTGCTTCAGGTCTGGTGTTCAGCCCTGGGAGACACAAGCGGCTGAAACAATTCTCCAGATGGATGGATAAGAAGGGTGGAATAAAAGGGTAGCTGATCAAAGCAGAATGACGGGCCTGAATGGTACTAAGGCTTGAGGCCCCAGGAGGCTGCATGTGTGTGTGCTATCGCCCTGCTGATTACGAGGAGGAGCTGGCCCTGCTTTAGGGGCTGGTGGAGATAAGGCGGGGAAAGTGCCAGGGTAACAAATAAGCATGGGTGGGCAGAGGGGATTCCTCCGTTAGGACACTTAACAAGGGGCCACTTCATGACCCCTTCAATCAGAGCATAGCCTGTTAAAGTTTAATACAAGGCTGTCAAGGACTTGGATTGAAGGAGGACATGCACCAACAATTTTGCTATTCAGGGTTTTTCAAACACAAGCGGAAGCAACCGTCTCTCAATCCGAAGTGAACTAGGACATCTGGGCGGGGGTCGAGGTTCCTCTGAAGCAGTGCGGCAGCCACAAAAACACAAACTCCGAATGGTATGACTGTTCTTGACAGAGACATGGAACACTTCATCTGTAAAGGGGAGTACAGTTTCAGACTCACTGGACTGTAGATGAACCTGATGCGTCTCCCACCCAATGCCCCGACTTGTTCCACAGCCCAAAAGGACTTGAGTCCCACACCATTAGAACTGCAGGGATCTAACTTGACAGCTGCAAGATAGAGTTCACCAGTGAAAGGTCCAAATTAGGTTATCTCCAATTCCATGGTGAGCAGCAAGAGCATAGTGTTACAAATATATAAAAGTGGGAGACATACTCTGGTGACAGCCGTGGTATGCAACAAATGGACCAATATTAAATGATCCTGTCTCAGAGTGGTGAAGACGTTTATTTTACAACAAAAGAGACAAATTGCATGCTTAATGAGACCTTTCAAAATAAAGATGCTTTTTAAATGATATTTCAAACATACAAGTGATTTCTGTCTACAATCATTTGGATCCAGCATGGATCCAGTATCTACCAAACCTGCCACTAAACAGAGCACTGATGGAGATCATCATACTATGCAGGACTGGAACTGAAGAATGCTGGTCTACAAGGTTTATTTAATGCTCTATTTTAGATCAGTTTTTTAAGAAATCATTCCTTGTCATGTTGCAATAGTAAAACAATGTGAAGATAAAATAAAGAAAGTAAAGTGTCTCATACAGTCACGCGTAAACACATCACAGCACAGCACAGAGTGTGAACAGTGTGAAATTCTTTCTCTGATTTAACCCATTTACCAAGTGAAGCGGTGGGCAGCCAACAACACAGCGCCTGGGGAGCAGCGTGTGGGGATGGTCTCTAGCTCAAGGGTACCTCAGTGGTGCCACTGGTAGGGTATGTATATAAACCAAAAGGTAGAAGCCTTCCGATTACAGGGACAAACTCCACCATGCCAACCAAAAAGACATTATATTTGATTACATTTATTTTACATATAGCGTAATAATATATCATTTTCTTTAATTAACCGCTTTCTGGACTGGACAGTAATCAATCTGAAAGCATCACAACCTTAAGAACAAAAGAACAGATCTGGGTCTATTTGAGATCCAGGGTTGTTTATAAAACTCGTACCCTGAAACTGTACCTTCAGATGCCAGGGATAACAACACCTCTGGCTAATCAAACATTCTGCCTAAAAATCCATGGCAATCAAACATGTATCTGTCAATACCAATAACCTTGATGTCAGAGTACATGCCTACTGAATAGGCAAACAGTTGGCAAACAACCAGTAAAGGCTCAGACAGAGCTTTATCCTGAGCCAGATCCTCACTGTAATGCACAGTGTGGCATTTTGGGAATCTGCAGTATTGGATATAAAGCAGAAGATTCCTCAGGTGGTGTTACAGGAGATTTGAGCTGCGGGGTAAAGAATGGTGGTGTGCTGAGATCTCCCAGCAGCCGTTATACGGTGTCAGAAAAATCGGACTTCACAGCCTGCCCTCGGCAAACCTTGGATGAAGCCTATTGAAAGGAGAAGGCTGAATAAACTATACGGGCAGCCACAAAACTCAGACCCCACTTTAAAGCAAGTATGTCTGGAAGTTCATCATCAGGTGAACAGCAATCATCTCACTGCAAGTGAAGCAGAAACACGCAAGTCAGAATTTGCCTCAGCCAGGCGAGCAGAACATTAGCACCATTTGTATAATCTTAAGAATATATGCTCAAAACACAGTTTTTCAAACTAAATTACATATTTGGGCATATGCGAGTTCGTGGGAGTATGGGAACATGAATTCTCACTTTATGATTTAAAAAAAAAAACAAAAAAAAAAAAAACAAAACACGCTCTACATGTCAAAGAGCACTCTACTCCCAAGACTAGAACATACAGCATAACTCTCATCAAATTATTCAACTGGACATTTCTACAGCAAACATTCCTTGAGTACGGAAATCCCCATGCATAAAACGGCTCTATGTTATCTAAAATGCTTTTAATGTTATCTCACATGGCAGAAAAAGCAGTTTTTCACCAAATAACTTGGCAGGGAAAGTGGTCTGCTAAAAACAAGCTGTGAATAAGCACCTGGGTGGCCAGAGGGGTGTCTAGTCTTATTCAGATATGAATGGAAATGTCTGCTGTGCGCATTAAATGGCAGGGACAATCGACAGTGGTCCTGCGGTCAGAAACTGACCAATGGTGAATGAGCTGGAGGCAAATAAACTACATAACAGATGGGCCACAGTGTGTAATTGCACAGCTGTATGGTAGACTTTATAAAGTGGTCAGTGAGTGGAAGTAAAAGGAATGTGCTGCTAATAAAGTGGAGGATTGAGTGTATAGGACCGGTAAAACTCTGCTGAGCCCCGCCTCATATTGTTACCATTTCTAAATTTGACAAGCTTTCAACCTGGCATCAAAGGACTGATGGTATGAAATTCTTAGTAATTTTTGGAACACCACATTCAGGTTTTCAAGGAAACATTGCTTTCTCTACAGCCTAATAGCACTAAAAGACAAAAGCTACAGCCTACAGATGAAATCATAAAAGTGAGAAACTTCAAATTGCTATCTGTGTAGATGACAGAAATAAAAGAGTAGGAAAGATCACTTTAAGGATAACATTTACATTATTCAGTCTTGAAGAGTTAGCTAAGCTAGCTGTAATTAGGGATGTCACGATTATTCAATTATATTTCATTTACTGTATGAATTATTGAAGAGATTATTTTACAATTTGAATGATAACCAGAGTAGCCAAAGGTCAATGCAAACAGTTTTTAAAGAAATGGCTAGGCCAGTATAACTGCAGGGTGTGAGGTCTTTAGCTGCACAGGTATGACATGGTGATTTGTGCGGTCTAGTTGACCATCAAGTTAATTAGGGAATTATGATGAACATTGTTAGTTGTTGTATATTCAATTTGTTAATTTCTAGGAATTCTCATTTTTATTATGCATTTCCAACATTATAACCTTTTCAAATACTATGCCAATTTTCTCTTCAGTCCTGAGTTGTCACTGTTATTTTTCCAGGTTTTATGATAAAATGTTGTGCTTAAACCAGTGATCGACAGGCCTCCAACTCTTCAAGTGTCATGAATACCCAAACAGTATTTAAGAATCTCTAAAGAGTCAATCTGGGTGTTAAATATAAATTGTTCATTGTTGTTCAATAAGGTGTTAAAGGGTTAATCCTTGATACTAAATTTAGTAATCCAGATCCTCCACATTTCCCTGCATCTTCAGATAAAATTTCAACCCTCCTCCAAATTCGTTGTGTACTGGATAGCCCCCAAAAAACAACACTACTGTAAAGATCTGAAAAGCTGTCAGAGGTGTTGGAAGGCATTTATGGAAGGAGATTATGAAAGAATACTTCTGTCACAATAATTTATGAAGCTATTAAATTACAAGGCTGATTAGCTATCTTGTCTTCTTTGCCCACTGGCGACAAATCAATGTCTAAGGTAACATAGAATTACATGTATATAATCAAGCAAAGCTTCCATGCTTCTAAAGCGTGTGTTAGCACAAGCTACTAAGCTAATAAACTGTATCTGAATCAAATTAAGTTTGGCAGTTATGTAATAACTGTGACAGGCCTGCCAAAGAGTGAATTCCAGAGCTGAGAATTTTTCTGTTCTTCGATATTTAGTCTATCAAACTCTTATCCAACACTCCTGTGAAGCGAGAGGCTGTAGGGCTGTAATTAAGAATAATTCAACTGGACTTATAGTAATTACGCCTCCTTCCGTTTGGTTCGGTTCCCCTTCTCCATCTGTGCACCATGCAATTTATTAATTAATACTAAAACAAAAACAACAGTCCCTCAGGCATAAGAACGATCATGTTTAACATATGGACATTATACAGTTTGGTTTACAGTAAACAATATACTGACAATAAAAGTCATACATTTTTTTTTCAAAATTGACCTCATCAACTGTTGGCTGCAGCCCTTAAAAGCTGGCACAGCTGACCTCAGGCCAGCGGTTGTGTTCAATGTGCAGCTGTACTTCAGAGTCCCCAGAGCCCTGCACTGCTGCCCCCTCTAGCAAATAAGAGGGACCGCCTCACTCATACATTCTGATTTGGCTGCCGGCTTAATCTACAATGACTGGAACATTATCACGCCTCGTAGCAGCTCCTTCTCATCTCTGACCCCAAGCTAATCACCCTGAAGTGCCGTGTCTCATTTGAGCCAAGTGGTGGGAGTTCGCTTCCAACTCCCCCCGTCCTGTGTTAACACCCGCCATGATCATTATACTCTCTGTGAGACCCTCTCAGACTGGAAGTGTGATTGAGAGAGACAGAGGCAAGAAATAAAAAAGAAAAAAGAGAACGAAACACCGGGGAGCCAGGCCACACGAGTTGATCGCAAAACACCCCCCCCTCACCCCCTTCGGTCACTTCACAGCCCCCTCTCCCAGCCTCTGGAGTCCACGGTGCTGAAAGTACGTCTGGCCAGGGACGGGGCACATCTGCAGCTGCTCTGGCCTGAAATTGCTCCCTGTTCCCTCCTCTCCAACAGCCGGCAACACCCATGGTAACGTGCCACGGGATGATTTCCAGAAAGTAAATTAAAGCGGAATAAAACACGCCCCGCATGTGTAACTGCAGGCCACACTGTAAACATTCGACAGCGCTGCTTTCAGCTTGACGTTTTCAATACTGATGACAGTGCTGGGTTTCCGCACTGCGGCCTGTCCAGACCATTATAGTAATCATGGGCCAAGCACTCGAAAGCATTCTCACTGCGTGAATACATGATTACATTACCAGGAGTACGCTTTTTCCAAGTTTTATATATTGTTTAAAGTGTTGCCAAAACATTTTGTGAAATCAGAGGTAACAGTAAGACCCTGGTTTTATTTAAAAGAACAGTAGTGTAATTTTGTTTTACCTCCTGCTGGCTACAAGTAGCTATTGGCAACAATTATTTTTTCACAACCTTAAAATTTATCCAAAGTAATTAATTGAAGAAACCTATTCATATGGCTTCAAGCATGTTTAAATTTTTCTTAAATCACTTTGTTTAAACTGAGAACAAAACCAAATCTAAATTGCATGTATTTGTAATGCATAAACAGCATAGTTTTCTTAATAGGGATGCTTTCTGTCAACAGTTGCTTCCAAAATACCAAAATTTCCATGAATACCCTCACTTATTTCCCACTTTATGTTTGTCAGGATATCAGTACAGTTTGTCTATTGTGACACTTATTAGCAAAGTTTAATACACTCTATTTGAAACTAGATAACATGGTTTCATTTGTATGTTTTGTAAATTATTTGTAGTTTTAGAATGACTCCTTCAGTAATTACTGGAGGTTCCAGATAGCTATGAAGAGCTAGTCAGCCTACTCTTGTTAGGATAGAATATAGTCCTTTTCGCCAACACAGATCATATTAACGGTCTCTCAATATTTTGAAAAAGCTCTTTCAAGAAATCAGCATTCAAATATACATAAAGATAATTGGGAAATAATTAAGCAAGATAACATGGGAATAAGTACAGTACTGTGCAAAAATTTTCCTTCCAAAAAGCCAAAATCAGTATTAATTTTTGCACCAACAAGGTGATTAAAAGGTAAATACAAAAAAATTATGAGTGGCCCAAGACTACTGCACAGTAGTGTATGTTATATATTAATAGCTTTATAGTTGTACTCTCAGTGACAGCTGTAGATGATTAAGAGCAAGCAAAATTAAAGAATAGTCCCATGTGAGAAAATAGAGAAGGGGCAAGGAAATACTGTAATGACAAACATGTTTATTTATTCTTTATTTACTTTTTTTGGTAAATATTTTATCCAACTGTAGGGCCCCAAATTCACGCAAATGCCCACACGGCTTGTAAACAACTAATCCTCTAGCAATGCCATTCTTGAAAAGATTTTGCAATTAGAACAACTCAAAAAACAGGGGCATTTATAATCTAAAATGATCATGACGCTAAAGCAAATTAAAGGATACGGTAACAGCAAATTTCGATCATTAAAAACAACCCCTGCAGGAGACCCACAGATCCGGCAGATTATCCGGGATTACCTACTAAACCACAAGAACAAATGGCGTTTTGAAAGGAGAAGCCTGGAAGGATATGAGGCACAACACTCCTGAGTTTGCCAACTCTTAGGAGTTCTGTTGGGGAATAAACGTACCTTTGGGGACTGCAGATGGAAGATGAAAACCTAGAAAACCTCAAAGAAACTCCACTCAAGATCTGACTTAACACAAGCAAATGTGGTTATGTTACTCAAGCACTGAGTCACAGACACCACCGCAGCAGGCGCAGCCGACCTTCACGTCCTTAAACAGCCATATGCATTGGAATTCTATATTGTGCTGGAGGGCTCATGCTCCTGAAGGGGCCGGCCTCCATACTCAAATTTCTGCTCGTCTTTTAGGGATTACTCACCCATCATTGGAACAGGTGAGGAACTCTTCTTTGATCTTGGGGTGCCAGCAGCCGCCATTCAGCATAGCTGTGTGGCCCTGTGGAGCAGCACAAGACAAACCACTCAACATCAGTTCTTTCTCCAGGCCTCAGTCACAGAGGAAATGTTAACATTGTTGGTTCTTCTCTGGCAAATACAGAAGATCCAATGAGAGTTTAGCTCTATTTCACACTCAATATTTCGTATTTTGTAGGGATGCACAATACATTATCCATTAACAATAATCTCTGCAATACTGATTTCACTAAATGCTGCCACGTGCAAATGAGCCTCTAATCACAGTGGGTGACCCATCACAACTCCAGGTGAATTAATGGGAGTTCTGATAGATCAATGTCTTCATGTAATTCAAGAAAAGTAATAATTATTATTTAAATAATTAATACAAATTATTTTAATCTTTAAAGGTAAACTGTTGGTGTATCAGAGCATGACTGGGCTGCAGTAACCAGAAAAAGGAGATATTGTTTAATGTGTTGGTTTTATGACCTCACAAAACTATGACCTGAAAGTTGGAAAGCTGATTTTGTATCTTATTTTTCATTTATAGGCCATAGAGAGTGGAGTGAATGTACCATTTGAAACAATATTTACAAAACTTTAGCCTTTTTAAGTAGATAAAAGTGACGATACGGGGTGATTAATATCCTGAAAGGCAACGTATAGCAGTAAGATCACAATACGATACGGGGTGATTAATATCCTGAAAGGCAACGTATAGCAGTAAGATCACAATACAGGTATGTTGACTATATCATGTAGTTCTAGTGTAAAGCTTCGATAAAGTTTTTCTATTGGACATCTACTCATTGTACACCATTTCCTTTCTGGTTTTAGCTCAAACCCAAACGTCCTCAGATGTTTCAAGCTGTGTTGTGATCACTCACTATCAACCACAAGTGATTTCCTCTGTTAAAACAATGCAGTAAAATTAGCCATAAAAAACCCTCACACAATTTCAACTGAGGATTTGGTCTGAGCAAAGCTCCTCATGCACAAAAAAACACTGCACTCATAATGAGCAGAGAGAATTTACTGCAAGTGCCCCTTCCAGCCGGTTAACGTACCCACACGCAACCTCATTGGACCAACTGGACCCATTTTGAAGTAGCTGAGCAGACCAAACAACAGGGAGCTCTCTTTACTCTTCTGCCCTTCCCAAAGCAGCGGGTTAATCACATCTCTAACGGTGCGACAGAGCTAATTTCTCCCACACAGGAAGAGGAGAACAAAATAAACAACGGCATTCAAAGTGCCAGAGATCCAGTTGAATTGGAGGAAATGTTCTTGCTATGCATGTACGATGCTCTCTTTCAA
The DNA here is from genome assembly GCA_037974365.1 of Hydrocynus forskahlii. Lineage (NCBI taxonomy): Eukaryota > Metazoa > Chordata > Actinopteri > Characiformes > Alestidae > Hydrocynus > Hydrocynus forskahlii. Next base: position 15,316,674 of record JBBPCX010000035.1, read on the forward strand.
CAGTACAAGACAGTTAATTGGCAATGACTAAATAGAAGCAGACAGATACTGGTATATATTTACACACACACAGGAAAACATGCTGAGCGCCCCACAAGGAGAAACAGCTAAATTACAAACAGGAGCAAGGAGAACTGTCACTCTAGATTCTAGGAAAGCCCTGAGCGTGTGTGTGCGTGTAAGGAAAAATATCCGTGAATGGCATGCGGATACAGCACATTAGCCCGGGTCACCTTCAGTGGGCCACTGCTCAGCTTCACTCCACAGAAAACTGCCTGGAAATTGGAGGCCAATGGAGCAGCACAACATTCTCAAGAGGAAAAAAAGGAAAAAACAACAACAACAACAACAAGAGGCACACCCATTCACCAAACCGTGTGTGCGTGGCCGTGTGGGGCGCAGGGAGTGGAGAGACAACCAGGTGCAGTGTTTAGCGACCCTTTCACTCACTGATGCAAGAATTTGGACCACACTTCATTAGGACTTCAACAAACACAGGCTCCAGATGCAGCAAACAAATGGCAGGACACGCACATAACTAACCAGGTCACTGCACACGTTTTCTGTCTCCGACCAAACTTTAAAGGCTTCTTCTACACAACATATGCAAGATTTCCATGAAAGCCATCTGTTACCGTCAACCAGAATCAACAACCAAGAGCTATTATGCTGATATAACATATTTATATACAATTTTCTTTCTGGAATTGCTCTCTTTCAATGCTATAGACACACATGGAACAAAGCAACATTTGTTCTTCATGTTAGAGGTACTTAAATCTTGGGACATTGTAAATATTTTAATTTTATTAAAATAAAAAATAAAAAAAAGACTTTCCCTGAAGTGTTGAGCAAAAGCCATCAGATTACCCCTTATTTCACATTACATTATTTTACTGAAGTAAAAGCTTAAAATATGTAACATGATGTTTGAAGTGTCATGTCTTACTTTTAGTCAAAAATACTTTCTTAAACAACTTATACAATTAAGTTCTACAATTAATAGTAACACATTTTTCAGTCTTCAGTCTTCAATGGTCTACAGACGTAAATATCCTTTCAACCGTGTTTTCAAGCTAAATTAAAAACTGCTGAGGTTAAGTCACATTACCTTGGTATTGGCCATGTCCACAATGTACTGGTCCCCTTTGACGCACTCTAGAACCTGAAAGCCATCCCGATCTAGGACTTTGGCCTGGGAGTTTCCTGCCACCACTAGGATCACATCACCGGTGATGCTGTACTGCAAGGATCGGATTTGATGACTGAAAAAAAAAAACAAAAAAAAACATCAAATTAAAAATTTTACAACCAAAAATCAGAATTATACTTCCCAACCAACTAAAGAAAAGAGAGGGAAACGCCACCACCCTGTCTTCAGGGATACTGTAACAAAGACACTGACCTCACCCATGTGAGTGCTATTGTAACTATACATTCAAATGGAAGGGCTATACTGTGGTCTCTCTCTATACACTTTGAATTAAGAGGCATGACATTTACTAAAGGATTAACCTAAAAAATAAAATAAGTAAGTGTGGCTGGGGAAAAAGTGCAAGCTTACTTGAAAAAAAATAGATAAAGGAAAAGGCCAGGGACTCCGGACAGCATTCTGCGATTTCGCATGTTTGGTACATCTTGTACAGCAAACAGCCACTCGCGATGTGTATAGGAAACTGTGAGAGAACACATCTACTCTCTACCTCCATGGTTAAAGACATCTGTCTGTTGTGCAAGATTTCCGACCTTCCTTCCTCCATGTTACATAAGAGCTTTTAATCGTTGAAAAGTTGCGTGGATAAGACGCCAACATTTATGGTAGTCATAGTGACTTCAAACACAACAATAGCCAAAAGTGGTAGTCTTTGTCGGATGTTTGGTCCTTTTAGTTTCTTCAGGCATTTCAAAACGCCTTCAGAGAAAACGGAGGAAAAAACCCGAAGGGCATTCCCCACATGGAGACTCCACACAGCGTTGAGATTGCAGGATAAGTAGAAGAAAAATAATAACAATGCTGACTGTGAGTGCAGTGTTTAAGGAGTAAATTGGATAGCACAACGGCAAAAACAATAGAGTAGTGGTAGAGGATTATGAGAAAGAGAAGAAAAAGTTGAAAATCTACGGTCCAAAACCGCATGTGTATTTTTCATTTTCTCCCTTTTGTTTGGACAGTGCTGCCCCTATTCCTCATGGACCCAATCAGAGTAATCAAAGAGACATACTACTCACTCTGCATTGAGACAACATTAAAAAAAAAAAAAAATTAGAGGCAGCTATTTCTGAGGAGGGCCATGGTGGAACCTGAAACGCATTGGACGGAAGTCAGACTGAAAATGCAATGGAATTACTTCAAGCGCTTCAATGTAAAAGCAAAGATGCATCCCGTGTACAGGAGTGTTACCCAGTGTGGGTCACCGCCTTTATAGTCTCCACATGGGAAATATTTTCTTTGGCTGTGATGCGAGGAGGTTACTGGGAGAGGAATAGCACTGTTCGGCTGATGAGCTGGTTAATGTGCCGTGGCATCGCAATGATCGTATGCGGGAAAGCCTGCTTGAGTCCAGCCAAATGGCTTCCAATATCTTACAACATAGTTTCATTCATATGTTCAGCCACAACACTGATACACTGATCAGTCATAACATTAAAACTGCTAACAGGTGAAGCAAATAACATTGATTATCTTGTCACAGCGGCACCTGTAAAGGGTTGGGATTGATTAGGCAGCATTTTCCCGAAGCTGATGTGTTGGAACCACGAAAAATGGGATTTGAGCGACTTTGATGAAGACCAAACTGTGACGCCTAGACGACTGGGTCGGATCATCTCCAAAACAGTTCTTACTGCTCCAAGTAAGGAATGATTAATTCCTACCAAAAGGTGTCCAAGTTGTTCTTAAATTTTCTTTGACATGACCAGATATATATGTGTTGCTTACCTGGAGAAGATATGGCACCAGGATGAACAATGGGAGGAAGGGAAGAAGGGAAGAATGGAAGAAGGCAAGAAGGCGGTGGTGTGATGTTCAGGGCAATGTTCTACTGGGTAACCTTGGCTCCCGCTCTAATGTGGATGTTACTTTAAGATGTACCATTTACCTAAACATTGTTCCAAGTTCTCCCCTTCATGGTAACAGTGCTCTCTAATGGCAGTGTCCTCTTTCAGCAGGATAATACTTCCTGCAAACACTGTTCAAGAAAGATCCAAGAACGGTTTCAGAAACATGAGAAAGAGTTCAAGGTGTTAACTTGGCCTTCAAGCTCTTCAGATCTCAAACCGATCCAGCATTTGTAGGCTGTGCTGGACAAACTAGTCTGATTCATGTAGGCCCCATTTCCCTACTTACAGGATCAGATGCTAACGTCTTGGTGCCAGATAGAACATCACACCTTCAGAGGTCTTGTGGAGACCATGCCTTAATAAGTTGGAGCTGTTCTGGTGGCACAAGGGGATTTAATTTTACATAATAATATGTAGGTGGTTTTATTGTTATGGCTGATCAGTGCAGATCACACACTTAAGTTTGTCAAACTACTCCTTTAAAAATGACAAAAACAAAAACAAAACAAGCAAAAAAAACACAACATCCACACATATCAAAACACAAGTCCTTTCCGAGCTCGGCATCTGGGTGCAGTTAGTCAGCGGGGCCGATGCGACTTGAGAGGGGCCCCATTCCTGAGGGATGAGATCTAACGTATAATGATGCACATGGGGTCAGGCAAGGCCCATGGGTCGAAGAGAGTTAGCTTAATGTGGACAAAGATGAGCAGTGCTGTTGACAAGGATGTTCTCACCATTCGCAGGGCTGCAGGGACCTGAAGGCGTGCAGTGCTGCGTCCATCCCAGCAAAGTCCCAGAATTTGACGTCAAAGTCGTAGCCCCCCGTGACCAATCGAGCACCAGACGGGTCGAGACCCAGAGCCGAGACCTGTGGAACACCACACAGAAGAATGGCAAATGGTGGCTTAAATAATAAGTGGTGCAATTAGCACTAGTCGATTCTCAAGTACACATTTACTGGATTAATGGGAAACATGCTCATTAACGAAAGCAGACAAACACACAGGAGCCAATTTTCACTGTTATTTTTCACTTTTTTTAGACTGGCTGTTACACATTCAGAGTTTTTGAAGGTCAGACACTCCAGGTGGTTTCAAAACTGGCAAGCTCCAGTCAGTTCATGATTGAAACATTCTCTACAGCTAATGTAATGAGCAGTTCTGTAAACTAATATGCACTATGGGCAAGTCAGAGTCAAAGGTTTTGAGTGAGACTTTAAAAGACTTGGGGGGGGGGGGACGACTCACTGTCTTTGTACCATGCTGAAGTGTGATCTCATGTGTGTCTGGAATCTTCTTTACTGGGTCCTGTATTAGAAAGCCAGAGAGAGATGGATTGAGTGAATTGTGTAAATCATGAGGAAGAGCTTAGCAGCTTATATTTTAAACAAGGAAAAAGAAACACTACATATACATGTCAAAAGTAGTGTGACCACTACAACACTGTCAGGGTTTCGGTTCCTCAGCTGATAAGCAAGATTCACATGATTGATGGAACAAATATTATGGAAAAAAGGTGGCTGAAAAAGCACAGGGGGGGTCCACCTCCATCAGAGGACTGTCCCTCATTGTCCAGACACTTGGCCTTGATCGGTCCATGAGGGCTCGACCTTGATTGGTCCCGTTTATGATTCAAAATATCAAACTTAACCAGCCTGGGAGCCAGTCAGGTTGCCATGGTGATAAATCCCAGTAAGAAGTGATCCACTGACAGGAGACGAAAAGGACGCATCAGGCTGTTAAGGAACGGCACTACATTTTTCACTGTGACCAACATTCAGCTATTGATGATAAGACTCGTTTTAAAGCAGCACAAATAAAACCTGATATTTAGGTCTTTAGCACAGAGACCCTGGAGCACCATGTCAGGCACATTTTCGTGTTTTCCATCTTCCAACTCATGAAGGACTTGTTAACAAGCTGATTACTTGCGTGTGTTAGAACAGAGAAAACACTCGAAATCTGTTGCTTCAGGACCAGGGTTGGGAAGCACTAGTGCACCTGGGTCTGGCAGGAAGCAAAGTTATATCAGTGGGGCGGGTCCGTCACCAGCCGTCATCTATCACGCAGGCCCTCTGCGGCCATCAGCCACAGCGGCTCTGGGAAACAAGGGCATCTGCACACTGTCAGTGTGCGTCAAAGCAGAAGAGACGTTCAGACCGGCTCAAAGCATCAACAGTGCGTTAGGGAGGTGTGCCAGAGAAAGAGAGGGAGAATTTACTTAAGGGTGGGTGACAGGTTCTGTACATAGTAATAACAGCTAAAGGATACAAGGCAATGCTCTTAAGCCAAAAACAGGTGCCAATAACCCTTTTCACACCAATCCCATCCAACAAAGCTTACTACTATGGTTAGTAATAATGTGAGCATTACTGCTGCAATAACAATAACATCCTGTACAACATCAATTTATAAACTGTTTACTAAAATACATTTCAGAGCACTGGTGCTTTAAAATATTAAATAAGAGAAGAGGAGAATCTGACTCAAGCAGGTGAGAAAAAAATGGTACCAATATGAGGCTGCTGTTAAAAAGAGGAAAAGCACTAATGCTCTGAAACGTATTTTGTTAGAGCAGATTTAACATCTTCTCTTATGTAATAGTTTAGAGCACCAGCGCTCTGAAATATATTTTATTAGAGCAGAGGTTGAGTTGATATTAGAAATGGTATTGAAATGAGACTGGTGTATAAAAAACAAATAAATAACAAACAAAAGCAATGTGACTCGTTTCATTCATTCAGTATTACGTATAAGCTCAAAAAATGAAACCAGTGAAGAGGCTGAACAAGACATGCCTCTATTTAATGAGACACTGCTGCCACCTAGTGTTATGAGTGCGCTGTAGCAAAAATGATCCACCATTCAGAAACGGCCAAAACACGATCTACCTCAAAGTAATCAAGCAAACATGCTAATTGCACACTGTTATGCCTTTAGGTATTTATGAGTCCAGAATGAAAAGCTTTTAGCTGCAGTAACTCCAGAGGAGGACTTAAATGGCACCCTTCACACATCCCCAAATGTAGGTAAGATTTCAGTATGGTAGAGAATAAATGTAATTTGTAAGTAAAAGCCAGGACCCCAACGAAATACCTGTACATTTTGTAAGTAAAAGCCAGGACCCCAACGAAATACCTGTACATTTTGTCTCTGCTATGTTTACAGAAAGAAAAGCTAAGGCATACACTGTAAAAACTCCAAAGTGTTCTACGTACATCATCATCCTCCATGGTTTCATCATCATCCTCATCATCATCGTCTGCTGTACTACCTCTGAACCCTGGTGGGAGCGGCGGCCCTATCAGCTCATCATTCTCTTCAGCCTGGTTGGTGAAGCCTGGAGGAACAGGAGGACTAATGGGCTCAGAGTCACTGCTGTCGCTGCTGTCATTACTTTTCTGCTGCCTGTTTAGAAAAAAGATCACCATAAGAACCATATTTTAAATGCATAAAGGAAACAGTCCTTCATAAGACTTCAGGTGGTGGTGGCAAATTACACTAGAATTCACCAGGGGTACCAACACAAGTTTACTGACCATTGGTGAACACAGGAGTTGGGGCTACAGGGAGGCTAGTTAGTGCTGATCCAGCTAATTAATGTGTTATTTTTGAGTCATTACATTTACTATTTATCTGTTTTACAACTGGCCACATCTGTCATTTCTGACAAAAAATAAGCCTAGAAAAACAAAAAGATCAATAGAAAAACAGGAAGATCAAATAATTTTCAATGCTGACAGATACTGGTATGTTCTAAGATGATCTACTGTTTTGCCATTGGAAACTTAGCAGTTTTTGAGCTTGTCCTTCACCTCAAAATGGTGTTAGAAAGGTAATTTTATAATAGTGTTCTTATTATTTAAGAACAGGTTTAGGCTTTACCCACCTGAAGCTTTATCAAGGGTCAAGGCTAGGATGAAACTCCAGGACACTGACATGCATGGTTTAAAAAACGGCTTTGCTATCAAGGTTCACCTGGAAAAGGACGCCGATGGTTTTTCCTTTTGGCTGGAGGAAGCGCTGGGACCACCGGTCTGCTCTCTGAGAGCATCAGTTTGCCTGTCCTCTGTGAAATACAGCAGAGCTTTATTACAAAACGTATCAGCTTAGCCTCAAGATCACCGCTGTACAAGATCATCCTTACGCATTTAACTGTTTTCATTCAGTCCTCAACATTCAACTGCACTGATTCATTCTCATACATAACTATATTCATTCATTCTCATACATTCAACCAAAGTCTTTTTCCCTTTAAATCCATCAACATGACCCTAAAACAAACCTAAAACTCTCTGACTCCTTTCAATAGCTGTTCTTCGGGTCTGCTCAAAAATAGCCTCTAGGTCAAACGTTCGAGCCTTTTTTCCTGTTAGAAATGAGAGAATAATACATAATTATACATAACATCATAATCAATAACAACTACAGCCACCACAGAGTAAATATTAAATGTTACGTAAGTGAAGCTCAAAACCACAATAAAATAATAATATAATCTAAAAAGTAAATGTTTAGCCTCTTTAGCAGCACCAGCTAAAAAAAAACAGTAACTCACCAAAGCCAGAGAAGCCCATAACTGAGGATATATCCTCACCGGCCTTGTCTAAGAAGAGATGAAAACATATTTGAATATTTTGTACAAAACGTCCACACTCAATTGTCTCCTGCTCAGAAAAGTGAACTCTTATAGCGTTTTGTAATTAAAATGTACAGCCAGTGAGGCCTGAGGATCAGTAATGAGATCTGGTCAGATGGCCAATTTACCCAGAAACAGGCCAGTTACAGCACAAAATTAATATGTTAAATATTCCCAATGGAAGTAATAACACTACCGTACCACACTGTACCAATAAAAACATATTCGCTTCTCAAAAACACCACTAAAAACATAAAATAAAGGAAAACTCACCACTGTCTCTCCCTCCTGCCGCCATTCTTCACCACTGTCAACACTGGAGGCACTGGGGCACAAAATAAAAGTCCCGGACTTTAATATAATTATTTTAATACACTTAATATATATACCAGGCGTCCATTTAGCGTATTAATTATGGTGGTTTGTCCATATGGTGATGCAGAACCCCAACAGAAACAAATTCTTGGTTGTGTACAATCAATATGAAACACTCTCTTTCAATATTTGCAAATGTATAAAGCAGTGGAGAACTAGTGTTGCTCAGACTGTATCACTGTGCATGTTGTTGCGTTTGTAAAGTGTTATAACAATGATAATTTAATTAATGTTATGCTAAATTCTTCATCTAACTACCATATTCCATAATGTAGTTGGTGTTGGTGTTTCCATTAGGAGTTACATAGTACTGAGTTTTCCTATTTTTAGTTGGGGGATCGCATTGTACAATTTTACATTACCAGTTTTTTTTACCTCTCTTTAACCCTCATAATTAAAATGCCTGTTTTGTTGTGCCTGTAGAATTATATATATACGGGCCCGCACCATAGCCATGAGTGGGTGCTCAGGTAGATTCCAGTCATTCAAATTATTATTATGATGATGATTATTATTATTATTCATAAAAAATAAATAAACAAAATAATACTCCTCTCCCTAGACACCCCCTTCCATGTGATCCAGCTTCCATCTCCCTTGCCGATATGTTCACTCACACACACATGTGGACTTGTCACTCATATGGCCCTCCTGTTTATTTTTTGTCAAATATGTCTATCACCTCATCCTGTCAACATGTATGCAGTATTGTCTAGCCTCTGCAACTGTTGTTAATGTTATGTTAGTGTCTGTTTTATGTCATGTACATGTGTCGTTTTGTTGCATTCTGCCCCTGTAACTTTCTGCTTGCTTGCAAATTTAAAAAATAAATAATTATTATATATGTAAATAACTGTTTTCTGATTCACTTGTTGTGCATCCAGGTCTGAAACTCTCCTTATACCTTCAGCATGGATGGTCTGGGCTAAACTGTTATAGGCTGAGAAGAGATATCCATAAATCATTTATTTTTTGTGGCATAAACAGTGAACTAAACTCACTGTTAATGTTTATATAGTACATATTTTAAGTATATCAATATATCATTGATTTTCCATGATAAGGGTCATCAAATGTTTATAGAGTATGTGGCTCAAATGTATCTAAATACCCTTTGTAATTGGTTTAGCTGCTTTAAAGTGCATTCGTTGCTAACACAGGCATTCAACTGCACACACCATTTAAATAGCGTCACCAGTAGAATGCCTTAGTAGCTGAATACAATCAAATCCTCACAACAATGTTCCAGCATCTTCTGTGAAGGCTTCCCTGAGGAGTAGAGGCTGTTGCTGCAGCAAAAAGGGACAAAAATAAAGAGCAAGCTAACTTATTAATTATTGAATTAATAACTTAATTAATGGTAGTAGACGAAATTATATTGACCATGAAGAGAAATTTGAACAACCATTTCTTCCTCCCAAAATAAACTAAACACATATTATAAAATCATACTAAATAGATGACTTTCATTATGGCATCGTCTCTGTTAATCTTAAGTTGAATTTTGGGTGTTCTACAGTTCCTTGTGAAAATAAGACTTTAATGCTGAAAAGAAAAATAATTACATAATGTAGATAAAACAAAGCAAATAAATATGTTTAATTTAGAACAAAACCTGCACAGAAAGTACATCAATGAACATTGGACATAATGTATGCTCTCTATGAGATCTCCACATCCAGCATTTGATAGTACCTCTTTAATAAAATGCTTCAAGAAAGTCTGCTTAGCTTAAGCAAGAACAGTCCAGAACAATGCTGGTGGATGCAGGTCACAAGACATTAACTGGGTCATTTCTGTCAGCATTCCTCTCTTTCTTCAGCCACTATCCTCTCAATGGCTGCCCAGTCTAGTTTATCAAGGATGCTGCCAGTGCTTTCTGAGAGAGCATCTAGCCCGTTCTGAACATCCAACATAAGGCCCTGGATAGAAGAACAAACAATTTAATAAGAAATACATAAAAAATAAAACAATTCAGCAACATGTTCAAAGCAAATCAGACCAACATTTCTGTGTGAAAATATTTATCAGAAATTATCAGTCTGGATGAAACGGCTTCTTACCTGCTCTTCACCCTCAAGCCCAAGAATTCTGCGGATCTCAACAGGTGTTTCCCATGGACTCACAACCTCTCGCTCCTCTGTGTCCTCCAGCTGGGACGACTCCTGCTGTCTCACAGTCTTCTGTGCCGGTGGAAACTTGCTCAGTCCAGTTTGGGGCCCTACATGTTGCCAACACATAGGTAGACCACTGTTTCAGAGAGAGCTTTCTAAGGCCAGGAGAACTGACCTGAACAATGTGAATATATGTGACTCAAAACATACGTGGAGCTGTTATCTTCACTCTTGGTCTCCCCCTCAGGTCGGTCAGCATGCCTCGCCGCGTGACCTGGGACAGCCGGTCAGCGGGAAGAGCGCTTGCTAATTCAATTGGAGAAAAAAAAACACCAGTTAGAAAAGGAATTTAATGCTTTGATGCATCGAGATGGATCTAAAGCTGCTGATTCAACTGCACTGATTGTGGAATGTTAATTATTATGCTGATTAGAACTGATTACAATAATATGCAATAAAGTATGCACTCATTTTATGGCAAAAATAAAATTTGCTGTTGTATTTATTTTATTGTCTATATTCTACTACATTGTAAAAATGTGAGTATTTTGTGTATTTTTAAAACAATTCTGAAATTTACCAAATGGTTAATCGAATAGAGAATTTGAGATTTCATGATAATATTTTCAAAAGTGTAATTTTACAGTACATAATATGCATCATATGTATTTTTTCTGGGGTCTCTTTGATATTAGTCCCAGTAGCATTAGGGCTGCAAAATATAGTGTCTGCTAATCATTTTTGCAGTATCTCCAATACTGATGTCACAGAAGGCTGCAAAAGTCTAAGTATATTGATCTTTAACCATCACAGACATTGATTCACCAAGGTGTTCTTAAATGGTTCGTATTCTACATTTTCATTCTATTTCATTATTTTCTTGATGTTTGTGCAGATTTGTGTACGACAATTAAAATTCATAATGTAATCTCATATGACCATTTTCCAACCTTTATTTATCACCTGGAATTAATACTTCTTAGATAAAAGTGATGATACCAGCCCTTTAATATACTGAAAGATATTGCAACTGCAATATGTGGCAGTATAATTATGATAGTTATATTTCATCCATATTGTGCATTTCTAAGTAACGAAATCCACAATATGCTCAAAAAAGCATACTATGTGTGTGTGGCATTGATAGTAAGCTAATGTCCTCAAATACATATCTAGTCATATTTTTAGATGAGTTAAAGACAGAAGCAAACCAGGTCTATGGAGCCCAAATCTGTTGCTTAGAGTCCCAGGTGGTCCTGATGCACTTCTCTTCTGCAGAACTACAGTCCTTCCGAGTGCCGAGGCAGACCGTGCTCGTCCTCTTTGGTTTTTGGGGCTTTTCTTATTCTTCCCCGTATACTGGCTCCAACCCCTGTATTACAGCAAAATCCCCTCCAGTTTTATATTTGTGCATCTGGTGGTTCCCACACTTTCATGGCTGAAGGAGTGAATATGTTATGCAAAGATATTCAACTGAGAAAAGGACTGGGGGCATGCAGACCTGGAGTCCTGGGGCCTGGTGTTGGTCGTAGCGTTAGAGGCAGCAGGGAGGCTGAGAGGGGCAGTGAGCAGGTCTGTGATCAGGCTGCAGGCCTCACGGGCCCTCTGAGAGTGGTGCTCCAGCAGAGTCATTCTAAAACCACAGAAAGCTACATGTGGTTCACATCTGTAAATTAACATCAGAGTTCAAAATGGAAAATATGTATTTATACAAAAATGTACCTGTCTTTCTCTTCTTTGACTTTCCTGTTAATTGTCAAGTCTCTGGAGGAAAGATTCTGTTAAAGCAAAGACAGGATAACAACACGATTAAAGGCATGACTGTAAATAAACTTTTGAATCATTTAAAATGCTGAGGAAAGGCCTACCGCAGAGACAGGGTGAGTGAATGGGTTGTGCTCCCTCTCTCTCTTCTCCTCCCTCTGTTTACGGTACTCTACCAGCCTCTCCCGCTGCTTCTTCCTCATCCAGGTCTTTAGTTCTTTCTTCTCCTCTTCCTCCATAGCTCTTCTCTGCTGCTCCTCAAGTCTAATGATCACCACAAAATAAAATAAACACCTTTTCATTGATTTGGGAGTTTGATACTGTGTTTTTTTTATATTCCTATTTCATGGCATTCACTTTTACCAATTTACCATTCCCTTACAACCAATGAAATACAGTTATAACGCAAAGAAAATCAGTCAGTTGTTGCTCACCCCATTAATTTTACAGTGCAGTATTCATTTTTAATTGCCTCTCAGACCATACCTGCTCTGCTTGGCCACTGAAATGCAAAGTGCTGAGGGTGAGAGGGCCCCTTCCTTCACTAAATCTCCTAAGATGTCTGCAACATCACTCAACCCACTCAGACCCAAGGTTTTATCAGCTGGTCTGTAAACAGAGAACAAAAAGGATCATCAGGACAAGTGTAGTGGCTACCAACCCAAAAGGTTTTAATAATTTAATAAGTAACACTTACATGCCAAAATTCTCCATCAAAGATTCAGCCAGCTCTGCAATAAAATATTCCCTTATGGTTCAAAATATTGGCACAGTAGAGAATGATCACACAAATAAATTGACAGTTTATTAAATATGTGCCTCAGTAACACTCTAATAAACCAGCTATGAGAATTAGAGTGTGGTCACTTACCTCGGTTGGTATTCCTCAGAGGTGGCTCTGTTTTCACTGAAACAACAATGAGGATCAAGATGACCACTCAGCTTAATTGAGAGCTCAGGTAACTTCCCATCCCCAGCCCTGGAGGCCTACTGTCCTGCACATTTGTATGTTTTCCCTGCTTTAACATACCCAAAACAGCTCAATAAGGGGTTGTTAACCCTTACAACACAAGCAGCATGGATCCATACCAGCAGTGCAACAAATGGTAAATCGATGTCATACGGCCAAACAGCTCCTTATATGTAAGTTCCCCCGGTTTGTGTTGATGCTTGAAGTGTCAGACGCCATGCTGAGCTATGTCACATAGAACCAAAGTTATGGTAATTTTAAAAACATGTAACAATAATAATAACCATTATTGGGGTTTTAAAAATGGCGTCACACACAAAGGCCCATAAAGAACAAAAATGCCCAAATGTCTTTTATTTTAGGTCTTAGAAACAAACAAACAAAAAAAAACAAAACAAAAACAACACAAGAGCTTTGAATTTGCAGAAATTGCAGGATAGTCTTCGGCCACAAGTGTGTGGGGAACACCCACAGAGGGAGAGCAGCCAAGCAGAGGCACGTCAGGCAAAAGAGCAGCAAATGGCGAGCGTGTAGGGGATGTCTTACATCGTTTATTTGTTAAAATCAGGTTTTACCAATATGCTTTGTGTTCTAGGGGTTAATGAGCTAATTAGGTGTGTTAAAAGCAAGGAAAATGCTAAATATGCAGAGCATTAGGCCTCTAGGACCAAAGTTGCGAAAAACTGCACTACGGTAGTAAGACTTAACAGTGATCTGCACTGGAAACTACATACAAGAGAAATGCAGATCACTGTTTAGTAAGACTTAACAGTGATCTGCACTGGAAACTACATACAAGAGAAATGCCATTAGTAGTGTAATCTACCATTTGTTTATGAAACTAATTACTTAAATGGCATACCTGCTGGAAAGGTGCAGACTTGGACCAAGCTCTGGGTTGATGCAGCAATGGGATGAAGAGAAGAGAACCCCCTCAGAGTAGGGGGTACATCTCTTGGGGCAGAAGATAAAAACTCTGGGCACTTCCACTTTTCTTTCACATTTTCACTGTTTGCTTGCTCCCCAACATGACGGGTCATGTGTTGGAAATTCTTAGCTGTTCAAGTATAAATGCACATTATAAAGACATCAATCCATTCATGCTCTTCAACTAATGTGCCGCTTTTCAACCAGAATTATATTTAACAGTCCCCTCAATCATGTGCATCACATCGTTGAAAATACCCTTAAGAATAAAGAACAATCACTAACTTTCTTTTGAAACTCTGAGAGGGCTGGAAAAAGACTTGTCCTCCTCACTGGGTGTAACTGAAGGAACCAGGGTCTCTATGGTATTCACCAACTAAAACAACAAGAAACCACAAAACACACTGAAGACTGTTCATAAAACAGTCAAATTAACCTTTAGTTAAAACTGACGAAGCTTACCAGCCTGGTATTGGCAAACTCTTGGTCCATGTGGTCAGCAATGCTCTGCAGTGCAGCCAGTTGGGCATCCATCTCTGCAAGACGAGCTGAGACATGATTGCGAGACAGCAGAGTTCGGTCCACTGTCCATTCAGCAGAAACAGGCCTCTCAGGAGCCCTGTCACCCATCAGTACCTTGTTGGTAACTGGATCTCCACAGGGTTCTGATTCAGCATTCACAGACATAAAAGGGGAGGACATTATTGACGGACCTGGAGGAGGTTAAACAGACAAAAAAATGGACAAAATTGTATGAGTCACTCAGGAGTCATGTGTGTGATCTCAGGATAAAACAAAACAGATCTCAGTAGAATTCACTGTCTGTTCAAGTAATTAATAGAATAAGCCGGTAAAAGGCAGCAGTACCAGGGATTTCATTGTTCTGCTCTTCCGTACGGAGCTCTGAATCAGTCGGGGCAGAAGTGGTTACGGAAGCTGCTAGAAGGTGAAGTTGTGCAGATGTAGGTGGAGCAGAGGACGTGGTCTGGATAGGGGTCTGGGGAGGATGCAAGTGCTGGAGTAGACGCTCATCCTCCAGATCAATCACACTGCTAAACTTCTGGCCATCTGTCTTCTTAAAAGAGACATCAATACACTCTTTTACATCACAGAATGTACTGTGCAAATGTTTTAGAAATTCAATTGCAAAATGCTTTATTTGGGCACCATTTTCAATATACAAGGTTTTGTTCTGATGTGTAATATGAGTAAATACAATTTACAAACATCAATGTGTTTGTGTAATCAATTACAAAACTCTCCCTCATGGTATCCTAGCATTATTTATTGTTATCAAACAATACCTAGTGTGGTAAATAAGTGCTTCATTATGTTACATTAGGGATGGTGGTGATGGAATTTTACAAATTTAGAACATTTAGAACAGAGAACAAGAGACTGATTTTTTACTTTTGTTCATTGCACTCAATCAATTTTATATAGTGCTTTCTGAAATCACAAACATTTGCACAGTACTGTATATAATCAGTTCGCTACAAAAAAGGTGAGGATGCATTGATGCACAAGACACATCTTTTAATAAATGCAAAATATTATTGCGTAAATAGTTGTGTATTTTTAGCATGCTTTTAACAATAATTCTGAACAATCGCAGAATAACCAAACAGAATCACAGTGAAATTGCAGATTTCTTGTGCTTGAATGCATGAATGCATTTCCTAATGATCTTAATCAAAATAAATCACTGAGTATTACTGAATTATTACTTCTAACAACCTGAGGAAATTTATGAAAGTACGTTTATTGAGTTGACACTGCAGAATTACAGAGGCAAAGCAACAGGCGTTGGCTTACTGTATAGGCATTGTTCTCTATAAGGCTTAAGATCTCTGGAGGTTCAGTAGGACTGGAGAAGTGCAGGTTAAGGAACAACTGGGGTGGAACAACTGGGGTCACGTCAGCACATCCACGTTCTGTAGGGATGGTAGATCAACAGCTGAAACCATCTACTCTGTCATAGTGTATTACTTGATTGGAAACACAGACAGTACAGAGCCATAGCAATAATTATGTCACTGTTCAATTAGTTCTGGACTGCACTGGAGAAGTTCTCTAATTTAATTTTAAATAAAGTCTAAGAAAACATACCAGCAGATGAAGAGGCAGGAAACACGGGAATCTGGGCTGAAACAGTTTTATCAGTGACAGCGCACGGTGAGGCTAGAGGGAACAAAGCCATCAGAAATCACCAGCTGCAAAAAGCCATTCGAACAACATGGAGCAGAAGATTCACAAATACTACTCGGCTGAGAGTAATCACATACCAGGCTCAGTATTGGTGCAAGCGTCCTGGATTTCAGGAGGTCGTTTTTGCGTGGCAGCAAAAGCATGAAGCTCTGCCGATGTGGAATAGGCCTCAGCCAGCAGCCTTTGACCAGACAGCATTGAGTCGAAAGAACCTGCTGAAAAATAAAGAAAGTATGCTGTATGTAAACAGGAGTTACAGGCATAGTTCAACCCAAAATATTATCAAGGAAAGTCAGTAGCCATCAATTAGAATCATATAACTGCTAATGGTTATTAACATTAATTAAATGTTAACATATTTTAGTCTAACTATTAATTTCACACAGGTGTCAAAATATGTTGACTGGGAAAAATTAAAAAATTTAAGCCTTTTTACATTTCTGAATTTACTCAGTAAACATTTTATAGAATCAAATTAAATTAAATAGAATTCTCTGAAGGACAATGGACTTGTTAATGTGGAGAAACTACATGTGTGAATGTGTTTTACCTAAAGGTATGGCATAGCCAGCATCTGAAGTAATTTCTTCTTTCTCAGGCTGCAAACATAAGAATTTATTTCAAAATTAAAATGAGGTATGATGGAAAAAACAAAAAGCTAATTTAATTTAAACTTTATCTCATTTCCATGATTTCAAGACTTTTTGCCCAAATTATAAAATGTTATTTCCAGTTCTACATAATTGCTTTCTGCTGAAGACCTGGTGGTGTCGTACTAATGAAGATGCTAGCTGCTGTACCTCAGACGGAGGGATTATGGAGTCCTCTGGTCTAAAGGATACTACAGGTTTTTCCTCTGTCTTTTTCTCTTTCTTTTTCTCTTCTCTCCTTTTGAGCCTAAGGAACAATCATTAAAAGGGGCTTCAAAATCAAGAGCAGATACATACTGCACTATGCTGGAACAGATCAGCATATAATAAATATACACAGAACATACAGAGAGGTTGCACAGTCAAAGATTTAATCATATTACAGAACGGAAAAAGCACAATTTATGAGGGAAAAGAACAGGGTTGTGGTTCTAGAGTGTTGCTAGTCAGTTGTTATGGCATCTTTACTGGTTGTAAGGTGCTGTTAGGTGGTATGTATGGTGCTCTATGGGGGTGATTTCTAAGGCGTTGCCGCTGTGTTCAAGGTAGTTGCTAGGATGTTGCTATGTGATTACTATGATATTGTCAGTGGTTGCTAGGATGATCCTAGCCTGTTGCTGTTTCATAAGGTTTCTAACGTGAATGGCAAGCAAAAGTTTGTGCGCCACTTTACATTATACACTTTCAATACCCTGTCAGCAACTTGACCAACCGGTTGCTACGGTATCTCTTTTAGTCAATTATTGCTGAAACATAGTATTGCTGGGTCTTCAACATACACCTAAGGCTGGACGAGAACAGAATTTATGCATCTATTAAAGAATGAGAACCTACGATGTTCGATCAGTACCTCTTGTTGGAGGGAGTGGCTGTGCTTTTGCTCTGTCTGTCTAGGTCTGCCTTGAGGAGTTGGAGCTTGACATCACTGCCCTGATTCTTCTCTACAGCCCAAGACATCAGTTTCTCAAGTGGAATCAGATGAGGAGTGGGCATCGGGGAAGTAAAGTAATGAAAACCCTACAGTGCAAAACACACAGCATTTTGCTTCAAACAAATACCTGAACAAAATAGAAGTCATTTAGATGCATCTTAAAGGAATGGTAAGAAAAAACAGCTGTGTGATTCCAAGTGACAAAGTAAGGTTGAAATCAATTATGTAAAAATTAGTTAAGACTATCCATAAACCCACACTAACATCTAAATAGACCTCAGGAAGAAAAATAATAAAAACAAGAAAAATATAGGTTGCAGGGAACTTTAAATTAATTTTATATTTATCTGCAACAAAATTTTATTTATATTACTGGAAAAAATTAAAACCACATACATACTTTTGAATAGTAGAGCATTCTTTTGTATTGGGCTTTAAATGTTTTTGGAGTTGGCTGCACTGGAACTTACTCCGGTTGATGGGTTAGGCTCAGTGCGCAGAAGCTGAAGTCTGGGATAGACAGGCTGCTTCACTGGGGCAGATAGGGGGATCTGAGGAAGCTGGACGTGTTGTGTCTGCGTGGCAGGAGGCAAGCGCAGTAGTGGGAGCCCTGTGTGGAGTGCAGGAGGCAGGCGAAGGGCTTCTCCTACACCTTGCCTTCTGGATGAAGCTTCCAGTGTTTGTAATTGAGCTGGTTTGGTGCACAGGTTAAAGTCTGGGAGAGGTGGTGGTGGTGCAATGGGCTCAGCACACCTACTGCTCTCTTCAGCTCTGGACTCATACTGACTGAGGTTTAAGTGAGGGGGCTTGGCACCCCAGGCCTCTCTCACTGTGGCAGGAGGGGGTCGCAGTAAAATCGACTGAGGAGAGGGTAAATGGAGAAGCTTCAGTCCTTGTGTTTCTGGGGCAGTCCTCTCTCTGGGCTTAAAGACAGGACAGTCATGAGATCTGCCACTGGAGAGTAACTGTGGATGAGCTTGATTCTCGACAGTGGTGAGAAGCCCTTGAGAGGGATGAATAAAATGCCCTCCCTCTGTCTGGCCATCCCTAGCCCAGTCTGAACGAATGGTCAGCTGTTGGATTTCCTACAGTCAGAGCAAAGACATATCAGACCTATAGCTAGTTTGAAAAAAAGGATGTAAGAGTTTTTCTTTTTACCTGAGCGTTTAATCTTGAATTAATGGCACTGGTTATTTCTTCACAAGGTTCTGCTTCTAAACTGGATGGCTGCTGGCCAGCAGCTCTGCTCTTCCAGTTCTGGAGATCTGAAGCAGAGATAGGCTTATCTGCATTCTGTTGTCTTATGTTTTGTGGAGTTTGTGTGCTTTCATTGTTGAGCCCATCTGCAGACTGTGCTACAGTGGGAAGGCTTGCTTGGACTTGTGGTTGTGCAGGTGCTGTTGCTTGGGAGGCAGGTATACTGAGTTGCGCCAGCAGTGGGTTGGCTTGGGAAAGGGGCAAGTTTGCAAAGGAGGCTCCCACAACTTGCATAAGACTCATGAAGTTGATCTGCTGCAACTAAAACATAAAAGAACATTATAAGAAGGTGGCTGTTTACATATAAAAAAGTATTAAAGTAGTGCTAAACTTTTCATCTGCTTTCCACCCACTTGCACTAATCTGAAAAGCTCATCCTGGAGTAGCTGTCTGACTGGGTCTGGGTGTTCGTTTGCTTCATTCTGGGACGGTGCTCTGCTGAGAGGATGGCTAGCAGTTCCAGATGCAGTTGGAGCATCTGATACTGGGGGAAGCTGCTGAGGAGATGCTTGTACTGCAGCCTTATGTACAGAGCTAAATGAGTCATAGAAATGTATTAAAAACACATACATTTATACTTGTAATGATGCAAATAAGTTGCAATATGCTGCAATCATCAAAGCTGTTACATTTTCACTCAAAACTCTGATAGAAAACACAGCACAGTAGTAAAGAAACCCTTGAGATGAGCGTATGTAGACAAAGTAAGCTAAACTTAGGTGTACTTGCCTGGATGTTGCTTCATTTTCAGGTTCTACAGGTGTGCTGTGCAGTCTTTCACATCCCTCAGAACTATAACAGACATCATCTTCAGATTAGATAATCAAAGCTTAAATACAAATACAAAAACGATCCCACTCACTGTGGTTTCAGTTTACACAAGTCAAGTGAGGAGCTTTGTTTACACTCATGCCATGGAAACCTGTACAGCTTAAAGACTGCCAGAGAACACTTAACCCCTCATGCATAATAGCAAGAGCCGAAGCCTTGGTATGCCTTAAATTTGTGCTATAAATATAGTACAACTATATAAATGAACCTCATTTTGAACTCACAGAGGTTCAGATGAGACACCAGTTGTCTTTGGGCATTCCAAATCTGCCAGTGCCAAAGGCTGTGAAAGAAAACAATGAATCACTGAATTTAAAAAGCAGCTATGATACAGTATGAAAGTTCAACCTGGTATGGCAGTACTTACAGAAGTTGTTTTTTTTTTTTTACCTGGTTGCTGAGCTCCCCAAGTGTTCTGGTGTCATTCTTGATTTGAACAGTCATATTTGGCTCAAAAAAAGACTTTTCCATACTGTCTACAAATTAACCAACAAAACAAGTCTAATGAAAACACTTAACGACAAGATCATTATTAAGTAGTAATCAGAGCTCTTTAGAAACATCAGCAAAATAGTTGCTGAGACTTTTCAGGCAAGAGGTAAGTCCAGACGGCTCTTACCTTCTGACTCAGACGTTTTGAACTGTTCACTTTCTCTTGTGTGCTCTCCTTTCATCACCTCCTTGTGCCCAGACAAGTGAGAGATGCTCTGGTCTTCCTGAACCTCCTCAGATTCACACACCCTGTAGGACAGAATAATGCTGTAGAATAATCAATGCTGCTTGGGTCATTTTGGTTTGATACAATGACACAGTTTAAAATTTATCCTATTTATTAACTTATGTTCACAGGGATTCCCTACTAAAATTGGTTAATTATCTAAAATTTTACTGGTAGTCAAATAGAATAAAGCACAGAGCTATCGGTTAATTTATGAAGCCTAATGAGTCCTCACCCTGAGCCGCATCTCTGCTGAGGGTCCAGATCAGCCAGAGTGATGGGAGTCCCTGCTGAAGCAGCATAGCCAGTGTCTACACTACTCTCCCTTTTCCAGCCAAAATGGGGCTGGAACACTGGAGCCACAGTGACCTCCCTCTCCGGGATCTGGGCCAAGAGAAAACATGTTTAATTGAAGCGTAATTGTCCTCAAGAATATTTTACCCAATACTAAATCAGCTTTGAAACTTTTATACTTGCAAGTTTACTGATCAGTAGTTAATATATTGGCTTACTATTCCTTTACTTATCTTACTAGTTCAGTGTATTCAGTAACTACTATGAAACCAATATCCAACAAAACAAAAAAAACAAAATCGTAGCAACTGAAATGTTCTTATTTCAAGACAATAAAACTTTGTTCCTCTGAG
>JBBPCX010000035.1:15340391-15354875 GCA_037974365.1 Hydrocynus forskahlii
TCTGAGAGATATATATATATATATATATATATATATATATAAATAATGGGATGAAACAGCATGCACACACTATGCTCTTAACATTAATATTTTAATTGTTGCAATTGTAAAATAATGTAAAAGTCTTGTGTATTTTAACATTTACAAGGTATAATAAATTATTTACATGTATTATTTAAAAATTTCTCCAAACATTTTTGGAGAAATTCTTCACGCTCATATCTGCAAAAAAAATTCACTACGATTTAGACCTATATACTTCAGTAGAGCATAATTCACAGCAAAAATTCATAAACTCAAATATATTTCTTCTAAATAACTTACCTTAAGCTGGGCACAGCGCTTATCAGTTCCCATCAGGGCAGCAGTATACCTTTGCTCTAGCAGCCTAAGAGCGAAGAGCACAGCAGGAGCTGTGGTTTTGGCCCTGATGACTACAGGCTCGCTGGCACCCTCTGACTTCTTCCTGTTTGGCTGAGTGACCAGCACACTTCTGTCTGCCCAGCGGAGCATCCATTCCACCAGCCTGCCCAATCTGGGAAACTGGGCCTCCAGCTTGGAATCCAGTTCCAACTGCAGGTCAACATCAGGGTGGGAGACAGTCTTAAAGGGCCAGTGCTCTGTTTGTGGGGCCCATGGGAACGAGTTCTGAACAGGGCTCATTTCAGCACTGATTAAGGACCCCCTGTGTGGTGTCTCACTGGGGGCTTGGCGCCTCTGCTGGAAAAGACTGAACAAGCCATGTTGCTTCCTTGGGGGGGGTTGTGCAGCCGTGCTAGTTCGAACTGTGTGGGTTTCACTGAGGAAAGATGGCGCAGTATTAATCGAGGGGGGAGGCTCAGGAGTTTCTGGAAGCATGTGAAAGCAATGGCCAGCACGAAAAACAGGGAGCAACGCATCCCGTTTTCTGCCAGCCTGGCGGCGTTTGAGTGTGGTCAGCATGTCAAAAGTGTCAGAGTGAAGCTCTCGGTCACGCAGCCGTGACGAAAAGCTGCTCAGCAGAGGCAGCTCTGACCCCTCTGTGTCTAGACTGTCTTTCTCCAACACGTAGCTGAAGAAAAGCTCTAAAAAGCGGGGGTACTCTTCATCCTCAAGCTCAAACACCCATGTTCCCACTGTTGGTAAGGAGGGGCTGTCATCGTCTCCTTGCTCTGTAACTGACACTTGAGCTGGTCCCTTGCTCACAGACTTGGGACTTCCATCGTCTTTTTTTTCTTTTTTCGATCTGTCAAGTCTGCCCTGAGTTTCGAATGACTTAGAGCTGAAAAAAACAATAATAAAAAGCAAGGCAATCTTTACATCTTTGTCTATTCATAGTGCAGTTAATCTTAAGGTGTAACAGTAATAGAGCACAATGCTACTTTAAAACAGTTTGAGCAGTTAATATTAGGATTATGATTTTTTTTCCTTTTGCTGTTCAATAAAATAAACATATACTGTATTACACTGAGACAGACTTTACTGGTTTATGTGCATGCCATTATTAGCCATACTTATGTATGTCTGATTACCATAGGAGAACCTTTTAATTTATGCGTATGTAATTAATTAGCAGAGTTTGAGTGAGGAGGGTAGATTTAACAGCAATGACAGTGGAGAAAGTACCTGTAAAGTGGCCGGGGCTGCAGATCTGGGGAAAGGGGTTCTGATAATGTGTCAGCAGTGTCCCCATCGCTGCTCCTTAGGGGTCGCTCGTTGTCCGTCAGTGTGCTATTACTCAAGCTAGTGCCTAAAGAGAAACGGCTTAATATCATGGGGGTTCCTCCCCTCTCAGTCTCTTCATCTCTCTCCCAGAGATGCCGCTCCAGTGGGGCCAGATACTTTGCCAAACACCGCTCCTCACGGAACCGCTGCCTCCACTGATCTTGAATCAGCAGCATCATAGTCTCTCCTTCATCTTCCTCCTCCCCACTGCTTGGCTGTATGTCTGTAAATAAATATAAGGGTACATATCAATGATATACAAACAAACTGCAACGCAACCCAGAGCCCTTGCCAGGGAACAAACTTCCTTCCAATCTGAACTCAAACCGCCCTGTATCCAGTGTTCTATGTGATGCACATTTTTGTCCTATATATCGTACAACCCAGGGATGTAGGAGTCATTTCAGATTAATCCTGAACTAATGACTGTGTTAAACCTTGTTCTGAGGACTCCACTGTGCAAGGTCCTAATTTGTGCATCAGCGAACTGTACTTGTCACGCAGAGGTACTCGCACAGATTCCACCTCATTTGGAAACATCCTGACCAGCGTCTCTGCTACCTGGTCATTGGAGAAAAAGAAGCAAAGAGGGGTTCAGGCACTGGCTTGAGTTACTAAGGGACATGCATAGCACTCCGAATATCCTGGTCTTTACCAGTGGAACCGGAGGCAGTTCGGCCACCAAGCTGAGGGTCAAGTCTTGCACTGTCTCTTCAGCACCAAGGAAGTGAGAAAAAGGCAGCAGGCGACAGGCCCAGCGCAGTGCCTCCTCACACAGCTTGGACACACTGACATCTGAAACCTGCAACACAAAGCACTGCATGTAAAAAAATTGTAGAACTGATTGCCCTCTTCTAGAATATTATAAACTTATTCTAACTAATTAATTAGCATTAATGCTCCTTTTCTGCCAACCAATTTTTGTCTACTGCACCTGAGAGCCTTGGGATTTGTTCCTAGCAGTCTGGTACTTTCTACAGGAAACAGTGAGCTGATCACGAACATGTAGCATCCAACACAGGCCACACAGCTCCCTGAAGCACACTAAGAAACACACAGAATAACATTAATTATCTTGTTACCGTGGAATCTTGGCTATATTAGGAAGCAAGTGAATGGTGAAAGTGAAATATATTAGGAAGCAAGTTAATTCTTAAAGCTGATGTGTTGGAAACAGGAAAAATTGACAAGCATGAGGATTTAAACGATCTTGAAGGACTTAAAGGATCTACTGCTAACATCTTAATGCCAGATACCACAGTACACCTTCAGAGATCATTCCTTGATGGGTCAGGGCAGTTTGGGTGGCACAAGGGAGACCTACACCATATTAGGTTTTAATGTTATGGCCGATCGCTGTAGATTTGCTTAATATTTTCAGTAACATTATTGTGCATATTGTGCAACAGATGTGCAGCATGTGAAATATTTCACATTCATTAATTTTGGAGATACAGCCTATTCAAGCCAAAACCTATTTAGCACAATGCATTATCTCTTGTGTTTTAAACAAATCTGAGAACTTTTTTTTAGATGTGTTGCTTGGTAATAGATTAATGCTACTGGTAGTTGACTGCAGTTTGATTACAACACACACCTATGGTCTGTTTAGTAACACTGTCCATGACGCCACGGCCACCGTGCCCTGGGCGGAAAAACCCACGATGATTAGTTAACTTCTTCAACCCCTCCAGAAGGATGTCATCTTTCAATTCAACATCCCTGTTTCTGATCTGTAAAAAAAAAAAAAAAACCTGTAAAATTCATTAGCACTTAATACACATTCGAAACTGGTATGAAAAAATAAAAACAGTCCAATAAGTATCAGCTGAGGTGCCAAGATGAGAGGTAACTAAAGTGCTCACCTTGTGGAAGATCTGGCGGCAACGACGCAGGCTGCTTATGTACCACTGGGCAGCAGGCTGAGAGCAATGTGCAGCTCTAAAGAGCAGTAGCACTCGCTGCACCACTCCAGAAATCCGGCAGCGCAACTCCCTCTCCAGGGCCAGCAACCCATCTCCAACTGAGTCCTGAGAAGCATAAATAAGGATTGTACAGTCTCCAGGAAGGCAGCTTGCAATGCATTTAACGTAACCCTTTACACAAAAATCCTTGTATTTGCCAATACTTTGTTCTTCTGCTTCATTTTCTTTTTGGACAGTCACCACAACGGTAACGATCACCTACTACTTTCATTCAGGTCATTCTGCAGGTTCTGTGTAGAGTACCTGTGTGTTAGGAGCAGGCTGTGGACAATACAGAGGAGGTGCAGGAAGGTAGAAGGCAGAAGGCACAAGTGTGGGCAGCGAGGAGGCATGTTCTTTGGCACAGTCTAGTAACTGGAAGAAGGGCTGAGAGACAACATCCACTTCAGCCATGACAGAGGCCTTTAGGATCTCCTGCACGGAGGCCTGTAGGACCTCCATATCCTCAACTTCCACTGTATCTGAGAGAGAATAAGGTAGCAAAGTCATCATATACTGTACATGAGGAATTGTGCTCAGTGTAATATAATTAAAATGTTCACAATTACATGATTAAAATTTATTATAGTTTTAAAACTTAATTCATTATGAACTGCCTTGATCATTCGCATCAGTGATTATTTTGCAATCTGAATGATAAACATGGAATTCACACATTATTACAAAGTCATGTTAGAAGATTATCTGCGATAAAGAGCTATTAACACTCAAGTTGCTTTTGTGTGCATCACTGAAAGTGGAAATGCACACTAGCCAGATCTGCACGTTTGTAGTCGCAATGTTAATTTTAAGCAATCTACAGTGTTCCTATATATCAAGAAATGAAGCGAGCTAAAGCACAAACCTGTGCCAGTTTGGAAAGCCTGGCCATTTTCATCAAACAAAGCCTTACAGCTCATTAATGACTCCAGCTGAGTCTGAAAGATACAGCCAGGATGCAGTTCCAAAGGGAGATGCAGCTCTTTCCATTTAAGCCTAAAGTGAAACACAAAAACTCTTAACTGCTTTATGAATCTGGATCCAATATCTTTTATAAAATAAAAGAATGCCCATATTCTTAGCTGGTGTAATCAAAAGCAAACCTGCTGAAGTTGTAGTGTTGCTTGCAGTAGGTGGTGTAGGCCAAGCCAAGGGAGGCAGCAGTTTTCCAGTCACCCAGGGTCTGGGCCAGCCACCCAGCTTCAGGAACCAGCCCACCCAGCAGGAGGAGCTCCAGAGCATAGTCCACTGTCCAAACTTCCGAGAGATGCTGTGATCGAACAGCACTTGCCACCTTGCCCTGAGACAGAGCCACCATTCGCCGCCCTGTCACTGATACAATATGAATTTGGTAGCACTCAGTGAGAATTATTTGCAACTACCTGTGTACTATTTGGTGCTCTTATTAGGTTCCTTTATGTTGATACTCACATGGAGGCAAATGCAGAGGCGGCAGTACATCCACACTGTGTGGTGGGAAGATAGCAAGAGGTTGGTTGGTGAAATAGGAGGCCATGAACCTGCCTAGAGACTGGACTACTGCGTAGGCAGCTTCGCTGTTCACTCGATTTGGAAGCCAGCCTCCAAAATGAGCCACATCTATGGAGGAGGACACAGTGATTACAGTTCAGTCACATAGAACTTAGCCCTTAAAAACACTCAAAGGAAAGGGGCATGTTTTTCAGAACTTTTTTTAAAAATTGGTGAATTGCTCTTTTAGTAAAAGGTGTTGACATGACAGATGATATTTCTTTGAGGTTTTGACCTTACCACTGTTTTCTTGACTGTCTTCCATCACCTGTCCACTTTGTGATTGTAGCTGCTTAGCCAGGAAGTCACACATGGCTTGGGCCTCCCTCAGACGATAGAGGAACAGCTGGCCAAACAGAAGAGCCAGGCAGTAGCGAGTCTCCAGGAAACAAGTCCGTGGACCAACTGCATGATATGAATGGACAAGTGTCTGTGACAGAGGCTTATGGCTAGGTAATTTAATTCCATCAAAGTGTATGCTCATAAGTAACATGACATGGTGAGAAGCCTACCCTTCTCTCTCTCTGCCCACAACTGGACCCACCATGTGTGGACACACTCACTGTATTCCCCTAAAATGAAATGCTGTTCTCCTGTAGACAAAAAAATATGATTACATGTTTCTGAGCAAATTCCTGCTCTCTTGTTACATATAAGATACCGTTTTTTGTTGTCATTGTCTTAAACATATGAATCACTGGCTGACCAAGTCTGACCTGTTATGTTGTGCAGGACAGGACTTTCCTCCAGATGTTCTCCAGCACTCTGTAGAACCCCCTGGATTTGAGAAATGATATTTGATATGTTCTCTAGTTCCTCGCTCTGGATGACCAGACTTCTTTGACAGTATAACTCCGCCTGATACTGTATGGCCTGCCTGTACAATTCCTTCCAAATAGTTACCAGTCTGAAACAGATCAAAATACATGCAACACATTAGTAACAATCATTCTGCAGCATCTTCTTCAAATTTAAAAATCAAGAGAACTGTGCACTTTTATTTTGAAAACCGCTGAATATATCTATATTAAATTATATCTTAATGTTCATGTTTCTTTTTCTCCAAGAAACATCAGCTTTATTTCTTAAAAACTGTAAATTCTGTCTGTATATATTATTTCACATAATTCCATTACTGTCATTGTCTGATTTAATGTCTATTTGTATGTGCACTATATGAAAAAAACAATAAAATATAGTTTTTAAAAAATCAAGAGAACCTTTTGGAGGGTCTGTTCAGCAGCGGAGTTTGAGATGTCATAGCTTTAGCCTCTCTGCCTTCCTGTAATAATGTGATCAAGAACACGTCCGAAAGACAGGGAGGGCAATCATCCTGCCCATGAAGCACTGTCCTCTGAGGTAATGTATATGTCTGGTCCAGACTCTTAGATGCCTCTTGTAGAATAAGAAGAACTGCCGTAAAGCTCTGAGAGGAACAAACATTGGTAAAAGACGAGCGCAGAAAGAAGCATACAAAATGATGGATGAGGTCCATCACAACCCCAAAGCAGCTGCTCCTGCCTTTGTGGAAGGAGTCCCAAGGCAGAAAGCTGAGCAGAGACCTGAAGAGGTCAAATACACTAGAGGTCCAGGTTCCTCTATCCTCCAAATGAGGCTGCACCGCTGGGAGAGCGATCTGGAGCATGCAGGCGAGTCGAACAGCACAGGAGACAGTGAACCTCAACAAATGCTCTCTCTGATCCATGGTCCCACCATGAGAAACTCCAAGGGCCCAAGCACTAAGCAGGTTTTGTCGTACCATGGCCAGCTCTTCCAGGAGGGCTGAGAAGCCTTGCTCTGAGTCCTCTGGGTCACCCAAAAGCTGGGCATGAATTGTATCAAACATTGAGGCAAATTCTAGCCTCCCACCATCTTCCATAACTGAGTGCACGCACTGACCGGCATCCGAATCCTCATCGTCATCTTCAACCTAGAAAAGAGTGAAAAGAACCAAAGTGAATGGCTGAAAGAACAAGACGGTCAAAATCACTGGGTCAGGGTCCAGCACTGGGCATTGCCCTGTTTGATACTGAGCCACAACACTGTGGCAGTAAGTAGATGGAGTTAGCAGCCTAAAAAAAGTACACTGCTTTATAATGGTCATTGAAGTCATTAATATTATTATAGTATTATTTTATTTTATTCTTAATTCCTCTCATTATAGTTTACTAAATTTTAAACACAGCAGCATACATCATGTCACTGTATGGTGTATGGTGTGAGGGCATGTATGAAACATTTGCCTGCTTAAAATAACAGGAAAACAAAAGTGCAAAAAATTAGTGTTGACATCACAATACAGTGTCAGCTCACCTATGTATGTTTCAGAAAACATGACACCATGGAAATGTTTTATTAAAAAATGACCTGCGCTGTGTCAGTCATCAGTTTCAGGCCTCCTGTGTCTCTTCCGTCTCTGAGAAATAGAGGTAGAGTCGATACAGGTGTTTCTTTGTTTTTCATGGCCAAAAGACTTGCTGTGAACTTTAAAGTGGACATGGACTCCAGTCTGTTCCTGATCTGGGGCTGGTCAACCAAAAAGACACACATAAGCAAAAAAAATATTGATTGAAACAAACTCAACTCTGTACTGGAACTAGCACACATATAGTCTTAGGCCCCTATGCAAAATGTTTCAAGCCATTTTTCTCAGCATGTCATGAAATATCTTTCTGCTAGCAAACTTAACATTAGAATAAACGAACAAACTAGAAAGCAGTAAAAAAAAAAGCATCAAGATTTTTTCGGTTTGTGAAAAAGTAGTTGATATTTTGTGAGCTGGTGAGGAGAACACAGGTTTGGTTCCAGATTTCTCCTCGGTTCCTCCAGCCATTGTTTGGATTTGTGAAACTCCATCAGCAGCTCCTGATTTAATTAATAAATGATTGATTTATTTTCTATTTAATGTATAATGTTATTTGTATTTATTCTTTTTAGTTTTATTTAATATATTTAGTAATATTTATGTGAGAAAACACTCACTGCACATCTAAACAGATTTGAAGACTTCTGCTCAGTACTGTATTTGTCCTACCTGCTTTGACCCCAGGACCTTGAGCACTCTCTCGAGCCCCTGGGTCGTGTCTAGCAGGAGACTGCTCATCAGCGAAGCAGGCGAGGGCTGGCTGGGCATCTTCATCATGGTCACCATGTAGCCGTCTGACACGATGAGGTAAGGGACCCGCGGGTGCCAAGTCACAGAATAACGCTGTCTCATCGGGTCACGGAGAGACATACTGGAGCTGGATATGGCACCATCTGGTGGCTGCAAAGGCACTAGAGGTCTGTGAAGAGGAAAATCAGTCACAACAAACATGAGCAGCACATGCAATAGGAGGTGCTTTCAGGATGCATTTTCATGCATATGAGCATGCATGCATTAAAGGATGTTCCCACATTATTATAATGAAACATGCTGAAAATGAAGATCCTGCATGAGTATGCAGTCTCAAACAAGCTGTAAATGTGTTTTTGGATCATTAGTGAAAGATTTCTTTACTGCTCTAGTACTTACATTTAACAGAGCACAATATGACCAAGTTGGAAGAGGAAAAAGAGAAAGCAGATGACTAGAGATGTAAGAAAAGAAGAAAGGGAAGCATGAGGAAAGACATCATGAGCAAGAAAACTAATAAAAGCATCAATGAAAATGGGTTTAATGGAATCGGACTAACAGTGGAACAGAAAACAGCACACTGACAAAAACATTTCCATTAACGACAGTAGGACAGCACCCCAGTCTTCAGTTAATATCCTTTGCTATAAAATACAGCACCAAGAGTATACAGAAGAGTGAATTTCTTTATAATCGCACACACCTATAAGTGACCAGCGGGTGAAGAGGCAGGAAATGTGCAGGTCCAAACTCAATGTCACACCCTGCAGTGGAGAGAGAGACCAAGCCACCCAAGCGGGCCAGTAACAACAGGGAGCCTCTCTTTAGGACACAGGCAAGATAGAGACCTCCTGGACTCCAACTCACACAGCCCACCCAATACGACCTACAAGCAATAGCACAACATTAATGTGGCTATGGCTTAACACTTGCAGAAAATACAGTACTGTGCAAGTCTTAGGCACCTGCAAAACTAATATTTAAAAACTGTTTAGCGTTTTTCCCCACATGAATGTTAATAAACATACTATATAAAACTAAAAAGACAAATAACATTATATAGTACATAGTAATTTTACATGCAGTTTATTAATGTTTTCTTGCAGAGGCCCAGTATTACTTGTAGTTTCAATCAGAAACCTGGTTTGACTCAGTCAGTCCTTCATTAAATTAAATCAGGAGCTGCTGATGGAGTTTCACAAATCCAGGAAATGGCTGGAGGAACTGAGGAGGAATCTGGAACTGAACCTGTGTTCTCCTCACCAACTCACAAAATAGCAACTACTTTTTTACAAGCAAAACAAATCTTGATCATTTTACCGCTTGTTTGTTTGCATTTATTCTACAGTTAACTTTGTTAGCAGAAAGACACTTCATCACATGCTGAGAAAATAACTTGCATATGTGCCCAAGACTTTCGCATAGTACTGTATTAACCCTTCTGGACTGTCACCTACCTTACATATTTGGATGGGATTTTGAGGTTCTTGCTGCCACATCCACCCAGTGAACTGGTTACAGTCACAAAGTTCTGGACGCTTATGAACATTACCTGAGTTGCCTGTAAGGCATAAAGACAAACAAATGTTGAAGATCTAAGAGAAGCCTTTTGTAATAAGAATGTATTACATACCACAACAATTTAATTTAATATGATGTTTCATTTACCCTTGGATCTTTCTGGTTGAGGATTATTGCTAATAGTTGCCCATCTGGTGAGAAAGATGGTACCAGGGCTCCTCTTGACTTCAGAGGTCGACATGGAGGCACAAGGTGGTTGAGTGGATAGGTCCTGGTGACCCACTGTACACTGTATCCTTCTGGGCTGTAATAAAGACAAATCTTCATCAAATTTAATCCAAAGCAGCAAAACACTGCTGCCTTCCACAAGCCATTCTAATCAAACCTGAGTTTGCTCTGCCAGGTCTGTTCCCACTGAATCTTCAAGAAGGTGACGGTCAGCTGTTCTCCACTGGTGAAGACGAAAGCACTCAGGCAAACATCACCTACGACCTGAATAAGGACAAGAAAATGCTTTGAAAAGCAGTCTGATAGTCTATATCACCAATGAAGTCAAAGTAAACTTTGTCATCTCAGCTATACACACGTATACAGTGGGATGACAGGGCGTGACTCCAGATTTTATGGGGCGTGACGCCAGAGTACAAAAACACACATAGAATACACCTCTATAAATATAAATATATCTAAAAATAAAACGTCCAAAGTAAAAAAATGTGCAATTTAGAACAAAGTAATTTTTAACATTCAGAAATTCTGCAAATGTTGCATCAGCAGTCAGGTAAAAAGCAAACAGAACATTGAAATGTAATTGCTTTACATGTGATGATCAGCAGCAGCTGACTATGCAGCCAAACTATGAAAATACAGAAACTCTGAGACAGAATTCAAGTACAAATGTAGCATGGATGGGTTTCTTGCATGTAGCTGCATGTGCATGACAAAAGAGTAATGTGTGAAGTGCAAAGGTGGAACGCTGAGTCTGTTCACTGTTCAGGTGTAGGTGTGGAGGGGGGTGGGCGCGGTGTGTTGAGGAGTCTGCTGGCTTGTGGGACAGAACCTAGGTTGCCCTCACCTGGCTCTGGACAAATACAGAGTGAAGGCATGATTCCTTGTCTTTGGAAGATGGCAACTGTACGTTTTCAGAGGATGCTATCTGACTCCAGCGCCCCTTGATGTTGCTGTCTCTCAGGCTGTGCAGATCTTGTGGCACCAAGCACTCCCACAAGAAAACCACCCCTGTGAGAGTGACCAGGAGAACCCTCTGTCCATCTCCAGACACCAGCAAAGAGAGACGCAGCGAAGTGGCTATACAAGCATTAGACAGCAAGGTCAGTGAGAGATTTCTAAACACAGCCGAAATGATAAGAAACACAATGGCTACACAAACCTTTACTACTAGAAGCCAGCTCATATACTGCAGACACAGCCGTAACCATCTTTAAGGAGTCTTTGTCCCTGTTCCACAGAAAAAGCTCTCCAGAGACTAATATTCCAGCCAGCCACATACCTATGGACAGCACAAAAAGATCACAGAGATGTTTAAATGTAGGGCTGCAAAATATGGACAAAAGATTAGTGCTGAGATTATTCTGTTACATAATGTCATCACGTTTCAATAGATAAAAAGCTATATTTTCATGTATCAGTCTTGCAGACACAGTAACAAAGAAGTCCTTTAATTTTAAGGGATAAACAGGGGTTGGAAAATGGTTGGTATACACACACAAACTCATGAAATGGAAGGAAAACAAAAATAAAAGGAAAATGTAGAATATAGGCCAATGGTCAATCAGTGTATTTTACTGTCAAATAATTTTTAAAAATTACATGAAGAGCTTGATTCATCAGAACACCCAGTAAATCACCTGGAGCTGGGATTAGCCCTCTGACTAAAACACTGATTTCCTCATTTGCATCTTGCAGCCGTCAGTGATATCAATATTGCAGAGACCGATATTACAATAATGATAAATCTTGTGCAGCCCTCCTTAAATATATCACAAAGGCAGAAAAAGGTTATTTAAAGCTCACCGTTCTGAGAGCCAGACATTGTCACCACTCTTGGCAAAAAAGATTGAAGTTTTGGGGTCTTCTTTTTGGTCTGGCCTGAGAGCAGATTGATTTCACTGATCCGATTGTCATCCAGAAGGAAGACCCCTTCCTTCTCCTAGAAGAGCAAGAGAAGCCATGTGACAGAAAGCACAAACAAAGCTTCCAGGACTTACAGGTCCACATCATTCAGGGGGAAAACGGTCAGCCTCACCTTCCCAAGCCAGCAGAACCTTGGCCATGGCTTTTTCCGTTTGATGCTGGATGACAGAAGGACCTCGAACTTTATATCCATATTTGCAGAATCTGAGAGAGCATTTAGATTCACTGCTGTCTCTGATTTTCACATTAGCCCCAACCATGTTCTGATTGAGGGCATCATAAGAGCAAGCTCAGTAGACAGCAAGGCATTCCCTCCAAAGACACCTGAAATCCAAGATCCAAGTATAGTTGCCTTGTTAATGAGTTGCCAAGCTGCACAGAAAAATATTTTGGTACTTTCTTTTTTAAAATGTTTCGTCAGACACTGAACAGAGGTGTCATTTGATAACACTAACGTTCCTACTGAACAACAGGGTTGATTTAATGGGTTTTAAAAGCCTCCATTAAGTCATAAATCTGTTTTACCTCACTTTTACTCTGCCCCACTGGACTGTTACAGGGACCGTTAGCTGTTGACGCTAGTTAGCTTGATAGCTAGTAACGTTCACTCCGATGGAAACGAATGAGTAAATGGCCAAAATTACAGTAGTGTGCAGTACTAGTTTAATTTTCAACTCGTATACAGTCTTACCGTTATTCCATCATGATTTAACGGACGTAAGTCGGTTAGTTAACGTTCCTTTACAGTGCAAAACGCTGTTTTTTTCCGAATCTCCCTCCGTCGCCAGAGATCCTAGCATTCAACTACGATTCCCAAGATTCCCAGCTCGTTTCCATGGAGCGGGACGCACCCGAGGACACGCCCACACTGATTACGCACTGAAGCCCGTGCGCTGCTCTTGTGCCCCTCTATATCAACGTCATCAGCGATCAGTTTATAATACACTGTATGAACAAAAGTACTGGGGCGCCCGACCATTACACCAACAGGGCCACTACCTTAAAATCCATAGACTTTAATATGGAGTTGGTCCCCCTTTGCAGCTATAACAGCTTACCCTCAAGATTTTGGAGTTTCTGTGGGAATTTGTGCCCATTCATTCTGTAGAGTATTTATGAGGTCAGGCACTGATGTTGGACGAGAAGGACTGGCTTGCAATCTCCATTCCAATTCATTCAAAAGGTGTTGAGGTCAGGGCTCTGTGTGGCCAGTCAAGTTCTTCCACACTGAACTCATCCAGCCATGTCTTTATGGAGCTCACTTTGTGCACTAGAACACAGTCATGCTAGAATAGAAAAGGTTCTTCCCCAAACTGTATACACAAAGTTGGAAGCATGGTGTTGTCGGAAGCTATATTTAGCAGATTAAAACAGGCTGCAAAGTGCCTAAAGGTACAAGGTGCCTAGATGGTGGCAGCCCACTGCTTCACTTGGTGATTGGGTTAAATGCAGGGAATGAATTTCACACTGTGTGCTGTGGTGTGTTCTCATGTGTCTACAATCTATTTCTGTTACATCTGTTTCTTCACTGGTTCAAGACTTAAGTTAGATGGTCTTTTTTCTGCTTGAAAGATTAATATGTACAGTGTTGGTTTCTAAATTTTTTTGCATGTTTGTCACACTTAAATGTTTCAGATTATCAAACAAATTTTAATATTAGACAAAGATAACCCAAGTAAACACAAAATGCTGTTATTAAGGTCCTGGTCTGCAGGCTTCTATACCGTCTGCCAGAGGGCAGCAGGTCAAAAAGTCTGTGTCCAGGGTGTGAGGGGTCTGTGATGATTTTCCCCACCCATTTCCTGGTTCTTGAACAATACAGGTCCTGGATGGAGGGCAGGGGGCACCGATAATCTTTTCTGCTGCCCATACAGTACATATTGGCTCTCACCATGGTTCGCTGTAGTCCCAAAGCTTTAAAAATGACTTTGTAACCTTTTCCAGACAGATAGATGTCAGTTACTTTGTTTCTCATCTGTTCCTGAATTTCTTTAGATCACGGCATGGTGTCTTCCATTTTTGGGATGTTTTAGCCTACTTTTAAGTGATCTCATGGTCCAGGAGGTCTGGCAGTAATCAGGCCTGGATGTGGCTAGTGAAACTGCACTCAGCTTTCCAAAAAATGTGATTGACTTCATGATGTTACAAGTGATTAAAATCATCACTTAGAAACTGCATGTTTACTTGGGTTATCCTTGTCAAATATTTAAATTTGTTTGATAATCTGAAACATTTAAGTGTGATAAACATGCAAAAAAAATAAGAAATCAGGAACGGGGCAAAAACTTTTTCACAGCGCTGCAGGTCACTGTGTGGTTTAAAAAACAAACATTCCCCTGAAACTGGTCAGGTTCAAGGACCGGACTGAAAATGAGAATCATTGAAAGTCCTTCAGGAAGCCTGGTGAACTTTCCTATACATATATATATATATATATATATTAGGGCTGGGAATTTAACGCGTTAATTAGATTAATTAATCACAGAAAAAAATAAC
>JBBPCX010000035.1:15354975-15410593 GCA_037974365.1 Hydrocynus forskahlii
TATATATATATATAAAAAGAAAAAAGGTAAATAAACCGTCCACACTGCTATGAATTTGATTGAATGATTTTAATTGAAACAATACAGTAAAATGTGCAGGAATTTAATTCATCTGCAAGAGAAAATGAGAAATATCTCACCTTTAAGATTTGTAATGAGTATTTTGAAAGTCTAAATGAAAATGTGAAAAAAGTTTCTTTCAGAAATGTCTTTGACAGATGAGAAATTCTTACAAAATAATAATTCATTAAAGAGCTGAACAAACTGAAATCATT
Organism: Hydrocynus forskahlii; assembly: GCA_037974365.1. NCBI lineage: Eukaryota > Metazoa > Chordata > Actinopteri > Characiformes > Alestidae > Hydrocynus > Hydrocynus forskahlii. The sequence goes on from JBBPCX010000035.1 coordinate 15,355,251, forward strand.
ACAATATAAAGTGTTGTGGTTGCTTTCACCCTCCCAGCGGTGGTCTCATGTGAGCTGTAGCTCGTATATGGAACGGGACATGACTAAACTGGGGAGAAAATTGGGAAAAATGCAAAAATAATACACATTACACATACAGCAACAAAGCCAAGACATTATATCATACAATCTCTTTTGGAGCCCAGAGAGTCTGGAGATCAGCCTGTTTCAAGTTTTTGCATTTCAGACATTTCTAAAGATCTTCAGTGGGGTTGACATAAAAGGTTGTCTCTTTATAAAAGCGGCTGCTGTTTCCTAATAAAAGTATTTATTAGACGGGGACACTTTGGGACGGTCTGTCCAGCTATAGCAGGTGTTTAAGAAAATATGTGATTTACTATAGTGATATTCCAGTTGCCATCCTGGTATTTCTGCATTAAAGCTCTCTATTACATAGGCTAGATACCTGATGCTATGCCGCAAGGAAATCATTAATGTAGAGACATAAATCCAGCTACTCACACACTGTGTTATTCGAGGAAACAAATCTGCAGAATCCACGTTTCTACAATGTGGGAGGAGCTGTATCCATGGCCACCCTGATGAAAATTGGCCCCTGATGATGTAATTCACTGTCATTATCAATTTTAGACTCAATGTTCTTTGCTATAGCCACCCAAACTGGGAATTCAAAAGAAGAGAGAACGTGAAATGGATGCACGGGACTTGGCAAAAGCTGTAATAAGGGGCTTCATGTGCCTGTCTGGGATTATTGGCAACAACTGGCTGGGTTTTAGCTCTCTGCCCAAGTCCAGATCTCAGCTCAAAAGTAACGACATCCTATTCGTCAACTTGGCTTTATCCAATCTGATCACAAACTACATGGTGGACCTGCCAGACACCATGGACTTCACAAAGAACTTCTTGTCAGGCAAGATGTACTGTGGTGGGTTCAATTTTTGCTCAGACCTCTCAGAGACCAGCAGCATCTTCACCACCATGTTCATCACTGTGTTCTGGCATCAGAAGCTGGTGAGTTCTCTAAAGCGTGGTGGGGCTCCTGCACAGATGGACAATGTGCGCCTTGTTGCTGCATTGCTGGCAGTGAGCTGGACTGTAGCTGTTGTCTTCAGTATTCCCCATTTCTTCTTTGTCTCTGATAATATCTGGAACAAGACCACTGAAAACTGCATGGAGGACTTTCATTCTAATGAAGCAAAGCAAACTTACGAGCTCCTGTACCTCATACTTGCCAATATCGCTCCGATTATTGGGATTTTTTTCGCAAGCATCCAGATTACAGTAACCTTAGTGCAAACTCAGAAGCGTATCAAGGGCAACATCACAGCAGCCAGCAGAGGAGGAAACACTTTGGCCAAGAACAGCAAAGGAACACCAGCAGATCCTCCAGAACATCCACAAAGTTCACCAGACGTTCTTGGGTCCAACGGGCAGGTCCAAAACCAAGGACAAGGTGTCCAGAAGTCCCAAGCCAGATCCAGATCATCTGCAAGAGCTCTTCTGAGGGCTGCCACGAGTGTGGTAGCAGTGGCCACTGTTTTCCTGATCTGTTGGTTCACTCATCTCATTCTCAGCATCTTCAGCACTGTCAAGGAGTCCTCTCTGGTGGTGGAGCTGGCCAGTTATATAGGAGCCACTTATACATGCATCATCCCTTACATTTACCTGTATGGGGTGAAGAAGTTGCCTTGCTCCTGCAGATGCTGAGGAGCATTATTGTTCTCCCTAAATGAAATATCAGTGATATGAAGTTTTGCATAAATTGTGTGTTTCAGTAACCATATGACTGAATGTAGACATTTTTAAAAAGTATTAAAATAGAGAAGTAGTATCTCACTTTATTAGAATGACAGTGTGAATGAAGCTTATTAGTATCACAGCATTTCTCTAGATATGTATATATAGATATAGATATATGATAAATAGCAATTAAAAGATATATTTAGTCTATTTACTGAGAAATTGGAAGTTATTGGTAAAATGGTAAGCTTTTATAAGATTAGCCTTTAAAACATAATCCACAAGTTACTGCTTTTATACACATTTTATTTTCTGTATTAATTTATTTATTTGCTTTACTGTGTTGGAGAGTTACTTTTTCTGACTGACTTTGAGGTAAACGTGCTTTATTCAAAATTGCTTATCTGGTTTTCAAGGTCAGAGGTCCCATTAATAATATTTCTGCCCTTATATCATTTGAAGAGTCACAAACTGATGCACATAATTATGTGTTATTATAAGTAATGACAGTCAGCAAGTCATCTCTGCATCACAGGGACTGCTGGGACAGCCAATTTACTGACTTGGAGGACTGTGGGTCCCAACGCTGTCCTACAATGTTAGTCCTGCACATGTTAGTATTCTCACTGCTCTCAGCACACCTGATCTGTCTAATCAGCTCAACAACCCCTTACTGAGGTTTAGTGGGTGCGTTCAAGCAGAGCCATCAGGACCAGGGTTTGGAAACAGGGCTGTAGGGAACAATCAATGTTATAAATTAGATATAACACTATCAATACATTTGGTAAAATATATCGAATTCAAAATTTAAAAAAAAATTAAAATATATAAATGTTACAGTGATGCAAAACATTTTCTGTCGTGGTCTATTACTAAATATTAATTAATGTATAATTGTGATGTATATTGTATGTACTTTAGGCTAGTAGTTGCAGAACAGTTGTATATGAAAGTGTACAGAAAAAACTCATATGCTGTATATAAAATACATAAATGTAAAAGGTTAATAAATAAATAAAACCGATGCAAAAAAAAAAAAATCGTAACCAAATTGCACCTAGTAACATTAAAAAAGGTATTACCACTAGTTGGGAAGATTTCACACAGTATCAGAAAGTAAAGGAGCTTCTAAATGGTCTAAAAGACATTAAACACCACTCAGATGAGAGACAAAGCAAAAATCTTCTTGGCAATAATTCCAGTAACCATGTTTGAAGAAACAATGTCTGAACACCATGTATACAGGAAAGTACATAGGTGGGAGAATCACGATGTAAGGGCTGCTTCTCTGCAAATAACAATAAGACACTACACACTGCTGAAAGAAATGTGAATAAAATTATGTACCAGTACTGCCAGTGTCCCCACACACTGCTCCCTGGCACTATTGTCGGCAGCCCAATGCTTCACTCAGGTGATGGGGTTAAATTGAAAGGACCATTTAAAAAATATCACACAAGAGTTTCATCTCATCGGCCAAAAAGGGAAGATGAGGGATGTTTTAAGTAGACATCTCCAAACAAAACTCAATACTCTTTTCTAAACTTGAATAGCCTAGCCGGTCTAACGTCTGGTGTTTAAGGATTTTAGAGTCCAAAAGAGACACCCCCTAAACCTTGAGGAATATAAGAAGGTTTGCCAAGAGAAATAGGTCAAAATGAAACCACAATGCTGCAAATTGCCCACATTGGGATGGACACTGTGCCTAGTTTGCCCAACTAGCCTCAAAAATATGGAAACAGACATAAGAACTCACCTTAAGACTACAGATTATGTCGCCATTTTAATCCTTAATAAGCAAGGGAATTTATACTCTACATGGTGGGAGGAGATTTGTGTATAATCATGATCACATGAAGGCCCCAATGACATCATTCTCTGACACTGAATAAATTTAAATTGATGGATCGAAAGAGAACTGCAGGCTTCATATAAATGCAAATATAAACTAATCTCTGCGTAGTTGCTGCAGGTGTTTCAGCTGGGAAGAGTTTGAGATGAATGCAAAAGACTGGATAAAATCCTCAGTACGAGGCTTCATGTGCCTGACTGGGATTATTGGCAACCACTGGCTGGGTTTTCGCTCTCTGCCCAAGTCCAGATCTCGGCTCCGAACGAATGACGTCCTTTTTGTCAACTTGGCTTTTTCCAATCTGATCACAAATTATTTGGTGGACCTGCCAGATACCTTGGACTTCCTAAAACGTTGGCCGATGGGCAAGATATTTTGTGGTGCTTTCAGGTTTTGCTCAGAACTCTCAGAGACCAGCAGCATCTTCACCACCATGTTCATCACTGTGTTCTGGCATCAGAAGCTGGTGGGTTCTCTGAAGCGTGGAGGGGCTCCTGTGCAGATGGATAACGTACGCCTTGTTGCCGCACTGCTGGCAGGGAGCTGGATTGTAGCTGTTGTGTTCAGCTTTCCCCATTTCTTTTTTGTCGCTGTTAACAGATGGAATGAAAGCTCTGAAGAGTGCATGGAATCTTACCCTTCTCATGAAGCCAGGCAAACCTTTGAGATGCTCTACCTTATACTGGCAAACGTGGTTCCAATTATTGGAATTGTTTATGCAAGCATCCAGATCGCCGTAACTCTACTGCAGAATCAAAAGCGCATCGAAAGCACCACCAGAATGGTTACTGAAGGACGTAACCTTCCGGTCACTGAGGACCAAAGAGGAGATGACAGAAGAAATGCCAGGCCAAATACTGAAAGCGCAAGTCCAGAATTCTCAGCCAAAGTTATTACATCCAGTGCTCCAAGTAATATCTTCAACCATGAACCAGAGATCCAAAAGAGACGAGACATATCCAGATCATCTTCAGGGAATCAGGTGAGGGCTGCCAAGAGTGTGGTGGCAGTAGCAACTGTTTTCCTGATCTGCTGGCTAGCCCACCTCCTGCTTAGCATAACCAGCACTATGTACAGTTCCACTTTAATTGATGAGATGATAAGCTATGTAGGAGCAGTTTATACTTGTATTATCCCTTACATTTACCTGCACGGGGTGAAGAAGCTCAACTGCTCCTCCAGAGACTGAACACCAGCTTGTCATGATTCTTACTGTTGTTCCTAATCACACATTATAAAATATTTCAAGTCAGTCAAATAAAGTGAAACTTCCGGCAAAATAATTAAGTGGAACTAAAACATTTCAATTTTTACTTTGTTGTACTAGCCGGGTTTATTTCTCAAGGGATAAAATGGAAAACAGTGCCTGAGGTCACGTGAGGGATCACAGAGCAGCCCATGGGCTTAATTATGTCTTATGAGTAATTATTGTCAGGAAATCAGCAGGGAAACCGTGTTTACCACACAGGGAGACAAATGATTTGTATTTAAAAAGTTAGTTAAATTAATGTAAATAATGCAAAACTTGGTTTGAAAGAATGTTTATTCTTAATTTATGTTAATGTACATTACAAATTTGAACACTCAGCTACTTCAATTCAAAAAGTCAAGTATTTTATATAAAACTCCCAAATTTTAAAAACAGTATCCAATACAGAATCTGCCATTCAGCTCAAACCAATATGCCGTCTTCATTTTAAATACTGACACTACCACACTATACGTCAAACATAAAAAGGCTAAGTCAAAACAGAAAAATCTGAGTATGTGTGAAGAGCAAATGAAAGACCTTCCATGGCAGACATCCTGAGCATTAGAGGTGGCTCTTGAATTACACCTCATTTTGAGAAGTGCTTACAATTCCATTGGCACTTTCCAATTAGACTAACGCGAAAACATGATAAAAACATGCAGTAACTTACATTAGCATAGAATTGTCAACAGCAGCTTACCACTGCAAGCACGATCTGAAACAACTTTATCCAATAACAACTCTTTTCTTGTTTGCTGTTCGACAACTCCCTCTTAGTAGTCTCCAGGCAAACACCTTTGCAAAATGTCCATGTCAGTCAAACATGACTGAAACCACTGTAAAACCTGCCAAACTGTTACAATCCCCATTCTTGTCAACATAGCACCTTCCGAGATAGAAATAAGGTTTGGCAACCTGATCGCTGTATGGTTAAACAGAGCTGTAAAGTCTTTCCAGGCACTAAGAAGGAGGTAAATTTATGTATATGTAAGAGGTCTTTTAGAATTTTTTAAAGGTTGCATAGTGAAAGATGCAATTATTTTGAGTATTTTCCCCCCATTTGACAATTCTTAAAAAGTCATAAGTGCCACCTTCAAGTAAGTAAGTAACAGAGTGGCAGCAATGAGACAAAATGCAAGTCTTCCATACATTCATGTTTTGTAAGATGACTAACTGGTCTTAGTGCAGTTTCTCTAGTTTGGCTTGCAGAGATTTGAAATTGCGAATGATCTCCTGCAGGGCAGAATTGGGGCTGAGAGACTGAAGCTCCACCAGATAGCCACAGATGTTGTCCAGACATACATTGGTGAACCGCCGTCTGAAAAGAATAGGAAAATACAGGGTAAGGGTGATGCATAGGTGCATGACTGGAAACCAGGGAACATGGAGTCAGAGTTCTTACCTGTCATAAGTGGGCACACGGCTTGGGTCGTCCACATATCCCGACAGAAGCACATGAATACATTCCACTAAGTGGAGAGGCTTCTTCAGGCGCTGCCAACATGGATCCTGCGAAAAATTAAAAATTGTAAAAAAAATTTAAAAAATAATAAAAAACAAAAATCCAGCTCAGGTACATGAATTAGAATTGTAAGATCCTTTACCAGAATGTTGCTTGCTATCCCACTTTATATATAAATATAACACATACACAAATCTCATTCCCCTAAACTCATTGCCACTACAAAGTTAATTAATCTGCCATTCATTTGGAAACATGTACACAAACTAGCCAATATGAAACACTCCAGAACTTCTTTGTGCTTTAAAAAGTTAATCACTTAACAAAGCTAACTGAAATATAGTGCTGGAAGATTCTGTACCCGGCTCTTGAAGAGCTGATCATACACCTCCAGCAGACGAGGGAGCTGAACACCAATCTCCTGCATGGTAAAGGTGACAAAGCCCACATCCCAGTTCAGCTTACACACCTCCTGCTCCAGAAACTTGACCAGGAACTCTGAAAAAAAAGTTAAGTAGTTCATAAAGAATATTTTACATTTACGGCATTTAGAAGACACTTTTATCCAAAGCGACTTGCATTCCCTAACTACAGGGGGCAGTCTCCTTGGAGCAACTTGGGGTTAAGGGTCTTGCTCAGGAACGCAGTGGTGGTATGCGGAAGGTAGGATTCGAACACATGACATCTTGATCCAGAGTATCCTACCCACTAGGCCACCACCACCCCATATGAATATGTTGCTATTTCAAAATTGTCCCTTCTTTTAGCATGAACAAGTCAGCTTTCAAGAATGGAAGGAGGAGTTTGTATTCTGTCATCAGATCAAAACATTTTCCAAATAAATACTAATTACTGAATTACATAGCAAAATCCTGAGGGAAATGCAGGCATGCCTAAACAGGCCTGAAAAGCATTGAGGGAAACGAACAAATTATAGATGTCAAAGTGGAGGAGGAGACCTCAGAGACACCGTGTAGAAGGGGGAAATGGTACCTAGCGGAAAGTATCGTGGTGTTCCTGCATACAGTTTCCCCAGTGATACCAGCTTCAGACTCAAGGCACGCATGCGATCAGCTGGACTCATAGCCACACTGTCACTTAGCTCTGTGATTTAAAAAAAGGAAAAAGGGTAAGGCCACCTTGAACACAGTCTTAGCAGCACGATTAATGTTCCTCCACCCGAAACCTACCTTTCTCCATTATCTCCTGCCACAGAGAGTGGACCAGAATAGGATCTGAGTGGCCAGCACAATGAATGATAGCCAGCTTGCAGTCAGATAACCGGAAATGGTCTGCAAACTCTCCATAAAGCTTTGAAAAAAGGGCAATAGAAAAAAGCCATGTTTAAAGTAACTGGAAACTTTCTTGGCTTGAGATATGGAAAGACAATAGTAAACTACCCCTCCGCATAATCACACCATGATCTCCATCAAGTTTGTCAACTGTTGGCTGAAGACTGATACTGAGACAATCATATGCTTACCTTGGTGATGTCCATTAGCTCCAAGTCAAGCTGAGATATTGCCCCCTGTACAGAGGGATGCTGGGAGTACTGTCTGATAAGTGTGTCTTGGATTTGCACTTGAATACGCACCACCTGGATCAATGGGTATACACACACACACATAAAAAGAAGGGATTGTGAAAAATCAGCTGTAAAAATCCCTCTATACTTGCTACTAATTATAGTAATAATAAAAAAAAAATAAAAATCTATATATACAGTCAAACAAAATAATTCATACCCCTGGCAAATTTTGACTTCGTAAATTTGGCTTCGTGTAGAGAGAGAGAGAGAGAGAGAGAGAGAGAGAGACAGAGAGAGACGGGCAGGAAGGCCGAAAACATCCGGCATTAAGTAAAGGTTTGGCTTGCTCTTTCATACCTCCATCTTTTCTTCTAGTTCATGCAGAAACTCGCCATCAGCTCCCATCGAGGAGATGCAAGATGAGCTCTTTGCTGAGAGAATAGCCCGGGAGATGTATTCCAATCTCTGTTTCAAAGAAATCTCTGTGCTGCAGACATACAAAGATTAGGTGAGTCAGTAAGGCACTGTGCTTTCAATTCATGGCCTCATCTCCTGAAGTCCATGGTAACGCACCTGTGCATGTCAGCTAGTCTGGCCAGGACATGAGCCGCTTTGCCAAAGCTCCGACTCTTCTCATAGTAACGCCACAGGAGGTCCATGTTACGTACTTTGTTCTGGTCCTGTTTTATCATGTGCATTAAATGGTCCTCAAGGTAGGGAGAGTTCACCTACACAAACAAAACACATTTTGCAATCTCTTCTCAGCAAGTAAAAGGTAGAAAATGAAAGAAAAGAGGAGGTTAAAGGATTCTATCAATTGGTAAAATACATAAATTATTACAGACATCAGTTAATAAAACTCTTACCTCAAGAAGTTTGTCAGTGAGGTCAGCCTGGATTAACCAGTTGTAAAGAGCAATGTGGAACAGTTCATCTTGCGACCTCTGAGCCAAGCCAAGCATTTGCTCAAACTGCCAACAGCAAATATTAGATTATGAAATCTACAGGAAATACTTAGACTGAAAGTTTTTCAGGTTTAAAATCAAAAGTTCTCACATGGGCAGCAGCGTCCTCATTGCTGAGCATATTGGGATCAGATGTCATAACTGGGGGCCCAGGCTGTTTGGGGACACTGGGAGACTGAGGAGCTGCTTTGCTCTGGTTCACCAGCTCCTGCATTGTGTCGGTGATGCACTTATAACATGACAACCTGCACAGAAACACATGCAGCTACTGTAAGTATTACGTCCAGCAGCTAAAAAGACTTAAGGATTAGACTGAAAGTTTCAGGATTCTGAATATGCATTAGGTAAGAGAGTCTACATCACCTTTCCTGGAAGGCCTGCTGCCCAACAGCATCCTCCTCTGGCTCCCCATTCTTATAGAAATGTGGACCTAATCGCTGGGGGTCTTTCTTATCAGCCGCTGTGAGGCATAGCTCCACAACACCCTCATAGAATCGAACTAGACCAGGAGAGACGACAATCATCATGTTATCCATCATTTCTATTTTTATTCACTACTAAGATTAGCTAAAAAAAAAACAAAAAAAACAAAAAAAAAACACAACATTATACATGTTAATGGTTCATATGTGGTAAATTCACCTTGTCTGTACTGTGAACAAACAAGTGGTAGGTCTGTATGGTGGCTGATCTGCTGGTACAGCCGTAATGACTCCTTGAGGGTGCGCTCCTTCTCTGCCTTACTTTGGATCTGCCTGGAGCTCTGCAACAGCTCATTGGCCTGGGAGAAGCATGGTTATGTTTAAGTATAAGCACTGCAACTACATTGCAACAGGTCTAAGGGAGAAGAAAAATTGTTACCTTAGAACAGACACTGTCATCACTGCTATATAAAAGAGGGCAAAGCTCTCGCAGATGGCAACTGATGGCATCCACAGAGGCACTGTCTTTGATGTAGACGTTGATGAGGGCAGTGATGAGCGCTCCGGTCAACTCACGGCCACGAGAAACCACATCTCTGAAGCTGATTGCCTTCAGCTGCTCCTGGAAGTCCTATAGAATAGAATCCACAAGTGAGATAATGAAAGAGCTCACAGCCGAGTATGACTCAGAGAAAAATGATGAGATAAAAGAAGAGTATTTCTACAAAAGACAGAGTAAAGGATTAAAACTGATAAAAGCAACCAGAGCTGAAGTAAGAAATGTGGATTACAAAATACATTTGTGTTAGGTGCACTTGGTACCTTGGGTAACTCAGAGATGATGAGGTTGAACTGGTGATCACACAGGAGCTTCCACAGAGCCAAAGTTTGAAAGGAGCAGTGAACCAGTTGCTGAATGCCCTGCAGAGATGCCTTCTCATATGCCTGAGCCTCAGCTGTGAAGCAACAGCAGCAGCACATTATGGTCATTTTTTGTCACTCTCTCATACATACACACAAAACAAGGAAAGAAAACATACTGTGGTATTTCCTTTGGAGCTCTTGTTGGACTTGTTGAGAGCTAGCACCGTCTGGACGCATGAATCCCAGCAGCCTTTGCTGTAGGTTGGCAGGAGAGCTGAAACTGTAACAGTGGAGGCAGTCAGCATCACTGTATCTCTACTAATAAAGAGGCCTAGTATGCTGAGGTTCATGTAAACAGGGCCCTACCTTGCTGCACCTAAAGAGGTGGGGCTGAATTGGGAGTTCTTGTCAAGAAACTCTTTCAGACCTTGCAGCTCAAGCAGAACTGCCTCCAGATCTGATGAACTTGCTGTGCTCTCCATCTGAGAAACACAGGACAAGTTAGGAATCAGAGCATTATGAGAACATTGACACATTAGACACAGCATGCATGAAACCTTAAATGAATTTAACTTAAATTTGAGAACCAAACCAACATATGAACGACAAATTGATGTTAAGTGTCAAAGCACATCTAGTTGATAATTTGTTATCATATATAGGCTTGACTTCAAATACCAAGGTCAACAAAACAAACAATAGATAAAAAAAATTACAGAATCAGCACATGCTGGATTATTTGTTAGTGTACACTGTAGGTACAACAATAAAACAGTAATAAAACAGGTTTAGTAACAGTAACTCATTTTAAATATATCTGTAACATTTGCATTAGCAGTTCTATATAGAAAGTTAAGTTCATTAACGTTTGCACACTATCAACATGTAATGCAAGTGCATACTCACAACAGTCATAGTTTGGCTTCCTTTACTGATTAGATTCTCTACTGCCAGACTCCCATCCCAGATGTTCCTGTTTTTAAATAAGAAGTTAATATCAACTCAGAAACAAAGCCAAGTATGTGAATGGAAACAATGCCAGGTACTTTTAGCTTGCCTCACCCGAGTATGCGGGCAAAGTAGACACTGATGCCATTGTGTTTCCCAGAGAAGAGTACTTCAGGACCAGATGACAAAGCAGGCATGCCAGCACCACCAGGGCCCATAGAAGTGGAGGGGATGAACGGGGTGGATGCATTAAGTGGCATCATACCTGGCACAGAGAGGAAAAGGAGCATACATTATTCAACACTTCATATCTACAAAAAAAATCAAATAAAGATATACATAAGGATTGCAGAATCATTTACAGCAAAAGCAACACAAGGCAGAAAAAATGTGCCAGTATGCATTTCTTTTATCAACTAATTCAAAGATTTGGATAATCAGTGGTTAGTATGTTTGTATCTGGTAAAGGAGTAGACAGCAAAGATTTGGTACCTGGAGCTGGTGTAGCTAACAAACTGGGATTGGGAAGAGGACTACCAAAAGGCATAGGGGTTCCTGTAATTATAACAATAAACTATGGGTTAGAATTAGGCTGACATATACACAGACGTTACTGTTCCAAAATTAGTAGTGCTCCAAATTTACTAGGATTTCTAAGCACCTGGTACAGGACAGCCGAGGAGGGGTCCAACATTGCTTGGTGCACTCATAGCAGAGGGGAAACGCATCTGAGCTTCCCCCCCATACCTGCACATAAAAATAAACAAGTAAAAAGTCACACATATGCATAACTAATCTGAATGAACAAGTCAGGTATTTAGGTCAATAATTTAACTGTCGCAATGATCTGCGGACCTGAAGAAAGCTCGAGTGGCCCACAAGGAAACCTCTCGGTCACAGGCAGCACTGGAGCAGGCCAAGATCAGAGCAGTGGCACATGCTTGCTCCTCCTACAGGGGAACATGGAGTAGAAGGTAATGAAATATGCAAGTAAAACATACAAAACTTGTGTAAATGTGTATGTGGAGGCAAGTAAATCTTAATTTAAGAAAAAAAAAAACTGTAAATAATCTCTTCATACCCTATGGAGCTTAAAGAATCTCTCAATTTCTTCACTCTCCCCTCCTCCACTGCTTACCAGCAGATGGCGCAACTGGTCAACTGGTCTAAGTTTGTGAAAGATGTGACTTCCCTGTACAGACCCAAAAAGTTGAATACATTCAGGAACATTACTCTTGAAAGCATGAAAGCTGTAGATCTGAAGATCTATACCTGGGCAGAGAGGAGAACAAATTTCTGAGGTGGAATATTGTGTTGCTGAACCACTACTGGCGAATCAGTTACTGGAATGAAGTCCTTATTTAAAGGAGTAACAATTTTTGGTGATTTGGTGTCCTCTATGGCACAGAGGGTCCATGTGTGTCCATCTATATTTGAGGTCATCTGCAAAAGAACAAAAGGGTACAGTCTCATTACAATAACAGGCAGGCATTAATGTTTAAAGGGCATTATCGCCTGTTGAATTATAAAGAAGCAGCATGAGAAAAAAAAAATCTAACTTGGGCCTCCATGAGGGGCTTCTTAAAGGGGAAGGAGTCATGGTTAATACACCACAGTATGTCACTGTCCTCCGTCTCTGATGCAGCCATCAACAAAACACCTAATCACAAACAAAACAAAAAGGACATTTCAATAATTATAAAAAAATTCTTAAGTGTATGTCACAATTATTGGAACGTACCTTTACTGTAGAGTGCCTTGTGTATTTTGGCAGGCTTTTGCAGGGTGGAAGAGGCTGAGAAGCCTGGGGGCAGGCGAACATGAACCAGAGCCAGAAGGCTGGGCCGGGCTGTGTTCTGTTTGGCATTAGGGGGAGCGAACGGAGTGGTGCTGAAGTACAAACGCACACCTGCATATCGCCCACAAATAGCACAGCTGTTATGAAATGCACATAGCGACACCTGAGTATGAATAGGAAGATCCTTGTAGCAATTCTTGTTGGTTTCTTTCCAATGGCTCTTACCAGCATGAGTGACAGCCAGGAGTTGGCAATCTGAAGACTCAGAACGATCAATAACAGCAATCTGGACGATGGGTTTGAAGACAGAACGATCAATAGTCCTAAAACAGACACACACAAGTGATAAAACGAATATCACTGGCTGTCATGATGGTTTGCACTCTATATACACAATATTAAAAATTACAAACAACCATAAAATTTGCATAACAAGTAGGACTACCTGGCAATGTTCCCAGCAGCCGAAACAATAGCATTCTGTGACATGGCTGCCACTCGACTCATTCCCTGCCCATCAGCACCCAAATCATAAACCTGATGCAGGCACATTAGCTGGTTAGCAGAGTTGTTAAAACACAAACACGCTCAAAACCACAATTAAAAAACATGTCTAAAGTCACTGACCTGCAGCACTCCTTGCTCAGATCTTGTGTAGAGTGTGTCGCGTGAATTGTCAATAGCAATTTGAACAAGTGGATCTATTACAGTGCATAATAAAGAAGGAATTATAGACATGTGAGATCAAAATATGCTATGCAATGAAACTCATTAAACTCTAGAAAAAATCCAACATTTAAGGATTATGTTCAAAACTAAGTGCAAAGTAGTACGTACCATCTTCAGAGAAGGAAAACTGCAGCAGAGATGGTATAAGGAAAGAAAGACTGCTCTTTGAGTGGTTGATCTTCCTACACCGCTGGGTAAACCAGCCAGCTTCAGCCTGGTATCCAATCTCATAGAGACAGCCATCCTTGCCAGCCAGGAATATGCGTCCCTGATCAGTGGAAGAGATGGCCAGCATGTACGTATTGTCAGTGGGGATAGAGTAGAGAGGGTCGGGCAGAAGCTGCATGGCTCCTGACATACTGTCATTTAAACCTGTGGAGTTAAAACAGCTATCAGTCAACTCCAAAGACAGGTGTTTTCAGCATGTCTAGTATTTTAGGTGTGATAACAGGTGTTGAGATGAGAACAATCCATTGGGTTTGAAGGAGACCCACCAGTTTGAGCCTTGGGGAAGCTCAGGCCTAGAATCACTACATCCACAGGTGTGGCCAGCACTAATAGAAAGTGGATGTGAGGCTGGAAAATTCCTGAGGGACAGCAAAGAGGTTACAAGATGTAAACAGGCCACACATAAAACTCTGAGTATATAGACAACAGATGTACAGATTATTTAAAGATAAAGGTCAACAAGGTGCTCTGAACAATATATCATTTTACAGCTACTCACCTGCCTTTGGCTTAACCAGTCCAACTGAAAGGATAGTTTCACTCAGTCCATCAAAATATGCCACATCTCCACTAAATAAGAGAGGAAAAAAATGCACTGATAATTAAGTTGGCTTAATCAGTCTTCTAAATCTTTAATTAATTCTCACCTCAATGTCAGTACTCACCCATCCTCATAATTCCACATGAATATGTCATTATCTATCGTTAGCCATGCCCTGCTGATCTCAGGGAAAACTCCCATCATGCAATTGCACTGCATGTCTGCAAAGTGATTAAGGAAAGACGTGCTTGACATGTATGGTTTGAAGACAGTGGTATTGATGAAAAGACAGGAAGCAAATCTGGAGGTGACACAGTTGAAAATTTGAAAAATATTTGCACTGGGAGTGACATGGATGAGCAGGATCAGGAATAAGTTTATTAGAGGGACAGCTCAAGTTGGACCTATAGGAGTAAAAGTCAGAGAAGCAAAGACTGTGGGAGAAGGATGCTGTGGATGGAGCTGCCAGGGAAGAGGAAAAGAGGAAGGCCTAGTAGGTGGTTTATGGATGTGGTGAGGAAGGACAAGCAGGCAGCTGATGTGAGAGAGGAAGGTGCAGAAGACAGAAGGAAATGGAGAGGTCGATCTGCTGTGGAGACCCCTAATCGGGAGCAGCCGAAAATAAAAGCAGCAGCAGCCTGATATGTTATGTATTCACAACAAATATATCACATACAAAAATGAAAGCAGGCAAAAGAGAAACTACTGTGGCATCCAAGAAATGCATGCCATGCATTAGTTCTGTCAGGCACAAATTGAGGATTACATATGAGAGGATACGGCTAAACTGCTCGACAAGTTCTGGAGGTAGAGGGACCCTACGAACAGCACTCAGCTCTGGTAAACTGGGCACACTGATAAGTCCTGGTCCTTGTAGAGGATAATCCATGTCTGATATCCCAGATAGGGAGGGCATATCTGAGAGAGAGGTCAGAGAAAAGACAAACATCAGAATAAACTGACACAAAAAAAGCACACTTAAAATGCAGGTTAAAATAACTGACACAATCAGTTAAAACACGTTGAGTGAGTTCTTACTGTGCGAGGGCACATTGAGCAGCTCAGACAGGTCGGGAAAGCAGCGGTCTTCCTGCAGGTGTCGGTCGATGAGCCGACTTGAGTTTTCCAGAGCCTCTTGCAGAGCAACTGCCATGCTGCTGGGGCCCAGGCTCGCCGGCATAGCTGCAGTGATGGAGCTCGTCTTCAAAAGGGTACAAAAGGCTTTTTAATTACTTTTATACATTTCGACAACTGTTACATGCAAAACGTTTCCAGATATACTGTCACTGATACATTTGCTGCACTGAATGTTTGTCTGTAACTTGATTTTTCTCAGAGAAGCGGTCAGTAAGCAGCACAAGTTACGCTGGCTGCTGTACAATAAAACCAGTTATGGTAATCGGTCATTGCTGAAGATACCAATTTCAGTGTTGAAATTCAGTCTAAGGAATTTGGGACAGAGGAGGAGGGAGTTTTGTTCAGTGTAAGAAGTGACAGGTCATCATCCACAATATGTCACTCAGTGTTTAACAGGAATATAATATTAACAGAATAAATAAAATAAACTAGAGAGCACACAGAAAATCAATAAATTGTAACAGAAGTGTTTTATTTAAGCGGCCTGGAAATTAAAAC
The DNA here is from genome assembly GCA_037974365.1 of Hydrocynus forskahlii. NCBI lineage: Eukaryota > Metazoa > Chordata > Actinopteri > Characiformes > Alestidae > Hydrocynus > Hydrocynus forskahlii. The sequence continues at coordinate 15,371,215 of JBBPCX010000035.1, forward strand.
TATCCATTACTAACACCTCTAAACGTGTCCTGCTTCTTTTTGCATGAAGACATGAACCAAACTAGTAAAAGAAACCTTGGTCCTCTCTAATGGGACCAATAGGAGCGTATGAAAGAAAAAGAATGAAAACTTTCAATGTTAAGTATATTAACAGCTCTCAACTGCAGCAACATCCACGTATACCTCTTTTTTGTCTCACATGTGTCCATAACTGAGAGGATCAGAGATTAAACCTAGAACTAGACTTAATTTTCCTTTTAAATGAGAATCTCCATTCAGAGTGCGGAACAGTCCATAACTAGGATTAATCCCTGTCTAGGCAAACAAACATTTAGTGAACAGTTTTTAACGTTCTGAACATTACCTAAAACGTTAATCTGTCCTGTTGTTGTTGTTGCTGCTGCTCTTGTTTTTGCTATTGTTTATTTGTTTGCATCCCAGAGAGAAGTCACCAGCAAGGTGACGGTTAGCTTACCTAGCTTAAAGGCTAGCTTCGTCTGAAAACCCCCAGCAGCCGTGAAAACAAGAAGCTTGAAAACTTTCAAGACACAGATGTTGAGAAGTAAATATGAAGTAAAGTGTCTCTGACTGATCGTCATCAATGGCTCTAACTGTTTTAGAACGTCACTCACGGTTTACAAACGCCTCGCGCCTCAGAATTCCACACTCTCCCGCCAAGCTCGTGCGCCTCGCGACCAGAGCTGCTCGCGACCAGTCTCTTGCGCCCGAGTTTCCGGTTCAATTATTTACCCTAGAACTGTCCTTCAAAATAAAAGTTTCTCCAAACGGGACTGAATGCCCGTTACAGTATAAGTTATATGGAGTACCATTGAGACACACCCGTTAATAATTGATGAATGATCCCAAATGGTACAACAATGTGCAGTACATAAAAATATATTACAATGTGTAATACATAAAAAGGTACAACGATGTGCAGTACATAAAAATATATAACAATGTGCAATAAACAAAAAGGTATAACAATGTGCAACAAACAAAAAGGTATAACAATGTGCAATAAATTAAAAGGTATGGGTGGGTGGGTGGGTTGGTGAGGGTTTGGGGGCGCCCAGGGAGCAGTATGTGGAGATGGTACATTGCTTAAGGGTACCTCAGTGGTGCTACTGGCAATCCTGGGATTCAGACCCAAAACCTTCTGATCGCAGGGGCAACTCCATAACCTCCAGTCCACCAGCTGCCTCAGTACGCAATAAAGTTTTGGCAGATGGCTTGATGTGGAAACAAACCCAACCTATTTACATCCGTGGCAATTATCAATAGAGATTAGTGTTATGTACTTTCTTTTAAAAATCTACTAGTATTCTTTAGGAAACCCAACCAAAATGCCCCCAGTTTGGCAGGAAAAATCCCAATCTGGCAACATGGTAACATGCACTACAGTAATGAAAATATTTTTTCCACAGAAACTCTTGTAATCATGTTACAATTACAGACCTAATAATTTTTTGTTTCTTGTCTGCTGCTTTTGAAGAATAACATAAATTTTCCTGATGCATGTATATCCATAACTTTTTTGTCATCTGATTGCATGATTTAGATAGGAAAACCTTTCCAAAAGTGGAACTCAAGGGCATAGTGTTGCTGAACTGTATTTATGTCTGTTGCCCTAAACATATCACCATTCTTTTAATTTTTTCCTTTTTTTGAGAAAAAACTTGAATGTCTATTCAGTGACAGTATAATTTGTATCAATATTCCTGGTACCTAAGTTCCACCTGTTAAGCTAATCACAGAGGTACTTGCTGATATGATGTCATATAAACAGGCATATAAAATCATTGTTTTACCTTGTCTCATTTTTTAACACTTGAGAAACGTGGCATTAGGTGAACAGTTTGAACAAGCATAAAGTGTTTATTAATGCTGTACAATACTGTCCATTACCTGTTATTGCGATATTGGTCTCTACAATACTGATATCACAGAAGATACAATATGCAAATGAGCCTCTAACCAATCACGGCTTCAGATGTTACTGGGTGTTCTGATGAATCAAGGTCTTCACATAATCCAAAAGTCTAATTATTTTAATCTTTAATCAGTAAAGATGTTGGCAAATCGGTGCATGAATGATTTTAATGACGTGACTGATCAGTGTAAAAATACAGGAATAGTGTTTAATCCCTGAGAAATTGTTTTAAATGATGAGAAAAAACATTTTTCCTCATTATTATTCCCGTTATGGCAAGTTAGCCATGTTCTGATCTGACAAATCATGACCAAATCATCTAACTTTCTCCTCCATGATCTGCTATGAACTGTCCTGTTCATTTAAATGTTGGAAAGCAGGAAGGAGGCCTAAAGATCCCCAAAAGGTAAATGAGAATTCTGATTTCTTGCTTCCTTTGTAATCCATTTTCTTGGAATGATTTGATGATTTGAGAAATTAATCTATTCGAACTGTCTCAACCTTCTTTCATGATGTTGTGGCCAGTCCAGTCTTTTCACAAAAACCTTAGAAACTTTTATTATGGAGTGTCTTACTTTCTTCCTGAAAAGTGGGGGTCCAGTCAAATCATGATGGTAATAAGTTTGTAGGAGACATGGCTGGCAACTTTGAAATTCAAGCAAAAACAAACAAAAAAAATTCAATGTGTTCCAACACTCAGTCCTAATTATGACTATGATTTAGTTAATCCTGTTATGTTTAAATACCTTTTAAAAAATGTTTACAAGACCCACAGAATAACAAAACTTGGTCAGAAAGTGGCAGGAGAGAGGCAGAGATTATAAACTGCACACCCAGCCATGCATGTTAGTATCAGTGGTTTCAGGACAGTTAAAACCAAAAGTCTAACCTGCTGGTGATGGTTAAGGTTTTGTTTTTTTTTTTTGCACACACATCTGAAAATAAAAGGCCGTGTAAGGTGCCATTTTGGCTCATGATCCACTCCTCTGCCTTTACATGGAAGAACATACAAAGTAAAACAATCAAAGCATCTATGGGTTTTGGACAAGTAGAGGTGAGGAGAAATTTAGCTTTAGTCTTCCAAGAAATGCTACTGAAAACAATAAAAGTCAGATGCAAACAAGACAAGTAACAAAGAGAAGTAAAAAAATTTATTGCAGTATTTGTTCCGCCAGAAGTGCTGGGGATCCCTTTTTTCTCTCTAGGGTGACCTAATACATCAAAATCTACATTTACAAAAAATCTCCCCCTGCATGTAGGCCACAGATACTGCATGCTCTGCTTTTAACAGAATAAATTATGTCCAGGAGACTCCATTGTACAGCATGAGTAAACAAAAAAAAGGAGTAAAACATAAAGCAGAGGAAATATTTAAAAGTTTCTTTCCCTGGACACTGAGCTAAGCTAAAGAAATCCATCCGGTGCTAGGTTTAACTCCAAGAACACTTTATTAAGAACATCAACAGACTAATTTCCAACATTCACTTTAAGTTTATTTTTTTAAACAGATTTTTTTTGTCAGAGATATAAACATTTTTGTTTTCGTTTGTTGTTGTTTTTTTTGTTAAACTATGATACAGTGGGAGTAAAAATCACACAACCGAGTTGCTGCACAACAGCGAAGGAGCTCCCACACAATGTTTTCCAAACATTTCCTTCTGTATGCGTTTGTCCCATTTTTTTAACTTAAAATGTGTCCTGTATTCTCTGCGGCAGGTCCTGCGCGTTTTAAAATGCTTTCCCTCCCCTCCGCCCTCTCGTCTCGTCATCTTCGTCAGTGAATCTCAAGGTTTTCCGAAGTCTGTAGTATTCTTGCCTTGCTGTCTGGGTTTAGAAAATGTTGGATCCCAATAAAGTTTGGCTGCTGAGAGTTCATGTGGGAGTAACTGTAGTTTAATTAGCTGGAAGTCCCCTCCTTGGCTGCATACAGTGAGCGTAAAGTCTGCACCATTTTGTTAGTCAGCTTGTGCGCACTTGTCAAGGCGATTTTCTTGTAAATGATGTCCGACTCCTTGATAGTGTCCACCCAAGGCACCAGTTTGCGTCCGTCCCGTTTCTTTGCCTCGGCCCAAGTGCCGGAGTAGGAGCCGGCCATCCAGTGCACGCTGTAACCGTTGCTCGTTTTCTGGATCACGCGCGCTATCTGCGGCCGGTCCTTGTACTTGGGGCAGCAGATAGCGATGACGTCCATGGCCTCTACCGTTTCGTTCATGTGACCTGATGCCTCTGCAGAGTCGCCACCTCTTCTGGATCGCCGTGATGACTAGAGCAGGAATTTGAGAAGAAAGAAGAAAAAAGTATAACTATTTTTTCCAAAATTATACAATTACACAAGGACCTAATAAAACATGAACACAAATTGTTTAAAGCCATTTTTCTCAGCATGTGACAATGCGTCTGCTAGCAAAGTTAACCTTAGAATATGCAAACCCCCTTAGAATAAATGCAAACCCCATTGAGGAAAAATCTGGAACCCAACACAGCTTCGTTCCAGATTTTTCCTCAATGCTTTCAGCTGTTGCTTGGATTTGTGAAATTCCATCTGCAGCTCCTGATTTAACTTAATTTAACTTTGACTGAGTCAAACTAGTTTTCTGATATGTAATCTTGGGCTTCCACAAAGAAAACATTGATCTACTGCACCTAAAAGCAGTAATTAATGTATAATGGTATTTATATTTATTTTTATTTTTTTGGTTTTAGGCTAGTATTTAGTATATTTAGTAATATTAAAGTGAAAAAAAACCCCATCTAAACTGTTTTTAAATATTTTCGCAGATGACTTTTGCACAATAATGTATGTTTATTTCTCTAACAGAAGTGAACAAAATCAGTCCTCCTGGAAATAATTTGGAGTAGGGACTTACTCCAGGTGTCTTCTCATCTCCGTCACTCTCCTCATCATAAGAGTCAGCAGCATTGTTCTTCGGGCTGGAGCCTCCCAGAAGAGAAGTGATGGCTTTGTTTCTGGCATGGGCGCTAGCAGACGCTTCACCTTCTTCATCCTCCTCATCAGGGTCCAAGTGCTCCATCAGTACCTTGAACTGTAAAGCAAACAGAGAATATGCATAAAACATGAAATAATCAAGGATCTTACCAGGCAGCGGAGATGAAATTTATCACCATAAGCTGCAGGACTTAGCGTTACTGTTCTGAGTTTCTGTATATTCATAGATTGACTGTGTGTATACTGAATTGCTGCTGATCACATAATAAGCACACAATTACATTCTAGTATTCTGTTTGCTTCCCACCTGAACGCTGATGCAACATTAGCACACTTTTGTATGTTAAAAATGAACCGTACACTAAATTGCAATTTTTTTCCTTTAGAGTTTATATTTATGGTTCATTCATATATGCACATTGTGTCTTTGTTCACTGTGAAACCTGAAGCCCTGCTGGCTTGTCTCACTGTATACATGTCTATAGCTGAGATGACAGTTTACTTTGACTCTAATCACCAAAGTCAACAGAGGAGAAGAAAAAAAACCAACTGATCATAAAACTCTAATGTACAGTTGTATACCACGTATCAATGTGATTATTTTCTGCTTTGACAATCACCAAATGTCGGGGGGGGGAAAAACAAGACACTTACGTCCAAATATTGCTTGACAATCCTCCTCTTAATGTTCCAGGTAAGTTCTGCATTGGACAGGCTGTTAGTTAAGAAGTCGAGTGTCTGCCGCGGATTGAAATGCACGTTGTTTTTCCTGTTTACTGCCTTGTCATACACTTTCGCCGACTCTGTAGGAGAGTATTTCTGGATTTTGCTGTTGAGAAAGATATGGGTTTAAACAAAGGCTCTGTTTCCATTTACAAGTAAAGAAATAAATGAACAGACAGTTTGGCTACAGTGTTAATTGAATCAATGGATGACATACCTATCTGAGAAGCCGTAGAGATTCTTCAGGTGCTGCTTGAGCACTAAAAGAAGCAGGATGCCCTGAGAGGCATTGGCAAAATCCAGTAGGGGGATGGGGTTTTCTGGTAGACGGTCCATAACCTTTTCAACGTCTTCGACATCCAAGTCCGAGTCAGAATCTGAATTCACCACCGCCCGCTTGGGCTTCTTGGCCCTGTGAACAACCTCGTCATCTTCATCGCTGCTGCTTTCGCTACTGCTTGTTGGCTCGTCACCATCCTCATCTTCCTCTTCAGAACTGTATTTCTTCTCTCGCACCTTCTTCTTCTTCTTCTTCTTCTCCCGTGGCCTCGGTTCCTTCAGCAATGACTAAATGTGCAAGATGTGGGGGGTTAAAGAAATAGAGCATCACTTCACATAACAGCAGAAAAACAAAAATGGACACAACAGACACAGAGAGACGTTCACCTCTTTGAAGGACTGCAGCAGATTGCTGCCAGATACAGACAGCGTGATGTCAATGTGGTGCATGATAAAGAGAGGTTCCTCCTGGGTCTGATAGGGGAAATACGCCAGGTTGTCAGCAATGAACAGCAGCATGTTCACCTCCGTCTTCTACAAGGGAAAAGAAACAGTTGGCGGTTTGTTCAGAAGACTTGTTAATGTCACAAAGCCATTGTGATACTTCATCCTGGCTCATATGGGTGAAACAACTCACCGCACTGTCGTCAAATAAGTTCAGCAGGGAGATGAGAAAGGCTCGCCGGTGCTGTCTGTTTCCTCGCACCATCGTGAAGAGGTGGGAGCAGAGGGCTGAATTGCTCTCGTCCTGACGGAACCCTCTAATTATGGTGTCCTGAGACGCCGTGATGGCCTGCTGCACCTGGTAGGACATCTTCATCCCTGCCACAGCCTTCATCTGGTTTTAAAACACCATCACACAATGATTGTAAGTTGAATTCAGTACACGATGCAACATAAACAGACAAAGGTAGATCACACAGTACAGTGCAAAAGTCTTGTTTAAAGCTACTGTTCAGTGTGTGATAAAGTACCTTTCTACTAGCAAAGTTAACATTTGAATAAATGCAAACAAGAATGCAGAAAAATGGATTAGGATTTGTTTGTAAAAAGGTGGTAGATATTTCGTGAGCTGATAAGAAGGGATCCAGATTTCTCCTCAATGCCTCCAGCCATTGCTTGGATTTGAGGAATTCCATCAGCTTCCACAAGTAACACATTGATATACTGAACATAAAACCACAATTTACTGTATGTTTTATTTATTGCTTTTTAGTTTTTTTTTTACTAGTATTTTTACTTGTATTAATATAAAAAAACCTCACTGTTCATCTCAACAGCTTTTAAACATTTTCATAGGTGCTTAAGACTTTTGCAGAGTACTGTAAAAAATTACGATACTGAATGCTGTAGGTGTAAAGGGGCTCAGGTCACTCACATGAATGAATCCTGTGTACTTCTTATCAATTTCTACCAGCTGCTGGTCTGCTTTGTTCCTCATTGTAGGCTCTGGATCAGTCCCCATGGCAATCAAATAAGGTACACACTGCAAAAATGTGTACAGAAACAATTTAGTCCCATCAGAATTTAACATTATGTATTGTTAAATTCTGTGCTGTTTGAACTCATTTTGTCATTCTGTACCTGTACAGGATGAATGAGGCCCTGGTTGAGCGTGAGGGCAATGACGTTAAGAGCAAAATGTCGCACACTGGACTGCGTGTGGAAGAAAGCCTCCAGCACCTGCTTCAAGTACAGCTGCATGATGGAACTGCTCATACCTGAGGAGATGTCTCCCATTTCCTTGAGGTCCTCTTGCTTGGACAACTTCTTCCCTGCAGAGGTATAGAAGAGTCAGTCACAGTCTAAATAAAGAGGAGAACTGAGGTTATGTGATGGCAACTCACACTCTCTATCAGCCTCCTGCATGCGCGAGTCCTCCTCTTGCAGATATGTCTGCAGATTCTTCAGCACCTGGATCTTCAGGTTTACTGACTTCTTCCTGTCAGAGAGGAGGCCATTGTACAGGCTCTTCACATCAGGGACAAACATCAGTGCAGGGTGCTGGATAAACAGGAAACCTGGAGAAAAACAGAGAATCAGTTTAATTACACATAAGTAGATCCTTTGGGCATATATTACAGCATGCTGATTTTAAAAGAGCATACCTAAACCAATGATGGCCTTGGTCTGCACTTCCTCATCCTCGTTCTTGGTGAAGTAGAGAAGGAGCTCCGACACCTTGTCCTTTATGACGACCTGCAGGAATCACATGGACCATACAAGATATAACTTATGTACAGTACCAAGCAAAAGTCAACACCTGAGAAAATCGAGAGCTGCTGATGGGGTTTCACAAATCCACATAAAGGAACAAAACCTATGTCTTCTAACCAGCTCATAAAACTAGGTACTTTTTTGCCAACAAAACAATGCTTTCTCATTTTCATTTATTCTAATGTTACTTGTGCATTAGCTGGCAGAAAGTTCCTTACTGTAACAGATAAACAGCTTTACCTAGATTGCAGAAGAGCCTAAGACTACTGCACAGTACTGTCTAAAGCCAAAATCCAATGATTCTGTAAGCTGTAGGTGCCATTACCATACCTTGTTATTGCCTTTGAACTCCTCACGGTCGAAGTCAAAGTGCCTGCACAAAGCCCCTACAGTGAAGAGGGAGCGGAGCAGTGCTGGCTTGTTGGACACAAGGATTGTGCTGTTTGGGTCCTCCTGGTGCTGCGTTTTCAGTTTGTTTAGCGCCCCTGTGGAACATTGGCTCATTAAGTTTGAGTAAGGACACAATGCTGAAGAACACACACAAGTCTGCACAAATTAGGAAGTGTCTCAACTGCGATACTCACCATAGTATCGATTGAAACAAGACCAGACAAACTTGTAGTTGTGAGTGACCTTGTTCACTACTGCACCAAGACAGCTCACACAATGCTGCACAACCTGATGAGGAGAGAGACAAGAGACCTTAAAAGGGCAGTCAGTGCACATTCTTGGTACACTTCAATTCCCAGCAATATGAACTCCAACCCAGCCATGACCCTGCACTTACCGTCATGCCATGTTTAATGATGAGCTTCATCAGGTCTTCCTCGATGGTGGTGAGAAAGGTCTCGCTGGGGTGGTCCATTAGAGGCACCACCAGCTCCAAGATTTTAGCCACATTACAAATGACCATAAAATCATTATGGTTCTGGAGTTACAAAAGCAAACGAACAAAACAAAACATGACATCACAAATGCAGTTACACTAATTTACCACTAGATGGCCAAACAACTCAAAAGATAAGAGTTTAAAAGTTGGCTCCTCACATTGCATTTGGTGGTTAAGTAGGGCTGCATGGTCATGGCATGTTTCACCATTAGCTGCGCTCGGATTTTGCTGAACAGGTACAGTGTGGTGATGCAAGCCACCAAGCGGTTTGAGTTTCCCCCTTTATTCTCACAATCTAAAAGACAGCAGAACAAGAGAGCGTTAAAAACAACAGTTTGGCCAATTACGCCATAATTGAAAACTAGACATTTAAGTTCACAGTACCATCAGGAGACTCTTCGTATTTGAGGATGTGCTCCACTAGATTGTCAACGAGCTGAGCGCAGGCCTTTCTGGCCGGCTTGTAGGAGGCGTCTTCCTCAGTCTTCAGCAGCTGCACCAACATTAACGCATACACCACAGTGAGAAAAGGGCAAAAGGACAGAGGGGAAAAAAAAACCAAAACACACAGACGCCATTATGCGTTACCACATCCTGCACGAAATATTATGAAGGGCAGTACTCACATTCTGAAGCAGCTGTTCAAACCAATCGTAACCAGAATCCCTGCACGCAGATACCTGTCAAGAGATAGTATGAATCATGTATGAATAGACATACTGTCAATTAGAGATGGTATGATACCACCAGATTTCTTGTCTGATACAGACAGTAGTATTAACTTTAAGTACTGCCCAATAATAATCCGATATTTCGTCTGTAGCTGTAAATTAACTGAAGGACTTCACTTAAGATATTTGGACAACTCAAAACTCTCTACTACCCCACTGGAGAAGGGAAAATAAAAATAAATAAATAAATAAATAATACACCCATGACGTGAGTGTTTGCTCTTTGATGCCAGATCTGTTGCAGGAATTGATCAGATTAATCCTCCCCCTAAGTTCCAATTTAGTGTTTTCTGCTGTTATTAGCCCAATACCTAGAATCAGTTTGGTGCCATCTGTACTGGAAAAAGTTACACAACATACATAGATATCACCCAAACAAGTACTTTTTCCATTAGGCACTTAAACTGTTGCTTACCACATCAGTAATATTGAGGATCTTCCTGGTCATGGCTTCTTTATCATGGTTTGGGGTTGGGGTAAACCAGAGCTTCTGGAATGTTTCATTCACCAGTTTCTGAAGAGCAAATCACAACAAGTGTAAAAGGGGAAAGGAATCAAATTCAAGGTAGGAACATAAGACTGTAAAAAAGTAATTAAGCAGATGAAATTCATCAAAAAAGACATTCACCTTAATGCCTTCTTCATCGTTGACCCTTCGGATCATCTTCACACACATCTCTGTGATCTTGTTGAAGGTGGGCTGCTCCAGACAGATGTCTCTCAAGATCTTAATCACCCTCTTTCTCACACTAATGCCAGTGTCCTGGAGAAAAAAAGTTCAAGCATGAGGTTTCTCAACTTATCCCTTGCACCACTTCAGTATGAGGTATTTCCCCACAACCTATAGGTGGCAGCAGAGTGTCACTAAGGATTTTACCTAAGGTGAACTTTCATACTCTGAATGAACTTTAATCTGGAAAGAGAGCAAGGTTTCAAAACAGCTGTAACTCTCATTGTTTGGACTGCAGTGGGAGCTATTCACGTAAAAGCCTAAAAGGCAGCACAATCGGACATAGGCTGCATCTAATCCTATTACGGTTAGCATTTACAAGGCAACTCAGGCCAACATGAGTGTACAACAGACATACACTTTAAAACATCTTTACCTGGAGGCAGCTTCTCATAGGTCCTCTGAGGACCAAAACAGTAGGATGAGTAAATACCTGCGCACTTTGTCTATGCATGGTATTTAGCGCTTGCTATATAAAACTCATCCCGATACATAGGGCTATTTGTCTGTTGGCCTTTAAGTGCAGATCGTATAATACTGATATTTACACTACCAGGTAAATGTGCTCAGTTTTTTTACAACGTATCCATTTATTTCATAAACTGCCAATTTTTACTCTTGTTAAGCATTTTCAAGACATTCAGTGGACAACTATGAATGAAAATGTCAAATAAAAAGTTTTTTTATAACATGGTAAGAATATGTACCAGTGCATGTCAGACATCTTATTAACAGGTTGTGTGTTAATACAAAGTCACACTCTAGACTGTTGTTTACCTTTGCAGGGACTTGTTAACAGTTTCATCCCACTGGCTGTCACTTAATATCCCATTAAATTTCTAACAGTTGTCTGCTGATCCACACTATTAACGCAATAATATTAGCTGGCTTTTTGTAAGTGAGCAGCGATTAAAAAAAAAAAGTAATTTTCTGGCTAATAACGGTACTCAAATGTTGAACATACTGTAAATGTATTTGCTGGCAAAGAATACTGAGTGTGTTTTTAGTAAATATTAAGTGAGTAACATGCAAATGTAGACAATCTCAGTGTGTACAATAACTTTTGACCGGTATTGTACATTTTATAACCTCTTGGTATACCAGGGGAGTTAGACTGCTTGTAATGCTAACAGAATCTAAAATGTCTTACATTTAATGCCAGTACCTTACAGAACTTCCAAAATTGTCACACGAAGGAGTTTCAGCTATAAATAAGTATTCAAAATGATATCATCATCATAATCATACAGAACTGGACAGAGCTTGTTCATGGTCCAATGCACACGCAAACAAACGCGGCAAAACTGAAAACTGTGGACGAATCTGTGGCTCTAAGACATGGTCACGATTCTATCCTGCAGCAAGAGCTGAAGAGGCACTTCACTACAAACTTGAAGGCAAAGCTGAAACTGTGAAGCAAGTGCCTTGAAGTTCTGCTTCATACATTATAAAGGCATGCCATTATACAGTCCCATCTCCTCGGTCAGTTGCACAAGAGGAGGACAACCAAACACTGGTTCAGGTGCTGACCATCTCACACTTTTTTATAGCACAATTATCTATTACTTTTCATTCCTTTGCATTGCTTGCACACTCAACTCTGCTAGAATATAGTATAATCAGTATAAAACTGTATTCATCCACACTAGTACTGTGCTGTTACTCCTCCTGTCAACTGCACTGTATGTTGTCCTGTAAGTCATTGTACTGCTGCTCTTGTAGGTTTTTTTTTTTTGCACTCTCTTGTTTGTCCTGTCTTGCACTCGTGTAGTATTGTGGTGTTTTGTTTTTGTTGCTTGTGAATCTGCTTCCTCCCTCATGAGCTGGCTTGTAGCATAGTCACATACCAGTATTCTCTCGATGAGCATGTCATAGTACTGCTCTGTCAGCTGGGGACGACTCAGTACAAATCGCCCAAGCAGCTCCACAGCAGCCTCCCGTACACTTGTAGAATTATCCATCAGCCTTCCATGGACTCCACGCTGCATGTCCGACTGCAAACATACAACACATTACATCTAAAACACACCCAGAATCAACATGTAGAGCTGAACAAGAGGTCAGAATTAAGGCAGAAGAAAAAAAAAACAAACTAGCCCATAAAACAGGTCCTGTTCTTTGCCCTGTCCATTCCATGAGCTCCCATGAGTCCTGTCCAGTTACTCACCCGAGCAAGAATGCTGGGGTCCACAGCCACTACCTCAGACAGACACTTCATTGCTTTAGTTCTCACAGCAATAGCACTTTCTCCCAGCACTCTCAAGATCTAAGAAATATAATGAAGCGGGGACGTTTAACACCACACCTCAAAAACATGTACATGACACACTGCAAAAAAGGTATTTATGTATTTGCCATTTTATACATATTTTGCTTCTGAATTAATGTAGTGGGGTTTTTTTTTTACTGAAGGGCACATTCATGTTTTTAGTAATGCATGACAAAAGTGTGTAAAAGCAACACATTACCTGTGTTAAATAAATATCAAAGCTCTGTGCAAACGGCCTCATAGAGGCCAAATATCGCACAATTAAACAGCCGTCATCGTAGTCCACTGTATCAGAGTTCATTCTGAGGAACAGAAAATATATGCTGAATTACACAATCATTAAGGAAGACTATCGCACCAGACAAGCAGCTCAACAGGAGAACATGAAGGGAGGGCTGGGAATCCTTACTTTAGTGTGCTGAACTGTGAGGGTGTGGTCTTGATAATGGACCGCAAAAACTTCTTGCGTGCCTCAGCTCTCTGCATAATCTCGCCTGTAGTCTCCACATCCTTAGCGTGGTGCTGGCCTTCTGACGAGTCTTCATCTTTTTGGTTCTGGGACTTCATCGCCTTCTCTGTCTCTGTGGTAGTATCCCTGAACCACTGAGCAATATAGAACTTCCGTGCAAACTGGAATAGGACAAATAGACTAGTTAGGCTAAGGCCTTCTGGAAGCTCAACTAAAGTCAAGTTTAATTCATTCAAGTTTATTTCTACAGCCTATCATCACAGGCAAAGGTCATTGAACATGCTTTACAGGAATAGAATAAAAATAATAAATCAGGAAGAATTTAACCCAAACTAAGAAAAACATTCAATTGAAGGAAGATAGCGAGGAAGAGGTATTGCAGACTCTCTCTGTAGTGTCCGCCATTATAGTACTCACCAAAAGAGAGGGGTCAGTATCAACGTTTCCATCCAGGTAGTCCAACAGGGCCTTCTGCAGCTGCTGTGTCTCATCATTCCCAGGTGTCTAAACGACAAACGAACAAAAATGAACAGACCTGACGGGAGAGTAGGAAAAAAAACAAAAAAGAAAGCCAAAAAAAATTTAAAAATGTAAATGCGTAAATGACTGGATAACCATGTACCTGTTTTAGGATTCTGTCTATGGAGCGCTGGTCCATTTTGCTGGTGACAGCATCCTTCCGTAAGCGGGCAGCAACAGTGCCCAAGTAGTCCAGGGAAGCCACTCTCAGTGCCATTTCTGTCTGTTTGTTACTGAACTGGTGCACCTAGAGACAAGAAACAGGGTGGGTTCTCATCTTGTTCTTCAAAGTGTGATGCACTTAAAGTACTTATAAGTAGAAACTATCTCAGCATTTTCATGAGAAAATGCAAAGTGTAACTGTATGGTGGCTATAAAACTAGTGTTTGGAGACACCCAAATATTGGTTCTATGGGCAAAAAAAATTGTGTTAAAAAATACATTCTGCTCACAGTGTGGTATCGAACCAACGCCTCTTCTGTGACTGGGAGCATTAACTCACAAGCCAACTGCTCTCACCCAATATCGCGTGGGGAAAGCGCACATTGTCACATTCATGGGCTGATTATTTATAATTAAACCTCAAACAGTGACACATGGTTTTGTAACTGACCTGAGCGCTTAGTGTCCTGAAGTCTGTTTATGAGTCTTAAGCTCCTCAAGATTGATTTGTTGCTCTGCATTTTGTCGCTGTCTGGCCTCATAGCCATGATGTCACAATACTTGCTCTGAGATTCTCCCCCCGCCACATACTTTTAAGGCGACTCACCTCTCCGCTCTATTTCCATACATTACACGGTGGCTTGACCATAAAAATTTTATATTTAAACAATCAATACTTAGCCTCTGATCAACCAATCAAAAAACAGGACACACTGAATATTTTAAGAAATTTGTAGTTTTATGGAATTTGGCCAAAATTCAATATGGACTCGGAGGAGAAGCGGCTCCGAAAAACAGGTGGAATAAGATGAATAAACAAACAAACAAAAATAACAATTAACAAAATAAACTAACTCAAAAAAATATTGCAAAAGCAATCACACTAATAAAAGCAGGGCCACTTACCAGCAACCGGCCCAGGAGACTTAGGAGCAGTTCAGCTGCAGGCCATTCAGGCTTGTTGACTGTCGAGAGGAGGTCCTGCACAAAATTTTCAAACAGAGGCCGGTAGTCCTCCTCACCCTGTTTGCTACCACACCTGAAAAAACATGAGGGGCAAGGTTAAAGAAATGGGTTTCATTAAGGAGTTTCATTAGAACGTAAGTGCTGTGCATTTGAGAAAGCCCTCACTTTTTGAGGAAAACGGATAGGAAGTTCTGCGCCGTCCTCATTGCTGTCTCATACGAGTTTGTGATGAGAACATCTTGGTCCACCTTAAAAGAACAATGCACATGTATTTACTTTTAAACTGTTCAAGTAAACTGAATCATACTTTTTATGGAGATGTAGAATTACTTACTTTTTTGTCATATTCATCATCTGTGTTGTCCTTGTCAGAAGGCAGATGTACCACACACTGAATGAGCTGAAGCACCAGAGCGGTCACCATCTGGATGTACATGGGCTCACCATCAACATCACTGCTGTTCAACCTGATAGACAGAAAAGGTCACAGTTTAAATGAAATGTGGCATCTACCCATTTTACCTTCAGTAACCAGTTTAAATAAACAAGAAAAATGTAAACAATATAACTGGTTAGGGAGTTGCCCCTGCAATCAGAAGGTTATGGGTTCGAATCCCTACACTGCTAGTGTCATCAATGAGGTACCCTCAAGCAAAACTTTTACATTGTTCACACTGTCAGGGATCCCACCCCAAGTCAGACTTAAAAAAACCTGACTTTTCCATGACTTTCCCTGACAAAAAAGCAGAATTTCCATGACCTCTCGTATAAAGAAATGTCCAATATAACGTTTGGATGCTGAGCAGAAAAGGGGTTGTAGAATTCAAAACTGCATTTACGTCATTGATGTTGATTATAGGCAGCTTGGCTTGTTGAATGGACCATACCAAAACCCCAACTCCCTCTCTGACATCCTCTACATGCATGTTTTATCTAGAAATGGCCACGGAAAAATGGGCCGTTCTGAACAAAGCAGCTCTATATGCTATAAAGCTGCTTGATGTGGACGACTGGAGAAGCGCAATGATGGGAAGTTGAGACGAGGTGGATCTTTTCAGTGTCTTCATCTTCGCAACACGTTTTTTCCCAGTCGCATGGCTCGTAAGTGCAGGATATCCCATATTGGAGTGATGTATGACCGATTTACATACTTTGAATTTTACTCTTATGTCATCATCAGTTTGGGTGAGTCAGTCCTTAAAATCTTCATTTTCAACCAAATACCTTGAAATTTACACTTGCCTGGCATGTTTTGTAAGTTAGCGAGTGTAAGGACGAATGTCGACACAGACTTCACAAAGATTTTGCGTTCTAGAATGTTGCACATTTTTAGAGTGGGAGAGGTTTTTAGCAAAACAAAACACTCACTGGGAACAAAGACGCCTAAATATACATCAGGTTTTGGCTACTGCACTATATGCTATTAACAAAATTCCTTGATAATTCACTGACTTGGCACCCAAATTATCAAATTCCCTGAATTTCCCTGTCTGGAAATGCCTTTTCTGAAATTCCCTGATATTCCAGAAATTCCCTGACCCGTGGGAACCCTGCACTGTATGCTGGGCTGTGGTGAGATCATGTGTGACTATAAGGGGCCACTTTACTTTAAAAGTAGGTAGTTACCTGAAGTTTCTCAAGCTCCTCTTGCTGGTGGGCAATCTCGCGAGGGAAGTAAAGATCTCTTCCAAGATCAGTTGCCTGTGCTTTTCATACCGGGAAAACACCTGAGGAAGACGAGCAAATTCAATCATACTCAAAGAAGAACTCATCAAATATGGATTTTAGGTGTTTGAGCGTGTGTGACGGCCTTCGCCAAAGACTCACCGCTGTTACCAGCTTAATGGCACAGAGCTGCAACTCGCTGACATTCTCCACAAAGAATGGAGTGATTCCCATGGAAGACACCTGCACAGGAAGACAGAGATTAGCAATGAATGATCATTTTTATGGAGACAACTGAAATAACACTTCCAGCCCTGTGAGAGTAGCAGTAGCTCACCTGCAGGATTGTAGTGTCAGTCAGAAGCTGGATCTCCAGCAGCTCTGAGATGTTGCTGACAATATCACATACTTTGTTGTAGAGCATGACGATCACTCTCTGCTTGTGCGTGGAGCACTTTGCTCGTTTGGCCTTCGAACTCAACATCCCACCTGTCAAAAACAGGGATGGAGAGGGCCCAATTAGGGTGTGGGCATTTATGCGAAACATCTGGAGATACTAAAAACGCTACACTCCAATCGCATAAAAAAGAAAGCCATAGGTGACAGAAACCCAATACAAGCAGAGACAGAAATGGTTTTCTGGGAAAAGAGCACTGAAAGTTATCATGACAAAAACATCCAAAGCTTTCATGGTGCTCATCACTGACCTCCATGAGGGTCCACTCTGTAGACAGGGTCATATTGGGGGTAAAGGGTGTTCTGCAAATGGAACTTGGTGTACTGTAGCACCCTCTCAATCACATCCTCAATGTAGACGGCCTTGGGCATCCGCAGCGAGGTCATAATGTTCAGAGCGGTCAGACAGGCGTCGGCCGATTTGGTCACCCGCTCCATGATGAGGTCACGCCACAAGCGCTCCTCGTCCTCTGCATCATTGTCCTGGTATAGGGAAGGAAAAATAAAGTCAGTCTGACGGTCCGCCATTTACAGCAGAGCTGCAGTTTACATAAAGGAAAAAGAGAGCCTTGTTCTGTGAGTAGTTCAACTATACTCACATGGTTCATAAGTGTGGAGAGCTTTGCTCCATCCTGTATGTTTTTCTCCAATATGCTCAACACCTTCACAAGCTTGTCAGATGGAATCTGCAGAGCAAAGAACTCAATGTTAAACCTTGATATGGGCACATTAAAAAAGTAAACACAGATGAGTGAATGTCTGAGTTGTGTTACAACTCATCTCCACTGAGCCCCTCCACATCAGCCTACCCTGTATGTTATGCCCATGGCTTTGATTTTGGCTGATTCGCTGCCCAGCTCACTCAGCTGGTGCTTCCCAAGGAGCAATTCCTGAGGGATCTCGTCCTCGTCTGCAGCTAAAGAAAGAATTGAGGAATGTCTTTATTCTTGATGTAGGGGAAGAACAAAATTTTCTTTCTGCATTTTTGATGCACTACATAACAGAGCAATTCAAGTTCATATCATAGCTAAACTAAAGGTCAAAATAAAATAATACTCAGCGACTAAAAGTTACATACCTAAAGATAAGTCCACATCCTCCAAGTTTTCTAAAATGTTGTCCACACTTGCTGAAAACCTCTTAAATGTTGAGGAGTCCATCATTTCTGGTGGAGAAAAAGAAAATATTGACAGTGGTATATTGTTAAGACTGCAGTACTGACAGTATAACAGTAGAATGCTGTAAAGCATGTCTTTGACTTGCAACAATTACAGAACTGTATGACAATACACAATTCCTGATTGCCAACTATTTTTAGCCATAACAAACGGAATGTGATCTGGGTGCATTGTCAAACACACTGTTAACACATGTAAACAACAATAAGCAGAAAAAGCACAGTACAATAAACCTCCACTTTTACGCGTATCAGCAGTCACGGTTTCAGTCTATCACAAATTTTTTCGGGAAACCAAACTAATAATTGTTTGCTGAAACCCCTGCACTAAGGCCTCATCCAGGCGGATGTCTGAATCAGGTGTTTTTCGGGCGTTCGTGGCACCAGGTGAGTGTGGACTGAGTGCTGACTGCTTTTCTGCTGATTGGAGCAAATCGAAGCATCCATGTGCATGCAACGTTTTCTTGGCGTCAATTTCTACCAAAATCCTGACGACCACGAAGAAAATGCCAGTACTGTGTTTACATGGCGTTCGGGAATTGTTCTGGGAAGCGCAACAAATCAAGTTTTGAAGGAAAATGTAAAACTACAAATCCCAACAATCTGGAGAGAATAATTATTGCCCCATAGGTGAATATACGAAACTACACACTGGGCTGCAGGCTGACGTTAAACAGCGTCAGACGAACGCCAGTGTAACACCAATCAAGCGCAGATACAAATCGTTACAAAAACGCCCATGGCGTTCAGAGCACGTTGATTTATCCGAGATTCAAACGTCCGAGGCCTAACTCAGAAAATGCACATATCCTCCGCATTATTATTATTATTTTTTTGCCTTGTGACGTCCGGCCACCCCCTCGTCCTCATGCTGGATGTTTATGTTTGAGCAAGGCGGTTAGCAAGGCAATCAGACACCTGAAGGGAATGAGTCCAGACATAAACAACCCAGCACAAGGACAAGGGGGGTGGCGGATAAGGCCTGGGCATCACAGCTTTTTTCATGGCAATATATAATTTTTCATGCATTAATTATACATTTTGTTCATTATTAAGAAAAATATAATTTTCTAATTTTGTATCAAATATTAACGTAAATTCAGCTACATTTCCGAACAAAAAATACCTATACATTTTTTGGCGCTGTCCAGAGAACATTTATTTCTCCTTGCTGCTGATTGGCTGGTGTCCTTTAACGCATCTCTTGCTGTACTCCGAGGCAGAACGTTTGAATTTCCAGAATTTCCCCCGTGGAGCGTCTCGAGTGTTTGTGATTTTCATTTTGTTCTTCTTAAAGCCCTGTATTTTTATTACTCTAAATTAAATGAATTTATTACTGTATTTACCTGCTTATACCAATGAAAACAACAGTGCATACCAAAGAAAACGCCCGTGCATGAATTACAGTACAGTCTATTCAGGGGTAACGTCGGTATTTTACACTCCGGGAGTCCAGTGTAAACTGCACAGTACGGATACAGGTTACCTTTACATCTTCTTTAAGTGTAATGAGGGTTTAAAATGAAATTAAAGTATTTTGGGAGCATATTTGGGGGCATATTTAGGGTTTACACTATAAAAATAGACATTTTATGCATATTTTTTTACCACATCACATCATCACGGTTTTTCACTATAAACAGGTGCTCTTGGAAAGTAACTCCTGCGATAAGCGGGAGTTTATTGTACAATTTTAGTGGTCAGCAGCCCACCACAGCGTGAGCTCATTTGGGAACTAAAGCAAGAGCAAATTCGCCTAATTGGCCACACAATGAATTACCCTGCCCTGACGAATAACTGAACTTACCTTCTGGAGTTAGCTTAGGCTCATAAGCTTTCCTCTTTTTCTGCTTCTCTTTCATCTTCATTTTTCTAGCAACTGAAAGATATGAGCCCCGTTAGGTATTCCTCAGTTATTAAAAAAAGCAAGTTGAACCATCTAGGTACAATGGCTTGTGGCAAGACACTCACTGTCAATCATGCTGGGAGGTGGTGTCTCCTCCTCCGAGTCATCTGGACTATGGTCTCGGTATCGACTGCCTGAGCTTCTGCGGCCATCATGATGGCTGCTTCGCCTGCGCTCTCCAGAACCCCTCCGGTCCTTCTCCTCATACTCCCAGGTTCGGTCCCGGTCCTTCTTTGATCGTTTTGGGGCCGCTGAGAGTCCCCAAAACAATAAAAATTCAAATTAGACCATAATGTGGGTGCATTCAGATCAACCAGTTCTCTCTAATTGAACTTTACAAGAATAAAATTAACAGAATAATAACAATTACACACAATTATATAATTACACTATGTATATAGGCAGCAGCTCAAGATACTTTACAATGAAACTCTCTAATAACTAAACAACTATAAAATGAAAAAAATGATAGTTTGTGGCTGTAGAACCTTGAACAAAATCTGCTTTTAAAATGTTTTTCAAAAGGGGGTATGCAATTTGAAGGTAAAGAGCTACACAGTTTAGAAACGTAACAGAAAAACTCTGTGCCACCTTTTCTGTAATTTACAGTACATTTTATCCAAGCAATGGTACTTTTTAAAATGTAACTGAACTCCACAAAAAAAACAGTTATAGAATAAAAACAAGTGTATTTCAGCTAGCAAACCAATTAGAAGGGAACCCAATTAAATGTAAAAGACTCTAAAAGCCAATCAAAGCACAGCAGTCCTGAAATGTACAGGTCAGAGACGTGATGTTTAACAGAGAAAGACTTCAGACAGTTACTAGTACCACAAGCAACATACTTTACCATCATCATTCAGTTTCAAATGAGTTCAAGAAAACGGCATTATTACCAGCTGCTAAATACACCTCTTAAACCATTAAGGAATTTAAAAGTGTATTTTTTTAAATAAACCAAAGTAAATAAAATAAAAAAAAATTATTGAATAGTTGTGTTTCTCTTACATGAAGACTTCAATACTTGTACTCAAGGAATGAATCACTATTCTAACAGTAAACTAAATCACAAATTTTTTTTAGCATTCTTTCCATCACTGGTATTTGCAGATGGACAATTGTACCAGTAAAGCAGAGATCTGTGCAAGTCATGTTTTTAACCTCATGTAATGTCATGTCAAACTGGAATACACATGTACAGCACCGGATATTAACGGTTGTTTTGACTTCGGAATTTTGCTCAAATTCAATACATGCAGCGCCAAAAAACAGGTGGAATTACAATAACTAGATTTGTTTCTGCGAGGAAATGTGAAGTCCAATTGCTATAAAACCAGTATTCAGAAACACACAAACATTGGTTTTACTGGATAAGGTCAGCTCATCACATAGCAGCATTCAAGTGCTGATTATTTTTCATTAAACCTCAGTCTCACACATCTTTTTTTAACATAACCAATCTGAGCTTTAATGTCTTTAGGTCTTTTCATGCTGTGTGTGTTTCGCATTTGTTATTTCATGTTTTGGATTTTTCCCCTTCCTGGCATCTTTACCTGTGACGCAACCATCCTCCTGCTCTCCCAGTATATTACAGAGCCGACTCAACCACAAAAAACGATTTTTACGATCATTACTCGGGCCCTGATCATCTGACTTATCAGCTGTGTGCATGCACACTGAAGGGGATATTAACGACCATTTTAACATTGGACCCCTGGTACGTATCTCATAAACTGCAGGAGAAGGAGCCACTCCCAAAAAACAGGTGCAATAAAAATAACGATTCATAAAAAAAATAAAATAAAATTTAAAAAAAAAATAAATAAAAAAAAACAACAACCCACAAATCACATCAATGGTATAGCCAAATGAAATGAGATATTTCTGATTGTATTTGTAAATATATTAAAAAAGGAATTACTCAAATAATTTTTCCAATAATCAATCTGTTTACTCTATTTTACTAATTTCTTGAATTATTTCCTTCACTGCACTCCAGAAGGGCAGCCGGTTTAGGTGAAGCAGGGGTACAAAGCTAAAAGGTCTGAAATGTATTAATTAAACGGCATCTGTACTCCCACTCCTTAATACATCAAATTCAAGGACTTTCTGAAATTGAGGAGGACCCAACATGTCATAGTTTTAGACACAGATCGAGGTTAGTTCCTTCTCGGTCACTTGTGTTTAACCGGCAACATTCAATTTTAAGCAATTATGCACGTACATGAGTGCTGCACTTTCTCAAGGTAGATGGCACATGAAACAGACACAGGCGGAAGGAGACCCACAAGCAAACAGCGGAATGTAGCCTATTTACTAACGGCAGCTTTCACTTCTATTTTTAAATATATCAATTCAAGCACGTCCAATGACACAGTGGGAACCGTTGGTGATGATAACATAACAGATGTTATATATCACTCTGTAATTCAGGTAGATGTATTACTCATTTCTATATTTATGAATGTTTATGTATCACCATTAGCTCATACTGGTTTCAAGCTGACCAAACGCTCCTTTTTTCTACTATTAGAGCAAGTGCTAAACTCAGCTGTGCTCTAAACACTAGCTAGCTGATGCATTCTCATTCTTAGAAACAAGAACAAGCCAATTAGCACCTGTCGTTTGAACAGATGTGATGACTTCAGATTAAAGCTCTAAAAGTTCATGTCAACATACTTCCAGTGCAATTATGTACTCTGAATTTACATATAATCTGATTCTGAACTTATGAATAATAACAAAAAAGCATGTAATGATGGCCATAAACAAATGTTGAGAAAAAAACAACACAAACAACAGTTTTTTTCAAAACCACTGCTGGCATGGGTTCGAGGTGTTTTCAGTAGGACGTAATCAGCCTTTTGTACCATTGTGGTTAAATTTTGGCCCATTTCTTTTGGGAGAACATCTTCAGTTCTTCAAAGTTATGAGGGTCCCTTTGATGGACCCACAAATGCAAAATACTCTACACATTTTATTTCTACATCATGCCACCACCTTCACATCTTTTTTTTTTAGAAACAAGTCTTCAAATAATTAGGCTATATGTTAGAAGGTCTTTCATCTTCTTCCTAAATTCAATTTCTAGGCAAAATAATTGCTAAAGTGTTGTGTGTGTTTTTTTTATAAACAGAATATAACGTTCAAAAAGATGTCCGATTCATCTAAAAGCTTGTGCGAAAATAATTAGATGCATATCTCAAAATATCATTTTTTAAGCAAAGGAGTCTTGCATGGAGTGTAGGAAGGGAGATGATGGCAGTGCAGTTAATTGCTTATTCTGCTTCTGCTTTTTCAGTGACCACTGGTTCCTTTCTTAACTTCCTCATTAATTACCCTGGGAGTGCGTAGTGAAATCATGCATGGAGTACCTGTCTGTGGTGCAGTGAGGTTTCTACATGCAGTTGTACTAAAAGGGATGTCTAAGGTCTTTGCTATGGCTCTGTACCTTTATCCATTCAAGTCTTGTTCAATAATTTGCTCCTAAAAACTTTGGGAAGCTCCTAAACCATGAGTGCATGCTTGTGTGTTTACATTTTTAAGTAGCAACATAATGTCTGTATATGTAGAGTGGATTTATGTGCTGTATGCATAATGCAAATACATAAAGAAAATGTATTTGAATAGTTACAACTGTAGAAATTAACACCAGCTACTTCTTGCATTTCTGGTTTTAAAAAATGGTAAAAATAGAGACCAACGAAATTATATAAATTAAGTACATTGATATTGATAAGATTGATAGATAAGATGAAGTTGTTCACTCACACTCCACTGAGTCGCTGTCCTCCCCAGAGCTGACCTCAGCATATTTGGGTCTCTCGTTGGCCGTACTTCGTTTGCGCTTGTTCATCTTTACCCTCTCGCACAGAGGCATGGTGGACTCAATTTCTGCAAGCAGATGAGGAGGAAGCTCCTTGAGCACCGACTCATCAATCCCCCCTTGAAACAGGTTGATAAAGGATGTTACTCCTTTATTAAAATAAATCATGGGACTTTAAGTCAGTGTACAAACACTGAATATTTTCAAAACCACACAGAGCTCACAAATCCCAATGTTTGCTTAACATCTTCTGTTTACAATACCGTATTTGCCTAAAATGAAAAGAATTACATAAGTTAAACAAAATCAACTGTCGGTGCCGTTTGGACATGATGGCCTTACCTTTGGAAGACTTCCCATGAGAAGGTCTGTTTTTGCTGGATTTGGAGCTACGAGCGTTCCTGTCCTTGATGATCTTCTGCACCTCATCATAGGAGAGCTTCTGCAGCACCACCACAGGCTTGGCCCGTTTGGTGATGTCCTCCACCAGTCCCAACCTCTCCAGCTTTACCTGTGGCTGGACCACTCGTGGCTTGGCTTCCGCTGCCGTCGAAACATTGCCATCCTTATCACGTTTCAACTTGGGAATAACAAAGTTCTTGAGTGCACCTGACTTGCCACCGAGTAGGTAATCAGGGAACTCGTTTGTCTTGCTGTCGCTGGGGGGCTGCTTGGTGCTTTCAGAGCGGTTACGACTGCTATCAGAGCTGCGCCTCTCCTCTTTGCTGTTGGAGGATTTCATGTCAGACCGATCAGGGCGTTGTCGACCTGAGTCCGAAGATCCTCGATTCTCCTGTTTCACCCGTGGACTGTCAGGCCGGGAGCGTTGTTCAGGAGAGCGTTTGTCCCGATGCTCTTTGGACTCGGGCCGGTGTTTTCGCTCCCGGTCTTTGTCCCGTTCGCGGTCTCTGTCTCGGTCTTTCTCGCGTCCATGTCGGTCGTGCTCTGTCCTTCCTTTTGGTGCGTCTGGCCTTCGAATTTTGGAGCCATCACTGTCCCGGTCCCTGTCCTTCTCACGATCTTTGTGTTTCTCCTCCCTGTGGCTTTCCCGGGAGAGATCGGCGCGACTATCATGCTTCCGTGGTGTCTCTGCACTCCGTCCTTCAGGCCGGACCTTGTCAGACTTGCTGTCATGTCTGTGTTTTGATGTATCCGACCGCTTGTCTGAGCCCTGCACCTTAGTCGTGGAATCCCGTCGGCTGTCATGTTTGTGTTTCGGTGTCTCCGAACGGCCTTCGGAAGCCGTTTTCTGTGGCGTCTCTGCCCGCTGCTTGATGACATCAGGCCGACCATCCACAGTCCTCTGCACCTCTCCGTCCGTTTTCGACTTGAGCCGCAGGACCCCAGCTGAGTCTGAGCCATCATCAGGCCAGCGCTGGGCCTCCACTGCAGGTGTAGGGCAGGAATCTAACTGTCCCTCTGCTCTGCCTGCCTGCTGCAAGTCTATACTGACCATCAGGGCAGGTCTGCTAGCCCCGTTGCTGGCAGCGCTAGCCTCCTGAGGTGCCAATTTGTTCCCAGCACTGCCCCCACCACCCACTCCAGGCCCTCCTGTGGCTCCTGCAGTGCCTCCAGCACCAGGTTCCTGCGGGTACGAGTCCTGCTTTCGCTTCTTCAGAGGTTTGTCTAAGCAAAAAGCATTAAAAGAAAGAATTACAGACGTACAGAAGATCCTTGGTCATGCAGATTCTTCACAGGAATTAAATCAAAGAATAACAAGGTACATGGGTTATTAAAATTGTTTACTCTTGACTACAACTCTAACTGATTTAATATTTCATAAATACCAGCCTCCAGTAGGATACTGTAGAATTAAAAATTTACTTTTTGACTCCAAAAATAGTCAAAAAGGAAGAGTCAAAATTAAATGTTTATTACATTTTTTAATTTAAGCCATTTCATTTGCCTGAAGATTCTGTCTACACTACAAATGTGCCCTACATTGCATATGTACTGAGATATATATTTATTTTATACCACACCAATTCAATGTGGAGGGTGGGAGCAGTTTCATCAATTCATAAATTCATCAAATGCAAAGCATGCTGTAGTGCAATGAAACAACTGAAATCAACCTTTATCCTGAACCTCCTTGGATCCACGCTCCCGCTCGATGGCCGACTCCCGTTCTATCCTCTCAATCTCAGCCAGAGCATCCATCTCGGCCTCATCGTAGGGTGTCCCGCTGACTCCCCCGGATTGCTTGGCTGTGAGGGCCCCCGTGTTCTGCACCACTGGGACCTGCTGGTAGCCCGACTGCTCCGGGAGGCACTGGCCTGCAGCAAGCCGCTCCTGCGGGTTACGAGGATACGGCAAGCTGTTGCAGGACAGTTCGTTCTCAGCGTCTGAGCCATGCTCCACACTGGGCATGAGTTCGGCCGACTGGTCTGTCTCAGAGGACTTGACCCGTGAAAGCTTCAGTGTGAGCTTTGTGGAGTCCTTGGAGGGAGAACTGACAATGTCATACATGGCACCCTTATCACCCTCCTCCTTAATCATTTTCTTTTGCTTCTTTTTCCGATCGGGAGAGTCCATGAGAAGGTCAGGAGCAGCATCCCGCGGTGAGGTATACGGGGGTGGAGACTGAAGAATGAGAGGGGGCCGCGATCCAACTGAAAAAGAAAGCAACACAGATTAGTTGACGGCTGAACCCAAGATTTCTGTGTGGGCTCAGCCACACACAAAACACAGCACAGAAATGTAACCATCTCCACAACAGCGAAGTAAGAGGGCAACTTAAACACGCACTGGGATTCATGTGTAGTTTTAATATACCTTTAGGAGTCCCCTCGCTTCCAGCAGGTGAGCATACTGATTGGGGCGATCGGAGAGGGAAGGAGGCGTTTCTCAAGGATGGATCACTCTCCTAGAAAAACCAAAGTAAAGACTCTATATTAAACATTTTCACTTCACTTTACAAACACTTTATTTAGCTCTCTTAACATCCCAGGACTGAATCTGTTGCTCAATGCCTTTACGTAATGTCTGTAAAGATCCACTCACATCACTTCCCAGTCTGTGGACGATGTTCATGTACTCTTCATTGGAGCAATGCCGTGCATTGTGGTTGGCTGAATTACTTGACATTTGCCCAGAGACTTTGTTGTCGTGGATGTTTCTCATGCCACCAGGCACCATGGGACTAGTAACAGACACTAGGGAGGGGGAAATTTTTTTTTTAAATAACCCCCCCAAAAAACACCATCATCACAGCATCAAATCCCCCCCCAAAAAACACCATCATCACACCATGATTTCTTAGATTTAAATGTTAGCTACACAAGTACAGTTGTCAATGAAATCTCTTTAGTATGTATCTGAGTCTGAGACTGACTTACGCTACTTTTGATTTTGGTTTTGGTTTTAATAAGAACCAGTTAACATAAAACTGGCTCATGTAAGCTTACTAAACATAACTAAACTCAGCCATAAGAGGTCAAAATTAAGTCTACAGTGATAATGAATCTGCCAATGGCGACCTGCACAAATTTCTCAAAGATCTCATCACCTACTATAAGTGTGAGCTCTGGCATGTAGACCCACCTTGCTGGATCTGTTGGTGCTGCGAGTAGCTGGGAGGGTGAGGGTACTGCATGTAGCCAGCAGGGCTCTGCGGAGCGTAAGGGCTGGGCACGGGGCTGTTCTGCTGGGGTATAAACCGGGCCCCAGAGCCGGTCTGAGGCTGAACGAAGCGGCTGTTGGAAAAATGAACAACTTGTCACCACTCAGGTCACTCACACAGTAGTGCTCACCTACAAAAGAATCTTACATAATCAAAACCACATTGGGAAAGATTCAGCACAATACCTAGGAGGGCTGGGAGTAACAGTGGTTTGCTGGTAGTTTGTAGATGCCGGACTTCCATGCATGGAATTGTGGGACATCTTATACGGCGGCATCATTGGCTGTTGCATTATACCTTCAAAAACACAAAGGGAAGAGTATCAAACAGAAATTCATATATCTGATCATGCATAAACATAATACTCTTATTATAAACATTAGGAATGCTGACCTCTGGACAAGAAGGTTTGGGTCACATAGACCATAATTTCCCAACAATAATTAAGACCGTTTTCCCCAAATATTGTCAAAAGGAGTTTACTTCTTTAGTTTTGCAGGCTAAAGTAGATAACAATTAATATAAGCTTTTACATGTGAACTGCATGTTTAAATCATCCCACACTTTCCTCATTGTATTATAGCAAACAGTATTTCATATCTAAAGTAACGATTCACGTTAGCAAGTCTATTTAAGATTAATGACTAACTAAATATGGCTCCATGCATTATGATTTGGGTGATGAAGGTGGTTTGCATATTTCTAACTGATAGCTATAAGCTTCAATTAACTACATTAGGCTTTCCAAAACTACACATACTAAACATGTCTTTGCTGATCAATTACATTTAGGGTAAAAGAGTAATCATGTAAACTTGAATCCTGTTTAAAGATATGTAGTTAAATGGCATAATTTTCAATGTTATGCAATAAAATTCTATTACTTAAAACACCAACTAACTAACAGAGTTCACAGATAAGTTTAGGGGGTTTTAGGACAAGGACATGAAATGCGTTCGAATGTACAGAGTACAATTCATACATTGCTTATTGATTCATGGTTGAAAACAACACAGGAACACAAGGAGCACGGTGGTTGGCACATAATTGAGGCATCTCTCTGGGTCAGAATTACCTCATTGATCTTTGCTGGTAGGTGTTAGTAGAACAGTTTATTAATTGTAATAGCTGATATTTTAATACTTTTCATAAATGACTGATTAAAAGTTAATTTAAAAAATACATTGAATGAAGTATGAAATGGTGCTTATCTGAAACACTGCTGTAATGGTTCATTTGGAAAATTGGGAAAAAAATTGGAACCAATGACTCATCATTAACATATGACCACACAGCTATGAAAATCAATCACTCGGTTCTATTTAAAAACAAATTATGTTTCCCAAAAGCCCACCCAGAAGACTTCTGATCCAAGAAATACATCAGCGAGAGAGTGAGTTATAAAAAGGCCCCTATGAAGAAGCCTGGCAGAGCTGCACTACACCACTGTGCTCCACTGGGTTCTGAGTCAAAGGCAATGTCTCCATGTCTTCTCCTTACCGCCCTGAACCCCGTATCGGGTGGGCATACTTTTCTCCCTGAAGATGTTGGGGTTCCTGGACAGCACTGTCTGCAGCAGCACTGGCATGTCTCCCTCCGGGTCATCACTACCCAGGTTGTCCTTCAGCTCTCTGTAATAAAAAGGAACAACATATGATTGTAAGCGATCTTCTGCACCGCAACAGAACAAATCCTGGATCCTGTCCTAAACATAAAGGCCTCCATGTCATACTTAGTTTGGACATAATTAAAACCTATAACTGATATAGAACCTTTAAAGTTTAGAGAGTTATTCTTTACATTTGCATCTCATTTACAAACATGCCTTAAAAGAATCAATTAAATGATTCTTTAGGAATCTCAATGCTCCAAATACCACGTCCTAGTAGAACAGCAAAGGAACAAAACCAACTTAAGAACATGTGATGAAAAACAGAAGAATCTGCTCTTTCCTCTCAGTTTAGGCTAGTGGTTCACGATCCAGGTTCTAGAGTACCACTCTCCTACATGCTGTTTTGTTAATTCATTAGTAGCATCAGGTGTGCAAGTGGTATTACAGCAATAGGACTGTGAACCATTGATTTAAGCTGAAATCCTCAAAAAGAATAAAAACTGTATGGTGTTTTTTTTATATTATAGGATCAAGAAACAAAGCAAAGGTGTAGACGGGGTGGCCAGTAAAGAGGTAGAATACCCACATGTGCTCAGTGGAGACCTGGTTGAGGCTGTGGGCCAGCTGGGAGACGAGGTTGTCATCCCTGCGGGCCAAGAGACAGTTGACCTCCTCAGCAATCCTCCCATTGTACAGCAGGCTCTTAGTGGTGGTGGCAGGAAGAGGGGAAGGCAAGGGCAGCTGGTTTAACACTGTAAAAAGGAAGTAAAGTTCACAGTTTATTCATTAGGTCATTGAGATGTTTGTCTGGGAAGGTTTCACCTGTGCATTGTTTAGCACACAAGCAAAGTGAAGATTCTGTCATACGTGAACACACCACAGCACACAGTGTGAACAGCACGAAATTCTTCCTCTGTATTTAACCCATTCACCAAGTGAAGCAGCGGGCAGCCAGGAACACAGTGTGGGGAGCAGTGTGTGAGGAAGCGTACCTTGCTCATGGTACCTTCAATATAAATTGGCCAAAACGGAAAAGTCTTCATCAGTACCTACACTGAGAGACTCAAATTTACCCGCACAGAAGATCATTTTATGGGCTATTTTGAGCCCAATTTGATTCAATTTTAAAACCACTCTACCCCATACTACAAGACCTTTGTAGTACTTATGAATTTAATAATGCCTCATTCATTTGCAGTATGATAAAATGCTGCATAAAGACTGGCTTATAATCCTTAGCAGTAAAATGCAGTGCCTTTTTTCATAGCAACTTTTGACTATGCCAATATCACACTCAAAAAATGACGACGGCATCTATACATGCAGCCCTTAAACGATATCTGACTGGGTCGTTCATACATCAGAATCTTGATAAATAGGGGGCGGCATTTTCAGCAAGAACAGTCAACTGATCCTTTCTCACTTCAAAAATAAAAAATATAAAAAACACAAACATTCTGCTTTGTACTGATGCAGCCATATACGTTTATGTTTACAGCATTTAGCAGATGCTCTTATCCAGAGCGACATACATCAGTGATATACATATGCAGGCCAGATTTCTGTCACTTTTCTCTGGAAGAATATCAAAAATACATGTTGTAATGTTTCACTCACAAAGGTAACGGGAATAAATTAATCTGCCAAACAAACAAACAAACAAACAAAAACAATCCAAAACAAATTGTAGAAATGCTCAGCGTCACTGGCTTTGCACTTCCTGGTAATGAATCAGCTTCAGGTCATTCATGAGCTCTCCCCATCGCCTCCCAGATCCTGTATTAGGTCACATGCAGGTAAACCACAGGATTTTTACTGCAGTTTGCAAACTCAACTGCTTCATTACTGTAGAATTGCTGTTTAAAATAGTGTGAGTGAAAATAAAAACTAACTACCAAAAAAGATCAAACAAAAGTGTCATTTTTCAGTTATTACACTCATACAGGCACTTATTAGCATATTCAGAAGCAGAAAGACAGAATTCCAGAATAGACTATAGGTCTGAGACACACAAACAACAACAGCAACAACTACACATACTGTCAGCCAAAAGCATGAACTGAAATCATGACCTTAACTAGTACTTTCAGCGTGTAAACACATTAAAAGAAAATGTTTTAATTTTCCAATTTGCACTGTCAGTGTGCAAACACAAACTTCAAACAAAAACAAAACAAAAAAAACACTTTAATTAGAAAAGTGTTTCCAAAGGTAAAGATAAATATTATGAGGTAATGCTGCAAACATTTCAGTATTAGAGAAAATTTCCCAGATCTCAGATCCTCTCCGTGATTATTTTCCCATATGTTTCATCACTCTCCCAAGGTGTGAGATCAAGTGAAGCATCTTTAATAAGCCACTGACAGTAACATTCTTGAGTGTCTCAGCGCTCCAGAAGATCACAATCCATCCAACTTGTGACACAACTAAGCAAACACCCGGCTGCTCAGTATGTCACTCTGCAAAAAAACAGCGCAAGCCGTACTGTTCGGTCCTTCCAGAGAGCCAACACTGTCACAGCAACAGCCAACTACATTCCCTCTGGATTCTCTTGGCAAAGACAGCAGCAGGGCTCACCTTCACATTACACACACGGTGAATTTTACCAGTTTAACACTTTGAAGCCCATAAAAAAACTATTACACAGCACACCTTTATAGAAATCACAAAGCATGGCCTCAAAATACTACCAAGAACATTCTCCTCCAATCAAGGTGGAAAACGTCATTACAGCTAGTTGCTCAGTGGCTGGTAAACAATCAAAAGCAATCAAAAGTGTTTCTCAGCTGGCCTTGATTAAGCACTAAAAAGTTCAGGAGATATGAAGTCTTTTCTTCATAGGTCTACAAGTATGATAGGATGTGTGGCTTTACTTACAGTCTGTGAGGCTAGCGATCCCAGCAAGAGTGGTAATGGGAACATGAGGCATATCCCCATTCATGCTGAAGATGGGGGTGGGGGTCGTGTCGATGCACAGGATGCTCAATGTCTCTGTTCTCTGACCGGGCTTCACATCTCCCTTCTGCTGCAAGAGTGGAGTAAACATATTCAATCAAAATCATAAGCAAAACAGACGTTTCAACACTTGTTAAGAATGTAACATAGTGAATCTTGTTGAACGATTTGTTAAACCTGGCCTACAGCCTTCACGATGCAGACACTTTAACAACACTTTGGGAGGGTGTGGGTTACTATCACTAGTTGCTTATTTTGCACTACATCATCAAACTGTTCCCAATTACACACCAGTGTCAAGTGGTTTGGTGTAGGGGAAATATGTCCGTGGGCTGGTAACGACAATAAGCAAAGATACTGACGTAAGAATTTTTTAAGCCTATCAATTAGCAGCTAAAAACTATACTAAAACGATACTAAAAACTACACAGCTGTTCATTAAAGGAATACATAACAATAGTTAGGAAAACAAAAATGGACATCCTAAGCCTCAAACAGGTAAACACATGCAACAGAAAACAGTTAACAGTCCAATGAGAGCTAATAAACCATTAAAGAGTAATACAAGTTTCTGACGTGATGAAAGCACTGATCTTTAAAATAAAAAGTAGGTATGTGGTAGGTATAAAAAAGTAGTGGGTACAAAAACACATGAGAGTACAATTAAGCGCTGTTTTAAAGGCAGGCATGCATATCAAATGAATTCTCTTCCAACCCTTAGCTAAACACCGTTATTCAATTGCCTTAACTATGTCAACACTAGAAGAACAGGCCTTCAAGAACAGGCTTCTATAAAAGTTGAAAAACAACCAAGCGCTTCCAATGCTGAACATGCATTTATAGAACAAGCCCAAAGTCTGGTAAATCTCATCACACTAAAGCAACCACAAAGTTTCTCATCAAACAAGAATGGGCACTTTCAAGTTCACCGTACATCTAAAATCTGACTGTTGCAGGCAAATGTTTTTCTATGACTGGTATATGTGGCTGGCAAACTGTTGTAGGCATGTTCAAGATCCTGTTATAAATGTTCCTACAAACACATATTTAAGACGGGACAAAAACAAGTGTGAAGGTATTGGCCAATTACGTCTAGAATGCATACTAAAACACAACTGGGCATCGAACACGGCAAGTCAAAATAAACTGATGGGACCTGGAAGCTGAATAAGCATACCGATACAAGCCTGCGTAACTTCCACTGACTCAAAACTTGGCTGCACCACAATAAAACAATCAAATAGCAAAGAGCATCTGTATACAACATGGCCCACCATATTTCAGTGTCAAGCTGCAATGAATTTACTGTAAAGCCCCAACAATAAAATCAACATGGGGCAAATATTCAACCAGAGACCAATACGTAACTCACAGCACCTTGAAATGATGGGTCTATGGCATGTGTCCATCAAAACATGCATAAAGTGTTGCAGTACAATGCGCAAAGTGCATTTGGCATTTGAATGTATAATAGGCCAACAGTGCATGAACAGATACGAGCACTTAGTGGAACTGATCAAGCTGAGTGTAGCCGAACATTCCCAAGTGTTAACTACAGACAACCCATGCAAAGCCCATGTTAAACTAATAAACAAATAATTCACTAGTCAAACTGGGTGGTAGTGATTCATCTTTAACTGGGGGAATGATAAAATAATGGTCTGAATAATGTTCAGACTCTCCAACTCTGAGAAGTGGCCTGATCAGCAGGAATTCAAATAAAAAGGGTCACAATTCCAGACCTGGCCTGAGCACAGGTGAGGCCCCTGCAGGACTGCAATCCCCTTAAACAAAACAACTGTCAAACCCCACTCAATCATGAATCTAGTCCTTTAAGGGGTGGGGATCAAACAAATAAACAGAAGATCTCAAATTACAGCAACCGCCCCCATCCCAACCTCCACAACAGCAGCAGCAGCGGCAGCTCTGTTGCCCATCCTGCTGTATCTGGGCTGGTCAGAGAGGGGCGGGCGAACCGCACAAAGGATTATCAGATGGTGGGGAGAGAGGGAAGAGAGGAGGGAGGGAGGCCAGTCCCCGGGCTGCAGGACGGAGCACACACGTCCTGGCATCAACCAGAGGCAGATAGCCCGTTCACAAACATTTACACCCCAGTTCTTCCATATCAGCTGGGCTTCTGAGGGCTGACGATGCTGTTCAGTTTTTACAGTATGAAAGTAGATCCAAATTGTGAAAAATGAACAGAAAGTTCAAACAAGCACTTAATGCAACCCAAAAATGGAAAAATGGAAGATGCCCCTAAAAACCTACGTCTGTGGGAAAACTCCTTGCATAGTCAGAACTGTTAACTACATTTAAAAAACGCAGCTAAGTATAGATCCTGCCATCTAAAACAGACACAAATGATGTTAAATGATCTCGGGTGGACTTCTAAGACTAAACACAGCACATCAAGAAGTGCTCAAAACTTTCTCAGCAGTCTTGTAAGCATCTATTATTAGTCATGTGGGTTTGCCATTCATTCTCAACGAGCAGGGCTTGGGAAGATGCAAAAGAGGATCTGAGAGGAGTCTACATAGGCACGGGTTTCTCTTCCAGTGTAAATCTCTCCTAAAAAATCTCCAATGCTCACATTTAAAATCCAAACACACTAGAGGCTGGAAGAGACACATTGGGCTCACAGGAGAATACAAAGTCCTCGGTGGTGGAGCACAATAGCCTGCTGCTATTTGAAAATACGAGGCTAGCGTTAGCTGAACGGCTAGCAGGCTTATTTTTGTAAACAATAGAAAAGAGCACGGATAAAATCCCTCTTTTCTTCACGAATGATCACACGTGTCACCTGCTGAAGATTTCAATAAACAATATTCATCTGTTTCTGTTGTAATTATACGATTAGCACGGGGAGCTAAAGCTATAGAGGTAGCTGAAGCTAAACTAAACCTCAATAATGAGAGCCGGGCTCCACAGCTTTCCGTGTGTGGCATCCTTACAAAGGAGCTCCCCTTCACAACAAAAAATCAAACCTGTAAAACTGGTAGTGTATGCAGATAGATCAGCTGTGTGCCATGCTGATATTACCGAACGTCAACAATGTCAGACTTCGGCTAGCTCAGTTATGCAAGAAAATATGAAACGCGTTCAAGCACGGTTTCCCTTAGCCTGTCTGCTAAAAGACAACTACGGACTGAAATCGTAAATATACATTACACACAACTACAAAAGCTCGACTCCAATGCAATATCCCAAGACATGTTCTTAAATTAAGGTTAATAAAACGGTCCAGCTTTATTTAGCCAGCTAATGTTAGCCAGCTAGAGCGAGCCAGATGAGTCGCCAAATCGGAAAATAAAAAAATACAAAGTAAAGGAAACTGTAGCTAGTAACCCTAAAATGTTAAAATCACCAAAAGGGGGAAATTCTACAGTCTTACAGGAGTAAACACAGTCCATATGTCATTTGCATCTCAATGTATGCTAATGTTAGCTTAACTCAAAACTGCTTTCACTGAGCTAATTCGGTTTTCAGGAGGGCTGGAAACGGTGTCCCGACACTTAGAAAAATGTACTGAAACATTTGTAGGGCAAAACCTGACCTCCATAACGCCATAAAGTACTGAAGTGAAAGTTGAGCCCCGTGTTGTTGGAGTGTCGATGCTAACTGAAGCGTCTCCCCCGCCTCACCATTCAAACCACAACAATACGAGAGACTGACAAATCTGTACAGACATACACAGCTCGGTTTAGAGGGGCTGAGAGCAAGCTGTGTGAACCTTTACCTTGTTCTTTTGGTTTTTGTATTGTTCCAAACCTAAACATCGGGTACATTAATTAACAACGACTTAATTATTCATCTATTCGACTAACCACGACCTTGTATTACTGCCTGGCTCATAATAAGCAATCCTTAGAGTCAAACTCACCGTGTTTTGGCTGCCCGGTACATAAGAAACCACCAGTTTCGACTGAGCTCGGACACTTTTCTTAATTTCTACTGACGGATAAACTGATAAACATTCATACTAAACTGCACTTGTCCACTTATAACCTTACTTTGCAGTTATCCAGCGAGAGAAATTGGAAAAACAACAACGAATAAACCGATAACACAGAGCTGAGATTCCACTCAGTATTAATGTGGCCGGATGGTGATGTCTGACAAACCAGTGTTTACAGAGGCTCTCCTTCACAAATTTGTGTTTCTGTGAGTTAGTTTAGTTAGATAGATACTAAGTTAGCCAACTAGGGCCTGGTGCAGAAGGTAGGCTATGCAGATAAACTTGGTTTGAGTCCAAATAAATAAATAAATTAATAAAAAATCAAAACAAAACACACAAGATGCGAGGAGCCAAGTACGTTTCAATGACCGGGTTGGCCTTGCAAGAAGAGGCTAGGCTAAAGCTAGGCGAAGCGAAGCCGCGGCCTCGAGTGAGGTCACTCCCCCACGGCCCGTCGCCCAAACACGGGCGCGCCAGGCAGCGGAGCGGCAGGAGAAATGGCAGAGAGGCTAACTGGCTAACAGCGACGAATAAACACGAACAAGTTTGTCCGAGGACTCGGCCCCACAGAGCTGCCCCAGAGCTATCGTCGCTCGCCGCGACGCCAAACGAAGCGGACGGGTGTGGTTATTTACCTCAGGTCTTGATGTTGGCCTTTTTTTGGTAGGGGGAGGAAAATAAAAAGGAGAAAGAAACGGTAGCGACCGAGCGTCGTCTCTAGCTCCCCCCTCTCCGTTCACAGCCGCTCCGAGTAATATAACAAGAGTAATCCGGGTCGGGAGGGTTCGCTCTTCTTCCTCCTCACTGCGAACATGAAGGCTGGAGGGAGGTAAACATTCCCCGCGGCGCTGCTGCTGCTGCTCCGCCGGTCCCGCTCCGGCCGGCGCGGCTGAGAGGATGGCGGCGTGCGGAGAGCTGATTTCGGGAGATATTTTAGTGCGGCGGCGGCGCAGGAGGAGGAGGAGGAGAGGAGAAGAGAGGAGGAGGAGGAGGGGGGAAGAAAAGAGAAAACCCTGAAAGACTATTGACGCGGTGATAAAAGGATCCACTCAGACTCTCTCCCCCCTTCTCTGGCAGAACAAAATGCCGACCGGAAGCGCTGCTGCAGGAATGACTCCCTCCACCGGCGCCAGCCCGACCAGCAGCACCGCGCCGCGGACTCCAGAGGCCCCAGAGCCCGGGGTGCCCACTACCACACAGCCCTGCTTCAGTAAATATACTATCACACTACACTATCAAACTACTAACAACCACACAGACCTGTATTTATACACTATTATCAAACTACTCTATCAAATGATTGCCAACCAGACAGACCTACCTCACTAAATACACTATGTCAACTAAAGTACTGAGAGTAACACTACAGCCTTGCCTCACTAAATACACTATCAAACTACTGCTAACCATACAGACCTGCTTCACTAAATACACTATCAAACTACTGACAACCACACAGACCTCCTCTATATACTACACCATCAAACTACTACCAACCATATAGATCTGCCTTGATATATTACAGTTTCAAACTAATAATACTCTATATACTACACAATATCAACTAAAGAACTGAGACTAACATTACAACCTGGCCTCACTAAATACACTATCCAGCTACACTATCAACCTACTACCAACCATACAGCTTCTATATACTACACTGTATCAACTAATAATACAGCACCTCCTCACTAACTACATTATCAAACTCATAATACGCACCACCTCTATACACTGTCAAACTATACCATCAAACTCGCAATCCCCATTCCAGTTCATCCCAAAGGTGTTGGATGGGATTGAGGTCAGAACTCTGGGGGGCCAGTCAAGTTCTTCCATCCAACTTGTCTTCACGAACCTTGCTTTGTGCATAGTCATGTTCCCCAAACACGGTGTCGACAAAGCTGGAAGCATGGGTTTGCCCAAAATATCTCAGTATGCTTGATTTTATACATCTTTGAGAATGGGTATGACAAACACCTTAAGTACGTAATTAAGAAGTGTGGTCCCAATACTTTGGTCCATTAAGTGTACCAGCCCTGGAGACCCTAGGTGTCATTAGTTTACTTTATTATAGTAAGGACAGTATGGTAATAATTGGTAATAATTGTAGTAATAATATAGTAATATAGTAGGGAATGCTGGGTGTTCTCAATAATGTACAAAACATTCAAAAGTAACATATTCAGAGTCCAAGCTAATAATGGGAAACACAAAAGAGACCACACACATAATCTGTTTTCTGCTCCAAGGTCTCAAGACCTCACCTGTCCTCAGAATACTTTACCATAGTAAGGACAGTATAGTAAGACTAGGTAATAATTGTAATAAAATAATAATAATATAGTAGGGAAGGCTACATGTACTTAGTAATGTACAAAGCATTAAAAGCGTACCATGTCTGGAGTATGTTTGGACTTGATAAAGCACACAGGCTGCTTTATTTTTGTTTTGTTTTACTTAATTTTCACTGTTACTGGTAGACAGTCTTCTTAATGAAAAATTCTTAGCAGTTCAACCTTTCCTGCTCTCTTCACCTGTTTTGGTCTGTTGCACCATCACAGTCCCTTGAGCAGGACCTGTCACCTGTCTTACGTGGAACACTTTCATTTAATGAACCAGGGGGCTCACATAA
The DNA here is from genome assembly GCA_037974365.1 of Hydrocynus forskahlii. Classification (NCBI taxonomy): domain Eukaryota; kingdom Metazoa; phylum Chordata; class Actinopteri; order Characiformes; family Alestidae; genus Hydrocynus; species Hydrocynus forskahlii. The sequence continues at coordinate 15,409,864 of JBBPCX010000035.1, forward strand.
AAAGCTATAGTGGGACATAGTGAGAAAGTATTTATTTCCCATAACCTACAAGCAGGACTGTATAATTACATTTAGCTGATTTAAACAACTATCACAGATTGTACTGGCTTTGTTTTTGGGAAAACAAGCTTCTGTGAGGGGTGGACGTTTCTCTACTTTCTCTTGTACCACATTTCTTCCTGTCCTCTTTCTGCCACCTTCCCACCACAGGGGCAGGTAAAGTTTATTGAAGGTGTTTCTGATGAAGATTGTATTTTTATTTAATGAGTGTATATTCTGAATACCACATGTTCAGTATGAGCTATGAAGTGTTTTATTCAGCGATTCCCAGTTCCAAAGCATTGAGTTGCACCACCTGGTTTCATGGTGTATGGTCACTTGAATCATGTAATCTCGAGCTTGAAAAAAGCACAAATTGTTGATGTTGTACAAGGCTACAGTTACCCAGCTCTAGTCCTCTAGTCCACTTAAACATGTTTGATTTTATTCCAGTGCAGGTAAAACTGGACTACAGCAAAGGAGGTTGCAAATTTTGGATAGGCCTGAGTCATATAACACATATAACACAATAAAAAAGAACAAAAATTATGTAGACATACATACGCAATTATGTAGACATACATACGTGTATATATATCTATCTATCAGGGGTGCCCAAACCTGTCCAGAGAGGGCCGCTGTGGGTGCAGGTTTTCGTTCCAACCAAGCAGGAGGCACACCTGATTCCACC
>JBBPCX010000035.1:15410693-15431950 GCA_037974365.1 Hydrocynus forskahlii
TATATATATGTATACTTACAAATATATTGTATATACTGACTCTGGAATTATAGTGTCCAAAGTCAGGCCTGAACAAGCCAAACAGGATCAGGAAGACGGTAGAAATAATAGCTTTAATAATAGATTGCATAATAAATTTAAAAGCTCTTCTGTTATAAACCATTTTTCTAAAAACCAAGAGAAATTTCAGTACATAAAAAGCCAAACAAGCAGCAAGCAGGTTCCCTTGTAAAGAGTCGACCCTGTTCATGCTTTTATAGCCAAACAGTAAAGCCATGAACTCATCTCTGGTGTTGCTGTGGCACCACAAATCTGTAAGATAGTTCAGCAGCAGCAGCAGCAAGAACAACAGCAAAAAAGGGGACTTTTGATTGGCCAAGCAGTGTTACAACAACTACAAGTGTAAAGTGATCATTCTGTCATACGAGAACAGCACAGCATGAACAGCACAGAAATTCTTCCTCTGCATTTAACCCACTCACCAAGTGAACACAGAACCTGGGGTGCAGTGTGTGGGGATGTCATTTTGCTCAAGGGAACCTCAGAGGTGCCACTAGCAGTCTTGGGATTTGAACCCATGACCTTCTGATCACAGAACGCCCTAACCACTAGGCCACCAGCCACCCCTATTATACTGAAGTGAAAGTGAAGTGAAAATTCTGTCATACAAGAACACAGCACACAGTGTGAACAGCATTAAATTCTTCCTCTGCCGGGGAGCAGTGTGTGGGGACAGTACCTTGTTCAGAGGTGCTTAGTGGTCTTGGGAATCGAACCCACGACTTACCACTACGAACGCCCTAACCACTACGCCAGCAGCTGCAGAATTGCTCGTGTCATCTTTCATCAAAAGATTATTATTGTTATTGTCAGCATTATAGTAACATTATTAATAACATTATAATACTGACAATAACAATAATAATCTATTGATGAAAGATAATACAGGTAATTCTGCCATGAGTACTTATTTAAAAGCTGAATTAAGTTCTAATACTGAATGTTCCTGCTGTGAGTGGCCGTGTTTGTTGTGCTCAGGGTTGAGGTCCTGTTGCTGGTCGTGCTGCCGCTGTGGTAATTGTGACCACAAGAGGGCAGCACAAGCCCACAGTTCCGGCAATGGAACCAAACGGAAGATTCTTGAGTAACGCATCACTTATGAAAGGCCTTTAAAAAGGTTTTAAGAATATTTATTGAATGCATTTATTTCTTGCTTAGTGACCAGTGTTTTTACCTCTAATGTTGATCCTGGTAAAATAATGAGAGATTTATCTTTCAGCCCTTTTTAGTATTTTAGTATAAGTGCTGTCATAGCTAAAACAGCATGTTCACAACAACATTATGTAATACCTTTCTGTGAAGGAGCTTTTAAACTCTTTGGTTGTCTGGTTCACATCTACAATTTTCAGTTTCTCATGAGTTTCTCTAGAACATATTTCATATCAACCCACTCAGAATGGCTCTGTTTATGAAATCTAAGTGATTTTATTATAAATGTGAAACTTTGTTGGAATTTCCATTAAATGTGTGCTGATGCTCATGCTGGGAGCTGTCTACTACTACTATTACTATCACCACCACCATGACCACCAATAATAATGATGATAATAATAACAATAATAATAGCGCTCATTAAATCGTTTGAGGCCATGTTACAGTTTATAATAGTGTTTATATCTTACAATGTTATGTATCATTATATAAACATATACATACATTATACATTATTATTATTATTATTATTATTATTAGTAGTAGTAGTAGTAGTATTAGTATTCTTATTATTTAACAGTACTGTGCAAAAGTCTTGAGCCATCCCCCATTTCTTTAGATTTTGCTTTGTGTCACCTTGTGCAAGAATTCAGTACTAAGAAACAGGAACAAATATTTAACGGCAAGTGCCTAAAGATACAAGGTTCCTAGATAAAGGAGTTCCAATCTCTCAGCATTCAGCACCACCAGTATACTGATCACCGCCTGATCATCTGGAATCATCTGCTCCTGTTTCTTCACTGGTTCAGGACTTAAGTTGGATTGTGTGGCTTAACAAACAAAAAAATACAACAATTTTGAAAGTCCTTCAGGAAGCCTGGAGAACTGTTCCTCAAGATCTACATTTAAAAAGTACAAGAAAGTTTTTTTTAACGCAAAATATGAAGAAATGATGGGTGGCTCAAGTCTTTTGCTCAGGACTGTATATCCATATACATTATACATTATATATAGATATATATTATAGACAGTGTTAAATAATTATCCATTATAACTTACACGTGTATCCATCATAGCGAGGCCTTGACCAGAACACTGACCAGTTCTATTAAATACCATAATTTTACCAGCAAAAATACAAAACAAACAATCTTTTATTTTTTTCCATTTTATTCAAAACTATATTTACCATAGCCAAACCTACAGCTTCATGTATCCCATGTAGGTTTAAAACCACATACTGCTTTTTCTCATGTGTGAATCTACGGGCAAATACCCAGCAAGATGAAAGTCATCCCAATAAACACGACGCGGAAGAGAAAATGCAGAGTCACAGTTTCCATTTGAGTGAATTAGTATACAGTCAGCACTGGATTTCACCCACTTCTCAACACATCTCTGGAGACTTCAAGTAAACATTCATTCAGAGTATCTACAATTAATCAAAGCATCTACATACAATATTCACTATTAATGTTAGCAAATGGCAGCAAAAGTAAAATCTTTCAATGTGTTTCATCCCTGTTACCGAGATGCCCTATAGGACAACAGGAAAAAATAAAGAAATCAGCACTGTAGTCAATATGTATATCAAAATGTCAACATTCGGATTTTGCCAGCATTGTAATGAAAGAAAAATACAACAGAGGAACTTACTGAAGGACGGAATACACCAAATAAACTAAACCAAATAAAGGCTTATAAAGCTAATCCAGTAAAACAGTTCTACTATTGGCTTCAAACACAGTGGCGTTTTGTGGAATCCACTGGAAGATGGAACTGGCCATTAATAATATGCTTGTAAATGATTTTCAATAATTGGTGGAAATTAAGAACCCAAAATCTGAAACTTAACTGTAGATGGGCTAACAATCAGGCCTAAATCTGCAGTTTTGGTCAGAATCTGTCTGGACATCCCATCCCCACCAAAAACGATACTTTGGACAAAGATATTGGACGTGTCCAAATCACCCAACTGGCACTTCCCTCTTGAACATGCGTGCTAATTTGTGCAGCTGTGTAAAAATATACAACCTCATTAGATGTCAGATTATGACCTCTAATGAGGCAGGTGCCCTCTAGGCAATTTCCATTCACTTTCACATCCATATATGAAGCAAAACATCATCATTATAAATGTTCTTGGCATTTTAGCTGCCAATCTTCCTTCACCTTTCTAAACCACCTTCATTACTTCATGTAATTTCAGCATTACCTTAATACTCTTTGTGCCCAGTCTCGATTTAACTATAAAGTTACTGAACATTTTCCCACTGGAGATTGTATGGTGTTGACCAGATCACTGAATCAACAAACTAAACACGTAAAACAAAAGGGAATGACAAAAAACAGCATGGCAGGCAATGAAAAACAGAAATTACTGTCATCACACACTGATAAAGGGGACGCACTGAATTTACATGAGTCAAATATGCACATATTTTCCCTATGAATGAAATATGTCAATATAATTGGCATAATTACTGCCAGAAGTAATTAAAGGGACATTCCAATCTATAATTAGAATTTACTGTGATATTTTTAATGTTCTGTAGAATTCTGTAGCAAAACATTGCATCCGTCAGCCTCACCAATTGGACAGATTTTGTGTTTCCATCAATCAGCTTTCTTAAACTACAATACCCAGCATTGCACACATATTTCATACCCTCTTATTGTGATAAAGAAATGCATGCTAATAAATACACATGTAAGCTTCCTAGCAGTAAACTTTCTCTATCCAGCTTCTACATCTTCTACATTTGCCAGAAAAAAACTTAGGAATCCACCCACCTTCAAGATACATCATCAGAAGGGGGTTTAAAATCTTAAATCTGGAAAATCCCACTGCTTTAGGAGGTAAGAAGGCATATTTACAACAGATGCAACAACAGATTCAACTACAACACAAAACTGTGTTGATGTAATATATTTTATATGATATGTATGTTTAGTGTATAGAAATAATTCATGTGGAAATTACGTGCACATTTCAATCAAGTAAATACAATGCATCAATTTTTTCAGTGAATAAGCTCATACACCCACCCACTCACACACACATACCCACTCACACACAGCACACATACACACACAGAAAATCCCTGCTTGGGCATGAACTACGAGAGGACTGGGAGTCACTACATCTTGGTTTCGCTGTCTGGAGGTTTCTCATTCTCATACTCGTTCTCTTGAGGGATCATCTGGTAAGGCTTCTTCACTTCGTTCTCTTCTACGACAGAGTTTCCCATCTCCACATCATAGTTCTGCAGCTCGTCCTTCGACAGGAACTCTATGATGCCAGCTCCTACTGAATCTCCCAGCACGTTGGTTGTAGTGCGCAGTCGGTCACTGCAAGAACAGAAGAGAGGACAATATATTCATATATTAAATGTTATTAATGATATTTACTCAGTGTGGTCATGGTTACACATGAATCCTCACCGTTATTAGAGACACCCACAATGCAAGACCCATAGACTTGTATAAGATAAGATCAGATAAGACAAGATAACCAGATATACCTTTATTAGTCCGACAGGTGGGCAATACAAAAGCAAAATGGTAGAAGTATAATAACCAACAGAATAAAACAGTGTAATATAAACAGTACACTACACAAAATATTATATGAAAACAAATATATATGTTTGTGTATGTATATGAAAAAAATCTTCCAGTCCCTAGTATCAGCAGACATTAACACAGTTATATTGTACTAGATAATTGCACATTTTGCATGAAAAATATTATACATGAAATAACCATTACACTTATCAGTCCATGGTGTGTGTGTATATGTGTGTTTTCTTCTGTAATCGATATGATGTGTATGGTGTACTATAAGAGTTAGCCTTAATCTAGTGGTCAGTTTCTGATCTGGTTGGTTATGTTTGGATATTGAACCACTCTTCAACCAAAAGTGACACTGACATGCACCACTGTGCCTGATACACTCATACCAGCACCACACACGCTGCAATGCTACCTTACTATCAATGTCGCAATATATCCAGCAACCATATGCGGCAGTGATAACTCGCACTTTCTTTTCAGTTTATCCATCCCAGTTTAGGAGCTACGATTTTTTTCAACATCCAATTAGCTGTGTAATTTATGGTAAGGGGATTTTATCTGGAATGACTAATTTGGCCAACCTAATTACGTTTCTATGTTAAAACCAATTGAAACGACATGAAATTTGCCGGAACAAAATAGAGCAAGACCCATGAGCTTACATAAGTGTGTCACTAGGGTGGATATAGAAAAAAAATCCAATATGAGACAGAAGAAGTAATACAGGAAAAGAGTGTCAAAGGAAACTGAATTTATCAAATATATTGTTACTGATTCAGGTAATGTCCAAAACAATAACTGATCTAACAGGCTATGAAGGACTGTGATGTGAAAGGAGGAAGATGTGGACTCACAGGAACCAATCGACTGCGATGATAAGGGTGATATCATCAGTGGGGAGTCCTACAGAGGTCAGCACAATAACCATGGTGACCAGACCGGCCTGGGGGATTCCAGCTGCTCCGATACTGGCAGCCGTGGCCGTAATGCTGCAGCATGGAAAGCGGAAGTACTGTCTTATTCACATTTCCGAGGATGACAATATTATAAGGTTACAGCACAGCTACATAAGCCTTTCATAAAAACTAACAGAAAACCGGCTTCCTCCAAATTGTGTCAGTTTTCATAAAGGCTGCTTTTTTTTGTTAAACTAGTTAAACATCACTCACATCATTCTGATCTACCCCAAATATATCAACATAACAAAGATACTGGGTGATGTTTTACTATATGGCAGTTTTCGTAAGGCCTTTCATGGCAGGCTTGATGCATGAACTGAACACTTGATGGAATAAGTCTGGACAAATGTCCATGTATCTTTATGAAAGGCTTGTGTAGGTATCATATCATCTTACGAATACTGTCTATTGGATGTAAAGTACTGTGCAAAAGTCTGTGTGTAAACTGTTTAAAGCCATTTGTCTGAGCAGTGAGGGAATTTCTGCCAGCAAATACACAAGTTAACATTAGAATAAATGCAAACAAACAAGAAAGCCTTAAATAATATCAGGATTTGCTTTGTTTGTATAAATGCTTGACGTTTTGTGAGCCTTTAAAAGAACACAGGTTCTGATCCAGATTTCACCTCCGACCTTTGCTCGGATTTGTGAAACTCCATCAGCAGCTCTTTATTTAATCTAATGAAGTATTGATTGAGTTGAACCAGTTATTTGTTGTTGTTTAACGAGAACTAATATGCAACACTGGAGGGGTCTGGGACCATTAAGCAAACACATAGACATACATAAAACACTATTGTATTAATATAATTTGTATACATTCTAACATAAGTTTTAAGATAAGATAAGATAAAACTTTATTAGTCCCACAAGTGGGAGATTTGCATTGTCAAACGTGTCATAGTTGCATTTTAAAAACCTACTGCTCAGTTAAACAGATTTAAATAGTTAAAAACTTTTGAATGGTACTTTACAACTGAGTGACCAATGTCCAACTTTCTTCTACCAGCATTATGTTTAATGTTTATGGAGTCACTTCGAGATAAAGGCAGTGTACACTAAAGGCACTGAATGGATACCAAGTGCAGAAAGTGAAACGCTGATAATATTATTCCCACCTAATGGTTATGATCTGCCCGAAGTTCATGTCCATGTTGTTAACCTGAGCAATAAAAATAGCTGCCAGAGCCTCGTACAGTGCTGTTCCATCCATGTTGATGGTGGCACCCACCGGCAATACAAACCGGGTCACTCGCTTATCAACTTTGTTGTTCTCTTCCAAGCACTTGAATGTGATGGGCAGAGTGGCTGAACTGGGAAAGGTAAAGGAAGACGAGCAGTGGTGTGAGTTTCAAAACATGACCCTTTTGAGAAATTTCATAAGAGAAGCTGCTCTGGAGTCTCACCTTGACGACGTGCCCAGGGCTGTTATGAGGGCCTGCAGTAAGCCAGTGATGAAGATAAAGGGGTTCTTCCGTGTGATTACGAAGTAGAGGGTGGGCAGAATGACCATGCCGTGGATGAGGAGGCCTATTATGACCGTCACAGTGTACATGCCTAGCTGCCCTCCCATTTCAGTGATGTCGTCCATCTCCACAATTTTGCCAGCGATCAAGAAGAGGATACCAACTGGTGCATACCTTCAAGGGGAGTGAGGTGAATAATAAATCTCACTTTAAATGTTGATCAGGAGGTACAACTAAACATTGGTCTTCAGAAACTGACATTATTTTCCAGTTTCGGAAGAGAAACAATTTGGTCCTTGGATTAGGTTCCCAGTTCCCAAAAGGAAGAATTTCTGCTTATTTCTGCTATTTTTGTGCTTTGTCTCACCTAGCCCATCTGATTCATTTAATTTATTCAGTACCACTTTACAATAAGACCATAAGATCTGATGTTTTAATGGCAGGAGTGTGTTAAAAAATACCAAATCGCTGATCGTTTCACATTCTTCCTGAGAAAAGAACAACATAAGGTCAGCAACAAGCAAGATCTGAAATCTTGCCAAATAGTGAGGCTGCATCAATGTTTGACAACTGTTAAAACATGTTTATAACTGCTCATTAATGATTTCTAAACTTTCAACAAGCTAATTCGCCTGATTATAAATTAGTCTTAGTGTAAAGTGCTACAATTAATTCAGTGTTTCTAAACCCTGGTCCTGCACATTTTTGTGTTCTCTTTAACACACCCATTTCAGCACAGTTAGGGGGTGTTTATGAGATGATTAGTTGTATCATGTGTTGGAAGCAGTGAGAACACTCAAATGTGCAAGGCAGTGTTGTGAAATACTGCTTTAACTTCCAAACAAGCTCCTCATTCATTTGGTCAGGACTGCGTAGTAGAGAACACACAGAAACATGCAGAGCATGGGTTCGCCAGCACTGGGATTAGAAAGACCTGGATTAGATTAATGAATGAATGTAAAACAGACTTGATTCAAAGAAATGGCACAAAATGTACAATGGGGCTGGTTAAATTCAGCTTGTGTTGCATCTGAACCCTCAGGAAATTTCTCATTGACCGGAATGCAATTGCAATTTCAATGCAATTTACAACCTACAAAAGACCTTCCCACTTCCATTCTACAGTGGTCTTACGCATTATAACACTCACCACATGATGATAGCGACCAAGCGCATGATGGCCTCATTGAGGGAGTCGAAGAAGTCCCTGAGGGCTTGGCCTTCCTCTTTCATATTTCCAATGATTAGGCCGAAGCACATGGAGAACACCACCAGTCCCAGGGCATTGACACCATTGGTGGTGCCAGAGATAGGGATAATCTCTTCACGGGTGATCTCTTGAGTGGCATTTGTCAAGTTAAAAATGCTGTCGTTTACTGTGATCTTCACATTAATGATCCTTTTGCCATACTGTGTCTTGAACTATACGAATAGAGCAAAGAAGTGCAAAATTAGAAAAGTGGAAAGAGTAACTAAAAAAGTAACTTCAATGGCAAATCCCCTTGTAATCCAGCTAAGACTTATTTCCAACTTGGGTAAATCTCCATAACCATGAATGAGACAATATTCTTCATTAATGTTTGTAAAGTGCATTCTCTCAGATCCAGCTGGCTCTGATATTTCCTGGGGGAGAATGTCCGGACCACAGCCGCTGACCGCACTGTCAGTGTCTTCCATGGCATTGTGTGGCCCCAGCAGTCCCCCTTTCTTGGTTTCCGTACCCACCCCCTCATAACATCTAACCATGGTGCTGCCGCTGCCCTGCCAAGGCTCTACCCCAACAAGTCCAAAGCACAGCTGCGTCCTCTGAAACTTACAACCCAAACCATCAAGCTGCTAAATGGTTCACACACCTCCCTACTCAACATCTGAGCTTAACCATTTTGGTGCCACGTGAAAAATGATGATACTTTGTCATTGGTGTTTATAGATTACTGTATGCTAAGCCAAGGCTTCCTCACAAGCACTGCGTATCCAAGGGTGATAATGTATTCTCTGGCAAGCTCTTTGTGTGGCCTCTGAAAGGCCAGACAGCATTCCCTCATTAAATCTGATGAGAAACTGGTTTCCTGCTCAACAGGGAACCAAAGTACAAAGAAAAACTGTTTTTGGAGAATAACATAGAGTGACTTCCCCCAAACACTGTTCCCTGACCAGACCAGTGTTGGATAAAAATGTATTAGAATATTTATTTATGGAATAAATATCATGACTGAGAAGGCAGTAAAACACTACAAGCACTTTTCAGAGAAGATCAACCATCTCAGGAAATTAATTACAGCAAACCTCTACTCAGTATACATACCTGCTGTGTGCAAGCCTGAACCAGGTTGGGAGGAAACATGTTCCTAAATAAGAAAGACCACAAAGACTCCGTTAGTTACAGATGTCAAATCGTAGCCAAAAACATATGCTCCACCAAGACCCAGTATTTCATGCAGTACCTGATCAGGTCCAGGAAGGCATCAGCCGGACTGACTTGCTCAATCTTCTGCCGCTGGGTGAACTCATCCTTGGAGCCTTTGCCTGGGTGGATGATGAGGACCATAATGATGCCGATGAACACGGCGATGAATGTCGTGGTCATGTAGTAAATCACGGCTCGCATGCCCATCTTCCCTGAAGCACGACTGTCAAGTGCTGCCATGCCTTGGAAACAAAAAAAAGTTTGTTTATCAATTGTTTGATAGCAACAACTAGTGACACAAACCTGCACTCATTAAAAAAGGGTTCTTTGAGTGATAGAACCATGATAAAAAAAGAAGAACCTTTTACATAATGCAAAATCATACCAAGTTAAGAGTTCTTGGTGGAATGTTCACATTATATTGAGGTTCTTTAAACTTAAAAAATTATTTTAAAGATTCTTGCATCCACATAATGTAAATGTTCTAGCAAGAACTATTCAATATGGATAATTTTGCATACTCACATCTCTTTCCTCAAAGGGTGTCACAAAGGGTTCTTTGAGCGGTAGAACCACATTAAAAAGTAATATGAAGAACCTGTTACATAATGCAAAAGTATAGCAATTTAAGGGTTCTTGCTGGAACCCTGTTATGCGGAGCTTCTTCACTTTAAAAAGATTCTTCCACTCAAAGTGTTCAATGAGGATAGGGTTACAGGGAACATAGATGGCAGAACCTCCATGGAATACAATACTGGCTGTTATCGTGCTGGCAGAGTTCATGGCTAGTTTGGAGTATTTGGCATAACCCAGCTGTGAGAAATGGACGCTGAGCTGACTTCACACTCTGCATAATTGAGATGTCCAGCACGTTATACAACACTGCAAGAAATCAGCTGTAGTAGGTGTTACCATACCATCTCCAGGCTGCTTAGAAATGGGTGTCAGTGGTGTGAAAACTGCATTTTAAGGGATTCAGTGGGGGGGTCCAAAGAAGAATGGTTATTGTAGAAATACACTTGACCTGACAATACTCTGGGACACAGAGAGCTTACCATTTTCAGTGCTAAATGCTGTGGTGCTGTGTAATCCACATTCACAGGCACAAAAGAGAAAGCAGCCATTGTGTAAGAGAGATGTATGTGTTCCTTTAATCCTGTTGGGGCCGCCCCATTAGAGAACCTTCTCTTTCAGCTCTCTCCGTTTTCTCTCATTCCAACAGTCCCTCTCAGCCACACCCATCTCTCACAGCTCTTCCTCGGGCCTCCTCTCATCCTCTCTCTCTCTCCCTCTCTCTCTTTCCCTCTCTCTCTCTCTCTCTATCTGTCTTTTTCTCTGTGCCTGGGCTGAGAAACTCCTCCACCTGCCCGAGGCCCAGTGGCCATGCATGCAGCTCTCTAAGCATCTCCAAGGCAACACCAAACACAAACTCATCCCTTCACTTGGAGTGCGAGAAACTACAAAGACTGCACGAGACAAAACGTGCCCCCTCTTGCATCTCACCCTCTAGGCCCTTTTCAGTCGCTGGTATAATGAAGGTATTTGGTGATGGGCCAGTAAAAGTGCAGTGATGCTTCCAGCTTGTGTTTCTATACCAAATAACAATATTGCCAAAAAAGATTATATGGTTTTACGGCATTTAGCTGGTGCTCTTATCCAGAGCGACGTACATCAGTCTACCTCAGTCTTTGCATATCTTTGCAGTTTTTGCGTAAAAATGGGCAATTAAAAAGCCATAGTATATGGTTTACTTTGGAATCACAGCAAGTAGTCGGATGGGCAGCCAACTACCATTTCTTACAGCATGTATGTTGTTCCATGTGTATAAGTCTACCATCAGTTCTTTAGTATACTATCTGTGACCACTGTTACATCAGTACAAACATCTAGCAGGTCTTGGCCCCTGTGCTTCTTACCAAACCCCTCAAGCAACTAGATTTATGGTGAATGGCCATGGATTGCCACATCAATGGCTTTGAAGGGAGAGGTGGAGGGCACTTTCTGTCCTTTATACGGGTTAAACGAAGCAGGAGGACAGAAAAGAAGGGAGGGGGGGACCAGTCAGGAACTACACGCCACTGATTAGCTGCGAGCCCCAGGCCTAGACTCAACATGACAGCGGGCAGCTTCTCTCCACAACCTCTGCTTCATTCTTCCCTGCCACTTCTAATAGTGGCAGCACAATGAAGTCACTGTCTCTGTGCCAGAAAAGCGAATTTCACACGGGTCGAACATGTGCTACCTGTGCTCTCTGATTAAGCCAGTCATCCAATGGGTAAAGGCTTAGGCCCTGTAACTACACATAGATTTCATCTATGTAGTGTGCGTAAGGTGTTATTGATTGTTGAGTACTATGATGGGAATAACTGCAGTAATTTTGTTCATTTTAGGCCAGTATTTATTTCATTTAATCCTTTCCACTGGGAAAGCACGACAGATTCCAGTGAGTCTAAACCAATGATGTAATCTCACCACATACCAATGATTTTGAGAAGGCAATACCAGCCACAGCCCAACAAACATGATCTTCCATTCCATTTTCCAATCTTCCTTAAAGGGCCCATATCATACTTTCTGAATTTTAATTTCCCCAAGGTGTCCAAGGACTTCTGTGTTGCTTTATGCAACAAAAGTAGCTATAATTCATATTTACATAGCCCCCCCACCCCTTAAAATTAAACAGGCTGTTTTTGTTGCCCTGTCTTTAAGACTGATATATGTAAATGAGCTCTGCTCTGATTGGATGCCCTATAAAAGCATTGTGGGATGAAAACCCTCTTATAATGTCAGTGGAATAGGTGGAAAAGGTGAGCATATGTAAATTGAGTTAGTTCTCATGACATCAGATTTTTTTCTATATACAGTAAACCCCGACTTTAACATGGATCAGCAGTCGCGGTTTCAGTCCAACGCAAAAAATTTTCAGCGAATATATAAATGTTCATACATTTAAGTGCTAGATTATAGGAAGGAAAATATTATTTACTAATTTTGTAACATAAATATTAACATAAATTCGGCTACATTTCCATATAAAAAATAAATATAAATGTTTTGGTACTGTAAAGAGAAACACAAAGTAAGGCGTCTTGGGATGGTGAAATACAGCTGTACTCAGAGGCGGGAGGTTTGAAAGTAGCCAATCCGAGAACGCTATTTATTTTTCCTTGCTGCTGATTTGCTGCTGCCATTTGACGCAGCTGCAATCCACAATTTCCCCCCTGGAGCGTCCCTAGTGTTCTTGTGTTTTTCGTTTTGTTCTTCTTAAAGCCCTGTATTTTTATTACTGTAAATTAAATGAATTTATTACTTATTTACCTGCTTATACCAAAGAAAATGACAGCGCATACTAAAGAAAACGTGCATGCATGAAGTACAGTACAGTCTATACAGGGGTAACATCAGTATTTACATTCTAGCACTGCGGGAGTTCAGTGTAAACTGTACAGTACGGATACGGGTTTCCCTTTACATTTTCTTTCAGGGTAATGTATTATGCTGAGTTAAAAATAAAATTATAGTGTTTTGGGAGCACATTTGGGGGCATATTTAGGGTTTACACTATAAACATAGGCATTTTAGGTATTTTATCGTACCTCATCACAACAACGCAGTTTTTCACTATACGTGGGTGCTCTTGGATCGTAACCATGTTCTATGGAACATCTGGACCAGGCAGTGCACAGTGTGCTTTGAAAGTTCAACAATGTTTACATACTATCACATTCAAAGTGCATTTTGTTGAGATTAATTTTTTGGTGATGAGTGAGAGTTCAAAAAATAATTTATCACTCTCTCATATCCACCTGTGATCAGACTGGACACCAGCAAGGGCAGGACCAGCATCTGCAGCATGCGCATCAGCAGCTCTCCAGGGAAGGAAAAGTATTTCACCTCTCTGTAGGACATCCGGTACGGTCGCAATGCAAATCCCAGCATGATGCCTGAAAATGACACAGATTTATAGAATCTCCTAACTAGCATATGTTGACTTTTTGCCACTGAATTGATGATGTTTTTTTTTTAGATTACCGTGTCTTGATATTAGTTATACATGGCTGATGACATTTGTTTTTCATTTGTGTGGTGCAGACTAGAGGCATCATGTGATAGCAGTTTTTTGCCTCTAGTGGGTGCTCAGTCAGCCCTTACAGATAACAAAATGCATGGTATGGAGCCGTATACAGTCTTCAGAGGGGCCTCAACTGAACATATTAAAGCTCCATGCAGTTTTGATCTCACTCCTTTCAATAAAAATCCTTCACACAAAACCATTATTTCCAATCATTAAATATGGCCTTCAACTCCTTAATCTGAAAGCACATTGTTTAGTAAAAGTAACTACAGTATATTAAAGCACATAAAACAAAAAGCTGTGGTTGTAAAATCGGATTGGTCTGCATTAAGTGTCACTGTAAAATACTTGATACACACACACACCTAAGACCACCTCAGTACAACTGAATTCTATATCAGTGCATCAAGTCAAACCACTGTGCTGTGAATGGACTGGTTTGGTCTCCATGAACCATGGAATGTATTGCTAAATATAGGTGCTGACAACACTGGGAATCACAAATTGTAATAGTGTTCATTTGGTGAGCAGAAACTACTTATAAGGCATTCAGCATTAAACAAGGGTAAATATTGTGAAATGTTTGTTATTATGTAAAATTAAACATTCATGAAATGACTAGAATGATGGGCTATAAAAAGTTCTTGTCTTTCTTCAGCAATCCATGCTTGTTCGGCAACAGTAGCATTCTCTAAATGAGCTACATTTCTTGGTCTATTAAGTGTGTATTAAGGATGCACTTGCCAATGACGACCGCCCCGATGGTGAACAGTACAAAAGCATTCTTTCTCAGAAAAGACTTCACGTCGTCCTTTGTGATGTCTTCCACTTTCTTCTTGGCCTTCAGAGAGCGCAGGTGGATCCCCTCGCGAATCCGCTGCACCTGGCTGCGCGAGCGTGGGTTCTCCCCGTTGCTTTTGGTCATGGCTGCTGTACTGGGGACGCTGGAGCTTCCTCTCGCCTCCTGGGTATGAATTAGTGGAGCCTGGCCAGACAAGGCGACTCCAAAAGCTTCCCACTCTGAGACGGTCTGTGCAACAGATGTTGGGGCATGCTTTATTGAGGCCATTATATCATTTAGAAACAATACGTTTGAAAGTCTGTTGTTTCCAAACTATATAATGGCCATTAGAAATTAAAATTAAAATTTAATGGACAAAATTATGTACATTAATCAGAGAACAAAAAGATTGAAATATGCAGCAATATTGCCCAAATAACTGTTAAAGACTGATGATTCTCCTCCAGACTTGTCTTACAGCTCCTGGAAGTTTTAACACATCAATCAGGTGTGTTGCACAAAAAAACTGTCAATAGTTATAAAAAAATATAAGTTTGGGATGCATCACTGCAAACCAATGGACTATTGGACCATGGACAAAGTGACATAAATTAAATGTCAATAAGTGTTAGCTGTTGGTAAATTAGCTTTATTGTAAAATATTATTGAAACCACAAAAAAAAAAAAAATCACTGCACGCCTCCATCCTTTTGGCCTGCAGGATAAGTTTCTGCATTTTAACCGCTGATGGATGAATGTGTGCGTGGCCAAGCGAAGCCGTTCAAACGCACGACTGCAACAGTGAAGAGAATATAAAGGCAGCTCTTTCAATGAAGGCAGGCGCACAAAAACAACAGAGCTCATTAGGGCTTGTTCAGCTTGACAGCCGCTTCAAAGGCAAAAAAACGTACGGCTTCTGACCCACAGGTGCGCATGTGATTTCATAATCATCTGTGGAAAACACTGACATGGTCCCACTATGTATATTCAGTGCAATTGAATTAGCACTACAGAACTGAATCGTTCTCTTCTGTGCCAAGCATCTGGATCCTTTTCAAGGTGGAAGACAACATATTATTTCCAGACACAACTGCATTGATTTCACATGAGTTCCTGCTGCACACAAGCAAAACAAAAGCAAAACACTACTGACTAAATTCCTGGCAATGTATTTCTAGTACATTTTACTGCTATAAAACTTGTAAAAAACAAAGTGCCCATGCACAACTAAAAGTGTTTTTGCTACTTCCACATCCATGAAATCCCATAAACCTGTTTAGAATAACAGCATGCTGTCCGCAAACAGCTGCATGTACGCTTAAAAACACATCACAGACTGACTCATTTACTCACTTAAAAGTAATGTGAAACAGAACTTTACGAAGAACCAAAGTGCAGCTCTGTCACTTACCCTACTCCACACCCTTGATCTCCTCTCTGTGCTGATGCTTGAAGACTGCGCTGGTCTTCGGAGGAGCAGCAGTAGAACTTGGCTGTGCTGCTGCTGGTGGAGTCTGAGTGGTGCTGAGCAGTGAAGATGATGCTGCCTTCAGAAGCAAGTAAGGGGAGGAGATTCCAAGTCCAGCACGAGGAGGGGCGCAAACTTGGTAAACAGTGAAGAAGCAGGGGGGCTTGCCCTTTTTTGTCATGTTGGTCTGGCTGCAAACCAACAGTGAAAACGAATTCATGAGTGAATGACAGTTTTGGTATATTAGGAAAAATGCAATCATTTTAACCCCTTTGTAGACTAAGCCTTGGCTTGGCCTGAACCTTAGTGCCAGTGATAAATTACCAATAGAAATGTCCCATTTTCATTAGGCTGAGGGTTAACCTGGGGCTGGGAAACTGGTCCTTACACAGTAGGCCTATTATTCAGACTTATTGTTCAATAACTACAATTAAACAAAGCTATGTAACAGGTATAAGAGTGAGTAACTGAAGCATGGAGCCACAAATGCTTCAAAAATTAGGGGGTGGGGGTGGCTGTGGTTGCGGCTGGGGCTGGGGCTAGGGCTGGGGCTGGAGCTGGGGCTGGGGCTGGTGGCCTAGTGGGTAGGATACTTTCCTCTGGACCAAGAGGTCATGAGCTCAAATCCTACCTTCAGCATACCACCACGGGGTCTCTGAGCAAGACCCTTAACCCCAAGTTGCTCTAGGGAGACTGTTGCCTGTAGTTAGGAAATGGAAGTCGCTTTGGATAAAAGTGTCTGCTAAATTCCATAAAGGTATAAATAGGGTAACAAACTGCACATGATGTGAGATTCAACAAAATCCTTCTCAGAGAACAACAGCTCAGGTTTGTGTTGCACAGAAGTGGAACGTGAGAACAGGAATAACGTTTTAATTGTTGGGAGTCAATGCCAAACACAAACATTTTCTCAAATGTGGAATGCCGCCATCATTCCCATTTCCCTCATGCAAGGGCTTGGCTTGGCCAGCCAGCTGAAGTGCTTCAGATAAGGCTTCTTGATGAAGGCTCGAGAACAGGGAGAAAAGCAGGGCCACTAAATAACCTCTCCCACACACTGAACAAATGACACTTTCATCAGGACTGTCGAAGTTGCCCAGAGAGCTTGAGGGGTTGGGCCTTATACAGAGTGTCAGCCATCTTTTGAAGAACCCCCCCTGTCTTTTTACTTATATTTAGCTCGCATAGTTTACTTAGCTGTGCATATTTCTTTTTCCTAAGATGTATAGTTCTTATTTGGTCAGTGAGCTATCCCAGGGCAACTTACACTACAGGCTGATTAAAAAAACATTGTTTACATTAATCGTATCCAGCACAACCCAACAGGTTTATTGACATCTTGTCAAGCCTGCCTTGCCTCTGTAATGTGGAGCATACTGTTCCAGCTCTGGTCTCTTTCTTTCTCGCCTGTTTCTTCTGCTCAGCAGACAGAGGAGCTGTAGGAAACCAAAGGGGTTTTCACTTTTTATTGGTCTTTACAGTTCGGGGGGATCTTTTGGGGTGGACCAACAGTGTTTGCCAGGCGAGAAAATGAAGGAAAGCATCAGGTTCCTAAGACTAACAGCATGGCGTCCTCTCCTCCACAGCAATGAAGGTCTGTATGAGGTTCTTTGCAATGTGAACACCAAGAAATTTGGTGTTCTGAATATTCACTGAATGTAACACATTAATTATGGCCTGGGCAAGCTATCCAAATAAATAACAGCTGTGCTGTAAAAGTTGCAGGAATGCTATTTTAAGAAGATTTGAAAAGGCTTTTGCATACAACTATACATGACACCCCATACCTCTCCAAAAACTGAGCATACTGAGTTTTTTAAATCTACTTTTTTGCATCTGTATGTCTCATGCACAGTAATTTCACTGACATCCGCATGGTTTCCCATTCTTTCAGTCCCTAAGACAGCTCAGATTGTTTCCTCTCCTTTTGTGAGTTCATCAAATTAAAGCTGGCTAATGTTTCATTGTGAGCCTGAAGTTAACGCAGAGCCGCCTGTCAGGTCCGCATGATTCAGGGTTTTTTAGGGGGCCTCTGAGGGCCCTTCCAGGGCTAAAAGAGGCATCCCGGCGAGGTAAATGCTGCAGGCCGGACTGCATCAATAGTCCAGCTCCCAGCAACCATTCAGCCTATTAGTAGCTATTCTGGATTTTCACTATCCATTCAGCATGTCCGCAGGGAAGCCGCTTTGTGAACGGGGAGCCTTTTCTCCCACAAAACAAGGCATTGCGCACAATAAAGCATGAGATTATCAAAACAGAGGGGAGATGGAGAAGAAATAATCCTTCTGTGTCAACACATTTCAGTAGTTTTCACTTTTCTTTGGGTACATAGCTGCCATAAAAATCAAGCGGAAAGTGAAACTGACCATTCTGTCATACGTGAACACACCACAGCACACAGTGTGAACAGCACAAAATTCTTCCTCTGTATTTCACCCATTCACCAAGTTCAGCAGCGGGCAGCCAGAATCACAGCGCCCAGGGAGCAGCGTGTGGGATTACTAAGGGTACCTCAGAGGTGCTTAATGGCTTTATTGGATTCAGAATGTAATGTTGTCTGTTGACACCAAATTAATTATAGGCCCAATCAAAAGCATAATTCTATGCTTTCCATAATTCATATGAACAGCTATGACAAAGTTTATAGAGCTTCATCAGGTTTATAAGATCCTGGTTTGAGTTTAAAGCAAAAGTTTAGCCAAAAAGCAAATCTCTCCCTACTGCAGTGTATTTCATAATTCATCTGTAAGCGTGTGCATTTTTAAAGATAATAGTATGAAAAATGGATAATAAAAGTCACTTACTTTGTCACAATTTACTTTTGGCCCTTATTTATGCATGATTTAGAAGTTTCAAAATGGGTAATTTCTTCATAGTCCATACAAAACTGCCAAAAATTATTAAAGTATTAAAATGTTGTGACATCACAAAAACATATTAATGCATATCACACTCATTAACTTTTATGTTATATGTATGTATTTTAGCTTGGTCTGATTTTTGAATGAGACCATTATGCTTTAATGTGTGATCATGTACACATATCAGTCTTAAAGACACAGAAACAAAACAGACTGGTAAGGTTGGAAATGGACATGTTAAACTGAGTCATGACTGTCTGGTACACACAAATGATACATATCATAAAACAACCTCAGGGGAAAAAAGGATATAGACTCTTTAAATTTTATAGGATAAATGTGCATTATTAAAACAAGCCATCACTTTAATGGATTTCCTGCTCTGTCCAATTAGCTGGAACATGAATGTAGACTAAACCTGGGATGTCTCATTAGGGAGGTCTCCAGTACTAAGCAAATGCTTTGTTTCAGTGGGCTTGTCATAGCCAATAAGGTGACTAACCCCTTAAAAAAACTCTAAGTCGCATTCAACCTTGCATACTTTCATTTCAACCGGCTTGTGAGAAAAAGGGCTTGCAAAAATAAGTTCCTTAGAGAGAAAGAGTATATTTAGGAATGCCTACAAAAATAGGCCAGCTGATGAGTCCATCAAATTATAGAGAGCGTGAGAAATCTGTGAATGGAGATGTTTTATTGCCTATTATGTAGAGTCACAGCTATTATATAAACTTCCACAATCCTTATTACCATCAGCGCTGCTGCAGATACAGACATGTAGGTTACATATGCACTGGTAGAAAAAAGAGACTATTTTGAATAATTTTATAATTTCATACAAGGCCATTTATTAACAATTACATTATCAGACACTTTATCGAAAAATTATTATATAACAAGACTGAAAAGTAGAATCTTTTAAATATTTATATGAATTTTAGAGTATTTTAGTGTCCCCTTCTACTTTAAAGATAGCATGAATCAAACCACAAATCTGTCAAATCCACATACTTTTGTGAAAGGAATGAAACTCAAACACACACTGGCCTTTCTGTTCTAAAGGTCCTGACCTGGTCAGTGTCTTTGATTTGCTTACATTTAAACAGTGACCCCAAAACAGTTCAGAAACTGGAATACAGTATTTCTCATTCATGTTTCCAATTTCCATGTTTAAAAGGTAAAAAATTCCAGATTTTTAGCATGGTCTCAGACTTTTGGCCCCCACTGTTGGAAGAAAAATGCTGAAAGAGTTATCAATTCGAAATAAACATATTCCTCAAAAATAATCATTCTTACTATAGGAAAGGTAGTGGAAAAATGATGACAACTAAGAACTTTAATATTACTAAACACAGAGCCAGTATCCTTGACCTACTTTAAATCCCTATGCACTCAGATCATTTAGAGATGCTAACAGGTGCAAGCTTGTTGATAATTACTTCAAAGTCGGGCTGGAATTATTTGGAGAGGGGTTTCTAGAGCACTTATTGTCCCAATTTCCACACGGACATTTCAGTGTGAAATACATCAACCTGCGCAAGAGCTGCCTCAGATGATTGTGCTTTATGCTCTGTTCCTCTTCTCATAACTTCTGCTCCATTACTTCTCTCTGCAGCTGGACAGAAGGAATTTGCTATGCCTGTTATGATCTCCATGGCCTCTTTTAGGTCCAGAGGCGAACAGAATGGTCATTTCCCTTACACAGCATCCACTCTGCTTTCTTTCTGGTTTAGGATGACCTCACTCAGAGATGTCCACTCCCCAATCTCCACAGTCTCAGTGTATTCAATGGCCAATTCCAATGCAGTTCAGAGGAGCATTGACTCTGTTAGCTGTAGCAGCATTGTTCTTTGTTCTGTCAAGTTTTTCAAGAGCATTTATTGGAGCTTGAGAAAAGAGAGAACCACAACACTTCCGGCTTTGAGTGAAAGGCTGGCTTCTGTATATGGACGAGTGGCCACGAAATGGTTAATGACAGAGAACAAAAGTGAGTTGCTTATTTAGGGCTAATGGTTTCAGAAACCAGGCCAGTTTTGACAGCATCCTCCAATTTTCTCCTCGTGAAACAATCAAATTCATAGGATAAAGGCAGACTGTTTTATTTTGAAAACATTCTTTGGCTGCTTTCTGCTAATGTAGTACGTTGTCACTGTTTCAGTTTAAATTTTTGACATGGTTTAAAAATGTATACATAAACTATATACCAGCTTCACTACTTCTAAGATTAAATGTCTTCAGGCTGCACAAATGAATTACTATCCTGAAGTGTCCTCAAGCAAACTGATACTGTCAGTAGTTTTGTACAGAGCAGCATGTAACATACACTGTTCACAAAAAGTTAGGGATATTTGGCTTATGGAAAACGTTAAAAGTTCACGCTACAGTGATATTATATCATGAAAGTAGGGCATTTAAGTAGAAGCATGCAATGGTGATTTCCTCATCTCAAACAATT
>JBBPCX010000035.1:15436293-15453196 GCA_037974365.1 Hydrocynus forskahlii
TGTGTGTGTGTGTGTGTATGTCTGTGTGTAAAAATGTGTACTAAATACATGATAATAAATACACATACATACACAAAACATTTTAACACACTACTAGTAAAAAAAAATGTTTGTGTATATAAATGAAAACTGAAAAGTGTAAAGCAGTTTGAACACCCTCTCTCTCTCTCTCTCTCTCTCTCTCTCTCTCATTTTTATTACTTTTGAAAGTGGTGTTCATCCTGATGCTAATATTTCACATATGATGCTACTTTAACACACACACACACACACAAACACACACACATGTACATGTTAAATTAGCATCATATGTGAAACACTTGTGTTATGATGAACACCCCTTCACAGAGGAATAATAATGTGCCGTTGTGCCATATTAGCAAGACCAAGACATCTGAAGAGCTTATTCCTTTTATAAGCTCACGCCTGAAAAGCTTTGACAAAACTAGGCACCCTCAAACATTTCATACTCCAGATCAATAAAAAAATGCAACCTGTAGACTTTTCAGTTGTGCTGATTTTATTGGAAAAAAGAGAGAGGAACAATTTCATACGTTTCAACATTAACCAAGCGTAAGTTAAACCAGGGTTCAGCAAATCCAGTCAAGGGCTGAGCCTCGTTCCCACAGGCTGTGTAGTGCATAGGAACATCTTCAGTTTGGACTGGAACCAGGCTAGACACAAGTGTGGAGGAATGTTCTCCGTGCGTACGCTCTGCAAAACGCTCATGCTAACTTTTTAAACTTTTAGGTATTTCACAAATCCACACATATTTCACGCGCCAGGCACTTGGCATGCAGTGTTGGTGACTCAGCAAGGTCATTCAACAACTGCAACAAAAAAAATGCAAAAAACCCTGAGAGGAATGTTGATAATGGAAGGCCAACTCCTCGGACATCATACTTAATATAAGCATGCCATTCTTCTCATCATCTGCCTGTAATACTCAGATTACCTGTATGGTTGAATGGCTTTGTTTGAATATACATTGCATTCTAAGACATAATACTGTACCACTGCAAATTACAGCATCCACTCACTGGCCACTTTATTGGAAACACCCACCTTGTACATCCACTTACTGACCATTAGCCCTTCTGTTGCTGCACAGCTTACAATCCCGTCTCTATCTTGTTAATTAGTGGTCAGTTTCTTGTACCAAGGCTCCTAAATATAGTAGTATAGGGGGGTTAGACCATTCTCAGCAAGACCATTCTCAGCAAAGCAGTGACACGATAGTTGAAAAGTAGTGTGTGTGGCACAGTGCTGCTGGAGTTTTTACACACATCAGGTCAAGAGTGGTCCGCCAAGCAAAAATATCCAGACAAAAATGTGTCTGTAATCAGAAACTGACCACTGATGAGGACCTTGAGCTTTTGGCCCACCCCAAACATTGCACTTTTTCCCTAAATACACGAAATGTGTGGTCATCTCTGGGGTATTGAGCATCAATGGGCAACCTACAGTCTCTAAACTGGACTCCAGCAAGGCGGAGCTATAAGGGGTTTCTAATAAAGTGGCCAGAGACTGCAAGTGGTTGAGACCAGACAGTGCACCTACATGGAGGGCAAAAGAGTGTGTAGAATGTCCTCTTGAGGTATCAGGCAGTGCTCACGTCGCCAACAGTGAATGAAAGCCTCCTAGCCACAAACAAGAATCATGCTGATGACTTCATGCTTCCATTCAACGTAATTTAGTCACGTTTGGTTGAGCCTTGAATTCAGTCAAAAGCTAACAAAATTCTCACACACACACACACACACACACACACACACACACAGACACACACAAACAAACATACACACGAGGCGCACACAGACTAGCCATCTAATTCAAACGCACATTTAAGTTAAGAGCATCACTCATAATTCATCTCTCATCTTTTCCCCCTTTGGCCGGACCAGCCTGCCAATGTAGAGGATGGAGTTGGTCTTTTTGTCTTTCACCAGGAAGATGAATGGATGGTCAGCGTAGAACAGTTTGGGGTTCTTCAGCTTGTCAGTGCCGAAGACACTCATGTCTGGGGTGTTGCCCTCCGTGTCCCACTCGAGGGCCGAGGCATGGAAGACGTTGGACAGGTAGAGGTCCTTCTTTCCAGAGATGTTGGACAGGTCAGCTTTGGCCTTGTCCACAGCCTCTGTCAGGCCAAGTTCTCCAAGGTGTTTCTGAAAACCAAAGCAAGTAAAGTGGCTGTAAGTGTCATGTATGAGCACGCAGTATGAAATTCTTTCTCTACATTTAACACATTCACCATATGAAGCGGGATTTGAACCCACAACCCTCTGATCGCAGGGGCAACTCCCTAACCACCCACTACTGTCCCAACATAATTGTACCCTAAAAGGTACAACACGGCTGACTTGTGTCCCTTATAGGAATGATTTGGCAAAAAAATATCGAATTTTCCACTTTTCTTAGTTGTTAGTGCTAACACCACTAACAAACACTAGATGCTACTATACACTCCATTCTTTTCTGAAAATGCCTACACTTTCTTTCAACCTGCTCAGACCAAATCCAGCTGTCCATGAAGGTATTACACTGAATGTGAGTTATAAAGATTGGTCAGAGATTAGGTTGAAAAATATTTTCAGCATATGGCTGGAATTGTGACAAATTTGACCTCATGTGGCTAATTCCAAAAAGGAGTGAATGCATCCTTACCTGCAGGTTGTGGCTGACCTCCATGCTGACCTTTGGTAAAGACACCGCGACGGCCCTCTGCTCCAGCTTGCTCAGCCAGGTGTCCACCTGCTTGCGAGTCAGCATTTTCTCCAATCTGTCCATAGGCTCCACATGGTAGGTCATGATGAACACCACAGATGACATCTTATGAGCCAGTGGCATCTCCAGCACGAGGAGGTTGTTGGCTGTGTCCTCGTAAAAACCGTAGATACCTTCAGCAGAAAGGAGGAGATTTCATTATGGAACACTAAATATATTTGAGGAAGAACGTAGTGATAGTTGTTTAAATTCTGCACATTTTGGGGGATGTGTTATTTTTTTTTACCTGTACGGTGCATCATGGGGATTGATACTGTGTATGAGCGATGTACAAGGAAACCACGGTTGTCAACCATCTTGTGATGAAACTGCTCGTCCCAGTGAGCTATTAGGAGAACATAGAATAAAAAAATTAACCAAGAAAAGAACTGTAAGAATAAGGGGGTTAGACCAAATCGCCCAGGTCTAACAATTCCCCATTACTTTTGAAACCAAACAAGTTCTCATCCACATTTTTGGCTTATACAGTATTAATAACACCAACTTACGTTTGTAGAACATGGCGTTGATGATCATGGCTCCATCAGTCTTCTCCACATCTTTCGTGATCTCGGGCAGCTTGCCATTGGTGGACTTGGACCCCCACTCGTTGATGGCATTGACGGCGCTTCGCTTGTCCCTGAAGTTGATCTTGGCGTGTTCATATTTGTAGTGCTTCTTGCTGTTCTTCACAAAGTCATCAGCAAAGTTGACGGAGCTGGGGCCGTACAGGCGGTTGCTGATCTTCCAGGTGACGTTGCGGGCCGTGGAGTTGCTGACCTCAGTAAGGAGCTCCGCCAGGCTTGTGTGGAGGTTTTGATCATTCACTTTGTTGCCACTGAGCACATTTTTCACCTGGGAGGCAGTATTGGACTTTCCTCCAAGAGCAACCAGGCCCAGGGAGGAGGCCACCACCACTGGGGAGATCACAATGTTCTCCACACCTTTCTCTTTAGCCATGTTGTGGTACAGGTCAAAGGCCAGGTTGGTGCTTTTGTCCACCAGGATGGTGGAATGGCTGCTGAGGGCTTTGTCCGCTCTAATGCTGGACAGTAGGCACAAGGCCACCAGGATTTTGACCCACATGGTTTCAAAGATGGCGTTAAAGATCTTTCTCTAGAATAAACAAAAGCAATGCACTGTTAGCCCACAACATGGGTTCATTGTTCGGACCACACTGTAACTTCTCACTCTCATTACTATATAACTCACATATTACTTTTACAGTCACCTTATTTGTGTTATATATTACTAAATATATATTACGCAGTAGTTACCAAACTATTTTGTAATTTATAGAATCTACTCATCAATAGGTCTTAAGGGAACAGTTTGAATGTGGCTAACTATGAATTATCTACCAATTAGTTCTATATCATTTGTGTAGTGCTAGTTCATTGTTCTTTATTTTTAGCAACCAAAGTCTTTCAGAGTAGCTTGATGTAAAAATCTCAGTTCTAGAGAAACTTACAGGGTCAGAATTCTCCACAGTGGTGGCGAATGGGACCAGACATCATTCTAGAGTAAACTTTAAAGTGAACTTTCTTTTTCCGCGAATTTACCACAATTTTGCCTTCATCATTAATACACATAACAATCAAGAGGCGTTCAAATATTTAGGTTCTTGTGTTTGGATATTAAATAATGTTCCATTAACCACCACTATGAAGAAACTGGAAGTTTAAGAGGCTAAATTTACTGCATGCTGTCTGAGAAATGATGTGAGCAGGGACGTCTGGCAGTTATGCCCGTACCAGTGCAGCTTTGACATTCCTTGATGACTGAGGCTAGCTCCATTCACTTACCACACTCAAGTAATTACAGGCTTGCTAAGCTAATCTACTGAGGCAATGCAGACATCAATGGAGAAAACTTACATAACTGCCACGTCAGCGCCTACAACTTCAGAAACGGGAGCACTCACTACTCTCAACAAGACATTGGGGCCTTAAAACTAGCAAAAGCCTAAAGCTGTTGCCATTCACTGGACACAAAATGCCACTGAGGCTTCTGCAGGCTAAATTTACCCTGTAACATTAAAAGCCTAGCATCATGAACATCCTGCCAACAAGGATCACTGTCAGATCAAAATGTTCATAGGTTTTCATGCAAAAAATTAATCATTTTACATGGCATTCAGCTCCCACTACTGAGATCCAGCAGACTGGAAAGGTCTCCTTATACAGTCCTTGTCTGGAAGTCTATAAAAGCTAAATTCGTCCACAGGTAACACATACACAGATTTTATTGGACACATCATGATGGTTAGAAATGAGATCCAATCAGCACTGCCACAGTGGCAGGAAATCCATCCTGCAAGGCTCCAAGCAGGCCAGACCTCCCACTCGTTCATTGCGTGTATGGAAAGTGTAGTTCAGAAGCAGTTCTCAGCTTCTTATATCTTCTAAAATGTGCAAGCCTGCACATATGAACCAACTACACATCAAATCAACACCGCATGGTCATCAAACCTGACTGATTTTGCTGCATGCATGAGTGGACAGGCTGCTGATTGGGTGGGACCGTTATGAGTCCAGTGAATTTGAATGTGAATAAGTATTGCACCCCTGCTCTAACTGTCACGAGTTCTCGTGACTTCTTTCCACTTCAGCTTGGTGCTGGAGTCTTTCTTTAGAACCAGTTTAATTCTAGTTTCTTGTCCCCATGCAGAATAACTTGCTCGACTCAAGTTGCAGACTCTGCTCCAGTGTTTACAGGAGGTCCAGCTTTCACCTACCTTGTGGAGGTCTTCTCCGCTGTGTTTCTGACGTGTCGGCCTTTGCTGAGTCAAAGCCGTCTAGCAGATTTTATAGCTCTGGAAGGAACCTTCTGGAAGCTGGGAATGAACTTATAAAATGGGAAGCTCTGATTGTGCTCCCAGAGCAGACAGAGACCTCCCCCTGATCTCCGGTTACATCTGCTGCTGCTGCAGCTGTGGGAAATGGGCCCTCTCCTCCAGGTCCTAAAGCCATGAGAAACTATCCAGTCCTCTGGGTATACAGCTTATGACCTTACATCACGTTACATACATTCGTACTGTAAATCTTCAGTTTCCTGCTCATGGATTAAGCCTTGTCTTAGATACATTATTTTGCCAATGGTGACCCCTTTTGGGTTCGAGAGTAAGCTTAAACTATGTCTGGGAGACTGGATCCTGTATGTGCTGAGAGGCAGTGCACTGATTTAAGGCAAATACAGTTTTATGCAAACGTTTGGGCGCCCCTGGTCAAAGCTTGCAGAGAATCACATATTATAGTGTGTCCTCTGTAGAAAATACATGTAATAGGTTAGAGGGTGACTGTATCTGACTGTATGTGTTTGATTTCCATACATTAACACAACTATTACAGCCAAACTGACAGACAAAACTGTTTTATGTTTTACTGATGCAGAAATCTAATGCAGATTGAAAGCTATATCAGTGGATCCCTTTTTAGTGCATCTGTTTGATGCATCCTGTGCAAGGAAAGGCTGGTCAAGTGGAGTGTCACAAAAAAGTTGACTGCCATTCAAAGGGAAGGCGACCCTCCGTCAGTGATATTCCGAATATTCTATTGTAAGTCTGTAAATGGAGTGGAACTACTGGGTGCATGCCTGAAAGACACAGGAATGTGTGTGTATGTGTGTGTGAGTGTGTAGGATTAAAATCTCTCTCCTCCCCCACCTCCCTTCCTCCACACTGCCACGTCTGTAGTGGGCCGTGCCGGAGCCTCTGGGATGCAAGCGGGGGATGCAGGGTATTCACCATGGGGGACGTGTTAAACTCCCTGTCCTGACACATCCTGCCTCGACCGATTTCATCTCTTAACGGACACCTCTTGCCGCACCTTTCTGAGATTCCCAGCAGGCTGTACACCTTTTTCTCGCCACACTTTGTTTGGACCCCTGTGCAAATGAATATACTATACATACAAAAGATAAAGAGAACACTACATTATAATTAGTTTTGTTCCACTTGCGTTTCAAAGTTGCATTGTATGTGGCTTTTAAAGTCATTTTAACATCATATAAAGTCAACCTGATATCAAAATGGACCTTTTTTACTTTGTCAGTTAATTGATAGAAACTTTGTAAGCACAATGAGTGGTGTCATAACATTCAAAAGACAAAATCTTTTATTCATCCAAACCACTCCTTCCAAATTTTGCCAGGGGCTTCCCAGAGTCTAGAATCAGAACTGCATACTCACACACACACACACACACACACACACACACACACACCATCACCATGAACATAAATGGTGTTTTTTCCCCTGCTTTGGAGAAAAAATATAAGAACAGCAATAACAAAATGTGGATGCTAACAGGCTAGCCTGCTCAGCAGCACTTCTTTCATTACAAACTTAAAGGCAAACATTAAAATCAAGCTTTCAGCAAATCATGGTTCTTTTCAGAATCATGGTTCAGAACCTACAGAAACACACCAGTATATCAAGTCCAGGTCTGACCTTTTCCTTTCAGAACTGTAATGCATTCTGAATATGAACATTTAAAAAACAAGCCTCATATTGAATCCCATGACCAAAATTCACCAAAATATTCAGTTCTGGAACAGAACAAAGAATGTGCTGCAATATCCTGTGGTTTATTTTCATTTTCAGCACATGTTTATCTCTAGTTATTTACCACAGCAATGACCTAGAAACAACCACAAAGGTTGGCCTTCTTAGAGAAAGATGGAGGCTTGCATGCAAGCATTGCACCCAACAAAAGGTCAGTGTTTACAACAGACAAAATCTGTCTCATCCCGGGGGAAACTGGGTCAAGTTACGCTCATTAACTTTTGTGCAGAGTGAGAAAATTAAATGCCATCGGAGTTTCAGGCGACACATTTTACTCTTTCAGCAGTCGGGACGCCGGCTGTGTGAGTGCTTAGTTGCAGGTCACTTTATAAATGTCATTAAAAACACAGCCTACGGCTACAACATTCCTCGCCACACAGAGAAGAGGAATCTGGCCTGGTTTGGCCTCTGGCTGTGAGCGCAGCTCTGAAACTGCTTTACTGTTCATTATGCTTATTAGTTACATAACAGCATGTTTGCTCTGATTTCTACAGTTTCGACCAAACTTACGTTCACCACTGAACAACGGTCTTTAAAGATGAAGTACATGCACGCTCCTTGTCAATTCTACAATCTTTTTTCTTCTGTTTTAGTGGAAAAAAGCAAGATAAAATTGGATTATTGAGATACACTCTCATTAATCCTGTAAAACCAGATTCACATTAAATAATGAATATAATTTATATTATAAAATTACATAATATTGTATATTATTATTATTATTATTGTTGCTGTCGATGTCGTCAACCTTATTATCATTATTATGAATTTTTAATTTACATACATACATAGAATGAAACCATGTTATATAATTATGTAGTTAGAAACTATATATACATACACACAGATTTAAAAGAAATATGTAGGTGCACAGTTAGAAACATCACAAAATCAAACACAAGAAAAATGCAGGATATGGGCCCTTTAAAAAAAAGTTGGACTGGAACAATGTGCATGCTAGGCAGTGCTGTGGGGGGGGGTTGTGAGCCCGGATGCTCATTCATTAGATCATGTCCTCTGTCCTACATCCTCTCGCTCACTAAATATCCATAAATAAAACATGTTGGGAGCAGTTACATGGAGAAAAAAAGTCCTGGGAAAATAGCACAGAGCATCTGTTTTTGATATTGTGTTTAAGTCCCTGCTCTGATATTAAAACCAGTCTAGCAACGGTTTTGCACATAGCTTGTGTTAAGTGTGTTAAGTGGATGTTGAAATATTTTCTGGGGTGAGAAATTGAGACGTTGTACTGTAATGAGAAAACAATCCTGCACAAAGACAATGTCCAGAACCCCCAGGCGTTTCAAATTCAGTCTCCCTGACAGAAGTCAGGCGGCGTCCTGTCCTGTATGAAGCTGCGGGTGAACCTGCAGCAGCGTGCCCCCCCGTCACAGCTCAGCAGGAGGAGGCACTGCAGATGTTGTCTTGTGTTTTGTCTGTGGAAGTAAATCAAATACAGAGCGCATGTCATTGCTTGGACTGAAAAGCATTCCAGTCATAATATGAGTAAAAACAGCAATTTTTTTTCCATCATACATGCAAGATTAGTCACAACAAGGTAGAGCTGACGCTGAACTTCTGAAATTGACTGGGACCAGTTTGAGAACCTCTGCTCTATTGGATAATCGTGGCATTGCTGTGGACTGAACTTTCTGACATAAGAAAATGTCAGTATTAAAAAACATACAGTTCTGTGCAAAAGTCTTACGCCACCACTCATTTCTTTATGTATTGCTTTAAATCACCTTATTGGTGCAAACATGCTGCGTCATGCCTGTCAAACTGTCTTATCATTGTCATATTGAGTAGATTACATTTTTTAAAATGGGAACACATGTTTTACTGTGACAGGCTGTAAAATGTCTAAAGATACAAGGAGCCTAGATAAAGGAGTTCCAACCACTCAGCATTCAGCACCACAAGTATACTGATCACCGCCTGATCATCTGGAATCATCTGCTCCTGTTTCTTCGCTGGTTCAGGACTTCAGTTAGATGCTCTTTTTTCTGCTTGAATGATTCATATGTAGGCCACTGTGTGTCTTAACAAACAAAAACATTCATCTGAAAGGCATTTAGGGAGGTTGGTTTGACAGCGACAGGTAGGGCGAGTGGGTTCACTCAAGTTCTATTTGATTGGGATTCCACCAGAATCAGAATCAGTAAACTTTAATGATCCCGGAAGAAATTGCTTATTTTACAACTGCACAGACACAGAGACACAGAGATGTAAAATATCTAAATAAATAAAGATATAAGAGTCTACTTAATATCAAATAAAATTCTGCAGAAAATGCTCTATACGAAATACACTATACTATATGCACAAATACTGGGGTATAAGTACTATAGATAAACAACTTACAGTTAAGTGAATTACTATTAACACAAATAGAGGTTGGAGTTGTTCTCTATACCGAGTTTGTTATTGTACGTAATAGAGCACATAATACAGATATGCGGATATTAGTTATAGTTAATTGGGGAATCTGAAATGGCACCCTGTGTACTACACTTAAGAGGTCGGGAACCAATGACCTCTGCACACCAAATAATGCATTATACACTATTTGAGTTTCCGCCACAAGTGACGCAGATTCCTATATGTTGTATTCCTCTTTTTTTTTTTTTAACCCTAACCCTAACCCTAACCCTAACCCTAACCTTAACCTTAACCTTAACCCTAACTCTAACCCTAACCCTAAACCTAAACCTAACCCTAACCCTAACCTTAACCTTAACCCTAACTCTAACCTTAACCCTAACCCTAACCCTAACCTTAACCTTAACCCTAACCTTAACCCTAACCTTAACCTTAACCTTAACCCTAACTCTAAACCTAACCCTAAACCTAACCCTAACCCTAACCTTAACCTTAACTTTAACCCTAACCCTGACCCTAACCTTAACCCTAACTCTAACCTTAACCTTAACCCTAACCCTGACCCTAACCTTAACCCTAACTCTAACCTTAATCTTAACGCTAACCCTAACCTTAACCTTAACCTTAACCCTAACCTTTACGTTAACCCTAACTCTAACCCTAACCCTAAACCTAACCCTAACCCTACCAGTCACCAGTTAGCACTGATACTGGTGGTGTTACGCACTGCGCATTAAAATACACAAGGTAGTGAAGCATTGTCCTAACACGAAAAAAAGGCCTAAAGCGTGATCGCAGCACGTTTTTGAAAAGATTTTATGTCGTGATGGCTGCACGGAAAGTCATGAGATCGGGTTGTATGTAGGCAGCTTCTATGAACATCACATGAGTTTAAATTACAGCTACATTTTTTACCAGTAACTTATGTAAGTAACCATGACAAAAGGACTACTGGGTTAACATGGTCCACGATTCATTCACTATAAAGAGAAAGTTACCTTATTTACAGTTCATATCAAGTCTTGGACCATCACTGATGTAACTCAGGCTGCCCGCGAGGCAGAGGAGGACGACACGTAGCTCAGGAAAGGAGGAGCCCTCCCCCAGCCACTGGAATGCTGTGGGTCTCTGCAAGATGTAAGATTTTACTTCTCTTACTCTTTCTGGTGATGAAATCCTCCTAGGAGTTTTACTCGTGTATTATGAAAACCTGTTTCTACTGTAATGTGTGTTATCCATCTGTCTTGTGCCCAGCAGGATCACACAGATTACCAATGAACTGTTCGCCATGCCCAGCTCTTGATTTTTTACAACAGAAACACTCAAAATGAAGCCATTTCTGAAGAACCACAGTGGAGACCTCTGGTGGACATCAAGAACGTGTAGGCCATATCAGACATGTCTATTATCCAGCACTCGGAAGTACTCGGATTTCAGGAAAAGCCCATTTAAATAAAAGGGTGCAAATTGATTTAGATCAAAACACAGAAAATACAGTTTATTTTGGTTATATTTGTGAGCTGCTACTCCAGTTTTTGCCACAAGGTGGTAGAGCTTCCCTTAATAATTTAGCCCATGAGCCCTGAAGGTACATTGGGCCAGTACAGATGCTTTCCCTGCTCAAACACTCATTAGCAAATTATGAGCTGTGTTTGAGCAAGGAAATAAACAAAGAGCCCTTTGAGAACAAAGTTTAACCCAAATCCATGTTTCAAGTGGCGGGTTGTGGCTACACTGCTGCAGTTTCTAGGAGGTGGTGGGATTTTTCAAATAAAGCCAAATGACCAATGACCCAGTCCTGTCTATTGTTTACCTTTTGTCCTCTCTGAACCATTCGTTGGCTTTTAGCATATTCACTTTCACATCTGGAAACTTTTACTTCCGCTGTTGTGTCAGAACGCAGCCGGGCAGGGCCTGGTCAGCCT
Source organism: Hydrocynus forskahlii (assembly GCA_037974365.1). NCBI lineage: Eukaryota > Metazoa > Chordata > Actinopteri > Characiformes > Alestidae > Hydrocynus > Hydrocynus forskahlii. The sequence goes on from JBBPCX010000035.1 coordinate 15,447,928, forward strand.
GGTGTGAAGTGCCAGGAGAAAGGAGGCAGCCAAATGCCACTTATAGGTGTGGCACGTTTCCTGTCTGTGGTTAATTGTGGGGTGTTGCTGTGTGTTTTAGAATAACTGTTGATATCAAATGTTGGTGCTTTCCTGACATGGTAGAATTTGAAATGGGGAGATTACACACGTCTAAATAACATCCACACCCACCCTCAGACTCACTGAAGCTACATTTATATTCAAACTATACAGACAAAGTGCCCTACTATGTAACTGAGGCTTCAAATTTCAAAATATGAACCTAAATGAGAAAAAAATACTCATCTTCATGATGATTTATAATGCTCATTTCTGCTAGTGATCCTATACGATCTGAATATGCTTTTTGGCCATTCTTAATTTAAGATGGACATCTGAAGCCATTCCATGTTTTATCTGTGGTCTGTACATAAATGAACATACATGTTTGCTTGCGTGTAGCATTTTACAGAGACTCCTTCAGTAAAGTTCCCTGGTACAGAGCTGCTGCTGTTCATCATCTGACACTTGTTAGTCTCCTGCTTGTATTCACAGTTAACAAATATCTAGAACTTCAAAAAGACCTAGCATGATGTCCATCAGAAACTGGTGGACTGATTAATCACTTGTTGGGGATCAATCTGACACGCTCAGAATGAAACAGAACTTACTGTTTGCTGTAAAATGAACTGACTAGGAAATGAGCACAAATTGGCAAAAATAATTTTGGGGGGCTCCCGAGTGGCACAACTGTCTAAGCCTTGGCCCTATCATCAGGAGATCATCAGTTCACTTAATATGGGGGAGTCCCAGCAAGTGGAGGAAACAGGAGGAGACTAAACTCAGCAGAAAACAAAGACGTTTTGGACACAACAACGCTTCACCTGGCTGAGCGCTGGATTAAATGCAGAGGAAGAATTTCTGTGGTGTGTTCATGTATGACAGAATGGTCACTTTCACTTCACTTTCACTTTACAAAAATGCCTTACATAAACAAATAAACAAATCAAACCCATGATGTCCATATGAAGTGTTTACCACTGTTGTCGCATTGTAGTATATATTAGAATATGTAGCGTACCTCATATGTACACCCCAATTTGTAGTACTTTATAAGTAATACTTATTGAACAAAATAGAGAGTGAAATGTTCGAACAACACCAGAAACTGTATTCTGGACTAGAGTGAGGCTAACCTGAAATCCTAACCAATGGGAGAGCTTGTTTAGTTAAATCTACCCAGATACCACAGAGGCAAGTAATCTGATTGGCTGATTTTCTGTGGCGTGTTATAAGATTTTAACCCATTTGTTTTCAACCCAAACTGATAAAAAGAGGGCAATACTGTGAGCAGGACCAAGTTTAAAAACAAACATGCTTCTGTTGAATATGAAATGAATTATTTTGTTGCACAAACCCCCTAGAAGGCCCTAATGCCAAAAGTCCATTACTGAACCCCTAATGTCACTGGCAAGAAGTTAAACTGACCAGAATAAATTTTGTTTATTGGATCTTGGACCATTTAAGGCTGGTCACGATGCTTATAGCTCACCTTATAGAGAGATTTGTTAGAAGGCCTATTTGAATAGTGCACCCTCTGATATCAGTATTGCAGTCATCAGTATTTGTACATTGTGCAGTTCTATGACAAAAACAAACCATTGGAGCTCTGTAACCCCACTCTTGGACGGTGTGGCATTGCTGAAGGTAAACCCTCTGCTTGGTAGAAGAAGATTAGTAGGATGTGACGCAAAGGTGCTGCAGGCCAGGGGTTAATCCCCAGCTCTCGCCCTGGAATAGAACTGATAGACCGCACTGCACGAGTCAGGGTGAGCAATAGACTCCTTGAGTGCTCAGGTGGTCCGATCAAAACGTTCATACTGTCGTTGCAAGCAGCACACAGTCACTCTCTGAGTAGATTCTTGTATTCTGGCTCAGTTTTACAACAGGTGGCCGCATTAAAAGGGATTTCCACCAATTAATCTTCATAATGAAGCTGTTAAGTACAAGGAGTAAGTTTGAGGGTCTTTTGGTAAATTCCCCTCTGTAAAGAAAATGAAAGACAAGTGAAGGGAACCAGACATCTAGAGAGCTCAATGCCTCACAGAAAATTATAGCACGAAATGGTTATGAATGATTCCTGAGACTTTTTTCACAATAGTTTGGCGTAAAACATATGGAGTCCCCAAAGAAAACTTATCTAGTTTTCAGATTTACCACTATTTTACCATCTTCACTATATATAAACACTCAGAAGACACATGTTGGTTGCTGGTGGGTTTGGATAGTAAATATATTTGTGTTGTAGACAAACCCCTGGTTCCATTCACCGTCCCTGTAAACAGAAATTTTCTCCACAATGTGCTTGTATTTCACATTAAATCCACACTGACTTTGTTTACATCTCCAGCATTTTAATTATACAGAGACATTTGAAAAAACAGTACATTTTCTATTCAATAAAAGGCACTTTTGGTGTGTACCACACCTGTCCAGAGGGAGGGAGTAAAACTCAGCTCAAAGGACTGAGAACCCAGTGTTTCTGTATGAACTCTTTTTTTCTGAAACAAAATGCATTTTATCTTATAAAAACAGTATATATTCTAAAGAAAAATATGTCCAGTAAAAACATTCTTACTTGAAAAAATATAAGGATTTAAATACTTTATCTGATTTTACATGTTGTTGAAAATGAGTTAAGACAAATCTAATTCCAAATTAATTTAAATCTAAATGATATGAATGGAAGTTACAGCACCTACTCACTGTTAAATGGCTGAACAAAGATGACATGAGTTCCACAAGGAGGGTTATAGCCACGCCCCCGACATAATACGCCCCGCCCATTACATCTCGCATGCCCCGCCCACACGTCTGGATTACTCTGCCTCTTGGAGTTGATTTTCCTCGGTGAATCACTCTCTCTCAACTCTGCGGTGGAAAACACAAATAATAGTCATTATTTTAAAAAGAGAAAAGCCTACCACGCTCAAATTGCCTTCACACGTGGCTTTTTTATGAGAACAACGGACAAGGAGACAATTCAGTGAGGACTTTCCACTCAAGCTTATTTTGTAACTGCTCTGAAATCAGTCACACTTTGCCAGAGCTCAAAAACAAACAAGCTCAACTGCTGTTCCCCTCTGAGGAGAAGGAGAAAACATGTTGGAGGTGGAGTAGGAGGAGCACAGACTGGTGTCTCTACCCTTCACTGAGGAGCAGGACGTGGATTAAGCAGTTGTAGAGGTGAGTGTTTTCCAGAACAGCAGGGCTTGGAGTCACTAACTCTCTCTCCTCTCTCAGGTAGGTCAGTTTTCACCTCAGAAGTTCTGCTCTCTCAAACCAGCCGCTGTTTCTCAGTTTGCCTGTAGATGATGTAGGCCGTCAGTCAGGCTTTGGTTGCTGTTCTCAAGCTGAAAAGTAGATGAAATGTGAGTGAGACTGGATACAGCTCTGAAATTGGCTGATGACCATGATGTGCCACCAGGTTTGTTTACAGTTTACCAACTTGTAGACACTCTTGTACAGAACTGCTGTCTGTACTGGGCGGACAGAGTCTAGTTATATTCACTCAGTTATGTGTACACCAATGTTCCGGTCAGTTTCATCTTGTTTTAGTATGTTTAAATGTTACTTATACAGTTCAGCTATATTGTCACTGCATCAGTACAACCTTACAAAAAGCTTTTTCACTCTTCTCCTTTGGGCTGTCCAGTCTAAACACACTGGACAGACATTCTAGCAGATAAGATGTCAATTTTTTTATCTTTGGGGACCAAACTGAAATGCTTATGTTAGGTTGAGAGACAAAGTAGTGCACAAAGATACCCAAAAAATAGTACACACGGTAGATAGGTTTCAATTTGCTATTTGTCATGTAATGTATATCTTTACACTATATTGTTACGAAGATATTATATATGTAAAGGGAAAATGTATATGGAAGAAAGTTCTTTCATTGAATGTGTGTGTCTGTGTCTGTTTTTTTTGGGGGGGGGGTCCAAAAAGGTTTGTTTCCTCTTCTAAGACACACTCACTAATCTTGGCACCTTACAGGTGAATTGAACCATGTGTGTTTGAGTAGGGAAATCACTAAACTGTGCCGGACCAGTTTGGTCCCCAACCCAGTGGTGCCCAATTCCAGGACTGGAATTGGCACCACTGGGTTGGGGAACTTTCCAGTTGAGTCAAAACAGAACTGGGGCTGGAGGAACTGGATTATATAAAAAAGCAAAACTTGTAGATTATAACTCTATTCTGTGTGGGTAGCTGTGATTGATAACAGTCTAATATGTTTATTAGGGAAACACTAAATTTTTCTTAGTTTTATTACATATATTTTTCCTAATTAGGTCCTAATTCCAGTTCATTTCAATTTTTTTTGGTTAGTTCAAGAATAAATGAAGAATAAATCCTTACAGACTTAATTACATGCATTAAGAAGCTCCACCATTGTTTATTTTTGGACTTTTTTTTGCTTTTTACTCCTACTCAAGTTGGTGGTTACTTCTACACAAGACATTACATCATTGAAATAACAATGCATTTACTTCAGTGTGGTTTCTCAGTTCAGAATTTATTTATTTATTTTTGTTTTTAAAGTGTAGTTTCATTCTGAAAACTGCCATTTGGCCACATTTAAGTGTTTCTATGTGTAATTGACCTCACTGACCTCTATAAAACAACATACTATGCACTTCAGAGTAGGAACACCTGGACAGATGCAGCAAAACAAGTGCCCGAGCCTTCAAGAGGTTTGATGTATTGAGTGTTACGTAAGCCAGGGTCTGTCAGTCTTCTGACGACTGGAGCCGAATGCTGTGGGAAGTGCCACAGCCGCCGCCCCAGGAAGTCTCCCGTGGAGGGGAAAGAAAAGAGCAACTCGAGAGCAGACATGGAAGTGTTGCACAAGTGGCTGGGCATTCAGATGGAAGGATGTCGGTTTCTTTTTATCTGCCCTGGACCAAAGACGGCCGCCTGCGCTGGAAGGGCTGCACAAAGTGGAATTTGTTTGGTGTAATTGCAGTAGTGGTCTCTGCGGTACTGATAGTCCAGTGATGTACAGTGATGTCAAGCAAATCATTTAGATCAAAGTGAATTTCTGATAATAAGTAAAGTGGACCCTTGTAGTCCTGCGTGACCACACAAATTCTTTTACTGCATTTAGCCCATTTAACCCATTCACCAAGTAAAGCAGGGGGCTGCCACCAATGAGGGGCGCCCAGGGAGCAGTGTGTGGGGACGGTACCTTACTCAAGGGAACCTCAGT
>JBBPCX010000035.1:15458196-15469857 GCA_037974365.1 Hydrocynus forskahlii
CAGGCGGTGATCAGTATACTGGTGGTGCTGAATGCTGAGTAGTTGGAACTCCTTTATCTAGGCTCCTTGTATCTTTAAGCACTTTGTCGCCTGTCATAATACATTTGTTCCCATTTCTTTAATTTAATCTACTCAGTATGCCAAAGATAACACATTTTGACAGGAATAAAATAGTATTTTTGAACCAGCAAGGCAATTCAAAGCAAAATATTAAGAACTGCGCCCTGGCTAAAGACTGTTACACAGTACTGGATGTTATATGTTCATATAGATTAAATACAATGGTAGGATAGGGGAGCTTCTTTGGCCAGCACTTACAAAAGTAGGCCCAGCCCTTTAAAAACAAAGTTAAAGAAGTGCGATTGTCAAAGTTCTGTTTAGTGCTGCTGACCTGTCAGCAAAACCCGTGCAGGTGACCCTCTGAAAACAGGTCGGGGTTCCAGCTTTTGTGCGTTTGAAAAAGCTCCCAGAGAACGCAGTGTCATGGAAACAAGCCCGATCAGGGAGCCGTACACAAACACAGCTGAGAGAGCCCACAGCTGCCGACACACACACACACACACACACACACACACACACACACACTGTTCCACTGTCTCTCTGAACTCCAGGGCTGGGTGAGTGCGTCTGTCCCAGTGCAGGTAAGGGAGCTGAGGGCTGGCGTTGCTCTGTATGAGTGCCGTGTTAATGTTCACGTTAATGTATTGGCTGTTTAAGAAGCTGCTTTAAAGGGATAATATCCTACAATTTTTGTTGTATTTAAATTTTTCCCATTCATTTCACTGACATTACTGTACCGTTAACACTTTTGTATGTAAATGACCTCGGTTTTGAATGGCTGCCCTGAATTCCAGGCTGAAGTGTTCTGTGTCAGAGCTTCAGAGCTAAAGTGTTGTAGGCTGAATGGGAGGATGTAAATGTGTTGGTTTTTGTGACATCACGCAAACAATACATTCAAAAAAGCAACGTGCACACTTGACACCCAGATCGCCACACATGATGATAATATAAATATATGCTCTCATACAGTACCAGTCAAAAGTTTGGGCACACCTTCTCATTCAATGATTTCCTTCGTTTTTATTATTGGCTACATTGTAGATTAATATTGAAAACATCACCTATTGCTCTGATGACCGCTTTGTACATTCTTGGCAGAAAAAACATTGAATTAGATGGTGTGTCCAAACTTTTAACTGGTAGTGTATATGCATTCTCAGCTAGTCTCAAATCACTGTCTCATGATTATTATATGGTTTTTCAAAGCATTATGGAAAGCATTGCATTGAATAGCACAGTATATTTTTGAATCACTTTCAATATTTATGAAGCATATTGGACTTTTGAGTACTGGTGGCAGGCCTCAGTGTAAAGAAACGTGAAAGAGAAACTAGCTTATAGGGAAAGAGGAGGAGAAATAAAGGCCCAAACCCAAATCACGCCTTTCTTGCTGCACTACTCTAAGTATTTCTTTACTGTGGTAGTGCGGGGTTTAGGTCATTAATTATTCAAAACAATGTAAAGCACCCATAAAATTACTTGCACTGCCATGACATTTTTGTCTTGTACTAGTAATGCTATTAAAAGTCAGCATTGCTTTCAGTCACCAACACTGTCCAGCATGAGGCAAGAGATGTTTTACCCAGTTGCTCACTCGGGGGTAAAGTTTGAAAACTTTCTGAGCTAAAACTACCTCCAAGGTGCAAGTGTTTGGTTAATTTACTTTACTGCCTGACACCAGTGAGGATCTTATTATTTTTCCAATGGAATTCAGCTCTGAGTTTAGTTAGATTTTGTTCTGCTTGCTTTAACATCCAGTCCTTGAGGGAGGTGGAGAAATGTAGCTTCAACTCGTTTGAATGTGTTTATCCAAAGCTCTATAGGTGATGCAAATTTCACATACATCTAACTAACAAAACAGACCAGAGCTGCAGACCAGCACATAGTGTGTGTAAATGGGTGTGTTTGAGTGGGAGTGAGTGGGTTTTTTGTTCAAGGCCCCCATAAAGCCAAATGGTCAATGTTATCTTACTCAGACAGGGACATTTGTTTTGAAAGTGTGAGGATAAACGCAGTGTCATAAAGGCAGTGTCCTGGAGAGATAACAGCATAAAAGAGAATCCTTCACTTTTAATATAACATATACGTTTTTCAATTTTTGATAACGACCATGAAATCGCTGGGTTGAAAATGTCTCTTTTTTTTGTTCTGTATTTCCGAACCTGAGCGTTTTGCATCCATTGCTGTACACTTTCTGTTCTTAAAGATTGATTTAAAAAGCGGATGTAACTTTTACAAATTTGAATCTTTGCTCTTAAGCAATTTTTATTGAACACTCATATGAAGAACGTTATGAAAAATGCGAAAAAACATCAGACATTGATGATGATGATTAAAATTTTTCTAATAAACAGCATGACTCAGCTTAGTTCATAATTGACGCTTATAAGCTGAAGCTCTGCTGCAGCACTGTTCTAAAGTAGCGAACGAACCACAGCCATTAATTTTAATGTGTGTTCAGAATATGTTTTGACTGCTTTTTTCTGTAAAAACGGTGTGAAAAGGCCTTTGACTTTGTCACCCTTTTTAATGCAAGTGGAAAATGTCCTAGATATAATGAATGTAAGGTATAAAGAACTTAAGGTCTTTAATGAGGGAAATTGGAATATTTTGTTGAAGTCTGGGTATCTTCCATCCCGGTGCTTTAATGTTTGTATTATTTATCACAATTAATTATACATATAAAATTGTATTGAAGTATAAATTTTATTTAATCAGTTATCATTTTTTTTTGTCTCTGAATATCAGTATCAATATCGGTATCAGTATCGGCGACAAAAAAATCTCGGTCAGGCCCCAGTCAGTCAAGTCTACGGATAAGTTTGTCTTCAGTGTGAGAGACTGTGGTTTTATGATTTGCTGTGTTTAAATACAGATGGCTAATTGCTAATTCCGTATTAGATAAATCATCATTTAGGAAACAGACGGTTATTGTATCATAAGCAGAAAACTGACTCATACCTAAGGGCTCCAAAGAGAGGGGCCGTTCTCAGCTATTCAGAGGCTCATGTGTGCTAATGATTCATTAACATGCTCTTCCCACTGTCTGTATGGGCCAATTCATTATTCTATTATTAACAAGGCTTATAATTGAGTGCCAAGCTGCAGTACAGCAATCCTGTGCCTTTCATAATGAGTCATGTACGTACAGGACTGTGAGTGGGAAAGATCTGCTCTCACAATATTGAGGATCACTGAGAAATACAGTTAATAAGGTTAAGTGTAAAAATAAAGCAGGTATTACCGATTAAAATGAAGGAGAAATTTATTGAGACTTGCATGTCAAAACTTGGATACTCCACTAAAATAGAAATCATCAGTGGAAATGTACCTTCTATATTCATTTGCACTGATGAGTCCTCATTGATGAGGCAATTTGCATAATGAAATCTTGTCACTGCCGGAAGAAAGCCTTGTTTGTCCGTTTTTTATATAATTAATTTTTGCAGCTGTGTGTCGCTTTCACTGTATCAAAATATCATTACGAACAGAACAACAGAGAATATTCAACAAGACATTCTGTTACCTAGACTTAGATGGTTGTGAACATACTTTCTCTTACAAAGTGACTTTTTTGGAGATGTGAAGTTCTGTTCTGGTCTCCCATGGGTAAGAAACAGACCTTAAAGGCTTGGTTGTTCCTTTCACAGTGTTGAAGTATTGTGGCGTTGGAGTATTCTGGATTTTTTTTAAAAGACTGGGCTTTATTTGTTACTGGTCAGTTAATTTTATTGTTTAGATGTTTTTAACCTCTAGAGGTGCACAGATTCCACTGATTTCTCCACATTTTGGCATATTTGAATGGGTAGGACTAATCTGGTGTGAGAAATGAGTGAGTATAAGGATGTAAATGAACTTGATAAGGCTAGACATCTGGGTCAGCGCATCTCCAAAACAGCAGGCCTTGTGCGGAGTTCCTGGTATGAGTGGTCAGTACCTACCAAAAGAGGAAAGGATGCGCCCATCCTGCCCAATGTCCACCGGTGCAAGTGCCTTACAGGCACATGTTCATTAGACCTGAACCGTGGAGCAGTGGAAGAAGGTGGCCTGGTCTGATCAATCATATTTTCCTTTACAGTATGTGGACGGACAGGTGTATTTGCGTTACTTACCCGAGGAAGAGATGGCACCAGTAGGCACTATGGGAAAAAGACAAGTCTGTGGAAGCAATTTGATGCTCTGGGCAATGTTCTGCTGGGAAACCTTAGTTTCTGCATTCATGTTACTTTGACATAAACCACCTACATAAACATTGTTTCAGACAAAGTAAACTCTTCCGAAGCAAAAATATTCCCTAAGTGCAGCACAAAAATTGTTCAGGAATGGTTTGAGGAACACAACAAAGTGCTTAATTTGTGGGATGTGCTGGACAATCTAGTCCAATCCATGGAGTCCCCACCTCGCAACTTACAGGACTTGATGTCTTGGTACCAGACATCACAGCTCACCTTCAGAGGTCTTTTGAAATCCATGCTTCAACAGGTCAGAGATGGTTAGGTGGCTCAAGAGGGGCAATACTAGGCAAGTGGTTGGAATGTTGCTACCGAAATCATTGTACATTCAGTAACTACTATGGAACTAATGTGAAAGTGTCGACCCATATGCAGACCTTTTGAGTTAGTGGTAAAAAAACTGACCTCTCAGTTACTAATATAATCAGTAATGACAGCCTGGAACAAAATGTAGTGCTGTACATTCTGAAAGGAGGCGGATGGGCAAATGCCACAGTGAGGGCCTCACCACCAGTGGGGGAAGTTCTTCAAGCCAAGATAATTTATGTTCCCAAGACAACCAATATTTCAGCTGTCGTGAGCTGAATAATTCATGGAGCTCCAAAGACTTCAAGCTGCAGTTTTGCTCATTGATCTATTCATGTTGGTTCTTTATTTCGCTGCCAGGAATGATGTTCATCGGAGAACATGCTCGGAGAGGGCATGATCTTTTGGATTCTCTCCTGCAGTACTGATGTCTCAATGCACATCACTTATTTTTGTTTATTTGGTCCATCCTGAGCAACCTCGGATGTTCTAGATGTGGTCCTGTGGTCATATTTATGAGAACAGTGTTCTTGCCTGTGCCTTAAGGCATGTTGTGTTATGGATATGTCACATTACATTTTAACTGAGGAGATCCGGCTTACCCGTTACGAACAGGTTTGGACCATTAATGTTTTCACAGAGAGAGTAAAACATGACATCATAGGTCTATTTGTTTTCACAGGTGACATGAACTCACTCAGCCAATCAAGGTTCTCTCTGGCCTGGGCATGGTGACAACCATGAGTCCCAGTAACTAGAATGTTTTAACAAACATCAAAGAATTGGTTTGTACTCTGGTTCGTCATGTGTGTTGCCAGCACGTCAGAGCTAAAGTTTCAGCTTCTGAACGAGGTGGAGAAACACTTTGTCCTCCTTTCACTTTTTCCTCATGTCCTAATGTCACCATTTGGCCCATCTGCCAAAGCAGTCTTGTGATCTGAACCTACAGACTTCTGATCACAGGGGCAACTCCCTAGCCACTAGGCCACCAGTGTTTCACTGTTTGTTGTGGTTTTATTAAAAATAATCAGCCCCCGAATGGGGCTACCAATAAATGGCTTGGTAAGAGCCAGCGAGTTAATGCCCCCTCTGTGGTACAGTGTTAGAAAACCAGGTACTGAATGTGGAGAAGCAGAACATGGCTGGTTCGAACCCATGCTGCGAGTAGTTTTTTTATTTTTAAACACAAACTTAAAACCATTTGGGTGTCTCCAAACACTGCTTCTATTGCAACCATGCTTCGCATTTTCTCATGGAAATGCATCTAGTTTTGTAAATGTACTCTAAATGTATTTTGTGATGTATTTTAACTCCCATGATTAACACAAGTAGGAAACTGGGTACTTGTATGTATTAACCAGGCTGGCTGTGCGGTGATGTCGGTGGAGCTGCAGGGCTCGTGAGCTGCACACGGTGGGATACTAATGACGGCTCTGGATCACACCTCATCACAGCCCTCTAATCAAGCCCAATGACAGGAAGTGACTAAGTGAGACCTTCACACCGGCTGCCTGTTGGCGTGTGTGTTGTGAAAGACGGCGGAGTGTGTATTCAGCATGCTAATGATCGCCGGCTATGACCTCCTGTCAGCACGAGACGAGGCCAGTGCCTGATGAGGTCATCATTATGGGTTGTGGCCTGTATCGCCTCCTTAATTACTGTTATTTGCTCTCTTCTCTCAAAGCCCCCTCTGAAATTAGTGCAACATCTGTTGTTTTTCACATCAGTTCTCCACTGTACCAGAGAAGCATCATATGCCATTTTCGGAAACCCGGTAGTAATATTTGACACTTCCTGAGGGTTTATTAGGTGGTGATGTTCCTACTACCCTTCCTATTTTTCAGCAGTGATTCTTTTATAGTACTGTGTGAAAGTCTTAGGCACCTGTAAAAATACACTGAAACTGTTTAGCAGTTAATAATACTGCATATACTAAACATTATTATTGATAAATATACTAAATAAAACTAGAATGAATACATGCAAATACCATTGTACAGTAAATAGTGATTCTATGCTCAGAATTTAAGTGTTCCTTGCGGAAGTCCAGAGTTACTGGTAGTTTCCATCAGAAACCTTCCTTTGACTCAATCGGTCCTTCATTATATTAAATCAGGAGCTGCTCATGGTGTTTTACAAATCCAAACAATCTAGGTGAAATCTAGAACCGAACCTGTGTTCTCCTCACCAGCTACGTTTTACAAACACAACAGTTCTTGATACTTTTGACTGCGTCCTTGTTTGTTTGTATTTATTGTAATATTAACTTTGCTACCAGAAAGACACATTATCTCATGCTGAGAAAAATGGGTTTAAACAATTTGAATAGGTGTCTAAGACTTCAGTAATGTTATAAACTAGCTTCTATAGAGTGTGTATCTTACTATTTTCTTGAATTGTATTTTTTCCCCCTGCTTTCCCACTTTTACAAATGTGTAGTATTAAATAAATGGCTCTGTTAGTCAAACTGACTAAATATAGAGGAATCTGATCCAAGATCAGTCCTCTCCAGCCCTGTCTGCAACTGCTGCCTGTAGCTGTGGAGGTTTGTTCTTTTTTACAGCTCACAGTAAGTCATACTGTGTCCTAAACCACATCCACAAGTCTGCTCCACTTTAATATAGAGCTGAACAAGGTTTGCGCAGGCTGACAGAAGTTTTCAGGATGTATTCTCAGAAAATATTTGGGTGACTTGACTTCTGCTGTGAGCAACAGCAGCACTAAACTCAAGAAGCAAAATTTGGACTACACTGAATACATCTTTGAGTGAGTGGAAAATTGTTCATCCTTTTATAAAACTCTGGTATAATTCGTTTTTTTGTTACTGAAATGGTATATATAATCACTCTGTTTTGACTGGCGGCCTCACTGACCATGCTACAATACACCTTATAACTTCAGTGTGAATGAGTGGAACAAAACCAAATAGTCAGATGTGGACTGTTCATTTGGGAGTCAGAGGTCAATTTCACAATGACAAATTATATACCATGCAGCCCTTGTAGTAATACCCTAGTCTGCCTCTTTGGGTGGAGTCCAGAGGCTTTGTGGTGGACTGACGTGAACTAGAGAAGGGAAAGTGAACTGACCAATAGATTAACTGACTGAAATTCAGCACTGATTTCCACAGCTAGGCTGCATCTCTGCTGTCGCATCTCCTTCACCTGTGTCACCGTCTACTGATCTTCCCTGTCACACCCTGCCACTGCTGTTTATACACTACTGTTCATTTAGTATTTCAGTCTTAGGCAAATCATTTGCCCTCTCCCATCATCCCAGTTGACATTAAACTTTATTATTAACTTTAAGTAGTTTTAATGTATTCCACAGTTACTCACTGACTACAACTGCCCATGCCTACATTCACTAATTTAGGGATTTCTGTGCTTTTAATGTGTGGTTACATGATGTAATATCTGTAATATATGATTGTTTAATTGTTCAGTGTGTTTATTTGAAATGGGTTAAAATTGTTTAAGTGGACAGTTCTGGTTCTAACATCTGATTGGCTGAGCTAACATTCTTATTAAACATTGCGCTGTTCAAAGGAAAAAAAAGACTTTTAGTTTGCTTGGCTGTGTTGGTGGAACAATTGCTTGTGTGATACCTACACTCAGACGGGTAGCCAAGTATTATTATGGTCCAGTTTGGTAGGGAAAGTGTCTGCTGGACACCGGCCCTCCAGGTCCAGAGTTGGGAACCTCTAAGGTATGTTAAAGTTTAATGCACTGATCCTGTTGTTTGGACCATGAGTTTGATCCCCAGCAATTCCACAGCCATTCAGGGCTGAAAGTCATAATGAGCCTCACTCTCTTTGGGAGGGTCCTCCCTCTTCCCTCGTTACTTGGTGTGATGCTATCCAACAAGAGTGTCTGTTAGTGTTCTCCTCCAAGTGTGTTGAGCCACTAATGATATCAAAAGTTGTAATGGAGCTCCACATGTAGAAAGAACATCCTTGCACTCACCTTGCCAGCCTGTAAGTATCGTGCAATGGGGGAGACCTACCTGGGTTTGACTACGACTGAAAATGTGGAGAAAAATCTGCAAAAATCTAAGTAATGTCTATTGTAATACAGCTGAACTGTTGTAAATTACTGTAAAGCATGGCCTTTTGTGACTTAATGCCTCAATGTAGAGTCCTGATCCAGGGTCAGGCCATGTATTTGTTATATAAAGAAATGAAATTTTGAGAATCAAATGTATCAAGACCGAAAAGCTTCTTTGCTGAAGTTATCTTCTCCTGTGAAGATTGTACTGATCCCCTAACATGAAGTTTTGCAGCATCAGTTAGAGACACAAATCCAGTAAAAACATTATACAGAATGCACAAGGCTATTCACACTATGTTGTGTTCATTAGGCCACAGAAGAAAAGACTGGAGTGTGTTCACTCCAAGAAATGAGTTCAATATGGATTTGATGCCTTCCAAGCCACCCACCATTGGTGCTTGTTTGTCCCCAGGCTTCGTGATACTGAGTGGGATGCGAGCAGATTGGTGCTGGGCCGAGCGTGAAGGAGCATGGTGAAACACCAACCCTTACAGGTCTACGAGAGACAGCTGTGTTTGTCCTGCCTGACCGGGATCTATGGGTGCCGCTGGAAACGCTACCAGCGCTCCCATGACGACAGCTCCAAGGTAGGAAGCTCCATTATCATTTTTCCTCCCTTGTTATCCATCTTTGAATTATTTGCAGATAAGCTCATCTGATGTTCAGACAATGAGCCAGATGTCTCTGATATACAGCACCATTATTGCCTCCGGAACACACCTGGCGCAGCACATCCAGGCACCCCTTTGATGCCACAAATGAAAAAAGCGCAGCCTTTCTGCACTAATCTTTTCCATCTCCTGATCATCACCCGTCCGTATGTGGCAGTCGGAGCTTGTTAGGGATCTGGCAGTATGACTAGGGCCTTCAGTGTCTGTTATATTAGTGATCAAGTAATCCTGAGTTTTCTAAGGCCCTGTTCACACTGTGGAACAAAGTGTGAATGATTTTCAGACCTGAGTGTTATAACTAGATTGCATTTCATCAAGAAAAAGTGTGGTTGCTAGAAAACCCGTTTTTGGAGACATCCAGACATTGGTTTTATGGCCAAAAACAGTTTGTTAAAAAAAAAACAAATTCCACTCACAGGGGAATCTCAGACCAGCGCACCTTCTGATTCTCCACCGCTGTACGACGGGGGAGTTCATTCGCATTCATGGGCTGATTATTTTAAACTGAAATACAACCAACAGTGACACACTGAAACACTTCTTTTTTAACTGACCTGAGCTTTAGTGTCTTGAAGTCTGTTTATGACAACACTCTCTCTCCAACATACATTTTAAGGCAACTCGACTATCCGCTCCCTCTCCCCCCACATTACAGAGGCGACTCAACCACAAAAATTTTAAGTGATCAATACTTGGCCTCTTATCAACCGATCAAAAATCTAAATACATGCTCACTACACTGGATATTTACAGACATTTTGATGTTGGAACTATGCCAGTGTGTTTTAAACAACTGTAAGAGGTGAAGAGGCACCAATTTCCAGCTGTAAAAAGAATAATAATAAACATAAAACATACAATAGTTAACCCAAACTGATTTGTATGGTCAGACTGTAGATGCATAGCACACCTATCCAAGCTGCTTGCCATAATAACAAGCAGCATGACTACGCTGATTTAAAATATGTGTGTCCACCAAGTTCTATTTCTTTTCTATTTCTGTAAGACACAGCAGTCTGAGAATTTAAAATTGGTATTGTCAGCATGCAAATTGGCTAATTTATGCTCCACCCACAAATGTGTTCATTGGTTGGTAGGCTGGACGAGTTTTACTGTTTCTAGGTCAGGCGAGCTGTGGAGAAAGTTGGAAAAAATCCTTTTTCAACCTAATTAGATACTATAGCACATAAGGTTTCACTGTTTGTAAAAAAACAAAAATCTGAGCATGTGATTGATTTCAAATGACTTTTATTCTGTATACATGTGTACGGTTACACTTTTGGGATACACTTTTTGTAGTTTTTTCTTGTATAATGGAACTAACATTAACATGGTTGTAAACAAATGGGATTGTTTCCAACCTGCCTAGTTTCGACTAACTACAACAACCGAATCCTCAGTAATGCAGTATTTTAAATAGATCAGCATTATAGGAACTGTAAATATAGCTGCAGTTTCTCATGGGGTTGAAAGAGATTTTCACCAGTCTTCTGTAAAGTTTATCCAAACAAAGGAAGAGCGAATTCGTGGGAGGACCATAGATAAGTACAGTCACTGATGATTAATTTTTTTAAATAAGGAAAACTTCATTCAATTATATTTTCTAACCAAAGAATGTTTAATCAAGTAACCCTGACCTCATTAATTATGACTAAAGGACACTTTGAGCCAGTTGAACTCCCTTTCTCCTGTGCTGTCTTCTCTGCATGTGACAGGTCGAGAGAAACGTGATCCGAGGTTTCAGGTTCTGCCTAAGGTCGCCCTGTAGGTCATGCCCATCTGTATACAACACACAGTGGAGCGCACTCCATTACAATTCTGCCCTTTCCTCTCCGATCTGGTAACCCTACCACATGTGCCAGAATTAACTACAGTATTTACCCAGCCAGAAATGATTGTTTAACAGGATGTCTGCCTTGGGTCATGTTTGTATTGACTTATGGGGATACAGTTCCAGATGCTGAATCAATGGTAATCTTTGGTGAACGCTAGCCTTCCAAACGTTCCATTGTTCCTGGAATAAGAGGTTTACACTGTCAATGTTCTGAAACCTACCATGCAATCCACAGCCCATACATGCATACATTCAAATGACCTGAGAGGAAAGAACACAATATAATCAAATTATAGCACAGAAAAACCGGCAAAAGTTTTTTTTCACCTTGAGTGGCAGCTACATATCTAAATTTTCCATAGGGACACAGGATACAGGCCGTACAGGCCGTGCAATGAAAACTTAACCTAGCTAACTTGTTAGGGATGTCCTGGTGCCTAGATAAAGGAGTTCCAACCACTCAGCATTCAGCACCACCAGTATACTGATCACCGCCTGATCATCTGGAA
>JBBPCX010000035.1:15532358-15548398 GCA_037974365.1 Hydrocynus forskahlii
GTGTATTATAGCTGTATTATACTCTTCAGATACACTTTTGATTACTTCTTCATTTAAAAATTAAAAAAAATCTTTCCCACTCCTGTGAAATGTGTGTGATCAGCCTCATTCAGAGTTAGCTACAAGCTAACAGAGTAAAGGAGCCTTATGTGTTGTAGTTAGCATCATACAAACTATGAATTTCAGTATTTTTGGATGAACTTGCCTATGTTGTTTCTAACACTGGTCTGGACATACTAAAAACAGATAAATGTATGTTGCATTGCTAAAAACAGGCATGCTCTTGCCTCAGTTTTGTCTGAATTTTCTGTCAGCATGTCGTATAGTGTCAGAAACCTCATAAGCAAATCAATTTGAGATGACCCACCAATTTGACATGATCTGTGTGAGGTTGTGAGGTTGTAGGCATTTTGTTTCTATGATGCAAGCGGGAGTAAATAAGCTTCCATTGCTTTTTAGCTTCATTAAACTCGTAGCAAAACTACAGAAGAGGCTTTCAGACTCAAACATGCCTTGGCTAATCGACTGTATTTGGGGTAAAGACAGTGGTTGTCATGCGCAGTGGGTGTGTGGAAGGTGTCACATGAGCTGATAAAGATCACTTTCTGTGACCCCCTCCACCGCTCCAGGCCTCCATGCAGATCATCTCCATCAGCAAGAGCATGAAGGACAAACAGGATGTGACCGGCCCCTCAAATGTCGTTTCTCTGCCACAAAGATTTTCCATTATCAGTGTGTTTAATATAATGAAATCAATAATGTAGCACTTTGCTCCCGAATGGCCTTAAAGATTTAAGCCGTCTATTATGCCGCGCCTTATCCTCCCTCTTTGCCACCAACCTAATTACAATACCGAGTTGCAAAATATTTGCTAACCCTCCCATAATGCATTTTTTTCACCCTTCCACCCCCATCCATACATCTATTATTCATACGGGCTGTCTTTCGGAGAAGCAGCAACTTCTTGTTCCAAAACGGTGGTGTTAATAAGGCTCAATAGTCTTCGTAGATGATTATCTGTGACAGCTTGGTCAGGAATTAGCCCCACTCTCGCCCCTGCGGGGAAAAGCGCCCATGACACTTCCAAACGGAGGCGCTCCTGGGGCCTGCGCCGATGTGTTTGTTCAGCCGGCACTTTAACCTTCATCTCTAAACAATAAAACAAGAATAGAGAGAGTAAGGGCAAGAGAGTGAGCGAGAGGGAGAGAGAGAGAGAGAGAGAAAGAGAGCGAGAGAAAGAGAGAGAGAGAGAGAGATGGTAGGGGGGACATTTGACACATCTCCCTAAGCAAACGTCTACTTTATCATCTTTGGCAGGCCTTATTGGTTGCCGCTAATCAAGTGGAAGCGAGGCGCGCCACCCTAATACACAGCGGGTGACAAATACATTATTAACTGGCGGGGGGAGGGGGACGGGCGACCTTGCCCGTGTCACCTGAGGACCCGCTGGCACTCGCTCTGCCAGCAGGAAACGACCTTCACATTAAATCCCCGCAGAGGTCAATAAACTAAATAATTCACAAAGGTCATTCACTTTGCGCCGAAATCTGCTAAAAGAAAAGACAGCACAGAGATACGTGCACACTAACACACACAGCTCAGCCAACTGGTGGTTAACCCCGCAGAGGAGTATTTTCTACCTAATCATAAATCGCTGACTCACTTATAACAGAAGCCAATGGGCAAGTAAATGTTTGAAATACACTCAATGGCCAAAATTATATAGACACCTCCTAAGTACTAACTACAGTCAATTCAGCCCCTCTCATCGCAAGCACACAGGGATGCAGTCTATAAGAACAAACACTGGCAGCAGAACGGATCACACTGAAGAGTTCAGTGACTTGACAGTCATAGGATGCCACCAGATTTTTGCCCTGCTAGATCTGCCACTGTCAACCATAACTGTTGTTTTTGTAAAATGAAAGTGTGTAGGAATGCAAAGTATATTTACATTTACAGCATTTGGCAGGCTCTTTTATCCATCTGTGCTTTATAGTCCGTAAGAAAACATGCCCCTCACACTACTAAGCTTAGACTTAAACTTAAGAAGTTAATACTCCACCAGGGAGTTTTATTTTGAAGGTTATGTTAGTTTAGTTAGTTTATGACATGAACATGTAGTTGTTCTTCTCAGTGCTCAGTGAAGAGGAGGGTCTCTGTTTGAAGAGAGTAAGGGTCTCAGCAGGTCTTGTAGTCAGTGAAAGTTGGCTTCACCACTTTGGTGCCAAGGCCAAGAAAAGTCTTGATGTATGTATTTGACCTTTGAGTACCTACATGAAAGTTTGGTGGAGGGGGAATAATGGTCTGGTGCTGTTATTCAGGTTGTGCTTGGCCTCTCAGTTATAGTGAAGGATATTGTTAATGCTACAGCAAACAAAGCCATTTTAGACAATTATATGCTTGAAGCTAAGGCCGTAAAGACATGGTTTGACGAGTTTAGTGTGGAAGAACTTAAGTGACCACCACAGAGCTTGACCTTAAGTCAACGAAATGCCTGTAGGGTCAACTGGAATGGCAATTCCCAGCGAGGAATTCTCATCCAACACCAGCTCTTTTGACTGAATGGGCATTAATTCCCTGAGTCATCCTCCAAAATCACGTGGAGATTCTCAGTTACTGCTGTTGCTTTCGGAATGGAGTTTCCAGCAAGTTTATGTACAATTTCTTACTGGGTGCTAAATTATTATCTTGCATGCAATATCTTATTATTGTGTGCGATAGTCTTACCATGTAAAATATTACGAATTATGTCAGTATTACTGAACTCTATTACATACAACAGACTCGGTATAGAGAACAACTCCAATTCACTATTTGTGTTACTAGTAAATTACTTAGCAGTAAGTTATTTATCAATGGCATTAATACCCCAGCATTTTGTGTATATGACATAGTGTATTTCATATTGAGTATTTTTCTGCAGGGTTTCTATTGGATATATTTAGACTTGATATATTATATTGTTCTTGTCTCTGTGTCCCTGTGTGTCTGTGCAGTCATATTGTAGGTAATTTCCTCCGGGATCAATGAAATTTGATTCTGATTCTGATTCTGATTGTCAGGTTTGATGGTCAGGTGATAAATGATTACACATTTGTTGTGATTACTGGATGATAAACCTGCAGTTAAAGTGGATAATCGTCCAGAATTTAGTCTGGTGGGTTTCAGATCACAGCTCTTTCACCCCGGCCGGAGAGAAGCCATCCACCAACGCAGCTGTGGAAAAACACAGAGGCGCTGTCCACTAATTACATCCTACACCGTGTAACCTTCAGAGGCTTCTAAGTACCGAGGCTTGTGGAAATTATTCAGTAACAACAACAACAGTGTGTAAGGAAAAGCTTGCAGCAGTTTTGCGTTAGAACTTTGATTTGTGTGGGCTATAATCAAAATCCTGACCCCGTGGCTTCAAGCTGTTAATAATGGATGAACTCAAATATTAATGATGTGTATCTCTGAGCAGAGAAGCTTTTCAGCCCACATGCTATTCCCATCTGCATGAAGTAGACACATCAACGTGTGGTGAAATGTCGCGGTTGGGAAAAGGAACATCAACACAGATATGAAGGATAGAGCATATGAAGGAAATGCATTCTGGGAAAAGGCACCGCCACTCTTGGTAGTGACCAAATTGGAACAATTTCTGGACGTTAGCGTAATAGTTGTGTCTGGGTGGTTAATGTGTTGGTTTTCTGGGAAATCAACAGGCAAAGTCCATATTAAAATCCATCAAGCTCATGTCAGTGTGATTCGCAGGTGTCTAGATATCATCAAGTGTCGGTTTTCTGAGGAATGAACAGTCCATTTTAATGCACATGGTTTAGGAATGGGACGTCCAACAAACTCATGTAGGTGTGATGGGCAGATGTCCACATGTTATCAAGCGTTGGTATGAAATGTACAGACAAGGCAAGTCTTTTATCACCTACTATTTTTTATTTTTGAATATCAATTTTATATAATTTTTTTTTCTGTTTGGTCTTATTGACAAGTCCAGTTTAATGTTCATAGTTTAGGAATAGGACATAATATAAATGAATGTAGCTGTGATAGATGGATGTCCAAATATTATCACGTATTGGTTTTCCTTGAAATGTACAGAAAAGACCAGTCTTTTACCTGCTACTACTTTTTATTATTGGATACCAAGTTTATATCATAGTTTCTCTGTTTTGTCTAATAGACAAGTCCAGTTTAATGCCCATGGTTTAGGAACTGGGCATCCAATAAAGGAATGTGATGGGCAGGTGTTCCAGTGTTATCAAGTGTTGCTATTCTGTGAAATCTATAAAGTCCATATTAATGAACATGTTTTAGGAACAGGAAGTCCAGCAAGCTCATGTAGGTGTGATAGGAAAGCGTCCAAATGTGATCAAGTCTTGGTTTTCGGTGAAATCTACAGACAAGACCAGTCTACTAGTTTTATTCTTGGATACCAAGTTTGTATCATCTTTTCTCTGTTGGGTCCTTTTAGGCACACTATGTAGGAGCTGCCTTGCAGCCTGTTCACGACTGGTCAGATATCATTTTCAGTACAGCATTGACATGGTAGTGGTAGTGTATGTGGCGCTGGTGCAGATGAGTCAGACAATGGGGTTTAATTACTATAATACTGGGCTATTTATAGTATCTTGACCTCCCATCTAGCCTTAAGTGCCTCTGTGGTCAGAAACTGACCATTGATGAAGAACTAGAGAATGACTAACAGAAAGAGCATGCAGAGACAGCGGTGATATTTCTAACTGTGCACCAGCATGCAGGAGCTACAGGCTAGGGGTTTCTGATAAAGTGGCCGTGGATAATCCTCACCACCCAAAGCACTTCTTCCACGGCAGCAATTCTGAGGATTAACTGTTGCAAAACATGTTTACCCTTTCTCTCTAAACTCGTTAGTTGTGTCTACAGAAGCACGCACTAATGTCATTGATTCGCCCCAGCCGACCGCAGCAGGTGTGTCTGGCCCAGAGATTAGGGGACACATGCTGTAATCCATATGGCAACGAAACGGAGAAAAACCCACATATGTTTATTTACCCTTGAACAAGGCAAGACTTCACTAATATGTTTACGCAACCAGACTAGACACTTCATTCTGCTGTTTGCTCTCCTCTGTTTGGACTTGTTCCTCCTAAGACTGAAAGTCTATGTTCACATTACAGTATATGAAACATCTTCCCTTAATACTTTTTCTTCACTGCACTGTTTTTTTAATCAGATTTCTTTTCACTTTCATGGTGTCCCTAGAACAGACATACATGTAACTGATCCATGAACGGGACGGTTAAATCCGAGCGAGCACACACTGGTGTGTTCATATGAATAACTATCATTGAAAATCTGTGGACCGTCAGTGCAGAAAAAGCGGTGTCCTGCAAACCGCAGCCTTAATCAGGCCTGGAATTTTAGTCCAACTACAAATACAGACCAAGAACATTGTGCCAAGGTTCAAATGCCACAAAAGTCTAAACTGAGCTGTATTCTGACAAACTTCAGTCCAAACTGACTGCATTCTGACATAACTCTGGTGAAACAGAACTGTATTCTGACAAAATTCTGTCTGAATCCGATTGTATTCCAACGAAGTTTTCGCTGAATCAGGCTTACCTCAACAAAAATGCATCTAACCTGAACTGTATTCTGACAATATTCTGTCTGAACTTTAGCATAAAAAATGAGCTAAACTTACCACAAAAACTGGGCTGAATTTTGCCAACATTCAGTCTGAATCCGATTGCTGCATAATAAAATTCTATATAAACTGAACTGGATTCTGACAAAGTTCTGCCTGAATCTGACTGCAGCCCAAGAATATTCTGAAATACGACAGTTGCCCCTCTGAACCCACCGTCACCATGACCTACTGAAGACTGAATAAAGCATTCCTCACGGCAGTACCTAGCTTAGCAACAATGTTGGAAGCTAGATGTCATTAGCAGCTGTGAACTCTCAGCACAAGTATTCAATTCTTTCAACCAACATTACAACTGACAAATAAATTGAGGCTAAATGCAAGCCAGGTGATGGCCCATGAGATACCTAAACAACAAAAATCTAGGAAATTATTTCTGAACGAGGACGAATCCTGATGTCAGCTGTACAATACGCTTAACAGGATGCATGCAGGTTCCTGTGTGTGCATGACCACCTCTTGTCCAAAACCATCACACACGTTCCTGCTGGGGCTGCGTCGTGCAGTAATTAGACATTGCGTAACTGACATCTCCAAGCTGCTGACACGCTGCTGTTTTTCAGCCACGGCAGCACATCTTGAGGCCTCCTATACATCAAGGGCTTGGCTCACCTGGCAACATGCTGCACATTATTTTGCATAAAGCGTTTTACAGCTTAGTGGAGTAATGACCGCCGCACAGCTGGATTGAGTGGACAGCTCCGCAATAAACATTAATGTTGTGGAAGCTGCCACAGGCCCCTGGACTGGCAAATCAGAGCAGAAAGGAAAACGCTGGAGTTTCCAACTGGCTCTGCTGAAGCAGGGAAGTTCCTGGAAAACGAGCGTGGATATGTGCGTGCAAACGAAAATGTCAGAGCGCGGCGGGGTGGTGGTGGAGGGGGGAGGGCTGGTTATAGGAGATAGACTTTAATTGCATGAAGGACATAGTTACTGACCCGCAGCACATTCAGAGGATTGTATTTCAGCTCCATCCCAAGGTCAGAGTGCTTATTTTACCTCTCTGCTTTCCATAATGTGCTTTCTGTCAGGAACTTCAGACCAGTTAGAGGATGTTTATATCCAGGCTCTGCTGAAATGACAGACGGCAATACGTCTAGCGGTTCTCTCCATTATAGAGCCAGAGTTTTCAAAAGTTCGCTCTGGGACTTTGGATCATGATGGACAGAAGATATCATGTCACAAAGGGAATAATACTACTACTACTACTACTCCTACTACTACTACTACTACTACTAATAATAATAATAATAAAATCATAATTATTATTCATACAGTCATTTATTTAGGTTTTATCAAGTGAAAGAAATAACCACAAAACTACAAATATTGTAAGAATAAAAATCTTCCAATATAAGCATTTGCTAAATTAAACACATATAAATTTGTAACTTAATGGCAGCCACTGGTGCTATTCTATTATTAATGTTCTCTGAAATTATATTCCAGAGTTTAGGAGGATGTTCTACTAACTGAGCTGTAAGTGATTCTAATCATTAGTAAGCCTCTATCAGCTAGCCTCTACTGCATACCTTTATATGTAAGATATAAGATTTGTTCTGTCTGTATAATAGTAGTTATATGTCGTGAGCTGGTGAGGAGAACGAGCCCGATCTCACAAGTTAAACAATGATATACAATGTAATCAAAATACGTGCTGCAATCATGCTTTAGGGCTTTTTTTCATGCTAGGACAACACTTCACTACCCTATATAATTTAATGCACGGTGCATAACACCGCCAGTATCAGTGCTAACTGGCGACTGAGGGACATTAGGAGGGAAATAATGAGTTGATTCTTTATCGTTTTTGTTTGCAAAGCAGTTGAAACAGGTTGAAATGCCGTGAGACGGGAAAGTCCCTAACCCTAACACTAACCCTCACCGTCACTAGTTAGCGCTGATAATGGCGGTATTACGCACTGCGCATTGAAATACATAAGGTAGTGCAGCGTTGTCCTAGCGCAAAAAAAAATGAAAAGTTGCCCTGGCATGAAAAAAGCCCTAAAGCGTGATCGTAGCACGTATTTTGATTACATTGTGTATCGTGATGTCTGCATGAAAAGTCATGAGATCGGGTTGGGAGAACACAGGTTCGGTTCCAGATTCCTCCTTGGTTCCTCCTCTGTTATTTTCTCCTCTGTGTAACCATGAACAGCTCCATCAGCTCAGTCTTTCCCATCCCACAGTGCTCGCAAGCTGGGAGGCTGAAGGCTAGTATGTACATCATGAAGCGTCATGTGAAGCGTCACAACGGTGTACTGCCACCACCTCAACACGCTTGGAGGAGAACATTAACAGTTAACAGACGTCTTCGACTAGCAGTCTTCGATGTATAGTGATTTGACAGTGATGGGGCAGCTGGTGGCTTGATGGTTTGGGAGTTGCCCCTGAAGGTTGTGGGTTTGAATCCCAGGACTGCCAGTGGCACCACTACACAAGATACAGTCCCCACATACTGCTACCCTTGTGCTGTGTTGTCGGCTGGCTACTGCTTCACTCGGGCATATCTGTTAAATGCAGAAAAAGAATTTCACACTGTTCACACTGTGTGCTGTGCTGCGGTGTGTTCACACATGACTAAAATGGTCACTTTACACTTAATATGTGGGGAGAAGGAGGACCATCTTATCCACCCACAGAAAGCCAGGCCATGGCTGTGGCATCTCCAGGGACTGAACTCATAATCTCCTGATAATGGGTCCAACTTTTTGACACTTGATTGACCTTGAGACCTACAGAAAGCCTCAACAGCAACATTTAGACTAAGAAAAATCTTCAAAACTGTAAGTAACATGAAATAGGGTCTTGTTTTGTCCACCCTGTCCCACCTTCCTAGTTGACAAATATTTTATTTTCTACGCCCATTTCCTTCCCCTCAATTGACTGAATCCCTGACTGCCACAAGGTATTTTGTGCAATGCTTTGACAGTTGCACCACCCAGAGCCACCACATTAAGAATACATATTGTAGAACAATCCAGTAGCATGGGAGCTTAAAATTTATAGTGTACAAGATGACTTGCAAAGTATTCAGCTGGGTAGTCATATGATATTAATAATATAACGTGGAGTGCCATACAGTATATAATATTTACTTTATACTCAAGCAGTAGTTATATGTTAAGAGGGTGTGTTTACTGTTTCTATATTATTTCCCAGTACACTGACTCCGAAAGGCCGTGTGAGGTAAACTGCTCAGGACTTTCCGCTAGAAAGGAGAAAGTGTCTGGAAGCGTCTGTAGAAGGCCCTTTCATCATTGACACACTTTATGAAACGCTGGGCCCATTGACTGCAGTGTGAGGGATAAATATGCTAAATCTGCTCCCAGGACGGAGATAAGAGTGGGGCAACTCAGAGATCCAAGGGCATCTCTCTCTGGCTAATGCGGGTCAGGACTGCTATCGACTGCTGCATGGCAAGGCTGATGTCTCCAATTTAAACTCCATTTGTATCTGTAATGTCACTCCAGCCACTCCTCACATTACAGGACAGCTTGGGTAATGTTGAGCCAGTGTACATTATCTGGATATGCACACACATACACAAACGCATGAACGTTGGGATACTAGTGACATTGAAATCCTGTTGTCAGCACTTATAGATCTCCAATATGTATGTTATACGTACTACACCAGCCTTCTTTAGTATGGAGGGTGCATATACATATGTAGGGATTCGTTTTGGCTGTCCATATTTGAAATTACTTGTATTAGTTGTTAATATTACTTTAATTATTAGCAAACATATAGGAAAACATAGTAGGGAAGTATTGATTTTAACTAGGGTGACCATATTTGGGATTGTGAAAAAGAGGACACCTTAGTGCGTTTTTTTTTTACCTGCTTGGGCCGTGGTTCCGAGGGGGGGGGCGGATTTGGAGTGGTGTTTGCTGGGTTGGGTGTTAGCGTCTCGGCCAAGAAGTACCGTGGTTCAGCTGTGTTTCCAGGGGGTATGCGCATCTCAGGTTTACAGCCATGGTCCTGGGTGTGGGGGGCGATATGTTTTATGCGCATCTCGGCCACATCTCGGGCCAACGGCCTTTCTTGTTAATCCTTATGGGGTTTCTAAGAGTATGTTAATGCTAGACCAATGACTTTGATGGTTAAATGTCTACAGCTCTACAGTCAGTGACGTATCTAGAACTTCCAGTAGGCCCAGAATGATGTTTTTTCTCTTAACACGTTCCCAGGCAAGTGTAACTATTTCTTTTAAATCAGGAGTCGTAGCCCCACTAGCCCTTTTATACCCTCTTCTGCATTTGCCTTAGTCACATATCCTCAAGGGGCTTGTATGTGGGTCCACACATCAATTCCTCAGAACTGCACAACTTACATATTAGTTTTGCCATCAATTAAATAGTTTATAGCAGTTACTGAATAACTAAGTTTAACATACACTACCGGTCAGATGTTTTAGAACACCCCAATTTTTCTTTTTTTTTTTGATTGAAATTCAAGCGGTTCAATGTTCATTCTGCAAAAAAGTTCTTCCCAACTATGTTGCAGACGTTCCCATAACTGTGTGGCACTTATAGGTTGCTTTGCTTTCACTCTTCTGTTCAGATCATCCTAAAGCAGCTAGATGGGGTTTAAGTCTGGAGACTTCTGGCCTCTCCATGTTTCCAGTTTTCCATCTTGTTCTGTTTTCCGAGGTAGTTCTGGCAGAGCTTGGACTTATGTTTTGGGTCACTATCTTACTGTAGGACAAACCGACCAACCAGGCCCATACCAGAGGTACTGCATGGAGCTACAGAATTATTTCCCACTTCTGGGTAACCTTACCATTTTTAACTGCATGAGTTCACATATATTCATATATATCCATGCTTTTGAATAACTACCCAGTCCTAACACTGTCCTGGGCGAATGTCCATTGAAGTATCCTTTATAGATTATCTCTGCTGCCCGGAAGGGTATGGAAGCACAGCTGGGACTGCAGTCCTGCCCTCTCCGGTGGGCTAGCCTGAGTGGATGGCTTTTGGAGCTGCAGACTGTCCCACCCCCAATACCCCCCTCACCATTCACACACACGCACACACACACTCTCTCTGAAATGGCGAGTTTTATCAGCGCGTTGTACAGCCTGTTAAAACGCTGCAGACTGTTCCATGCTGATCTGATAATGAGTAAACAGGGGCGATTGAATGTCAATGGCCCCGTGGGAACTCAGGGAACGTGCCTGGGGGCCAGGGACGCCCCCGCACCACACACACACACACACACACACACACACACACACACACACACACACACACACACACACATATACCCTTCCCCAGTCCCCCTGGCGTGCCAACCCATGGAGAGACAGAGAGAGACAGAGAGCGAGACAGAGAGAGAGAGAGAGTAAGAGAGAAGTAGTGAGTGTATAACCTTGTGGAGCTGTCTTTTTGTCCTCCAATCAGATCGCTACGTGCTGGGTGAGAGGGGACTTGCTGACATCTGAGCGTCCCCCACAGGTAGGCCTCAGTCACACAATGCAGACAGAGCTGCTGTAAACGGATATGCAGCCTATTTGCTCTCACGATCACTGCACAGTGTTAAACAGAGGCATAACATTGCTTTATTCTAATGATTTCAGATATTAGCGACGTTAGCCCTGCACAATGTGGACGCATTTCATATTGCGATTATATTGAAATTACAATATATGCAAAACATACTGACTCTGTGACAAGTTTTGTCACTCATACAGATACTAGTACAGTATAATTCATATAAAATTAGATCATATGTTTTACTATTGCACTATATTTGGCATTATGCTATTTGTGCATTGCATCATGATGTTTTTATACAGTCATCATTTGTTATTAGTTTAATTAAACATTTATTTCTTTATATATTTTGTATATGTTTATATACATACAAATACCTCCACCCTTCTACCATGTTAGAGGAATAAAAGCTTGTACTTGCTTCCTCTGAGGCATGTAAACCAACACCAAATCCAATGTCATTGGACAGCTCAACACGCTTGGAGGAGAACACTAAATGGCAAATCAGCTAACAGATGTTGGGCACTGTCATGCTGTGTAATGTAAGGAGGGGGGGTAGAACTCATGACCTCCTGATGATAGGACCAAGGCGGTGACAGTTGCACCACTCAGGAACCACACATTTGTTCATATCACGATACTGATTAGCACACAATCCATTATGCAGCCTTAGACCACACTCTCTATTTCTACCACTTTCAAGGTCCCGACTCCACTCCAGTCCTTGACTCTACTTCAAGTGTTGCACGTATTTTCATTTCAAGCCCCCTCAGGGGAAAATCTTGTAACATACGCAGCATTATGCATACATTATGGATAAATGAGTTATGTGTGGGCCATAACACTAGCAATTTGACAGGGATGACTAGGCACAAAGGCTGTAAAACACACGCAGAGAACGAGTGAGAAACGGGATCGCTCCAACATTAGTAATAAAATCTCACCCAAGACACTTTCTCAACTGTGTCAATTAGAAAACCCTATTGTTCTTGTAAGCCGACACTGTATATTTTATAGCCGGTTTATCTAGATTGGGATCTGAAGCTTGTCATGCGTGACAAGCTCCACAAGGAAATGTGTGCTGCTTGTACAAAAGCTGGCCTACAAAGGAAAACAAACACACACACACACACACACACAGCAGCAGCATCTCAAGAGAGTGGCGTGTGAGGCTAGAAACAAGGCCAGCAAGAAGCATGGCAGGAAAACGAGTCTCAGTTTGTTTAGTCACCTCCAGTGAACTGAGCTTTCAGTATCAGTAGCTGCTGAGCTCCACACTGGTTTGGGGGGATCACGTGACCAGGCCGCCACAAAAGGAGAGCCATGTCGCGTGGAGGAGAAAAAATAACAAGGGTGTGATGGGAAGACGCATGGCATTCAAATCCCCTCTGCGGGGCGGAAAGGGTTTTTTCAAGTGCCTTGGTCCTTGCTATCTGATATTCAAATGAGAGTTTAAAGGAGGGGGGAGGGGGTGCTTCTCCCAGACCACCCGCAGAACGCTGAGGGATTAGTCAAAGAGCATGAAGTAGGTCAACAAGAAGCGCTGCCAAAGCACAGGAAAGAGCCCGTCGCAGCCCACCTGTCTGTAGCAGGCCGATACCCACCTCTCCGCTAACATAGCACCCTAGCTCAAGTGGGCACTATCAGAAAGAGCAAAGTGCAAAAAGTTTTAACTCTTACCCCAGATGTAGATCAACAGAGACTTGTTTGGTGCTTTTGCACTGGAGCTAAGAGGCTAACGTACCTACAAAGTAATGGAAGCCATTTGCCTCAAACTGAGTCAAGTTGGTCAGACTTGCTTATGTGGTTTCTGTCACCATGGGACTCACTGCTAGCTGTAAAAATGGACAACAGCACGTGGCATGGCTAAATGCTAACAGCCACCCGGCAGCCTGAATTTGGTCCATTTTTATGTCGTACAGTGACAGAAACCACATGAGTGAGACTTTGTGCTCACAGCCCTTCACTCAAATGCGTAATCGCAGTGGGAGCGGCTCCAACCCAGATTTCACGTTTGAGCCCAGACACGCATGTGACATGTGAAGTGTTTTAGAAGTCTGAGAATGGTGGAGATGTGAGATGACACTCATCTGGGAGGAGGTTTTAATCTAATGTTCATTAGAACACTTGTAATGTAGATGATATATATATATATATATATTCTGTGTTTTTTCATGATATGGACCCTTTAAATGTGTTAAAAAGGTAACTTTGAACTTCAAGTATTTTAGTCAGTCTACAACCTTTTTTCAAATAAGAGTGAACAGCAACCCTGAAATCCCACCTCCAAATCACAACCCAAATCCTCCTACATGTTAAACAGTGTGACTTAATTTTTCACCAAATGTGTCAAATTCAGGGTCAAAGTCCAAAGGTGTATGAGGCTCTGATTCCCAGTAAACTGTATGGACTCTGGAAGGAATATAAAGTGTTTTTTTTGTGATATGGCTCCCTTAAATGTACTTTGCAGTCCTCCACTCGAATGCTTAATTGCAGTGGGATCGGCTCCAACTCAGATTTCACGTTTGAGTCCAGATGCGGCGTGTGTAGTGTTTCAGAAGCCAGCGACTTGAGGCCTAAATGGTGGAGATGTGAGCCGACATTTGTCAGGAAAGTTTTAACGTAATGTAAATATTTATTTGAATTTATTTGTTTATTTTACCTTTTTTAGTTTTCTCTTTAATTTATTGTAACTATACTGCACAGACCTATGTACTTGTATAACTGTGAATGTGACATGAAGAATCTTGAATACTGAGTCTTGAATCTTGAATCTTGCTGAAACTGTGCATGGGCTGGATAGGTGAGTATACAGGAATGGGTTGTTTTTTAATGAGATCACAAAAATAGTGAATTCAGTGCTGTTTTTGTAGCTTAGTTTCCATATGAACTGCGTGGACTGAGGAGAGGATGGTACATCCTGAAACTCAGTTTATAAATGGCATTTCATTTAAAATGGTGGGGTTTTTTCATGATATGGGCCCTTTAAACGTTTTATATAGTTAACGGTGCATTTTGCAGTCCTCCACTCAAACGCTTAATCGCAATGGGATCGGCTCCAACCCAGATTTCACATTTGAGCCCAGACACGGATGTGACATGTGAAGTGTTTCAGAAGCCAGAGAATCGAGGCCTAAATGGCGGAGGCTAAAGGGAATGTAAATATTCCCGGCGCCGATGCTCGCCAGGGAGGTTTTAAACTTGTTTAATTTATTCATGAGGCGATGCGCTCGAGCCACTCGTCACTTTTGATTAACGCTGGGAACATCATTTTCAAGCAGCCAGGCTTATGACATGAATGCACCGGAGAGATGATCGACGAGGGGATCGTGTTTCTTCTGTCGGACCGCTTTTCTTCGGCAGCCTCAATAAACCGCTTTCACGTTTGACGGCCGCGGGTCTTCAGTCTTCGCTCGGCCCCGTTCCTCTTCCATTCGGGCGCGGGAAGAAGAAAAATGACAGATGAAATAAAACAATGGGGGTGAAATGAGACCCCAGCTCATTATGAGGCACAGCGATGGGCTCATCACGAAATAAGAGCATTTTCAGGCCCTATGATCAAAACACTTATACCTGGAGTGAGCGATTCTGTTTCATAATGCCAGACTCTGCATGTCAATAACCCTTAGAACCGAGCATCACAGATCCATGCCGGAAGTGCAACAAATGTTAAAGGGGACATATTATGCAAAACCCACTTTTTTCATCTTTTCGTATTTCCATTTGTGTCTCTACTGCTTCTATAAACACTCCAAGCGCAAAAAAAACATCAATCCATTTTCTATGAATCAACTGAAAGATTTTGGTGTCAGGAATCATGTGCTTCTACGAGCCGTTTGGACAGCTCCCCTATTGTGATATCATAATGGGAAAATTTGCATAGAACCGCCCCTCACCTGTCAAGCCCCACCCACTAGATTAGTTGAAGATCCACCATTTTTATCTGCTGGTTTTACAAGCACACATAAGACGCCGAGTGCTACGGCTACAGGCAAAGGCAAGTCACTCATGAAGTGTTGTGTTCACCTCGCTCTGGGTCCGACTCGGGGTCCAACATATAGGGCTGATAGCGCCTCTGTTTTCTGCCATTTTCATGTGTGGTAAACGCGTATGATTGGGATGGGTGGGTCATGGCCAGCAACAGCTTATTTGCATAAAAGTGACACAGCCCTTAAACGGCTCATTTTGAAAGGGACTGAAACTGTCAAGAACAGAGCTGGTGAGATCTCTTTATGTAAGAGAGATTTTGTGCAGAGAACTTCATGAACATGTTTAGTAGCCCATAGACCTTGTATAACTATAGTGAATTTTGCATAATATGTCCCCTTTAAATTGTAGTCATACCGCAAAACAGCTCCTTATATGGAAGTTCCCCCAGTTTGTGTTCGAGGTGTCAGACGTCATGCTGAGCTTTGTTTGGTGTTCCTGTGTCATGTAGAACCAAAGTTATTGTCATTTAAAAAACATGTAACAATAATAATAATAATAACCACTGCTGGGTTTTTTTCAATGGTGTCATGCGCAAATGAACATATGGATCAAAAATGAACAAATTTATTTTAGGTTTTAAAAACAAATGGAAAAAGATTTTTGCACCTGGGAAAAAATTTCAGGACAGTCTCCGCCCAGAAGTGCGTGGGGAAAACATCAGAGGGTGGGGTTTCGGAGAGCGGCCGAGAGAAAGAGCAGCAAACAGCGAGAACAAACACCGGTTCTAGACTGATTTACACCATTTATATTTACTGAAATCAGAGTTTACTGATACACTCAGAGTTCTGAGGGTAAACGCCGGTTCTAGACTGTTTTACACTGTTTATATTTACTGAAATCAGAGTTTACTGATACAC
>JBBPCX010000035.1:15549228-15568737 GCA_037974365.1 Hydrocynus forskahlii
TGGCTAACGCTAGCACTGCAGAGAGTCGTCCAGTCCAGAGGAGCGGAGCAGCTTTACAGAAAAGCCTCTGACTGATCTGAAAAAAAAACAGCAGATCAATTAATTTCAATATTCGAAATGTGAGACATTGTTAACATACACCAGAAGTCAGTAAGATCATTCTAAACCACCAAAACTTCCACTTCCACTTAAATCATGGCTAGCTCTTCAGCTCTTCAGTAAGGTGGAGCAGACTTGTTGATGTGGTTTAGGACACAGTATGACATATTGATAGCTGTAAAAATGAGCTTAACTTTGAAAAAAAAAAGTGAGGCTGTAGTACAAGGCGAAGGCTGTAATTCCAGAGAACTTTAATAAAAGTTGCTCATTGCTGGATGCCTGTATTCCTCCATTGCGTATGTGTGGTGACATTAAACGACTAGTCGACTCGACTTCGACATTATTGATGGATAAGTCAATCTGAAAAGTTCTGAAGTCGTTAATGCCCTATGGTAAACTATTGCACATTTTAATGAGATAATAATGCCTATAATTATAATGATTTAAACAATTATGCTCATAATATTAATGATTTGTTTGTCCCTAAAACAACATTCAATTTTGCATAACCTCTTCTTGTCACGGGGATATGACCTCTGCTCTGATTGGCTGCCCTGTATTGTTCCTTTAAAAGCAGTGTCAATTGTAAGGTCTGGCCCTGGACTGGAGTGAGGCACTGACACTACCGGAGAATCCTCTCCGGACAGACAGCCCAGAGGACCCATAACAAGGAGATCAGGATCACCTGAGTACTAGGCCTAGGAGTATATATAGGCCTAAGAAACATTCTCTCAGTGTGTATATTAAGCCCTGCCTAGATACCACGCGTGTCCCTGGGTTTGTGGCTGTATTGCCTTCTCGTGTTTCTCTGGCTGATTGATCTTTTGCCTTGTGGATTGTCTTTGACTGCTTCTTTTTGGATTTAGCTTTTTTTGGCCATGTTTTTGGACTTTGCCTCCTGTTTTTGTGAAGTGTATCTTGGATTAAATCTACTCTGTGTACTCTGCATTTGGATCCATATCAGAGTATCATCACTCAGTTTAACTTCAGTACAAAAAGACTCAACTGCATATAGGCTGGATAGGTGGGTATATAGGAATGGGTTGGTTTTTGTGACATCACAAATACAGTGAATTCAGTGCTCTTTTTGCAGCTTAATTTCCAAATGAAGTTTATGGACTGAGGAGGGAGTACCATTTCATTTAACCCCATTTGATTTTAAATAAAGTGTTTTTTCATGATATGGGCCCCTTTAAATGTCTTATATAGGTAACAATGTACTTCCAGCATGTCAGTCAGTCAAGGGTGACCTTTTTTAAGTAAAAGTAAACAGTAAAATTCCACCTCCTTTTATGTTATTGAGTGCACAACCCAAATCCTCCTACATGTTAAACAGCGTGACTTAATTTTTCACCATATATGTCAAATTCACGGTCCATGACCAAAGGTGTATGTGGCTTGGATCCCCAGTACTACATTCCTCCAGGCTTTATTGTCTTGTCTTTTCTGGAGACATCCATCATTAGTGGTCCAGAAATAAGCTGTTTATGTGGTTAATGTAAAATCCGATGCACGGAGGATCTTGGAACCACGTTCACTGGGCTCAACTTGTGTACTGGGAACCAGAGTACAGGGTGATACCCGGCTCTACACATACTTGTTTGTATAGGTGTAGCTTCTGCTCAGGACAAAATCCATTTTCTGGGAAATTGCTAAATGGCATAGGCCTACTTTCCCTGGCTTGCTGTTGTAATCCAAACGAGAATAAGAACATGAGAACTCCTTTATTAATGGTCAGGTCATTACTATACAGTACCATTATCAGTGACATGTGGAGCTGGTGCAATTTAATTGGCCACTTTGGGAGCCCCCCACTGAAGCTGGTTGTTAATTCACTCTCACTGCAACCAGAATGAGCGATGATTTAGCCTAAATTAAAATGTTAATTTGTTAAGTGAAAGGCTGGAGTGGACTGATCATAGATTTAAGGGTTGGAGTGAATTGGTTGAGTTGGAAAGTTGGTGTGAATTGATTATGGATTGGAGGGCTGGAATCAATTGATAATGAGTTGGAAAGTTGGAAGGGATTGATTATTGGGGGTTGAGTGGACTGATCAGGAGTTGGAGGTTTGGAGTGGACTGATCATGGGTTTGAGGACTGGACTGAATTGCTTATGGGTTGGAAATTTGGAGTGAATTGGTTGATTATGGGTTGGAGTGAACTGATCAGGGTCTGAGGGTTGGAGTGAAATGATTATGGGTTGGAAGGTTGGAGTGGATTGTTCATAGATCAGAGTTCTCTGTATTTATGACAGCTGTCGCCACAAAAACCTCAAAGTTAAGATCATTTTTACAGCGGTCAATATGTCATACTGTGTCCTTAACCACATCAACAAGTCTACTCCACCTAGCTGAAGAGCTAGACATGATTTAAGTGGGTGGAGGTTTTGGTGTTTCAGAATGATCTTGGTGACTAGTGGCTTCTAGTGTATGTTAACAATGTCAGCCTTGTAGCTGTAGAGTTGGAGTGAATTGATCATGAGTTGGAGGTTTGGAGTAAACTGATCATAGATCATATTTTTCTGTACTTATGACAGTGGTTGCTACAAAAAAAGTGGAATGAAGTTCGTTTTTATGGCTAAGAATAAGTCATACTGTGTCCTAAACCACATCCACAAGTCTGCTCCACCTTAATGAAGAGCTAGTTGTTTCAGAAGTGATCTGGGTGTCTCTGTTGACTTCTGGGTTTTGCTGTTGATGTTAGCTTTGCAGCTCCAGTTCTAAACTCAAGGATAAAAATTAGGTCTTGTCTTGGCTGATCGACTACATGTGGGCTTAGACAGAGAGATGCATTTTTTCAGTTAGACTATCCCTTTAATACTAAAAAGATGTTTTTTGCTCTGTGATTTTAAAAAATTATTTTAGTCACATAGTCAGGGTACCCCCCAGTGCCCCTTCTCTACAATTGGTCTGGTTATTACATGCCAGTAGGGCTCAGTGTTATCGACTAAGTTCAGCAACCCGGCAAGGTCGTTCATTTGCTGTATGAAATCATGTTGTCAGCCCCCAACTTCTTCCGCAACCCGTGCCTGTTTGCACCTGCGTGCTTGAGTTCCTCTCTCTTCTTCTGCCCACCAGCAACAGGGTGGCTTATACCGTGGAGAGGCCAAAAGGTCAAAGGTTAATGTCCTCTGGCCCTGAGGCCTCTTCCCCTTGAGACAGCTAGGCGTCGGAATCCAGACTTTGCCCCCAAATGCCCTCAGAGTCCTGGCAATCTGACCCGTTAAAGCTCAGCTCCGCTCCCTGGCGCTTTGTTGACATGTTAGAGGACGAATGGAATTGCATAAAGGACTGTTTTGTTGGCAACATCAGGTTAGCGCATTCATGAACATAAGATGAAATCTCTTGTGGATTCTGTCCAAAGACTGGGATTTGAATCTGCCCTAGTAACCGCTGGGTGAACTCCTGTTTTTGGAGGGTTTAACGTGGCAGAAGGACTATTTTACCTTGTTTTTTTTAGGTTGTTTGTTTGGTTTGTTGTTGTTTTTGTCAGCCATGGGTCACCCTGTAGACTCAGTGCTTGGGTTTGAGACTTTGAGGTGATATTGGTTATTACATTACCTAAAAATAAAGATTCCTACCTTGTTGCTTACAAAAGAAAAATAGTCATACACAGCAGTCTTGGGGCAGGGGTGCCAACATTTCTGTCCTGACCTGCCAAAGCAATGTATTAAGTATCATTAGTATTGTGATTAATATAAGAATTATTTTAATACATTGAAGGTTTTCATACATGTTAGGCACAATGCTTTGCCTCGATTCAGATCTATTAAAAATAAATTCTTCACGCCTGTGGTCTCTACATCATTGTACCACCATTAATTAGCTTGTTATGCGTGTAGTCACATCTGCATTGCAGTTAATGACAGTTATAGAGCATGAAGTCCAAAGTCAGATTTTCTTGGGAACAGGTTAGTCAGAATTTTTTTAAAAAGAAAAAAGAGGTTATGAATGAGAAAATATGTAAAAATACAAGTTCTTGCATTGCCTGAGGGGTTCGGGCCCCAATTTGAGCAGGTCTGTCTTAAAGGCTTTGGGTATTAAACTGCGTTTGCATGTTTTTTAACCTTTTGATTAGCCTTTTATTTTTAATGCTTTTTAACCTTATCTCATTCAAGCATGCTTATGTGTCTTAAAGGGCCCAGACTGTCCATTTGTCTTGTTTGCCCCCCCCCCGCCAGGTGCACAAATGAAATTAATAATAATTCATTTATTTATCTTTAACCCTTAAAAAGCAAACAAGCTATTGTTGTTGCTGTGCCTTTAAGACTGAAATGGGCGGGGCTAACATGCTAAAGGGCTGAATAAGAGGATATATGTGTGGTATTTTGTGACATCACAAAACAAATTTCAAACTGGACGTTTTTGCGGTTTCATTTATATATGTTTGGGCTAGATAATTTGAAATCTTTTTTATTTAATATTTATTTTTAAAAAGTTTGTAAACTTGGTTTTCCATTATATGGGCTCTTTAATGTAATCCCCAAGTAAAGGGCCTAAAGCCATACAATCCGCCAGCATTTACACCTTCACAGTGGAGGCCTATTAAAGGTTATTAAAGTTATTTAAACTGAGTCAACAGCTGCCCCTCCCCCTCCCCCTCCCCCGGGCCCACTTTAGCAGAGCACTGTGTTGTCTGTGTAAAAGCAGAACGGCCTTGTTATAATTCTTTGAAAAAACAGTGAGTCGATGTACAGAACGGCTGTAAAAATCCCCGGACCTCTTTACAAGGAAAAAAAAAAGCACACATGCTCCACTGTTCGGAGGTCAAAGGTTGAAGTTCCACGAATCACAGCTCTGTGAAAAGCCGCGGGGGCAAAGGTCAGGCGGCGAGTCGGGGGAGGAATGAAAGGGAGGATATTGTATCTCCATTCATGTGGCATCCCATGTCGGAGGGCAAAGATGAAAGGTCACTTTGGTTCAAAAGTCAACTTAGTCAACTTGCTGGTCCAGCGCCCTAACCCCCCCCAAACCCGACCCCAACCCCCGTGATCCCGTTTCAAAAACTGGAGATCACAGAGCTGCAACATGTGTGTCACTCAATTATATTTAGTAGCAGCACTGCTCTGTTAACCTAGAGCATCATTAGTCTGGCCGGACACTGATGTCTTTTCATTATGTTTACAGTCTCAGAGGTTTTTGGAGGTTTATCGGTCATCGGTTTATCAGTAGCTGGTAACACTTATTTTGTATGGTCTGTATTTCTTACTTTTGTTTCTTACTAAATGTGGTAGTAATAATTACAAGACCGTTCACTCAGAACAGTAAACTCTGATTTCAGAAAATATAATCTGTGTAAATCAGTCTAGAACTGGTGTTTGTTCTCCTACACGCTCGTCGTTTGTTGCTTTTTCTCTCGGCCCGCTGCCACTCGCCGCTCTCCAGAGCCCCTCCCTCTGTGGGTTTTCCCCACCCACTTGTGGGCGGAGACTATCCTGAAAGTTCTCCAGTTTCAACAATCTTGCGTTTTTTCTGTTTCTTTCTAAAATATGTTAATTTTTGTTCTTCATGGGCATTTGCTTTTTTAAAAACCAATTAGCAATTATAACTGTTTTTTAAATGACAATAATTTTGGTTCTACCAAACAAAGCTTAGCATGATGTCTGACACAAACTTCCATATAAGGAGTTGTTTAGCATACGATGACAATTTACCATGTGTTGTACCGCTGGTACAGGTTTGTGCTGCTTGTGTTCTAAGGGTTTATTAACTATGCATAATATAATATG
This sequence comes from Hydrocynus forskahlii, assembly GCA_037974365.1. NCBI lineage: Eukaryota > Metazoa > Chordata > Actinopteri > Characiformes > Alestidae > Hydrocynus > Hydrocynus forskahlii. Next base: position 15,555,056 of record JBBPCX010000035.1, read on the forward strand.
AAAATAATAAACTATTTAATCAATAAACTCATATTTCAAATCTTCTGAACTTCTTATTATCCAGTTGTTTTCTTGGACTCGGTAAGATAAATTGATAAGAGCAAATGCAATTTTTGTGGTGTTTTATGATTAATAACACTAGACTAAATTATACACTCTGTTCATTCTCACCCGATAGTGAAGCATTATGCCATTTTTAAGATTTTCTTTCTGCTGTTCCAGCTTATTTACCTTATCTATTTCTATGCCTCATCACCCTGACCTCCACTGTAAAATAATACTGTTCACAAAATCATACCACACCCTCCAAAATGATTGTCCTCTTTGGAGAAATAAGCTTTAAACTCCAAAGCTTTGCTGTCACCTGCTTTATAATGTATATATTTACTCAAATATGAATTCCACCAATTGTTGTAATTTTCCATATATTTTAGTGGTTGAAATTCTCTATTGTAGAGAATTTACAGACTCTGATTTCTTTGCAGTGGTGGTGAATGGAATGAGACGTTGTGATTTCTACAATACAAATATAAACACGTTATTTAACGTCCAAACCCACCAGTGAACCTACATGTCTTCTCAGTCTGTATGTGCAATGCTGATGATGATGACATAGTGGGAAATCTGACTAATTATGTTTTCTTCACAGACTATTTAGCCTTACAACACCCTGAACATACCCCTCCACTATGAAGGGATAAAAAAGTACATTTTTGCCTGAATCGTCACTAATCTATCATAAAACAATGGCTTCTTGACCATTTCTTAGTAACACGTTTCTATGAGGGAACCTTTTTTCTTCAGACGTCTGGTTCCATTCATCACCATTGTAAACAATTCTGTCTCTACAGAATGGAGCACAAAACCACACTGAATGGCTTTATTGACAACTTTACCATTAAAACTGGGCAGAAATGTTGAAAAATTGTCCCATTAAGGGTTGCCCAGTATGGATTTTGGGTGATGGGTCTCTGGGGTGGCCTGAAATCTGGCCACTTAAACCACTTTGGTGGATAGTCAATGTATTTTCTGCTGCACACACACACATAAACACACACACACACACACACACACACACACACACACACGCTCCCACGAACACACTCGAACACGCACACATACACACATACACTCACCCAGAAGTTTACTGCGCCTTTAAGGCTGCGCTCTAGGCGGAGTTGGACATTGCAGCGGTTTTTCTACTTTCCCACCCGTTTTCCGTACAGACCCGCCTTTCTTGTGCTCTGATTGGCCAGCATTCGTCGCTGAAACCCTGTACGATTGGCTAGTAGTTGGTACTCACCCAATCGGTGGGCTCCCTGTGTGTGTTATTTACTAGCCAATCCTAGCGTTTTTGGTAACACTATCGACCAATGGAAACGCAGAAGGCGCGTTCTCCAGGCCAATCATAGCACGGGGAAGGCGGGGCTTTTGGAATATGGGTGGGGGAAAAACACACACAACGGTTTCTCCAGAGCGGAGGGGATTCCGACAGCGGCACACGAGCTCAGACCCATCCTAGAAAGGGGGCTCTGAGCCCGGCCAGCCTCCCTGCCAAACACGGGGGTCGCGTTTGCCCACTTTGGACCCTTTTTTTGGACTGACACGTCGGTTTACCGTGTCGTACAGATACAACGAGAATTTATTTACAAAAGGACAGTAAACACGGTCGACAGGAAGACTTTGGTGAAGGATTTTGCGTCGAAGCAGAAGAGGTCCAGGTTCAGTCTGCTCGCAGCAGGTAAGTGTGGACACTGCCTTCAGAGATTTAGGGTGTTTTTATATTCACATTCAATTTTTTATTCAGTAAATGTGCCTAAAATGTCAAAAGCCTGTGTAAAAATGTTCAGAAAAGAGCAAGACTCGTATCATTTCCATTTTATAATGTATTTCCACGCGAATGTGTGCGTTGCCTTCATTTTCTCTTCTGTTCCCTGCGTTTCTCTGAGTGCGTGTGTGTGTGTAAGATGGGTGGCTGCGTGTGTATGGCTGTGTTTCTGCGTGCATGTGTGTATTTTTTCCTCTTGTAAGATCTGTGACTGTTTTATCTGAAGCAAAAGTCCAGTTTCTACTTTCTAAGTTGATCAAATAAAACTCACCTTATTATACTATTATAGCGTGTACCTACTTTAATTTTTACTTTCTTTTTGGGAGCTACACTGCATTTCTTTTTTTTCCCTTGTTCATTTGAGCCCCCCTGTGTCATCCATAGCCTGCATTATTTGGTTAGTCTTTTGTGCCTATACATTTTCTATCACAGCATTAAAGGGCCCATATCATGGAAAAAACATGTTTTTTTCTTACTTTTTTAAAATAAAAGACTTTGTTGTAATGTGTAACATTCCCAAGGTTCAACAAGTTATGCTTATCCCCTGTACAAACAGGTTATATTTGGAAACTAAGAAGAAAAAAAATCATTGTGGTTATGATGTCCTGAAATCAATTCATTTACATGCTATTCAGACTATATAATTTTAGCCCCGCCCCTTCACATCAAAGTTATAAGGAGTGTCTCAGACCAGAATGGTTTCTAAACTAATTACAACACAGGGCAACCAATCAGAGCAGGTGTCATTTGCATATATCGGTCTTAAAGGCACAGAAGCAACAACCTGTTTAAAGAGAGGTTGGGAAATTGTCATGTAAAAATGAATTACAGTACTTCTTGTGCATGAAACCCCAACAGTGGGGTTCAGTGGGCCTCAGGCAAACAAAACAAAAACAAAGAAAAATGAAGGATACGAGCCCTTTAAGTTGAGAAGGTGTGAACATGTGATGGCCTAGAATATTGTGGGTTTGTGGTGATAAGTCTGTTAATATAGACTGTTGTTCCTATATTAATTCATGCAGAATAATAAAACAAAACCAATTCCAATTATGTCATATGACAGCTATGGATTTTGGACTGAACTATGTTTATTGTCATGAGGTTTCCTGTGGCTGTGGTCAATAAGGAGAGATGGTAGAGGTCAGAGTCAAAAGGTTATGGGAGTCACCGAGCAGATGCCACAGTTGGGGCCTGCTACTGTTAGTTCAGGTGTCTCTCAATGTCTTTCTGGAGAAGAAAAGAATAACAAGTTCATGATTTGTCGCTTAAAAATAGACCATGGTCGTAAGACAGAATTGGCTGAGGTTCAGCGGTTCACCAGCAACTCCCCTTATATGCTTGAGGCCTAAATTCTGCTCCTTATGTAGCTAAAGTCTTTAAGCACTAGACAGGAATCATGCTGTATCTACACTGTACTGTGATCGTACGGAACTTGTATCAATCACATTTTGACTTTCCAGCATATCTCAGCCCGGTAACAGAGTTTCTGACTCGGTTCTCTCCACACAGTTTACGGCCGGTTGTCCTAAAACCACGTCCATGGAGTCGAACCGGCGGGAAGTTTTCTGTCAGAGCTGTTTTTGTTATTGTGGTCTTTTATTATGTATCGTCTTCTTTGAATTTTTTTTCTTTAGCTGTGTAATGAAAGCCTAACCCAGCAAACTTGTTATTGATGTTCTGAATGACCTTCACATTTCTCACAGCGTTAAAGATTTACATTTACGGCATTTACATTTAGATAATAACTAAATTTGTGTCATAGAAAACTCCCACTGAAATTTATCTCCAGTCCAGACAGTCGTGCTTGTACCTCGTCAACTTCGCAGTTTTCGTTTGTGTCTCCATTGTGTTTTTTTTTTTTTTTTTTTTGCACGTATAGTAAAAAACAGTGGCCTCCTTCCAGTGTCGTAATGAAAACATTTCGACCAATCAGAAAGCAGTGGTGGAGTCAGCTCGGCTGCAGCCCACTTTCAGCCCTGCTGCCAAGCAGCTGCGGTACAATTCTGGTACAGTGTTTTATTTGTAATGGAAAAACATTTGTTTGTGGTACGGCACGGTTCTTTGTGTCAGTGGAAAAGTGCCAAATGTCACTCATTTGTTTATGATGTTCGCTTTGATGTTAACCCAAAGAAGCAAATTGTTGGCACCTAAAGTGTATCATCTGATTGACCACATTTGGGACAAGAGGTAAACTGTGTTAATTTGTTTTTTTTGGTGAATCATTCTCCACAGATTGATCTTTTTTTGGTTTAAATTGGGGTCAAACTTAAGCTTTAGGCCTGTAAGTGGACTGTGCTGACCCACTGAATGTTTTGATTATGCCATAAATAGGAGTCGTAACCCAACCCAGGGAGGGTGGGCAGACGGGGACATTATTATTGTGATAACTTGCACCTCAGTACATGTGTCTTGAGTGCATTGTGGGCACTGTAGTGCGAGGCCTCTGGCCATGAAATAAATTACAGTTATCTGTTTTTAATATGTTACATTAAATTATGCCATATATTATTAATTATAATGCTGAATCTGTCACAAGTCTGTCCCGAAACAGCACACACTCATGCTGTGTGATGTCGTGTTGTGAGCTGTGTGTTTCGGGTAGTTTGAGTTTGACAGCCAGCTTTCAGATGCTCTTAAGTGAAGCACTTCAATAAAGTCAGCTCATTTTTAAAGCTTCATATTTGCTGAAGAGACGGTGGACCAGTATCTGTTACGGTGGATACTCAAGGTTTCAGGCAAGAAGTAAAAGTGGGACTGTGCCACCCCTAGTTGCATCATCAACCTGTCCTAATTTTTAAATTATGGACAATTATTATTATAAACATTCATTTGAAATATTCATAATGTTCACAAAAACATACCATATCCTCCTAAATGATTGGAGAAAATCAGCTTTAGACACAAAATATCTTTGCAGTTACCTGCTTTATAATGTATAAATCTACTTAAAGATGAATTCCACCAATTTTTGAAGTTTTCAGCATGTGTCAAGGGTCGAAATTCTCTATTGTAGAGAATTTACCGACACTGATTTTTTTTTACAGTGGCAGTGAATGGAACCAGGTGTCTTGATGTCTACAAAACAAATATAACCATTTTATTTACTGTTCAAACCCACATATGAACCTTCACATGCCTTCTAAGTTTATATATGCATTGTTGATGATGGTAAATGAGTAGAAAATCTGAAACAATACGTTTTTGGGGGATAATTTTTGAGCCTGCATGCACCCCTCCGCCATTAATGGCTTTAAAAATGTACATTTCAGGCCAGAATCTTCATCAACCATTTCATGTAATGTCTGGTTCCATTCAGGGCTGTTATGAACAACTGTGTGCATCTTTACGGTTTAATTATGCAGAAATTGCGTAATTACATGGATTACAGAAGTTTCAGTCGGGTTGTAGTGCTTCTCGCACCTCCTTGGTATCTCTTGGGTTCATCTCGAGCAGCCATTCAGCCGTAGAGTCAGCAGGCAAATGTGCATGCAAATGAATTTAGAAAAGTTTTAGAGCTGACCTCATGGAGTACAACATTTAAGTCACATCTTCAGGTACTTTTCATGTTCTGTAAAGACGTGCAGGACCTGCGCTGCAAGCAGTCGATTGCATGACGCCAGAACCGCCTTGTTTAAGTGTGAGAGTGACTCACTGATGGTGTTGATGGTCACTCGGAAAATGAAAACGACCACATTGTCTCTTCCTTTGTTCTTGGGAATACTGCCATGCAGAGCTGCGAACGATGGAAAACAGTGCCTTGCAATTCTCACCTTAAAAAGTGCTCCCACTGGACTCAACACCTTGTGAGTCTGTTGGGTTTGAAGAAACAGAAGAGAATAGAACACGAGTCTCAGTCTGCAGCGCTGCAAGGCCTTGAGGTAATTGTGGGTTTTGAGCGTCTGGATGACGTCAGCGTGGCCTTTGCCCCGTTGAAAACCCAACTTTGTGCTTTTAATTTACGATTAAAACTTGTGGCGTACTGTTCGTTCTGGAAGCAAAGAGTGATTTGTGTGTATGTCTTAGTATTCGTGGCATGAAGACCAACCCGTTTCTCGCAAAGGAAAAAAAAATAAATAAAAGGTATCCCATTAATCTTTCCGAATGCTAGAAATACAGCAAGGTAGAACATTAAAAGCATTGGAGCAAAGATGAATGGTAAGGACTGTGGCTGTGAGATATGGAGCAGAGACTAGTCCGCTGAAAGAATTTGTGCCTGAGCTCCGGGACTGGTGGCAACACTCTTGCATTTATAGCAGTGGATTGATTTTTGCTGATTGGTTCGCGGTTAATAATTTATAGTTTGCTGAATTTGCTTTCCAGTCCTAGGCGCAGATGCAGGTCAGATAAATTAGGCAGGCCACCCTCACCATCATCACCCATTTAAAAACAGCAGCTGTGAAATATCTGTGCCAGGCAGCGACATCCACCAGCGTTCCCAGAGGCAGCTCATCCTCAGATCTGTTATTTAAGTTCATGAGTGGTGTTTCGAAATGGAAGGCACATCACTCGATGCCCACCTGTCTCCTATTTTACATTGCAGGCATAAACGTTACCTCTAGTGCTGCACAAAACTGATAAAACCCAGTATCAGAATATTTTCCATATATATGAGGGTTTTAGAAGATTAAAGAGAACCCAATGCTTATTGACTGGGCTGGGCAGTATAATGTCATTTCTTTGGTCATGGTGATAAATGATGTAACTTTATGCTTTTCTGTACATGTCTTGGATATCTCCAACTTAACAAATCTCAGAAAAAAATGAACAAACTGACATAGTGCTGTAAGGACTGTTAATTATAGAAATCATTGAGTAACCTGGCAGTTGTTTTGATGATTGATGTAGTAATTATACTCAGGCAATTTAAAGCGAACTGCATACTTGTGCAGTTTGTATATACAAACATTTGTGCATTAGTGAGGTCCTGCTGGTGTAAGTTTCCTCCCTTTCAACAAAAAAAACAAAAGCAGTTTGAGTGGTAAATTGTGAAACATGACTTTATAGCCATCTGTGGACACCTTGTTTGCCATTCAACTCACACTAATTGTGATCCAATGTTGGGTCATGGACATTTCTGTAAGTGTCCTCATAATGTACTGTGTCATAATACCATGACCTGTTGCTACTCTGTTAAAAGAATGTCCCACAAACCCCGACATAACTTGCTTGAACACTACAGTGACCATACACACTACTGTTATAAGCTAAAATCAAACCACTTGGCAGCAGTATAACGTCTGAATGTTCAGCCAGTGGGTTTCCCAGCACTACACGTCTCAACTGAACAGTGCACATCTTTTCTATTCCTGCCCACCCAAGGTGGTGTTCTTTATGCGTAAAGGTCACTTGTATAATACTTTTACCCACGGAAATAGAAAGATGCTGATTATGAGAAACATGATCTCTGCTACTTTTGTAGTGTATAAGTTGAATACAATTACTGTCAGTGTAGTAGTGAACCATATGCAATAGTGAACAACCTTAGAATCTCTCTCTCTATATATATATATATATATATATATATATATATATATTTGTTGAACCCACACGTGTTTTCTGAGTGTTATGTAATGTTTATACTGGATAAAACATTGGTAAATCTGGAGACTCTCGCTTTACAGTGCCCTGTTTCTACCTCAGAACCATGAATGTGTGTTTAGAAATCTGCTCAAGGCCAAAATCATAAAGCATTGTCTCAGGCAGCAAATTTCATGTTGTGTCTTTACTGTGATGTAGCTTTTTGGGGGATTAAACATTTGGGGCGTCTGGTTCCTATCTGGTTTCTGGCTGTGAGCAAACCTGGCTTGGTAAGATTCTCCAGGTACAAAGCGTTTCACATCAAACCGCCCTGATTTGTCTTAACGGTTGTATTGTGCGGAAACGATGAAAAATCAAATGTCGGTGGAATTCCACTTTGGTCTTCCAACCAGCTCAGAGGATATGAGCTACTTTTCTGAAAACATTTGTGCCCATTTTTACTGCGTTAGCTGGTTTGCATTTATTCTGATGTCACACTGCATTTTTACCAGTGTTTTTGGGTGGTAAGGTGGTAAATAGGGGGTTTCATCCAGTCTAGCAAAGGGTCAGAAAATGGAGGGGGGTTTGATTAAAATGCCTCGTCTGTTTAAGCTGCATTTTTGAGCTTCGCCTTGTTTCGAGCAGGTTATACAGAGTGTGGCCAGGCAGGAGTGGGAGAAAGTCTGGCTAAGTGAAATGCCAGTCATTCCTACCGAGTCCAGAGTTGCGAGGGTTAGCGCCTTGTCTGTGTAAGCTGAAGGATTGATGCATGAGCCTGTCGACTGAGGAATTCAAAGTCCAAGGCCATCGGCGCGCTAGCTTATTACTGGGACTGTCCTTCATGACTTCTTAGCGGGCCCGTCCTTTTGGGAACCTTCAAAGCCAAGGCAAGGACAGTGCCTCGCACGGTAAGCTGCGGTGGGAGAGATTTACGTAATGACCCGACTTAAACGCAGGTGTCTGACTCCACACGTACGGGCCCAGCGGCCGGGGGAAAGAGCCTGACTTAATCACGGCATCCAAAAGCTCTTCTGTCAGATGCTGTTTTTAAGACGCTGTGCAACATTAACTGAATTAATTTTGAATCGTAATCGTTTTTTTTGTCAGCACTTTCCCAATATTTGTTAATATTATCATAAATATCTTGAACAGAAGTTCTCTTTTTGAAATAATGCAACTGTCCACTGATACAGTGAAACTGGCTGCAAAAATAGGCTGTTTTTCGTACTGTTTTTCTGATGAACAAAACATATTTACATTTATCCCCCTATTCAGACAACAGCAGTTCAGTCCCATCTATCTACACTGAAGTTATAAAGGACGTTCTAGCCCAGACTGAGGCGCAGCGCAGGGCTACCGATCATTTACGTACAGTGTATCTGAGTGACAAAAACAGCCTGTGGGGTTGATGAATGAAAGATGGATATATCATCCTGGAAAATGGACGCCTATGGCAAACATGTTTGGAGGAGGATTTACTCCTTTAATGGGAGTTCCAGTGAATCTGAAATGAGGACGGAGCTCCATTCGTGGAGTAGGGAAATGGACTCCAAACGAAACGCTATAAAACTCTCCATATGAATATTAGCTCAAAGCAGTCAGACAGTTGCTCTGTTCTTTTAACCTCTGTAACCGTTTCTTTTACATCCTGGACGAGTTCACACAGGGGATCTTTCATCCCAGCTGGTACATCATAGCCATTCCAGCCCTTAGAGCCATTACGGGATGGCGACTTGTTCCAACGGTCGGGTCTTGGCTTTTGTCACTTCTCCAATTAAGTTAACAGTCTTGTCACAGCGCAGCACCTCGCCCTTTTCTCCGCAGGGCCGGCGCTCAGAAGCTCGGCGCTCTCGAGAGCTGCAGCTAGCCGCTTTAAGCCTTTCCAGGCACAAAATGGCACATGAAAAAAAGCTGCGAGGGATGAAGTCGTCTCACTTCCTAAAGCTGAGTGACACCGGGCCCCCGCCGCCGGAGCACAAAAGCCTTCACTCAGGGGTTAAAATGAACTGCGCTGTTGCTGGGCAACAAGGGACACCTCTCTGGTGCCGATAGATGGCGGAGAGTAGATTTCTGTCCCTAGGACATCGTCAGCGGTGAGGCGTTGATGAAGTCCCACCGCATAGCCCCGCTCTCCGCGTGCTGTTTTTATGCCTGAAGAGGCATTTCCAGCACGGCTGTATTGAAACACTACAGGCAGTGTGTGCTGCTGCTCAGGAAGTCACTACATTGTTTAGCAGCTCTTTTTTCTTTCACGTTTTAGACCCTGGTTATCTCAGTTAGCCTTGCTGTGTTGTGGAAGCAGAACGAGGGTTGGGAGAACAAAAACGTACGTGTAGACTTTTTATAATACATGAGAAACATCATAGTATTTATTTATTTATTTTTTTATGTTTGATGGACTTGGACACCAGTAGTACTATTGTTTTATGGAGTAGCACTTTCCAGTATTTATTAATATTATCATAAATGTCATGAACTGAATGTTTAAAATAATGGAACTCTTCAGTTTGTACAATACTGACAGGGAAACTGGCTGCAGAAATAAGCTTTTGTGCAGGACCAACATATATTTATATTTATCAGACTACAGCAGTTTAGTCCCACCTATTTGTGTTGAAAGTTATGAGGGCTTTTGCAGCCTGGACTGCTTTCTGAAGGAGGCCAATCAGGGTGTAGGTTTAGTTGGAAAGTGGTCATGTAAAAAATAAACTATGGCTGTATTTTGGGTACATAAAACCACACAAATGTCATAAATGGACCTCAGGGAACAAAGTGGTCCGCTGCTGCTCCCCGCATGCTAATTAGCTGCAGGCGGCCAGACGAGATGAGTTCGAGCGAGCTATGTCCCAGACGTGGCTCCTCCAGCAGTTTGGGAGATGTCCTTGGGCACCGTGGGAAGGTAGATGCCCCCCAGTGTCCTAGAGAGCCACTTCATGCTTCTAGAAGCCGAGCCAGAGGAAGAGAGCAGGCGTTAAGACGATCCTGACCTTGACCTCCTCGTTGGAGAAGCTTTTAAATAACACTCCAAAACAAGATTCAATCATGTGACCTCCCCCCCTTACAAAGAGGCCCTGCTTGACTAAGTGCACTTGGAGGGTTTGTGTAACACGCTTGTCCGAAGATTTGAGTGAGTCTTCTTTGAAGTATTTTAGCACTGTGTGCCTATCAGTATCAAATTGGTTTTGTCAAAAGGTTGAGAATGTTGTACCTGTGCCCAAAGCCCTTTAGAAGGTGGAGCTTGACTGTGCACTTTGTTTACAGCACAGTTTCTAGCATGCAGAAATTTAGCCCCCCTGCCTTGTGCAGTGCAGTATAAACATAATAAATATGTTCATCTTAAGATTACTGACACTGTGTGAGAACCTTGGGAAGCTTTATAGGTGAAGGATCAAAGTCTTTATTTTACTGTATGTTAACAGGGCAAGATTTTTTTTAGACAGTTGATGTTGGGACATTCATCACAAATTATGCATACAATGTAAAAAGGATTGCTGGTGTTTCAAAATGGTGCAATAATGTATTTATATATTAGCAAAATAATGGAAGGTTGGCTCTGATGCTACTGTTATCTCAGATATTATCATGCAGTCTTATTTACTTTTGTGGAATCAACATTCAGTACCATTGTAGTACCTACCAGATTACTTCAGTACTACCGAGTATCACAGAACATTTCAAAAAGCACTTATCAGATTTATGTTCAATACCAAATTTCGGCACCTAAGTCGTAAAATCCCCTCTATAAACCAATAGGCACGCTTGTTCCAAAAATATAGGCTGCCTCAATCAGTGGTTCTCCAATCTTAACTCTTCAATCCAACACAGAGAAAGAGACAAACATGGACTGTTTAGGGGTCCTTGAGGACTGGTTTGGGAACTTGTGGTCTAAATTGTATTTTGTAAGCGTATTATCAACGCCAGCACTTTTTCAGTAGTAAATATACTCCTTTCCACCTCGCACTAAGTTTTGGTTTGAGCCACGACCAGTTTTGATTTGTAATGTAAAGAAAGTATTGAAAAGAGCATCAGTCAGGGTACTGGCATACTTGGCATTAAACTATTTTAGTGATACCTGCTCCTAGCTGCAAGCCAGTCCTATATTAGGAGTTAGTTGGAATACCTTCCCAATTCCATCTGATGCAATATTTTCTGCCGATAAAGTCCTGGTATGATACTCTTGACTGAGACATTATGTAACTAGCATAGATACTTATTTTGTGGTTCCAGTTCCCCATTAACTGGTGCTTGTGACCCTCAGCGAGTAGTGAAATCTCTCTTAACAGGAGCGTTTCTGCTGGAATTGCCCGTGACTCGGAGCCCAGCTGAAATAGGCCATATCAGTGAGGTAATTTCGTGCCACTTCATGAATGTTTCTAGAGACTGGGGCTGTTTGAAATATTGGGCACACTCATCTCAAGATTGGAACGCCTGAATCAGTCTCTCGGGGAGCCGAAAGCTCTGGCGCTGATACGAGGGCGCATGCTGAAATGTGCTACTGCTCCACTTGTGTAACTGTGTTTACATGTCTGAGTCACAGAGGCCAGACGACTCCGATTTAGCAGAGCCTTCCTCTAAGCCACCTGCCCTTCCATTCAGGGCTGACCTTCATGCTTATAGGGAGGAAGGGCCTGACCTAAATACATTTAAATGGGTTTAATAAGGTCAATGAGCAGTTTGATTCGACAACTTATTAATGCCTTTCAGAGGTGGTTGTCAGGGAGGTGCTTTGACGCACCTGGCCCTGAATTCTGAAGGAAATGTTTTGATATAGACATACTTCTTTATTTTTTATGAAAATGAAAAGTAGACCTGGTTAAGGTGGGTAAATTAGGTGTCTTTGGAGATACAGAAAGTGATATGTGCGGATATGAGTATATTTGGTCAAGTAAATATGAATTTTAAAGTCTTAATACTTATGTTTTTGTTGTTTGCTAAGAGTGTGGTGGCTCACACTTGTCTGTTGGTGGGTGAAATGTAAGTGTATCACCTCTCAGTCAAACACCTGCACCTGTTTTGCCTCCTAACCACACTGCAACATTCGCACCCTGCGATGTTGGTTTGTTTTTTTGTGCCGGTGCAGTAGGTGATGCTTCATATGAGCACGATACATCACACATGTCCGAGAAAGATGTATTGGTGTGACTGGGATCAATATATCTGATCATTTGTCTGTTTGTGTTGCCTGGAAACCCGTTCTCACATTACAAGTATCACAAAAAGGATCTGCGCTGGGTCGAGAGGGCGTGCTCACAGCTCATCCGCAAGCGTTGCTGTCTACGCCAGAAGTCCACAGGAGCAACACACACCCGCATCGAGAGACGGCTGCTGACCTGCTCGTAAAGCTCTGAGGATTTGGGAGGCAGCGCGAGTGTAAAACACAGGCTAATGAATAAAGTGCTCTGTCTGTATGGATGTGTGCTCTAGATGATGTATCTTAAACCTGGGTGTGGGTGCAGGGAGTCTCGGAGAAGGAGCATAGTGTGTGTGTGTGTGTGTGTGTGTGTGTGTGTGTGTGTGTGTGTGTGTGTCTGTATGTATATATAGTAGGCTCTTTACCTCCACTATAGTTACAGTTGAGGTTTATATCATGATAGCAATAGGGCAGTATATGATTATATGAGTGTATTGTGGATATTATAATTACAGTAAAAAAAAGTGGTCTAATTGCATGGTTTATTACAAACAGAGCATTTAATTTTCCCTATTTTATTGGATTTGGTGCTGTACTGGCCGTCAAATGTTGAACCAAATTGGAGTCATAGTTTAGGTATACATTTTAATGTTGCTGTTTTTTATTTTTGGTCTATTCCAACTTATTAAACCTAGAAAAGAACGAATATCGTGATGAGCATCGCATATTAAGAGAATGTGAAGGATCGCGATATTGCATGTTTGTCATATCACCCACCTCTCCCAGTAACCGTCCCGGTCTGGTGCGGGGAGAGGAATCCAGCGGCTCGGCTGCCCGAGATTGGCTGTGGGCGCTATTTAATTAAGGCGTGAGCTGCTTCCACACGAGCTGCCTGATAAGGGCTTCATACATCTCCGATCCAAGCTGAGCTTGCTCTCAGAGCACTGGGGTTAATGAAGGTAGAGTCTCTCTCTTTCTTTCTCTCTCTTTTTCTCCTAGTTTTTTCTCTCCCTTTCTCTCCCACGCCTTTTTTTCCCTTGTCTCTCTTCACTTCTCTCTCGCTCGCTCTCTCTCTCTCGCTCTCTCTCTCTCTCGCTCTCTCTCTCTCTCGCTCTCGCTCTCTCTCTCTCTCTCGCTCTCGCTCTCTCGCTCTCTCTTTCTCTCTCTCTCGCTCTCTTTCTCTCGCTCTCGCTCTCTTTCTCTCGC
>JBBPCX010000035.1:15583967-15599473 GCA_037974365.1 Hydrocynus forskahlii
CCCACCCCACCACACCCCACCCCACCCCCCTTCTGTCATGGTAAAACATATGTAGGCTGAGATTTGATCTGCTTTGATCTGGTTTTAATCCAGCTTTGGTAAGGACTTCGCTCTTCGTTTATTTTCTTTCCTTAATCTCTTTACTTCATTCTCTGTGCCTGTTCTGCTCCATTTGGTTTCTGTCCAATTTTTTTTAAATACCCCAATACCCTGGATGCAAATATACGCCGAGCGTTTTCATTGGCCTGCAACATCGCTATGCATGGTGCCTTTTTTTAAAAACTGAGCTAAGCCAATGGCAGGAAAATAGACTTAATCCTGCCCGTTAAGATTAGGTGGAGACGTCAGATGGCCCTGTTCTAGCCGGGTGTCTTCTGTTGTTAAATTTGGGTCAGTGGCTTAGGATAGCCCCGTAACTGAGACTGATGGGCCAGTCTCAAATAATTAATGAATTAATTAGATTTCTCCTCCTTTGGTCTGTGATGCTGTTTTGGAGTCCTGGGTTTGCCTTGGCTAACCTTTCCAATCCAGCGCAACTTGAATGATTTAACCTGCAGCAGCTAATACTTTACATGAATCAAAACCAGAAAACTTTATTGATTCTAGAGGAATTGGCTTATGCTACGACTGCCCAGACACAAAGACAAGAACAACAGAAAATATAACAAAGTCAAAATAAAACTCTCCAGTAAGTACTCTGTACTAAATACCATATACTGGATACATATATCTGCCTCTCTTACTGAACACACCATATACTGTGTTCAGTAAGAGAGTTAGATGTAAAAACTATAGATAAATACATAAAATTACTGCTGAAGTAGTTTACTAATTAACGCAAATAGTGTTTTGGGGTTGTTCTCTATACCGAGTCTGTTACTGAATGTAATAGTGATATAAATAGTAATATTGCATGTGATAATTCTATTACACATAACAGTAATGATACTGGATGTGATTGCATTTTTTGCATACTTAGCAACCCTGCTGCTAGAATACAGTGCAATACTGTATTCATTCACAGTAGTGCCGCTCCTGTCGACTGCACTGTTTGTTGTCTTTTCCTGTAAATTATTCTACTGTTGCTCTTAGTCTTGTGGTGTTTGTTCTTTCTGTTGGTCCTGTTGGTCCTGGAAGAACCGTGTTTCATTTCGCTGTGTAAGCGGTTGAAATGACAAGCACCTACTTGACTTACTGTATTTCTTCAGATCTTATTGTTTGTTGATTATTTTTGTTTCGGAGGACGTGGCAGCGTCCGCAGGTCATAATCAAGCCTTTTTTTCCTCCTCCTAACACATTATGCCGATGGCAGGGGCAGGGCGACTTGACGGATAAGACAATCCCTGGCAACTGAATGGCACTCGGGGGAAGGTGGAGTGCTCTGTATTAATTAACCTTTGTGGCTGTGGCCCTGACAGTGGGAAGAGAGGGCTGTTTGTGGAGCCAGAGCTGACAGGGATCAGGTCCAGGGTCTGCGAGCACACAGCCACTGGCAGTGTCATGCAATTTGACAGAGCGTGAGCTGTGATGCTGTAGCCCTGTGGAGCTGCAAGCCTGACAGGTGCACCAGGTCTCCCCCCCCCTACAGTCTCCACCTCCCCCCCACCACAAAACCTCCCTCTTTACACCTGCCAGCCTCGCCAAGCCACTGCCAGGCAGAGTGTTAGAGACCGATGACAGCCAGCTTCAATCCGAAGGGGCTTTCACACCTTCCAGAACCAGCTAATGCCAGGCTGGGCGCTAGTGCTAAACATGCACTTGGTATGTGTCAGGAAAGCAGACACACTCCATTCCAAGCGCTTGGTCTTTTAATCTCAAAAGCCTGCACCAAAATAATGTCTCGTCCTTCCCTCAAACCTGCTTTTTGCTCTCGGTTTGAGCGCAGAGCACCTCATTCCAGCGAGATGCCACACGCAGGGATGTCGAGCCTCTTTTAGGCTGAGCTTTCGCATCGAGTTGACACAGTGTGTGTGAGAAAGAGCAGTAGCTATATCTCATCCCGTAGCCTGTGGCTGTAGGTGTATGCGCTGCGTGCGTCATCTCCGCGTGACACCGGCGTCGGAGCGAAGTGACTGCTGAGCGGGAGCCGAGGCAGAGGGGACTGACCTCTCCGCTTTTTTATCTACTGACCGCTCGGAGACTGCCACAGTCATGTGCGAGATAGGAGGCCGCACACCGCTGGGCTTCACGTACCTCCACTGTTACGGCTGCTGTCAGAACCATCAGCACAGCCACCCAGCCACACCACTAATCCCCAGCCACGTCCTGCCGACAAAATACATGAAAACTGAAACACACTCTACCAGGGCTTATTCTTTAGAGAATATGTTGTCTGTTGAGTGTTATTGCAGTATTGGTCTATACAATGCAATATGGATGCGAGAAGGATGCAATATGCAAGTGAGTCTTTAACCAATTAGTGTTTTTGACAGACTGACCAATCACAACTCCAGGTTAGTTATTGGATGTTTTGATGGACCAAGAGATTCGTGTAATGAAAAAAAAAAAAGAATTAATTCAGCCTTTCTTTTAACTATTATCTACATTTTTCTTTTTTCATGACATTTGTATAGGTTGTACACCAAAAATATAGTTGTTTGACTGTTTTTCCACCTTTCTTCAGAACTTCAGCAAGACTAAACCGCTGTAGGCTGAAAAAGAGGATTTATGTAAATTGGTTGGTTTTGTGACATCACAAAAACTACGATTTGAAAACGAGCCGCTCATTTTCCATGTGTGGACTCTATGGATAGGGAGTGAATGTACATTTTGAAACTTTAACAGTATTCACATACTTCAATCCTTTTTAAGTCTACAAAAGTGATTATATGGACCCTTTAATGTATTGAATGTCATAGCAATGGCAATATGTAGCTGTGTAATCATAATAATATTTTTATATCGTGCAGCCCTGCTTTGCATGTTTACAGTGACTGCAGATCATATGTTGCTGCACAGTTTATCAGTTCCCACATTCCTCAGTGCTAAAGGACCATCACAGGACCGCTACTGAGCAGATATTATTTGGGTGGTTGACCTTCATCATCCTCTGCATTGTAATGATGCAGAAATATGGAATGTTAGCGGATGTTGAGTGTATCTGGCACACAAGATGAATAAGTATGAGAAGTGTGTGGTCTGAGGCTGAAGGTTCATCAGGGTCAGTTCAGTTTCCAGACTTCCCTGGCAGTTCCAGGTTGAAGTGGCCCTTTTTCTTGCTGGTGTAGTGCCTGGACTCAAATTCTAACTCTCTTATTGTGAAGAGAATACAAAAGCTGGTATGAAGTCAGCAGAAAGCCTCAGCTTGGTCGGTGTAATGCAGAGTCGCGTGAGCCGTGCCTTTAGCGCGTGTGTAGGGATAATCCTTTAGAAATGATCGGCTGCATGTGTGAAGAGAGAGCAGCACTCAAAAGCCCTTCACATGTGAGAGCAGAGACATGGTTATCAAGAGGTTTGCTGCTGAATGTCGTCACCTGATTTGCCTGCATGTGGATGATGCTTTTTGCTTGAAATGGTTCATCATTCGTAAAGAGTTCATCTATAGGCCCCTGCTGTTTTTGAAGTTAATCCTCAAATACGCACAATGATTCTGACGTGTTTACCTGTGTCCCCACAATTTCTCATATAGTATTGGAAGCAGGTCTTGTTGGTGGATCTTCGTACTGTAATTTTTTTTGTCCCAAATTCAGCACTGCAGCAAGATCAGTGTATATGGACTTTAACCACAGTGTGTCATATGTAACATAACTTTCAGGAACAGAGTAATAAAGTCCCACAGTTGTAGGAGTTCAGCTGTGTGCTGCCATGCAGAATTCTAGAGACTCACACTTTGTTTTCTCTCTCTGCTGCAGGTCCCGCGTGGCCCGGTCTGAGGAGCAGGGGAGCAGAAAGACGACACAGAGCCCCCTTGGGCCTTGTGGCAGACATCCCAAACATCCAGCGGAATGTTTTAGCAGGGCACTGGAGAGTGTTCCTAACCCCGCTTCAGAGCTGTGTGGGTTTAGTAGGTTTGTCACAGGAATAAAGAAATGTCAGCTGGGTCGCCCTGTGATGGCATTTCCAACGCCCAATGCTTTTTTGTGTAAAACGTTCTGACTGGACAAAGAGGAAACATCACTACCCCAGTAGGAGTTTTCTGCACGCTTCATCCATGGCACAGCAGTCAATTAGACATTTACAGTAGTTGTCAACACTCACACAAGGGGAGCCTACTATTGAACATGACTCATGGGGAGGAGCCTGGCCCTGAGACACACCAGGATTCAGCTGTTTTAACTTATCTGGAAGGTTTACTAATGCATCCGGTTGCGTCTGGGCCTGGTGCCACAGCAACAAGGAGATCAGAGCCTGGCAGCGGTGATGGGGAGCCAGGAACCCAGGGGACCAGGGGCATTCAACTACCCAATCATGGCTCAAGCCCACCAGAGAAAGGCAGCCCTCCCGGAGCGGCCTCCCAGCACCTTAAAAAAGCCAGACTGTTGCGTTCAGGGGCCTGGAGTGAGGCAGACAACCAGAAAAAAGAGGCCCCCAAGGTTGAGATGAATGGTCAGGTCAAGGAACACCATAAAGCAGCCTTGGATAGTTCTGCACAGGGAGAGAGCACATTGCTGGCTTCTTTACTCCAGTCCTTCAGCTCACGTCTACAGACTGTGGCCATGTCACAGTGCATCACCCAGAGCCACAAACAGCTCGAAGGAGAGAGCAGCGAGAGTTGTCCTGCCGACAAGGACACCTTCCAGGGCTACTGTACAGCCTCCAGCCGCCTCAAAGGCCTGATAAGGAAAAACAAGCAACAGAGCCACAACAACGTGCCTTATAGTCGCCGCTGTAGCCAAGACCAACGCTCTGAGTCCCCCTGTAACTCGCAGAGCTCTGCTTCGGACTCCATGTCCTGTGCCGAGCGGTTGAAAGCTGTGGCCAGTCTAGTGAAAAGCAGGTCCAGCCCTGCCCCTTCCCCTAAGCCCAGCGTGGCCTGTAGTCAATTAGCCTTGCTGCTCTCCAGTGAAGCCCATCTGCAGCAGTATTCCCGAGAGCAGGCCTTAAAAGCACAATTATCTGGCCGATCAGCCAGTGAGAGGCTGGCAGCCATGGCTACACAGCAAACGAAGGATAAGGGACCTCCCAGCATGGGAGAATCACTGATTGCCCCAGACATGCTAAGCTCCTTAAACAACCTAAATGGAACACTCCCCTCGCCAACATTAAATTCTAGCAAGAGGAGTCCCTCACTGACCCCGAGCCAAAGCATATCAACTTGCTCTCCTAGGCCCTCCCCACAGACCCCTAAAGAGAAAAGGCCCTTTGACAGGCACAACAGCAGGCCTCCACAAAACTGCAGCAGCTTGCTCCTGCTCCTCCTCAACAACCACAACTCCCAGAAGCATCTTACGAAAAATGGGCACCTGGAGGATGACTGCACTGTCCCTCCAAGCCAAGCCTCCTCTCATCAATCCGACAGCGAGTACTCCAACCAGGAGAACAGCTTGACCAAAGACAGTAGTGACGCAGAGAGCTGCTACTCCAGCTGCTCCCCTATTGACCTCTCAATGAGGAGCCGAATTTCAAGCCAAAAGTCAGACCCCCCCTCCTCTGCCACATCTTTGGACAAGCTCACAGAGAGTCTTATAAACAAGTGGAAGCCGGAGACTCCTGGGCCAAAGGTCCCTGAGGCCAGGGAGCTGGAAATGAGCCCAGACATGAAATCCCATCATAAGGTCACTCTCATGCAGTTACTCTTGGACCGCAAAAATAGCGAGAAGGTAAACAAAATTGCAGATAATCCAGATTTGCAGAATGACGCAACTCTTAGCAACATGGCTGGAAGCCCACTTAAAAGGCTTGGCGCACTGGAGGAGAGCAGGAATCATAATGCTCTTGAGCGGTTGACGGGCGGAGGCTTGTCCACATTCTCCCTCAGTGGGGATACAAGCAACACTCCTTCTCCTTACTCTTACTCTTCCCCCCTTATCCAGTCCAGTCCACTGGACCTCTGCAAGTCGAAACCTCACGCCAACGAAAAAATGGAGCCTGCTTTCAGTGCCAGTATGCTCTTGCAAAATCTGGCTCAGTGTGGTTTACAGAACCCTTCCCCCTCCCCCCCTTTGCAGGCCCACAGGCCTCCGAGCAAAAGGCAAAGCCCAGAACTTGATCTAGACAGGCCTCAGTCCCTTCTTGACAGGCTAGTTCCTCCAATGAAAAGGAGCAAAACTCCTTTGTTTGAACCACCCCCTCCCACTTTCACACTCTTTGGACAAGAGCGATCACCTCCAGCGTCCTCACAAATTGAGAACCTCCTGGAGAGGCGTACTGTACTGCAGCTACTGCTGGGTACTGCCTCCCACAAGGAGAAATCTGGTGGGAGGAGAAGCGCAGAGGCAGACATGGGAGCTTTTGAAAAGCCTCCAGGGGCCTCTGTCATCTGTGACAGCTCAAATGGACCTTCATTGAACATTAAAATCAAAACAGAGCCAGGAGAGGAGAGTCTTCTCTCAGATAGCTCTGATGATGGAGGACGCTGGTGGAGATCGAGACATGAGAGACACGGTCACCTTGCTGAAGCACACGACAATGTCAAGGCGGAGGAGTGTCCCACCGAAGCCGCCGCCAAATACGGCCTTCTGAGCCAGCTGTTGAAACAGCAGACCACTACCTATCCCTCAAGTTCGTATACAGATCCGCTTGTGAGCACACTGAAAGAGGAGCGACAGGATTACCAGGAGCCGCTTCCCAAAAAGAGGAAACTCTGCTTGGAGCTGGCTGAACACCTCAGCAGTGAATTCTGCCAGAGACCGCTGGATACTGTGAGTGAGCGTCCGGTGTCTGGAACACCTGAGGAACGCAACAACAGAAGGCTGCTGAGTCCGAAAGAAGAGGACTCTTTCATCAAGAGTCCTGAGGGGAAAGCTCCCACGAGAGACAGCCAAAGCTTCAATGTTTTGAAGCAGCTTCTTTTGTCAGACAACTGTCTGAAAGAGCTCTCTCAGTCTCGGGGGACCCCCAGCCCTTTTCTCCCTCAGGCAAACTGCAAAGCCAATGGGAACTTCACTCAGTCCAGTTACAAACCCGAACTCATGAACTTGCCATGGTTCCCCCAGACTCTTAACTCAGGGCCTGGTAATCTCAAACCACTTTCATCCCCACCAGGAAACAGTGCCCAGGGCTTATCCTGGGCTAAGGGCTCCCCCAGACCCAGTCCCTCACCAGCTAAAAAAGAGACTGAAAGCTCGCCAAGGTGGGCACTTGGTATGGAGGGTAAATGTGAATCCAGTCCTGATTCTCCACCTCTAACAAGATCTAATCCCATATTGTACTATATGCTACAGAGAGGGAATGGTCAGCTCAGAAAGAACATGCAGGATCATGGGCCAAGGACACATTTTGGGGTTACAGTAAAAGAAGAACCATGTACCGACAACAGGTACCTCGAGCACAGACTGAGCGCTGTACAGCGCTCTCCGGTTCACAGCAAAAGACAAAGCAATGGGAGCGAGCACCTCAATGGCTCGTTACCAAAATCGTAAACCGAACTGCCAAAGATTGACATGTTTAAGAAACTTGTGTGGGATACTTTATTGAAATGGCTCTTTTATTTCTTCATTAGAAAGCGGATGTGATTTTGATGATGCCAGTTTATCCAAAATCTAATATCTGAACATATCTCTTTTTTTTCCCCTCATCTCTTTTTCTAATTACTTCCACTGATTCCATGTTAAGAGCTGGATCCATAAGTGAAGTGACACATTTTTGCATACACATCTTTGCATTTCTGTAATTTCTCCTCGTTTGATTGCGATGTTTTTTGAAGTATAATGTTTTATACAGGTCATATTTCTCTGTCCAGCACACTATGAAACTATCAAAAGCTTCGTCTTCTATTATATGTATAAAAGATTTATGATGGACATCCTACCATGTTTATTATTGATGACTCCAAAATTGTTCCTGCTTGGTTTCTTCTATATTTATTTGTATCTAAATCAGGACAGTTCCCTATTTTCCGAGGCCAACTAAATTGTACGGTGATAAGCACAACTCTGTGTCGGATGCGTTTGTTGCGTCCGCACGTCATGTCAGTACAAGGACTACTTACCTGTAAAACTGACCAGGTACCTCTCATCCTACTCTGAGGTAACCGACTGGTCGTGCCACAAGATCTAGCCCAGTAAGAAGTATCTCCACATACCGGGCCGAGGGTTTTAGATGGAATGATATCGCTAGCAAAGTTAACACCCTTGTAAGCTACATCAAATTTACAGTGCTTTAATATTTTTTCATGAGGAATGAACCTGTTGGTGTTGTTTGGTGTTTATGGCATGGATAAAGCAAACTGAGTGTCATATTTTTAGCCGTCAAAGTATCTTTTTACAGTTTTGTATCATGCATTGTTTTGTACTTTATATACATATATGTAGCATTTCACAGGCTTATGGTGTCAAAGACGTTTTTGGAAAGTTAGTATCTCCTCCCCCAAAGATGTGACGTCATGTTTATGAGCTATGAAAATGATTTTTGGTTCCGTTTATATATGTGGGTACTGTGTGGTCAGTCCTAGAAAGTATCATGTGACCCTGGCAGTCTACTGTGAAAAGAAACCGTAAAGTCTGTTTGAGCGATGGGATACCTTCCAGACCCCCTTTTTTCCTCTTTAAAGGCCCAAAAGGCTCCACCAACCACTCAGTCTTAAATATAATCTACAAAAAAAATCATATGGACTGTTTAATTCCATTTTTCCTCTGTGTGATGGACACGTTTTGACAATGGTTAGATACATTTGTGTAAATAGTGCTTTCATGATGAAAGATGACTATTTTGTATTGTTTAAAAAATACCCTAGTTTTTATTGTCCTGGATTGTAAATATGATATCTGTGTAATAATGTACATAAAATGACAGAGGATGACCTACTCTTTTTTTGCATGTCTATATGTTGTGAGCTAATGATAATCTTTGTTCTGCAACACGTCGTGTTACGTCCGATCTCTACACTGCTACCTGTTGCATGCAGATGCATGGGAAGCACCTGTGTATCAGTACTGGGAATGGGGGAAATGTCTTAAAATAAATGTTTTATTTTGTTTTTGTTTAGGTTTTGTTTTTTTTTTGTTTTTATCATGGACTGAAGGGTGTTTAAAGGATCACCGTTCTACAAAAGCAGCCGTGGAGCCAAGTGCTCAAAATTTGGCAGGACAGATATGCATTGGTTTATCATTTTACTTTTTTTGTGTGGTATCCTCCTATGTTACCGTTTCAAATTGCTGTGCATTTGTAGCAAAAAAAAAGCTGTTTCATATGATATCCTTGTGACAACCATGACGTTTTACATTTTTTTAATGTTTATTTTCTGGTGTTTATTTGCACTGATATAAATAAAATATTGAAATGCACTCAAAATTAGCAGTGTCATCTCATTCAAATATACAGTGGGTATAGAAAAGAATCAGCCTCTTCAAAATATTCATATTGCAGCCTGAAATGAAGATACACACACAAACACACAAAAAAACTGCATTTACTAAATGCAACTTAAAACATCCAAGATAATGTGATGGCAACGCTTCTCTGTGTTAGCAATGATAGCAACACCACCCAACAACCATCTTTAATTTGTGCCTTTTGTCTGTTGGTATACTTCTCTACCGATTTTGCACATTTACACAGTGCAGTATTTGGCCAATCTTCTGTACAGAACTGTTCAAGCTCTGTCAAACTGAACTGATAGGCTGTAGTCATCAGGTCACTCCAGGTCTAAATAAAAAGATGTAAATATTTTTCTCTTGAAACTGCTTTAGCATTCAAAATGTTTAAAGCTACAAAGGCCTGTAACTTGTTATACATGTACATACTTATCTTGGTACAAAAAAGGCTATACTGAATAATACAACATTAATACAGTGATTAATACAGATTCTGAGTAAAAGAATAACACACATTTACATTAAGGCAGAATGAGCACTCAAGGCCATGTTGTATGCCCTCTGAAGGTGAAAAATTAGTTCTCACTCTCTCAAATGAACTCTGACCACCCTCACAGCTTCATTTGTCTGTTCCTCCTTAAATCCCATAAATTAAGATGGTGTCCTTGAGCAGTCCGAGTGTGTGTGTGTGTATAATGGTGAAAACTGTGGTTCCTCAGGGTTCAATGCTAAGCCCTCAGCCAATTCCCAACAATGGCAGGAAAGAGATGGCAAGGAGGATTTGGGGAATTGTTGACATGCGATTCAAAGGGGGGAAAAAAGACGAATTTGGCGCCCATAATCAAAAGCAAATAGTTTAGTGCTTGTCTGACATGGATATTGTTTCACCATATGTCCTTCCTTTGGGTGGCTGTAGACCAAACAAATGTGTGAATCAGCCCAGCAGCTGTTCTTTGTGTTTGTTGATGCTAAATAGGGTTTGTAGCTTTGCTGAAAGTTCAGTGTTCATAGTCACATTCCTCATGCGAAAGAATTACACGTCCCAATAAATAGGATAATTTCTTTACCAAAAAAACTCTTCTATCTTGGAACAGAGATGTGTTTCAGAGGCTTAGTGTACTCTAAGCCTTTCCGCTCTCCTGTCCGCACTGCAGTAGCAGACTCGGTACCAAAGCCCCCCACTCCCCCCCTTTACTTAATCCTCTAATGAGTTCCCTTTCCTTCAACTTCAAATAACCTTTCCTCTCTATGAACTCCATCCTTAGATTCTAATCATGCCTGAACTGCCAGTAACCCCTTATTTCCTTTGGCTTCAGAACAGAGAGGAGAGTGAAGGCACGAGTCACAAGTTTAAGCCGGGGTCAGCGTTTTAAAAGCCCACAATCGGCCGCTTGTCTGCCCTCCCGCTTTGAAATCTGGGGTCTTCTGGTATACGCTGGGTTTGGATGCGGTTCAGACGTTTACTTGCAGGCTCAAGTAAAGGCTACTGAATGGCAAATGTTTTGGAACGACAATCCTAGGTCACTGCAAGTCGCCGAGTGTCTCCAGAGTTTAAGCACGGTTGGCCGGGTCAATGTTTAACTTCGCCTCGTCACCATCCCCCGGCTCCTGTTTCAGAAAACACCTACAGGAAGGTGTGAAATTGCATTTTATGGCTGGTTTGGCGTGACGGCTGTCACAAGCGTCAAGTGTCAAGACTGAAGCTTCAGAACAAAACAAGCTGTAGAAGTTCAGACTGGAGTCACCTATGATGGATCTACTATGGCTGTTTAGAGAAGTGAATCTACACTCTTGAGAAAATACAGGCCAAAGTGGTGGTGTCCTAGTGGGTAGGATACTTGCCTCTGGACCGAGAGGTCATGGGTTCAAATCCTACCTTCAGCACACCACCACTGGGTTCCTGATCAAGACCTCTTAACCCCAAGTTGCTCCAGGGAGACTGCCCCCTGTAGTTAGGGAGCGGAAGTTGCTTTGGATAAAAGTGTCTGATAAATGCCATAAATGTAAATGCAAAGAAGGTTGAGTAGAATGATGGTCCTCAGAGTGGGGGCATACAGCCAGGGAAGTCCCTCATGTTGGGCAGTGGGTGGCACTGTCACCTCTCAGAGAGAAGGTCATTGAACTGATTCCCAGCCAGAGTGGCTGAGGCCTGAGTTTGCATGTCCTCCCCATGTCTACACAGGTTTCTACCAGGTGCTCTGGTTTCCTCCCGAAGTCCAAAGGGCTGCACATCAAGTGAACTGGATATGTGAAATTGCCCCAAGATGTAAATGTGTGCGTGTCTGCCTTGTGATGGACTGGTGATCTGTTGAGGGTGTTTCTCTGCCCTTCGCCCTATGGTCGCTGGGATAGGCTCCAACACCCCCGCGAGCCTCGTTGGGATAAGCAGTTCAGATAATAAATGGATGGCATGGGATGAGTCGTATGCCACATTGCATCCAAAATAAAGGCAACCAATCACACACTCCTGAGTTTTTTCTGAGTCTTTAAACTTTGACCTGAGCCAATTTCCAACACGCTCTATACTTTGACCACACTCATCATATGCTAACACTCGAATGAGGGGTTCAAAAGGATAACATCACAAGACCTTACAGGAGGTACATTTGTCTTAGGTTTGATAAGTCATTACAGACGAAGAACCAGTAGGACGTCATTTTGAAAATGTATTTTTTCAATAACTGAAAAATAACCAGTTAAACTAATTAAAAATGAAATCTGCAGTCGGTAAGTGTAAATTCAGACGATATTCTCAGAATGCATGAAAGCAAATCATTTTCACAATAACTGACATATCGCCAACCCCTCGCTCATATATTGACCTATCCGCTTATTCTAACGAGAAAACCATCACAGTTATTTATACAGCTATGTATTTGCCTACTCCTCTGTCTTACATTAGTCCATATAACTTTTTCTCACTGGGTCCTGGAGTGAAAAAGGTTTGAAATCCCCTGAGTGATGGCACAGAAAAACTGTTGGATTCCTACAGAACATCTCAACGGATGGTTCCATCATCCCTTAATTCCTTAAAATCCTAGCCTTCTTACAATCTAAAGTTTATTATTCAGTAACAACACACTAAAAGAACCATATTTGTTTTCCCCAAAGAACCTTTCAGTGGGAAAAAAAAAAACATTTTCAATAATGTCTGCAGAGCAGCTTGGCGGATCCTGGTCATTTAAGGTGTTAAGGGGTTTCCCTGAAATGCACATTCAAGCCATTTAAGATCCTTTATTCTGAAGAGTGTAGGACAGGAAAAATCCCAACTTTTCCTGTTTCAACCTTCCCCAGTGTGAAAAATGTGGAAAGCTATTCTTTTTTTTTTACTTTCATCAGGTCCCTCGTGGCCCCTCTTGAAGCCTTAGTGATCGCGACCTTTGCCTCTATGTGACGTCTCCAAGCCAGAGCAGCGGTTACCCTGAAGCTGTACCCCCACCCTGCTTCCCAGCAGGCCTTTCTTCAAAGGCCACCATCCGTATGACAGCAGACAGAAGTAATCTGCTTTCCTTTCTATTAACACTCTACGGCCTTTAGCTGCGCGAGCCCAGCGGACCCCGCCGCTGCGGCAGGCAGGCAAAGCGTGTGTTAACCTCATGTCTTGGATGATTAGTTAAAGAGCCTCAAATTGATTAACACTCGGACTTTTCATTTGCGTTGGAAACTGGGTCAGGCGAAGATAAATAACGGCAATGAAAGGAATGCCGATAAGCGATGGATTCTTCATTTCGAATTTAACTCTAACACCATAATTGGAGCTTCACAATGAGGCTGTTGTAAGGAAGAAGGGGGGGGGTCCGTTATGATATGCAAATAAATCTGCATGGTATTGTATTTCAGCAATGGCAACCACCGTGTTATGAAGATTTATCAAGCCGCTTCGGTCGCAATCTCTCGTAGCTTTGAATAAGCCCTTCCGTGCTCGGCCACCCCTGAGCCAACTTTCATGGGTCGTGCACTTTCAATGTAAACATTTCCACAAACCACACTCAAATGTGAAAGGGTGGCTCGGTGTCAA
Organism: Hydrocynus forskahlii; assembly: GCA_037974365.1. Taxonomy (NCBI): domain Eukaryota; kingdom Metazoa; phylum Chordata; class Actinopteri; order Characiformes; family Alestidae; genus Hydrocynus; species Hydrocynus forskahlii. Next base: position 15,597,399 of record JBBPCX010000035.1, read on the forward strand.
CCAATCTTTGGGAGGACCAGATTGAGATTAGAAGGTCACGGAGGGGCCGCGCCGAACATATTTGTGTTGCACGTTCTCTAAGATTCATTTCTGCTCCCAAAGGTAAGCGCAGTGGACTCTCAACGCGGGCCAATACATCAGTACGACCCTTAAATAACCTTTTGCAAAACAGTTAAGATCTACGTCCCAGGCACTGGAGGAGATGACTCTGTGGCTCCGATACTTTTCAGACAAATGTGTTTCAGTCCTCCGTGCAAAATGGCCAGCAATGATTCAGCTGCTTTGACGGCGCTGCCTCGCTTCGCCGAAGGGACCTACAAACTGGGCGTCCAAAGCCTGGGGTCGCTCCAGGCCCAGCGAGGGACCAATGGGCTGGAGAGCAGGGTTTTATGGTCCTACTCACACTTCCAAGTCAGATTACTCTTGTGGCAAGACCTGGTGAATAAATAACAGTGTCCTTTATCCAAATCCGTCTAGCTTAGACCGGTTCATTCTTTCTGCAGTCAGAAAATCAATACGTGGTGCGTGCCCACATCTAAATGAAGATAGAGGCACGGCCGAGTTGAACAGGTGCTTGGGGCGAGGTAAGCCTGTAGATTCCAGCCACAGATCGAATTTAAAAGTTTGGAATCTCTTTTCGGATCATTTTTAATCCTTTTTTTTTATGAAACAATAACAATGTGTCTAGAATTCATCAGTTGATGGCACATTCAGTAATTTTAGTGTTTCAAGAGCCATGAGATGTTTTTTAGGATAATTCATACACTAATTATCTAGTTATAATTTTACGCAAAAGTTGGGGCCCCCGTGATGGATGCCATGCATTTCAAAAGTGAAAAACTGAAGTAGTTCCCATCCAGTGTCTGTATGTAAGATTGGAAGTTTGGTAGAAGATGCCAAGGTAAGTTCTTTGCAGCAATGGAAAGAGCCCCTCGTGGGCAAAACATGCTTTGTTATGAGATCTTTAAGTGATTCTGGTTTAAACCCAAGTAAGAGAAACAATATCAGCAGTGACTCATAATCGTAATAAGAGGACTCGTTTTTGATCCTGGAGGAAATTGCTAATGGACTGTTGAACCATTTGCAATTATCAGGTTTATAAGTGCTGCCTCTTTGCAAAATGTTGATACGATGATTTTTAACAGGTTCCCCATAGACTCCCTGTTTTCCCTCCTTTTTTAGCGCTCTTCTTCCCTCTTTTATCCCATTAAAAACTGGGAACATCACTCTGACCAGCTGACGCAGATTGACAGGTCCCTCCAGTCACTTGACGGGTTTGACGGCTAGTCTGTCAGTTGATCACTACACACACACGGAGCATTACAGAAATTTTTTTTAAATGTTTTTAAGGCTACTACTTCACAGTCACAATGGATATAAATATTGAGGACCTCCCTTTCATGAGGTGGCTCAATATTTTAAGTTGGCTTTTTGCCATATTTACAAAGGGAATCCTGCGACATATGTGGTGGTGACACAAATTGTTCTTTAGAAGAATCACTTTTGTGAACGAGATGTGTCAGTAAAGTTGGAAGAACCTCCACATAATCATAAAGGACACATTTACAAGGTTGTTTGATCAGAAAGTGAAAATGTTCTACTGAGTCGCTCCAATAACGTGGGATTTTTTGCCAGTTCTGGTCCTATTAGTGTCTTCCCTTCTTCACCAAACTCGCTTCAGGAAAGTAAGGGCTTGATAACCGGCAATTACTTGGATCACATGTGTTGGAAGCAGTGAAAATGCTCATCTGTGCCTCAGGAACTGAAAACACTGTCTGAATGTTGATATGTGTTGCACCGTGGTCCATGGATAAGTATCTCATCACATGTTCACACCTGCTGATGACAAAGTAACCTTGAACTCTGAACTGTTTAGAGCCGTCTTGGGAGCTCAGTGTTCCAGTGGAGCACCTGATACACCTGTCCCAGCTCATTATATTCTTCTGAAGACCTTGCTTGACTGGATCAGATTCATTTGTGTGCTAGAAGGTGGATCTCCAGGAGGAAGGTTGATGACCACCTGGTGTTACAGCAGACCTGCTTCCAACACAGAACTAGTTACTGAGCTACTGAGG
>JBBPCX010000035.1:15603082-15627724 GCA_037974365.1 Hydrocynus forskahlii
ACCCCATCCAGCACCTTTGGGATGAACTGGAACGGAGATTGTGAGCCAGACCTTCTCGTCCAACATCAGTGTCTGACTTTATACACGCTCTGCAGAATGAACGAACACAAATTTCCCAAAGAAACTGCAAAATCTTATGGAAAGAGTGGAAGCTGTTATAGCTGCAAAGGGATTTGAATGCAATGTCATTAAAGTCCTTGTTGGTGTAATTGTCAGGTGTTCCAGTACTTTTGTACATTTTGTGTATATACACTCACAGACGCACAGTCTCACATACACACATATACACATAAATGCGTGCACACATACACAGACATATACTAACACTCAGATACACACACATACATATACACAGTCACAAGATGACTGCTCTACAAGTGGAGATCATGTGGAGTTATTTCATTCCAACAATCATAAAGCAAAGGCTTTGAGTTTTACATTTTAAGAACTTTTTAAAGCAGTTCTCTAAGATATCAGTTAAGTTTTCTGATTCTGATTCTGATTTTAGAAACCAGAGAGAATTCAGACCGTTAAAAGTATCAGGGTCCATGTCAGTATTGGGATGTTCTGTTTTTTCAACCAGTGAAGCTGGAGCAGATGAATGGCGCCCTCTGCTGGTAGAATATTTTATCATTTAAGATAAGATGAGATCAACCTTTATGAGTCCCACAGTGGGAAATTTGCATTGTCACGGCAGAAAGTGGACAGAACAAAGGTAAGAGCAGCAACAAAAAACAAAAACAAACAAAAAAAAAAAAACAAAAAGCCAAAACAACAAAATATAATAAAAAAAACTATACCAACAGTACACTATAAAATGTACACTACACAATCTAGAAATAGAAAATTTGAACATGTCTATTGTAAAATATATACAGTACGTATGTATACGTAAAAGATGGCTGATGCCACTACAGAGTCATAAAAGATAGATAGATAGATAGACAGACAGACAGATAGATATGTTGAATGGATCTATGGATGGATGGAGGGACTGACAGATGGGCGGGCAGGCAGGCAGACAGACAGAAATGGATGGATGTTTGTGGAGGATGCTTTAGTGGTGTTGGGTGGATGAATGGATGGATGGATGGATGGATGGATGGATGGATGGATGGAGGGACGGGCTGGTGGGCGGGCTGGCAGACAGACAGAAATGAGGATGGATGTTTGTGGAGGATGCTTTAGTGGTGTTGCGTGGATGGATGGGTGGCTAAGGGATGGGTTGGTGGATAAATAGATGTATGTATGGGTGGATGAATCTATGGATGGATGAATAGGTTGATGTATGTGTTGATGGACAGATGGTTGAATGGATAGATGCCTGGTGGATGGATGAATGTGTGGATGGTTGGATGTATGGATGGATGGCCAGACAGATGGATGTATGGATGTTACTGTGTAATACAGTCTTATGCAATGTATCAGGCTGTATATAAACACACATTGCCAGACTTTTTGCCTTTTTGAAAGATCGTGTTCTTTTGTAAATGTTTTGCCTTTCTATCCTACATGAACTTTTTAATAATTTCATACAGCTGCAGCTCTCTCTCCGAATCACATAATGTGACCTTGAGCCCACTCGAACAGTCGCAGCACAACTTTGCGGAGGCAGCCGACCAATTCTGACTGCAGTTCACTGCAGCCCAAAAACGCCCTCTCTGAATTATGAGTTCATTTTCTCTCTCTCCTTTGCCCTCTGTGTGTGTGTGTGTGTGTGTGTGTGTGATGCTGTCATCTTGTACATTCAGAAGCCGTTTTCGTCCCTACAGTGTCTCAATGTTGACATCGTCAGTTACATCATCCAGAAGAGATGTTTTGGTCTGAATTAGTATGAATATAATGTGATCTCAGTGAAGGGCGGTGAGGTCAAAACTGGGTCCACTGTAGACAATCTTTGGCACCATGGATTAAAGGTCTCATGATAAGGAACACTCTCCTACTTTTAAAGTATATTAATACTGTAAAAGCTTCGAAACACACCATTCACACCCTTGTGCATTTAGTCCAGCATATGAAGCTGCTAAAGCCGAATTAAGGGAGAATTTTGAAGATGCTTGGGATCATCATCCGGAATGAAATTTTGTCTAATGAGTCGTAAACCAGAAAGAATTGTGTGATACATTACAGTTACATTTGTTTTAAGTATTTTCTCACCATACAATTTTGAAAAAGCAACATATCATTTTTTTAAATATAAGGTGGCCCCAAACTTCTGTCTTATCTGTGTATCTGCCTCTTCAGTCTGCAGCAGTTTAGCTCCATCCATTCACTCTGAAGTTACAAGAAGTGTTTCAGGTGGGACTTTCCTTTGAATAAATATAGTACAATTACAAATATCAATCTAAAAGACACTGTAACAAAAGCCTGTTTAAATTTAAGGGATCCTGAGGGACACAACTGTCCTTTCTTTGTGGTTTCGATCCTTGATGATGCTGCAACCATCCATGGCTGTCCATGAGAGCATAACTGGCTCTGCTCTCTCTGGGTGGGTACGATGGCCCTCCTCCTTCCCCTTTACTCACTAGTAGTATACTGCCTGATCTCCTGTTCTGTGTGACTAGATTAAACCTGTAATACTGATTAGAAAAGGAGACAATAAACCCCAGTTCCGAGAGAGAACATCTAATTTACACAGCAAACTGCCAACTACTGGTCAAACAAACACCGCTTTTCTATTTTATCTCGTTTTCAGGGCACTAAAGGCTAAAACTCATTCATATTAACAAATACTTATACAAACAGGATGAACAATACAATGCAAACTAAATGTCAGTAGAAAAACACAACATTTTAAGCCCAAAATGTGACCTCACTTTGTGGGTGTCACACTAGCACATATCAGTTAACGGCTGTAAAAGAAGTGGTGGTTAATGTTCTCCTCCAAGCATGTTGAACCTTTCAACATCACTGAGGCAGTTTCGGATGAAACAGGAGGACATTCTGGCCTTCACCATCCAGTGTTGGTGATACCGAGATGAGCCAGTTCCAGCTAGCATGTGGAACCGGATACAAATAAATAGGGGAGAAAATTGGTTGGAAATAATTTAATGCTGCTTTCTTGTGATGCTGGAAACAAGAAAATAAAATAAAAAATCAGAATTTTCCAGGTTCTCAGATGATACACAAGTTTATGAAATAAATCTTTTATCTTGTACACCAACAAACAAATGCAAAACTGGGAATAAATTTAACAAAGTACACTCGAGGATGTTTTCTTTTTAGACAAGGAGGTGGAGATGACGATGTTTGTCGCCTGTAGAAGGATGACTGAAAGCAAACCCAAATGGGTTTTGTGTGTATTTGTGTGTGTGTGTGTGTTATAATAATGTTATAATAAAAACAAATTGTGCGTGCGTGCGTGCGTGTGTGCGTGCGTGCGTGTGTGTGTGTGTGTGTGTGAGAGAGTGATGGAGCTCTGGACTGAGCTCTCCTGTGGGGGCTCCTCCTGATCTCCTCCTGATCTTCTCTCCTCTGATTGATTCTCCTCTCTTGTTCTTCTGGAGAGGTGTTTATTCTGGTCTTCTGCTGTTTCCTGGCACTCCTCACTTCTCCGTCATGACTGTGGAGCAGAATGTTCTCCAGCAGCACTCTCAGAAGGTAAAACTACGCTATGCTATGCGAAGCTAAGCTAAGCTAGGCTAGGCTAATGTTTTAGCTCTGCGCCAGTGTGTAGTGAAGCGGTTCGATTCCTTTTAACGAACCGACTCTTTCAAATCTTTAACCGAATCATTTAAAGAACAGGGTCATAACCATCAGTGGAATCTCATTAGTAGTGATTGGAGGGCTGTGGACTTGTAGTGTAACTATTTTGAAGGTCTTATTTTTTCAGAAGAGCAGTGGGAACCCAAAAATCAGTGTTTATGCTATCTTAGGGGGCTCGAGTCAAGCTCCTATAATACACATAATTGTCAGTTGAAGAGTTGCTTCACCTATGGAATAGACTATAGTCTTTGCTATTCTTGTATTGTTCCTATATTGTATATACGTTAATTTCTAGTTGTGTTAAAGGTTTCCTGTGTAATATCAATTGTGTTGTATCTAGTGTAGGCAATTTTTTTTTTTTAAATCTGATTTCCGAATATAGATTTGTGAGGTGTTCTTATGCTATACTTAGTTTCTATTTTGGTCAGAGGTTTTCTGCGTAATATAATTTTTGATGTATCTAATGTAGGTAATTATTGGTTCATAAAGTGATTTCTCAATGTGGGAGAATTGGAAAGTGTGGCTTTTATAGTCACACATGAACACACAGCACCACAACAGCAGCCAGGAACACAGCACCCAGGGAGCAGGGCATGGGGACGGTATCTTGCTCAAACGTACCTCGGCGGTGTTACTGGCAGACCTGGGATTCGAACACACAACCTTCTGATGACGGTGGCAACTCCCTAAGCGCTGGACCAACAGCTGCCGTAAGGGCTGCTTGTAGATTTATAGTTCATTTTAAGACATACAGATTATGATTTATGGAAATCCATCCTATCTGCAGCATCTTTTTTCAAACAGAATCACTCGTTTGTTAGATGACACCAGTGGTCACCATCCCTGGTCACGGATGTCTACCTTTCTAGAAAGTCGAAATCTATCCACACTTCTTCCAGCTAATTAACCTCTTCAGAAGACCTGATTGATTGGATCAAGTGAATTGGTTTTGGGTTAAGGTTTGTTGGGGGGCTTGCATGTTAGACACAGGTTAAAACTGTTCATGGTCCTGGGTTCTCTAATCAGTAGTATGTATGATAGCTGATGGCCAGTCAGGTCTGTCAGCAGCTTAATTAACTGTCAGTGAACACAAAATCCAAGATCAGAAATGGTTCAAGGTATGAACTTGAAGATATACAAAACTTTGGGAAAAATTCCGTGCAAATGCAGCTGGTGGTCTAGTGGTTAGGGAGTTGCCCCTGTGACCAGAAGGATATAGGTTTGAATTCCAGGACTGCTTGTGACACCACAGAAGTACCCTTGAGCAAGGTTCTGTCCCCACACACTGCTCATCAGGCACTGTATTTCACATTGTTGACATTGTGTGCTTATACTGTGTTCATGTATGACAAATGGACATTTTACATGTAATCACTTTACAAAAAAGGCAGTGAATTTGTATGAAAACTAATTGCCACTGATATGACTATTTAATGCAAGGCTATTTATTTGAGGTTATTCATTTAAGGTATATTTTGATGGTTAGAAGATTATGAGCACCGTATTATCATTATTATTACTATTATTACTATTATTATAATGTTAGAAACATTTTACTCATAACAGCAACCTCTGTTCAGTTGAAACGATTCAATTGAGTCATACAAATCGGTTCAAATGAACGACTCATACATCGCTACAGTTTGAGGGAAGTTAGCTAAGCTAAGCTAACCTTAGTATAATTTATCGTATTAAAGCACAAACCTCTCCCCTTTAGTCATCTAGCATGCATCTTTGTACAGATTCTTGCTTATTTATCCGCTTCAAGTGGTTAGTTGTGGACGAATGTGTGTTTTACCGGAGTAAAACAGTTTGAAAAGTTAGCTAACTGGCTAGCCAGCATGCTAATGTTGACATAGCTTCGTGACACGCCTAGAAACGAGTTTCGCTTGCTCGCTAGTGGTGGTAAGCTCAATGGCTATGTCTAATCACATAAAACCATGTTTGTACTTAAAGGAAATCGTTACATTTAATGTTGCAATATCCCAACTTTGTAAATATACCAGTTAAGGCGAAAAGCTAAAGCTAACTCGCCAAACATTCCTGAGTTTACAGATATCAAAACTGTGTTAGATAACGGTTTTCCATCTCAAATTGCAGTAGAAAGAGACTAAATGTGGCCTCTTGTCCAAAAAAAAGAAAAACGCAGTGAAATTGAAAAATCATGTGTATCCTGTTTTGCGAAGCACAATCAGATCTTTTGTGGTGTGTTTTCGGTGCTGAAAGCACACTAGGCTATCCCACTGTCCATGAGTCGGAGCTCAAGGTGGTCCAATTCTGTATCTTTTTCTCGCTTATTTGTACATCAATTAGTTTTAAATGAACAATTATTGGAAGTTAAGGCATATTAAGTTTGGTAGTGTCTCTATAGAAGCAGTTACATGTCTAGGTCTGTGCCATTGAGAAGCTGTGAGTGTGTGTATGATCCTTGTTGACACTTGGACTTGCTGTCTGTGAGATTTAGAAATGTCATTTTAGCTTTTAATCTGACTTTTTATGAGGCAGACTGGACTTTTTTAGCTAAGCATGAGTTATGGGAAAGTTTATATCAAGTTTGACAGCTTGTTACTGTATTTGGGGCAAGGATGTGTGCCCTGAGGTCAGTATGATTTGAGGACCCTCTTCAGAAACCTGAAAATACTTGTTCTGTTCAGATCACTGCTGTGAAGTCAGAGGTGGAGGTGGAGCTGGACTGGCATAGAGACAGGTGGTTTTGTTTGGCGTAATATTAGTGGTGCAGTGCCTCATAGGTCGGACAGGAGTACAGTGCAGGGGCAACTGGTGGTTGGGGAGTTGATTCCCAGGACTGCTAGTGGCACCACTGAGGTACCCTTGAGCAAGGTACTGTCCCCCACACACTGCTTCACTTGGTGAATGGGTTAAACACAGAGAAGAATTTCACACTGTTCACACTGTGTGCTGTGGTGTGGTGTGTTCACACGTGACTATAAGGGTCACTTTACTTTAGATAGTGTTTAGATAACTATGTGATCTGACCCTACTGCTGAGTTAAAACTGTATTATAGCTTGGGGAACTGTGATCAAGACTCAAAAACCTGAACTGTTTCATACGCATTAAATGAGAATCACCTTACTTACATTATGTAGCTGTGTAGTAGAGCCTCTACTTTTTGAAGCCCTGCTCATCCAACTCTTTTTCAGGAATCAAGGGTCTTAATAGGCAAATGATGCCAAACTAAAAGTCCCTATTTCCCTCTTTAGACTTTACTCTAGATGTTGAAGCATTACTGTGAGGAACTGATGCTGAATGATTAGTTCTGGATCTTAAATACCATTCCAACCCATCTCAGAAATGCTGGGGGGAGCCCCATCATGCCAAAAACTGGTTCCAGACTAATACTGGGGGCCTTATGTTGGTCCTATTTGCAGTGTCATGTTTCTTAAAAGGTGCGATATATTTTTATTATGTGCAGTATCTTATGTGCAATAGTCTTACAATGTGAAATATCACTGCTTATGTTGATATTACAGGTTGACTACTGATCTCTATTACGTTCAGTAACAGAATCACCGTTTGTGTTATTAGGAAATCACTTAACTCTGTAGTATTTATAACCCAGCATTTGTGTATATAGTGTATTTCATATTAATATATTGGATTTATTTAGACATTATATTTTATTTTGTTCTTGACTGTGTGTGTCGGTGCAGTCTTAACATCTGCAGTTTCCCCTGGGATCAATAAGGTTTTCTGATTTTGATTCTAATGACTCTCTAACTAGCGCTTCACATTGGGCGTGAGAACCTGTCCAGCCGCTCCACGTTGGATGGAGCTCCATCACTCCTGTTAACAGCTTCATTGCCCCACACTACCATGCTGGGGGGTGTTTATATCCATCTAGCTGACATCTGACACTGGTCATGGTGACCTGTTCGGCTGCTCCAGAGCATCCCATTCCCTTGGCAGTGCTTTTGTACACAGATTCTTCAAGCCTGGAGATTCAGGAGAGCACAAATCCACCAGACAGGTCCTGACAAACCATCTGTCAGTCTCTCCATTTGACTGTCAGTAAACTGATCATTTCCAAAGTTTACGAGTACTGCAGCAAAGGCAGGTTGTTCTGTAAATACGTAAATATGGCAGAATATAAAAAATAACAATAATTGAACTCACTTTTGTGATACACAAAAATGTCACTATGCTCATTTTCTGGATTTTGCACAGTTGGAACCCGTACGATGCACCAGTAGTGCCACGTTTCCCAAAAATATTCAGTTCATTCACTTCATACCACTATATCCAAAATAGCCGTAATTGTTATAAAGCTGTCTCTGTTTAATGAAGCATGCAGTCGGTCAGTGTTCTTTTGGGTACCGACTCAGAGAAGCTTTTTGTAGCATAATTGAATGTTTTTGTAATGTAATTTAATGTCGATTTATTATTCTAGGAAGTTACAGGCATGCCCACACTCTTAAATGTAGTTTTTCTATTTGGCATGAGTATTTACACAGTTTCGGACACTTAGACTTCTCTGCTGAGGCCTTGTCATTGCTCCTAAAGTTGTAATGTTTAGTAAAGCTCTACCTGTCTTTTACATACAAACTACATCAGGTTGCTCTTTGAAAATGCAGCAGATGCTCATTTATTTGCATGTTTTCTAATAAATAGTGGCCCTTACACCCCTGAATTAGAAGTAGTCTTTGTGTCCTATTATGCTGTAATTCTGAAGAATTTAGTTGGTGAGTGACTCACCCAGTATGATTACTTTGGATTCCATTCTAGGGAGGAGTGCTTTTTCATAAGTATGCGTTTTGTTTAGTTTTTTTTGGTTGTAATTTTTTTTAAGGTCTTTGTTTGGGTGTGCTTGGCACTAGTTTCTTGGCGTTATTATATAAAGAGCTGTGCCCTGCACAAACACAACACAGTGAAAGGGTGGCTGCATTATTTATTGCTCCATCTCTCTCTTAAAAGGTGTGGACTCTGTTTTCCCTCTCCTGTTCTCTTGAGTGCCTGCTACTCCCAAACCCTGCTGAAGTGAACTTTCAGGAAGGCCTCGGTGCTTCTGGGGTACACAGGGCTAGTGATTTAGAGCACTTTTTTTGGACTGTGTTTGCTGGTAGTGCTCTCCAAGAGCTCTGTAGCTTCAGGCTCTGCCTTTTTAAAGCACCGTCCATGTGGACATCCTGGAACCAGCGCACGGCCTGTGAGAAATCTGTGCTCCAGAGTTTTGAGTTGCTTCAAGGTCACATGTCTGTACGGTGGTCAGTGTGATTTTGACCTTTAAAAAAACAGGACTGCACAATGGTTCATTCAGAATTTCCCATGACTGAAGCACTAGGGGTTATTTTTACACACTGTGATTAAACACGGACGCTGACTCTGTTTATTTCTTTACGCAGCACCAACAGACATTACTGAATCAACTGAGGGAAGTCACTGGAACCACAGATGTTCAGCTATTACAGCAGGCCCTACAGGTAAAGAGACCCTGCACTTATTAGTCTCCCCTTTGCTTCTTTTGATTTTATATACCACTTCCTTTTTTTATTCATATGCATATTTTACTGAAGGAACGGCTGTGAACACTAGATGACATTATCAGATTCCCTTTTCATGTATTCCACTATTATGTGCAGCTTTGCAATAATTTTGGCCTCTTTTTTCCCCAGGTCAGCAATGGTGACATAGGCGAGGCCGTAGCCTTTCTGACGGAGAAGAATGCCAAGGTCCCTCAGCAGGATGAAGCCACGTATTATCAGACTGCCCAGATTGGCAATGACAGATACATCAGTGTGGGCAGCCAGGCCGACACGAGTACGTATTTAAATCTTCTCTTGGCCTAACAGAACAAAGCTTGGCCCGAACCCCAGGGAGTGTTCTGCTCCTCTCGTAGTGCAGGCAGGGCACAAAACAACACAGGAACCATGACCTTCCAGAAATCTCTCGTTACTAGAAACCAGATTATAACATCAGTGTCGCCAGAGAGGTTCTGCAACAGCTTCTTTGTCACATGCAGGTATACAAGTAATTTAATTTATTAAATTTATTAACCCTTGTAGTCACGTGTGAACACACCACAGCACACAGTGTGAACAATGTGAAATACTTTCTCTGCATTTAACCCATTCACCAAGTGAAGCAGGGGGCTGCCACCAGTGAGGGGCGCCCGGGGAGCAGTGTGTGGGGACGGCACCTTGCTCAAGGGAACCTCAGTGGTGACACTAGCAGTTGGGATTTTAACTCACAACCCTCTTATTGTAGGGCAAACGCCCTAAACACTAGGCCATCCAGCTGCCACACATGTAGTGAAATGTGCCCCTGAAATATCTGAGACTCTGCAATATAGTTACAGTAAATTAAAGAGAAAATTAACGGCTAGAACTTAGTAGTAATATGTAGACAATATATAATATAACGTTTATTACAAATGTTAACAAGATATGAAGTGTGCAGATGTATAGAATGGATTGTACTGTAAGGTGCTGTACTAGTTGCTGTAGATGTACAGTGATATAGTGATACACACCTTAGATTTCCAGTTTCCGTTTTGATTTGGTATGATTATTTTTATTTATTTCAGTGTCTTGATTCTAGAGAAATATTATTATATGCTTTACGGCATGTCAGCATTTTGACCAATCAGGAAGCAGTGACGCTGTCAGCTCAGCTGTGGCAGACTTTTATCCCTGCCGTTGGGCAGCGCAGATTCGGCTTGGGTTCGGGTCGCTTTATTTTTAATGGAAGAACATCTACCGGAATGCAGTACGGTGTGTAGAAGATTCTACCAGAGAGTTAGTACTCCACCAGGCCCCCTCATATCACACAGAGAAAAAAATTTGTGGTTGTCAGTGAAGTTTGTTTTAATTAAGTTTTTTTGAGGTTGGTCTTTGGATTCAGTACTTGTTTGATACTAATGACATGCTAACATCCAATTTGTTGGATCGCCTGAGATGGGGATTTGAATCCTGGACCCACAGATTAAAAGTCTAATGCTCTGGTGACTGAGAAGTCTGGGCCCTGATTGGTTAGATAAATAAAAGTTTCCAAAGGGATGTTTTCAGTGCCTTTGGCGCTGACTAGCCAAATAAGCCCCGAAGATCACAACATTCTAATAATAATTATAAGCACCTCAGGGTTAAAAAAGCCTTTTGAGTTTGGATGCTTTCATCTGAGTAAAGCCTTGCCCACTTCAATAGTCCACTCCCAGAAGCTTTATTTTTCATGTACTGTGCTTTCAATGAGAGCATGCAGCAAATTTTGAAGTTCAAGTAAGTTTGCATGTTTTTTTTTTTCCAGTATTGTGTTGAAATTGCTACACCTTTAAGCAGTAGCACCTATCAGAGGATTTGTTTTTCTTCCACTGGTGCAAAAATGCTTATAAGACATCATTTCTAAGCCACTTGAGAAGACCAGGTTCTTAAGGCAGAGCACCTGACAAATTTTCTTCCCACATGCAGTAAATAGTGATAAAGTGGTTCTCAGATATTCATGTTGTTGAAGATTTGACTGGCAGATAGGGGCAGAACCCATTTTAAACTACTGCTGTTTCCAGTTCAGAACACAACTGTGTAAACCCGCATGGCCCTGGAAAGTGCTTTGCAGAGAGACAACATTAGCACGCTGTTTATTCCCCAGTGACAAAGACGGTCATCGTTCATGCTTATGGAAACGATCAAAATTAGCAATGGCTTGATTATCAGTGAGTTTCAGAACATATCATTATGTCGGCAATCCCACCAGTGGGATATTTCGACTGTTCCAAAACAATCATCTACAGCTCCTTGGGTTTTTGTCCTAGAAACATATAAGTAACACCACTAGAAACCTTGAGCCCTCTAGTTTTCAAATATGTACGTTTTTAAATAAAATATATACTCTACCTTAAGTACTAATTTTTCTTTGTAGCACCAAAAGAAATATTAAAAGTGTTTTGGTATAATATCTGTGGTGAATTTTTATTATAACTTTGTAAACCAATATGAAAGATGTTCATTTTGGTCACTAATATCACAATAGAGCATTTTTTCAATATTGTGCCTTTCCTGCTGTTGCAATAAAAGCATGATTTGCTGAGTTGTGCTGGTCTTTCATGAAATGTGTGACTATAATGAATATTTTTAGCACAGAGACAACTGCCATGGCTTTGGTTTTGGGGTGGCTCACAAATTTAAAGCGTGCCTGTTGTTTCAGACGTGATCGATTTGACTGGAGACGATAAAGATGACCTCCAGAGGGCCATCGCTCTCAGCCTGGAGGAGTCGAACCGAGCCTTCAGAGAGACAGGAATCACAGATGAGGAGCAGGCAATCAGCAGGTGTGTCAGGCATCCCACTGTCTGTCTGATTATTATGGTCCTTTGAGTTCAGTTTTCTACATAAGTCTTAATATTCATGAATGTAATTGTAATACAATTAATCAAGATAACACATCATATAGTGTCCATTTCTAAAGCGTGATCAGTCATTGTTATTAATAAGTCACCTTAATAAACCCTAACATTACAGAAAAGCATTACTCTGTTAATCCCTAAAGAGGGAAGTTTGGATCATTGTCATCTCAGCTGTGACATTTTTACCTTCAGATACTTGTATAACTTTGAGCTCTCATCTTTTGTCTCATGCGTTCAGAGTGCTAGAAGCCAGCATAGCGGAGAACAAGGCGAGTCTGAAGAGGACTCACACGGAGGTATGGAGTGACTCACCCAACCCTCATGACCGAAAGAGGCAAGAGAATTGCCCTGTGGGGCTGAAGAATGTGGGCAACACCTGCTGGTTTAGTGCTGTTATACAGGTGGGTTTCTGCTCAGGTTCATTATTTCTACAGATATCACCGAAACCGGCACAATGTTTTACTGAACTGTGAGGGTCCTGACAGATTTATGTTTTCTGCGGGTGTTTTGATGCATCAAGATATTTGTAATCTAAATAGGAACATTATATCAAAGGTAACGTTTTTTCATGTTTTTAAAGTGTTTTGAAGTCTATAAAGCCTGGACTGCTTTCGAATGAGACGTAACACAGGGCAGCCCATCAGAGCAGCTCATAAGCATACATGATTAGCCTTAAAGACTCCATTTACACATTATCACCTCGAGTATAAGGATTATAAGTGTATAGGATTATAGCTTTACAGGTTTAAGGAACAGATGTGGACTACTTGAGCAGTGATGTTGGTTGCTCTGAATAAGAGCATCAGGTAAATTCCGTAAATGTAAATGTAAGTAGGCAAGGCCAAGCCAAACTAATATTCTGGCTTCGAAATCTACTTCAGGAGTTGGTCCGACACATATTTGTGTGGCATGTTATAGCAATAGAAATGCATCCATCTCTCCAAGCACCATTCAGCCCCTCCCAGTATTGTGACTGCACCTCCCCCTTGTTGTTCTTATAGGAGAGACCTCTTGATAAGACTGCCACCACTTAATGCAGACATCACTGCTCCACAGTTTGTTAGTTAGATATTTAAATTCCATAGGCCACTTTGGATTACCAGGTTGTCCCATGAAGTGACCTGGTGTAAAAACGGGAGGATAAAAGATAGGAAAACTGTGCCGTATGGGCTCTTTAGTAATGTATCAGTATTGAATTCTTAATGTATACAGCAGCTATCACAGTTGCAGTATATGTGAAGGCAGTCCCCAGTCCCCAGCATTGATTTGTCTGAAACTATTTGGGCACCTGGATGTCAGATGAGTCCATTAATGCACCATCACTGACGCTGGTTACTTCTGCAACATATTTATACTGTTCATAAAAGTATTCAGGTATGTCATCTTTTTATGGAAGAAAACTGTCGGCATTTACATATCAGAAACTCTTCTTGTTGTTGGCAGACCTCAGATGCTTGCATGCTGTAGCCAGGCTGTTTGTTCTAATTGTGTCGGAAAAAATCTCTACTGATAGTATAGTGCAGTGTGTTGGTCTTCCATGGTGTCTCGGGGTAGAACTTGAACCATGGGGAGATATGTGTTGGGATCACTGGATACTCTGTCACATGCTGTTTGCCTGCTGTGTGTAACCAGACTCCTGGAGAAGCAACAACACATTTGAAGACTGCAGAGACTGCTGTTGACATGCTGAGTCGTGCAGTCTTGTATATTGCTAGTAACTTGCACAGGACTCTTACATAAGCGTCAACAGAGCAGCGTTCCTTAAACATTTGAACCCGTCGCATGAAATTCATATTATGTACACTACCAATCAAATATTTGGACACATGTTCTCATTCAACGATTTCCTTTGTTTTTATTTTTGGCTACATTTTAGATTAATATTGAAAACATCACCTATTGCTCTGATGACAGCTTTGCACTCTTGGATTTTTTTTCAATCAGATTCATGAGGAATCGACCTGGAATGGTATTTAATTAACAGGTGTTCTTCGTCAAGAGTTCATTAGTGAAATTTCTTGCCTTCTTAATGTGTCTGGGATCATCAGTTGTGATGGTCGGGTTGGTACACAGTTAGTGATCCTGTTCCACTACTGTTCTACTGCACATTATGGCAAGAACCACTTAACTAAGTGAAAAAAAACAACAGTCCATCATTACCTTATTACAAAACATATTCTGGTTTGTTTAACTCTTTTTTTTTCTGCATAATTCCATGTGTTCCTTCATCATTTTGTTTATATTCAATATTAATCTACAATGTAGAAAATAATAAAAACAAAGAAAAAACATTGAATGAGAAGGTCTGTCCTAACATTTGACTTTTGGTAGTGTATGTCTAGTAAGATGTATTAAATGCATAGTCCCAGATTTGTTTTTATTTGTGCTACACTGGTTTTACTAAGCATATTTTGTGTGGAGGGACAATGTAGTGACAATGTTCATCATTTAAAAATGGACAACAATCTTAGAAACATAAGCAGTTGAAGCTGGAGAGTTGTTTTCAGCAAGTGACCCTCGTACTAATTTTACAGCACAAAAATCTTTTCAATATAGTCATTTTCTGTGTTTTGCTTTTTCAGTCCTTGTTCAACCTGTTGGAGTTCCAGCGGTTGGTTCTCCACTACTCCCCTCCTGCTAGGGTGCAGGAGTTGCCCCGCAACCAGAAGGTGAGCTTTCCCCCCTTCAACTCATTCCAGCACAAACACTCACCAGTACACTTGGAGCTACATGGTGTTGCTGGACTCCTGACTGTCTCCAAAGAGTCTAACGAGTTTCATCGCCTACCATGGTCTGCTTTCTTTGACAAGAAGGGGCCAATGGACATACACACAAACCGACCATCCATTGATCATTGTTTGTTGTGTAACATGTAGGACAGTGGTTCTCAAACACATCCTCGATGGTCCGCATTTTTGCTTTATCTTTATCTGTTGGCAGCTGAAGATTTTCAAAATAGTGCTACAAAAGACTATGCTATTTCAGCTGCATCAAAAAAAATACTACTACTACTTATCTCTGCCACAGCCAGCCATAGGGCACATGTCATATGGGCTTATTTCGCACCGAGAGCTACTAGCTTTGGAGTTCCTTGCTGTGTGTGTTCCACTGCAATGGGTGGCATGCTTTTGAGTTAGTTGGTTCGCCTTTGTGCAGGGGAGGTGAACCAGAAGAAGAGCATTTTTGAAGGGCCTTTTGTTCTCTGGCTTTGCTGCTCTCGCAGTGCCACTGCTCCATGGCCATAGGCTCTCAGAGCATGAGTGATTTGATAATACTTTCTCAGTGTGAACCTCAGCAGACTAGCTGCAATCCCTGCTATTTTTTTAAAGCTCTTCTCTCTTCCTGGACTGGGGGCTTGCAACAGGGTCAGCACCCACAGCTTCTAATCTGTGCTAAGCTGCTTCCACTCACAGTGGACCACCGAGCCACTGATTCGGTCCCTCACTCGATTTTTCGCTTGCTTCGTGGTCAGTGGGAAAAGCTCTTGCAGGGTTTAGGCTGTAATCTGTTATCACTGCAAGCAGTGCCTGGAGGAGGAGGGAAAATCCTGGTTGTAAGAGCTGATGAAGGCCTCTCTCTTATGTCACTGAAGCTAGGTCTTAGCATGACTGTTCCCCTCAGTGGCAAGTACCTTGCCCCGCATCTTTGGCCTAAGCAGCTCACATGACCCCAAAATGCAAACATAACCTACCAGTTTATTTACTTTCGCCAAGTGTGTGTTTATATTTGCCCTGTTTGTTAATGACATCTCTGGCTTTAAGTCACTTGCAAATATTCGCAATTCAGCCAAGACCACTGTCAGGTGAAGTGATTGCATTATAACTTTACAGTGGTACCTGTCAAGGTGTGGGATATATTGGGGAAATGAGTGAATAGTCAGTTCTTGAAGTTGATGTCTTGGAAGCAGGAAAAATGGGCGTAATCCTTAATCTGACCGACTTTGACAAAGATCCTTAATCTGAGCGATTTTGACAGAGGCCAGACGGTCTAGAAGACTGGATCAGAGCATCTCTAAGGGGTGTTCCCAGTGTGCAGTATCTACCACATGTGATGTATCTACCAAGGATGGACATACACATACAGTGGGACATACGCTATATTGACAAAAGTGTTGGGACACACCTGTTTTCAGGGTTTGGGCTAGACCCCTTAATTCCTGTGAAGGACAATCCAAGACAATTTGGACAATGCCATGCTTCCAACTTTGTGGACACAGTTTGGAGAAGAACCTTTTCTGTTCCAGCATGACTGTGTCCCAGTGCACAAAGCGAGCTCCATAAAGACGTGGCTGGAGGAGTTCAGTGTGGAAGAACTTGACAGGCCCACACCCCCTCCAACATCAGTGTCTGATCTCATAAATGCTCTACAGAATGAATGGACACAAATTCCCACAGGAACTCCAAAATCTTGTGGAAAGCCTTCCAAGATGAGTGGAAGCTGTTATAGCTGCAAAGGGGATCAACTCCATATTAAAGTCTATGTATTTAAATGCAATGCCATTAAAGTCCCTCTTGGTCAGCCGTTCCTATATTATTGTCCATACAGTGTATATATATGACGTGTATGTATGTGTATGTGTATACACGTATGTATCTGTCTTTGTGTGTGTATGCTAAAAATCTGGAACTTTTGTGGTTTTTATGCTTCAGCAGATAAATGTGGGGGTGAAAGGTGCTGCGTTTGCTATATTTGTGTTATATTTGCAGGTATAGTTGTCTGAATCTCTTTTTTTCTGTTCAGGAGCACCGGAACCTGCCCTTTATGCAGGAGCTGCGGAATCTTTTCTCCTTGATGGTAGGCTCCAGAAGGAAGTATGTGGACCCTTCAAAAGCTGTGGAGATCCTCAAGGACGCGTTTAAGTCCAGCGAGTCACAGCAGGTAAGCTTCTTGGCTGCTGTTTTTGACAGCTTAGCTGAGTAAGGATAAAGAACAGTAGATTGGGCTCTCCAAAAGCCTTAAACCACCTTTGTCTTTAATGTTAATCTCAGACCACAAGCAACACTTCTCTTGTCACGCACCGAAACCATATGGTTGAAGTTGATGTCTTTATTCTGACATGCATTTTAAAATGTATTGTAGGAAATAAATGGGCACTGATTAGTATTGTAATTCCTCATAATACCCTGTCCTTCACATGTCTTCAGATTTTTAACCGTCATGACCGACGTGTGTGTGCGCGTGTGTGTGTGTCACCTAACAGCAGGATGTAAGTGAGTTCACTCATAAACTGCTAGACTGGCTAGAGGATGCTTTCCAGATGAAGGCAGAGGAAGACAGGTAAGTCTTGGCCCACTAAGAGAAGACAATCATCATTTTGACATCTTTTTATGACCCATATGGCCCATCTGCCTGCTCTTTTCTCCTATATGTTGCTCCTTTATCAATCAAAGTGATGTATGACCTTCATATATTCTGTACTCTTAAGCATTAGCTAAACGTTACAATGATAAATGAGCTGCATGTAATTATATAACTTCAGTTAGTTCCATTGACTAACCCCTGAATGTGGCCCAAGCAGTAAAGTACACCCACTCAATGTGCTCCCATTTGGCCAGGTAGAGATGATTTCCTTTTGGCCCAGTACGGCTCATTGCATTCCCTTTTTTCCACTTTGCAGAGAGGGAGAGAAGCCAAAGAACCCGATGGTGGAGCTGTTCTATGGGCGATTCCTGGCTGTAGGTGTTCTTGAAGGTGAGGGAGATTGAAAGCAAGGGAATTATGAATTATGCTCCATTTCACCTTGGCAGCTGCTGCAGACAGTTCTTACCCCAGTGGCCAAAGGTGACCCTGTGTTAGTGAGATCTAAAGGACTGTGATTTTCATTGATCCCTGATGTCTGATTGATGTTTTGCTGATAATGCATGACAGCCGTAAGTGCTGTGATTAAACTACATGTTAATTGGAGTACAGGCATTCAAGTTTATTTCACTGTTCAGTAGGGCTGCATGAAATGGACAAAATATTAATTTATACTGCTGCGTATTGCAATTGCGGTTCCTTTCAAAAATATTAGGGACCCAAATCATCCCTTTTTTTTTTAATTAAAGAGGTTTGAGGTATGTAAATACTTATTCAAAATTTACCATCAGTGCAGTCTCTTAACAGAAATTAAGTGTTTGTGATGTTACACATTTACATATATCTCCTTATTCAGCCTGCAGGAGCCTATTTTCGTTCTCAGGGGTAAACAAAGGTTGGAAAATTGTCATGTAGGAATGAACCATGATGAATTATGAGAGAGACTTTTGGTAAAAATATTACAGGGAAAAAAGGGAAATGTAGAATACAGTAATTCAAAAACACCTTAGTGAACCTTTTAATGGTTAAAGATTGACCAAAATGTTTTTCCTTTTGTTGGATTTCCTGAATACCCTGATTCATCAAAATACCCAGTAACTCACCTGAAACTGTGATTGGTCAATGTCATAAGAAACACTGATTGGTTATAGGCTCATTTGCGTATTCCAGCCTTCCGTAAAAGCAGTATTGTTGAGACTTTTTTTGCAATAACAGTTAATAGACGGTATATTGTGCAGCCCCACTGCCCAGAGAATATTGTAATAGAGAAGATAAAATAGAATATCGTATGTCTAAAAGTTTATAGACACCTGACACATTTAACATTTACAATATTTAGGGTTTTAAAAGAATGTTTGACGCCCTTTGCTGCAGTAACAGCCTTTGTTCTTCTAGTAATAGTTTACACCAGATATCATAACATTATTGTGACGATGAGACTGCGTTCAACTAGAAGAGCATGTTGTAGAGCATTAACAGAACAGTTGACTAGTCGACTTCAGAGGCACAGGTCGACACCCCCTGAGAGAAGTCGACTAGTCGTGTGTTGTTTTCCTCTCTCTGTGCGCGCGCTTGTGTACACAATGCAATCTCTGCCTCTGATTGGCTGACGCTGACACGCATTCCGTGACTTAACCAATTACTATAGTCCCTTCATAAAAAGGGCGGTACTGTTGGTGCGAAGGGAATCGAAACACAAAGCCACAACAAGACAAGAGACATGGCAGTGGAGGAGACAGACACGCATCACATGTGTGGAGATCCTTCACTCTAGACACACAAACAGAATGGAGACCTGCACAACCTGCAAGTCGATGTTAAAGTACAGTAACAGTACCGGCGTTCTGCATGGCATCTGAAACGGCACCGCTAGCTAACATGGCTAACGCTAACACTGCAGAGAGTCGTCCAGTCCAGAGGACGCTGAGCGGTGCCGCGGCTTAAACTGTTCCCACTTTCTGTTGTGCACTTAAATTTACCAGGAAATTCAAGGTATCAGCCTTTGTTTTGTTTTGTTTAATTGTCGTGTTGACTGTTAATGTTACAGAGAACTTTAATAAAAGTTGCTCAGTGTTGGACACCTGTGTTCCTCAGACGCATCTGTGTGACGTCATCAGACGACTAGTCGACTTGCCCTTGACTTTGTTGACGGATAAGTCGACCTGAAAAAATCTTAAGTCGTTAATGCCCTAGCATTTGTTCTGGATTACAAACAGTCCTGTAGATATGAGAACATTATTGTGAGGATTAGATTGCATTCAGCTTGAGGAGCATGTTGAATGATTTGTTCTGGATGACAAACACTGATGTAGTTATCCCAAAGCTGTTGGATGGATCTCCATCGCTTCAGTACCACAGCTTTGGAATCTTTTATGTTCCTTGCTTGGCTTTGACTAAGCCTAAATGACCTTAGACCCATATGCTCAAGAGCGTATCACTGTACTGGCAGAGTTTTTCTGGGTAGATTTTATAAATTCATTCCAGCTTTAGTTGCATGCCCACAACTTCAGCTTGTGCACCTTGAAGTGCACCTTCAAATATCAAAATCTGAGGAGCTCAATATGTTAATATCTGGATCCTTCTTATTTAGTGTGTGGGCAGCGGAGCATATTTTAACTTTTTTGAGCTAACAGTATCAACAGTAATGTAAAATCTGTGTTAGCTGGTTGTAGCAGTGATGTCATTGCAGGGCCGGTGGTTCACAGACAGACTAGACCTTATGTTCGACAGAGGATATGACCTTATTGTTGGGGATTCCCCTTTTTGACCTTATTTATAACTCATGAAAACTGACTCATGCTGTTTAATAGCAGTTGGTTGTCTTTAACATTGGGGAAATCAGTCTAGGCTGTAGTCCCGGACAGCACTTGTGTCTCTGGCCTGAAGCCTCGTAAACACACGGTCTCTGTAGTGCTGTTGTAGTGTGGACAGCAGAGCTCTGTTGCATTAGTCATGTCCCACTTGTGCAGTCAGGACACTTGATGAGTTAACACTGAACACTTAATAAACAAGGTATACTTTGACTTTAAGACTTGCTTGTGCTATTTTTTCCATCCCATTAGGAAAGAAATTCGAGAACACAGAGATGTTTGGGCAGTACCCACTACAGGTGAACGGCTTCAAAGACCTGCATGAGTGTTTGGAGGCCGCCATGGTGGAGGGCGAGATCGAGTCTTTGCACTCTGCAGAAAACTCCGCCAAATCTGGACAAGAGGTCAGAATTCAGAAGATCAGTTGTGTTCCCCTTATTGTTAAATGTATAACACACAGGTTAGCTGTGCAAGGCATATTTTTATGATTTCACAAAAACTAGTACATTTGTACACACATACGTATACATAATACTCATTCAGCCTGTAACCATTCAGACCCACACATTCACACGGAAGGTATAAGGAGTGTTTTAGTCTGGACTACTTTTTGAATGAGGTGCCACCAATCAGGATGGAGACAATTTCCGTGTGTTGGTCTTTAATGTGCAGTAAGAAAAACAGCCTGTACAATTCTAAGTGATTGGAAAATAATTGTGTAAAAATCTGGGCCCTTTAACACTATTTCATATACTAGATAGATCTGTAGCTAAGACCACCTTTACGTACAGGGGAGCCAATCTGAAAGAACATGT
Source organism: Hydrocynus forskahlii (assembly GCA_037974365.1). Lineage (NCBI taxonomy): Eukaryota > Metazoa > Chordata > Actinopteri > Characiformes > Alestidae > Hydrocynus > Hydrocynus forskahlii. The sequence continues at coordinate 15,624,062 of JBBPCX010000035.1, forward strand.
CAGTCTTAAAGGTAGAGAGTCAGAAATGGCCTGTTTAGTTGTCAGGGGTAAACAAAGGTTGGAAAATAGTCATGTAAGAATGAACCACAATAAATATGGAGCACATTTTTGGTATAAGTATTAAAGGGAAAAATGGAAATGTAGAATATGGCCATTTGAAAACACCTTAGTGAAGACTTCAGGTAAGAACCTGTTCTTCCTCTCTACTTTTTTTTTTTTTTTTTCTGAGATGAAAGGTTTAGTCACGTTGCCTTCAAGATGTTTTTGACCTCGTTCTCGTAACATAAGCCCAAGTGCTGGCCGTACCCACATCACTGACCCCTCACCCACTGGCCTGGCCTAATGGCTGGGACTGGCCCTGACTGGGGCCGCCAGCAGCTGCTCTCTGCTAATTATCCCTGCTCTCTGATGCGCCATGGTTAGAGTGAATGAGTTAAACTCCCACTCCACACTGCAGTCAGCCCGAGCTTTAATGAAACCTGAGAGCCTGACTCATCTCTGGGCACAGGTGCAAAGAAAGTGATTTGTGACGTTTTGGCTGTGTACAGCAGCTGCCAGAACATGAGTTCTGATAGCAGCTCCTCATGGACATGGTGTTTACGAGACGAAATTGGGTAAAAAATGATTTGCTGGTAACTTTGCATCTGTGCAAATACTTTGGGAAATCAAACAACACTTGTGACTTGTATTCTGATTTGCATTTTAACTTTCTCAGTAAATTGAAGTTTGTGTTCGTGTAAACACTTAGAATTCAGAACAGCGCGTTCTTGCATAAAACTCACTTTACATTGGTAAATTTGAAAGCCTAGTGCTGATATTTCATGGGTTTAAATTCGTTTTCATTACTTCAACATGGCAAACAATTCAGCACTCTACTTTTCAATACTTCTAATAGTTTATGTAAGGGGTCCATATCGTGGAAAGCCATTTTTCTTTTTGGAAAGCATTCTTTTCTTCTTTAATTTATAGTCGAAGAGTTAAGTATGTGAACCTTGTTAGAGATTTGCTCAACAGTCTACAAAGTCCATATGGAAACTAAGCTGCAAAAACTGTTCATTGTCAATATCATGAATTCAGTGAGTTGACTTTAAAAAATGAATAGTCAGTAAAAAGAGAGAGAGAGGAAAAAATATAAGTAAAAGGAAGAGATACAGTCGACTCAAATCAGTTCAATAGACGGTGCAGGGATCTCATTTCAGTGCTTTCACCATATATTCAGTTGAGTAAGATTCAATTCAGTTTTCTCAAAATATTTAGAATGAAATTTGAATGGAGAAAAGGATGATTATAATCAGGTTTGGGACCATTAGTTAAGAAGACTAGAACTGGGAGGTGGGGGCAGATTAGGACATGAATGTTCTGAACTGTGTTGTTGAGTCTAGTTCAACTCTGTAAACAATGCACTTGCATCAGAAATCATAATGAATAGGATGCTTATTCTCCATAATGCATTGTCTGATGTGCACCATGTGTATTGTCACATTTTGGCATTGCAGTATCACGATATGTCAATGCACCGTTACACCCATAGTTAGCACTAAGCCAGTAACAATTCCAGTAGTTTTTGTGTTCAGCCCAGTCAACATTGTGTGTTATCAGGTTTTGTTTTACATTTCATTTAGTATCATTCTAGTACCTGTCTGACACCAAAACACAATGCAACCTAATTATAATGTCCATAAAATGTTTTGTTTCCTCTCAGCACTGGTTCACAGAACTCCCACCTGTTTTGACATTCGAGTTGTCACGGTTTGAGTTCAACCAAGCCCTGGGACGGCCTGAGAAGATTCACAACAAGCTGGAGTTTCCTCCCATGCTCTACATGGACAGGTGTGTGGTGTTGTCTTTGGCGGTTCACCCTGTTTTGCAATCAGACAGTACACAGAATTGCAGAAATGGGAGCACTATTTGAGCTGGATTTGTTTTAGGAATGGAGGCTCAGTAATGAAGTGTGTGAGGGATGCGCTGATTAGTTTGACACAAGGTTCCCACTGATAGCCTGGATTAAGAGATCATAACAGAGTTTTGCCTATTACACAATAACAACGAAAACATGGCCATGTCTACTAGTAGGTTTTGCAGTTCAAGCAGGACTGCAGTTACTCAGAACGATCTGGGTTTGGTGAATCTGAGGTAGTTTAGAAATCATTATTGATTATTATTTTTATTATTAACATTTACATTTGCAGCATTCAGCAGGCGCTCTTATCTAGAGCGACGAACATCTGTGATTTATAGACCACAAGAAAACACATCCCTCACACTAGTAAACCTAGACTTAAAATTTAGAGCTGCTAGAGGACTGAGATCCTAGTAAAGATGAAGTTTGTCATCCATCAGGACCCATCATATTACACACATGAATCAATGTCTTGTCCATGGTCACGCAAATTAAATAAATTCCAGCTCCAGTGCTGCATGAAACATATATTTGAAACATTGTCTTTCTTGGCCATCTCTCCACAGGTACATGGACAGGAATCGAGAAATCACGCGGCTCAAACGGGAGGAGATCAGGAGACTGAAGGAGCATCTGACTGTCCTCCAACAGCGGCTGGAAAGGTGAGACCGAAACAGCTAGCCTGGGTTATGTAGGGGGCAAAATGTAGGGAGTAGGTGTTGGACATCATTTAGGCAGTTTTGGACTTCACATGTGCTTTCAGTTACTTAGTCAAAAGCTGTCACTCTGTTAATATTTCTTAAGGGAATTTGACAGGAATATGTTTCATTAATGCCTCAGTGGAGACTCGGTGCCAGCATGGCAGACGTGGCAACAACGTGGTTTGTTCAGCTGCCATTTATAGAACTTGAAATCTAGATGACTCTTTCTCTGACACGCTGACTCTCTCACTCTCTTGCTCTTTCCCTGAGTGAGATCAGCGTTGACCAGAATGTTCTCTCCTACTGTTGAAGGTATCTCAGCTATGGCTCTGGCCCCAAGAGATTTCCTCTGGCTGATGTCCTTCAGTATGCAATGGAGTTTGCCTCCAGCAAGCCTGTATGCACTTCGCCTGTTGAAGACATTGACACATCAGCGCCGCCTGGTGGCACAACTGCACCATTACCTCCTGCAGCAAGGTGAGGCCAGTTCTTTCTCCTTTTAAGTCACACATATATGTATGTATCAGCTCTCTGATTAAATAATCTCAATTAATCACACATTTTTGCTGCAGAAGTATTCAAAATTTTGAATGAATTTTGGCATATGAGTGAATAAATAATCAACATTACAGACTTTCAATGGCCCTTTTTTTTAATAAGAACAATGATGGTATTAAGTCCATTTGTAAGGTGCAGTTTAAGACAATGTACATACAAAAATGCTCTCTTGAAGCTTTTTAAGCTGCCAGTGTAGCACAGATTTATGGGCGTAGCACAGAATCCCAACACTGTGGAACTGCACATGCGCAGAAGGGCACGGGAGCACATCTTGATGGGTCACATGTTTTGGCAGAACATCGGACTGGGTTAGTCACGTGGTGCGATTAAACAGCGTTAATTTTTTTAACGGGTTATTTTTTTAATCAAAATACATTAAAATGGACGTGTGTGTGTGTGTGTGTATATATATATATATATATATATATATATATGTATGCATATGTGTTTGTGTGTGTGTGTGTGTGTGTATATATATATATATGTGTGTGTGTGTGTGTGTGT